>JAWZYU010000016.1:0-750000 GCA_038380435.1 Ryuthela nishihirai | reverse complement strand
TTGTATGTGTGGTCAGTGCTGAAATCAGTGTGAATGGTCTTGTTTTTCACAAACCAGGGAGCACTGAACACAGACCTGAGGATTTTATTTTAGAAGCTCTGAGCCTCCTGACATTGGTGTTGGTAGTATTACCCCACACTGGTGAGGCATATGTCAGGACTGGCTGCAGAAGAGTCATAAGAAATAATTTCTTTTCTGCACGCAGTTTGAGTTCAATCCTATCAGGGGTGGAATGATGATTTCAGCTTTTGAAAGCACATGATCAATATGTGCATTCCAACAGAGTTTCTTTTATGTAGAATGACACCGAGGTATTTCACCGTTGATGTCCAGGATGTTTCAACTCCAAGCATTTTAAGAGAATCAGGATTAACAATCTTCTTTCTAGAGAAGACTGGCTGTTATCTGGGTTAATCTAGATTTTCCATTTGGAGTACCAACGCTCTACTTTGTCCATCCCAAGCTGCAACCTTTTGATAGCCAGGCTAGGGCTGAGGGATAAAGAGAGTAGAGCAATGTCATCAGCATAAAGTGCCGTCATGACAGGATGGAGATCTGGGAGATCGTGCATATAGAAGTTGAATAGAGCAGGGCCCAACAAGGAGCCTTGTGGGACACCTGCCTCTATGTTTTTCACAGTGGAAAGGCAGTTGCCAATCCTAACACAAAATGTTCTTTCATTCAGGTATGAATGTAAAATGTTGGTCATACCCGAAGGAAAGTTGGCTTGAATCATTTTAAAGATGAGGCTGTCGATCCAGATCTTATCAAAAGGTTTGGCCACATCCACAAAGGTGGATGCGACGGTCTCTTTCTTATTTAAGGATTCGGCAACCCTTTCCACTACTCGTAGCAGTTGGTAAAATGTAGATCGTTTCCGCATAAAGCCAAACTGTTCTGGAATTAGGCCATTCTGATCAGTATGCTCCATTAGGCAATTTAAGATAATTCTCTCAAAAACTTTACCTAAACATCAGAGCACACTGTTCGGTCGATAACTCTGGGGAAAGGTTGGATTTTTCCCCTGTTTATGTTTCATTTTAATAACAGCCCTTTTCCAGGTCGATGGGAAGTGTTTCAAACATAAAAGGCTGTTAAAAATAGAACAGATGTAAACAATGGCTCTATTCGGAAGTTGTTTGGTCTGGAAGTTGTTTGATCATGGTGTTTCAAGACCGTGAGCGTTTCTGGGTTTTAACAATTTAATTGCTTTGTTAACCTCAGTAGGAGTTGTAAAGCGAATATAAGAGATCACCACCTGGGGGAAGTTTCTTCATCTGACAAATCACCACTGTCCTGAAACTGATTTTCCAGGGTGGTCGCAAAAGCTTCCACCTTGTCCTCGTTCTTGTAAGCAATACCATTTATTCCATGAATCGGAGGTTAATCTGAAACTGGTTTCTTCAGGCATTGGCCATTCGCCAGATGGAATTGTCCTCTGTTGTAAGGGATAACAGCTTTTTGTCCCAAGAGTCGAATCGATGCTCGCGAATCCTATCGCGAACAGAGTTTTTGAGCTCCCTGAGACGTTTCTGTCTCTCTCTGGCCTAGGATATGTTTGCCAATCTCTTTTTACTTTATTTTTAAGAGATCATCTCAAGAATGTCATCAGGAAGCTAATTGGCATCAATTTGGTTCTCCTTAATCTTACTTGCAAACAGGTCTGCACTCGATATTATCATTAAATGTAGAAATCTCCCTGTCAGTGAGAGTAGGAGTTTTGGCCTTAGCATGTCCATTAACCTTCTCGTTGACCAGGAATCTATATTTCTCCAAGTTGGTAATCCTGTGAGAGATAATATTTTCAGTAATTTCATTACCAAAAATAATAATGATAGGTTCGTGATCAGAGCTTAGCTCATGAATCACGTGAATATCGTAGGACGGACCAGTGTCCAAAAACAGTAATGTCAAGCATCTGGAACATCTGGTTTATGCGTGGTATTGTGTGTGTGTGGGGGGGGGAGTGGGCTCTTGAGGAGCGTCTATGATGAGATCTTTTCTTGACTCATAGTGAAGCAAAAGACGGCCACTTTTGTTCCCCACATTAGAATTCCATGACTGGTGCTTGCATGTAAGATCTCCGGCAAGCAGAGTCGGAGTTCTAGGAGTAAACACTTTGTCCAGATCATTGATAAGGATTTCAGAATTTGGGAGCTTATAAGCCGCTATTAGCTTAATGTCCCCCAAATTAGTCTGTTGAATGACCACAATAGTAGCTTCAACATTCCTTAAGTCAGGGGTAAGCTGGCAATATTGGGAAATGACTTTTTTGATAACGATAGCCGTGCCTCACCTTCTGTTGTGTTCTCTATCATTCTGATAGATATTATAATTCGGGATTTTGATGCTGTCACTGGTTCTGAGATATGTTTCACAAAGCAGAGCAGCATCAGAGCAGCATCAATTTTCTGAGAATATAAAAGGATTCGGAACTCCAATAAGTCGCTTTTAAGACCATTGGAATTCCAAGCAACAATGCGAAGGTTACTCGAAGAGGAGGAGGACTTATCCATCGAAGCGAGAAGCAACAAAATCAAAGGCTGGAATGCCTACTGAGATTCTCTCAGTCCAATCCTTAGGCATCTTAAATTTAAGGAAAAGTTTTTGATGTGAATTTGAATAATATATTACCCAAATTCAAGTTCCTGAAGAATTCCAGGGTGTCTTTAACTTCCTTAGCAAAGTCAACCGATTCATCCTCATTAGCTTTGCTCTTTTTAGTTGGTACATTAAATGTGACCTTCCCTTTGTCTGAAGGCTTAGTAACTGATTGAGCAATGTTAGATTTTCCTGGAATCTCTTCAGGAAATCTAGTAGCTTATGCGTAGTATTTATTGGGTTGTACACATTGGGGTACCTTATTTTTACCCTTTTTGGGTTTTTCTAAAGGTACTCCTCTATTGGAAAGTTTGGGAAAGAGCTCACAGCCTCTGTAATTGGCCGTGTGCTCTTTCCCACAGTCAGCACAGGTCAGTGGACCATCCTTGTGTGTCCTGGCATATGTATTAGTAAGATGGATACCAGCACATTTGACACATCTCGAAGTGTTGAAGCAGTTACCCTGAGTGTGCTCATAGCGCTGGCATTTGTCACATTGTGTTTCTCCTTTCCTCCTTTGAAAGGACTCTACAGTGATCTTTAAATGAAACAGGTCAGTCAGATTAAAGATCTGTTTTTGTCAACTCAATAAGAAATATAGATAAGGGAGTCTTGTCTTTGTATTTCTTAAGTTGAGAAACTTGTGTCATGAAGCCCATTCTGGACAATTCCTGAGTCAATTCTTCACAGCTGATGTCATCAGGAATGTTTTTGATGATCACCTTTAAGTTATTTTATGACTTCAGCTCATATGTATGAAAAGTAAACTTTTCTTTCTCAAAGAAGTTTATAAAACTTCTAGTCTTGGCTACATTTCGTTTGGACTGTAATGGTCTCACCAGATTTTCTTCCTGTAAATGCTTCGAGAGTCAGTGTAACCAGCTTCTTGTGAGTATTCAGCCAATTTTTAGGTTGCCTCAAAACTTTAAGGGTATTTTGTCCCTCTTAATTTTAGTGTGAAGTGAGGAAACTTTCTGTGTTTGTGAGGATGTTCCTATATCCTCACTTATGTCATATTCTTCGTCTGAAGCACACTGACTAGAGAGTAAAGAATACTTGTTATGACTAGTGATGCAAGGTTCATCTGTATTTAAGGGCCTTTTGTATCCCTTTTTAACATGTTTAAAACCTTGATCAAAGGTTGAAAACTTGTCAATAGGTGAAGATTCCATAATATCAACACTGGTGGCAGCAATGAGCTGCATAGTAGCCTTACTGCTACAATCCTCGGAGCAGTTGTGTTCTTCAACTGCTCTTTCCAAATAGTAGCACTGAAGAATGGACTGGTTCAATTCTTTAGCTTTCCCTGTATTCGTATCATTAATAATATGAAGTGGGGGAAACAACTCAATCTTGCTATTGAGTGCTTTTAAAAATTTACTTTGCTCATCAAGCAGTTGACAGCTTTGCATAGTTTTCCCAGAATCAGAGCTCTCTGGGCGGTCCAGATTGCAATAATAGTTTCGGATGCCTCTGAGCGAGCCTGAATGACGTACACTAGAGTCGTTGCTATGTTCGAATTTTCAAATTCTTGTGTCTCTGAGGGGTCTGATTTAGAAATATTGAATTGTGGTGGCTCTGAGGGGGTCGATGTGTTTTTTTTAAATTTTAGCGGTAGCTGACATTGTGAATATCGATGTGATTTTCACAAAACAGAACTAAATTCATACTCAGATTTAGTCAAAAAAGTAGTAAATACCTGTAGACACTTTCTACAAGTAAATATAGAACTTGCAATTTCTTTTACAAGCTAGATTAAATATCAATCAATTTTATTTCATCATCATATACAATTTATAACATAGAAAAATATGAATGAACCCAAAAACCACATGGTTTGTCTGGACCACTAAAGGAAATTAATATAAAAATCAATAACGACTTACTCACTACAAAGATTGCAAACAATATGTATCATTTTTCCGATATATGTACAATACAATTTTACTTTACACTTGAATATTTAACATAGGTGCCACATCTTCCAAAGAAAACAGAAAGCTTTTTAAATTCCGCTTAAACATATTAAAATTTTTTTCACTTCTAATTTCAAGAGGCAACTGATTGAAATTTTTAGGTGCGATATACGAATAATGCATGTGAGCACTTTCTTTTTTGGTCAAAGGAACTAAGTATTTTGGAACTTTCTCTCTGAAGTTGTGTAAATCAGGCTGAATGTAAAAATTAAAACAATTTTGCCAAAAAAATATCACTCTAAAATCAAATATATGTCTAATTGGTAGAATTTTTAGCATAGAGTAACGACTGAAATTGCTTAAAATATCTTGTTTTTGTTATTTTTTGCAATTAATTTAATAATTTTGTTTTGCAGAGACACCAAAGGTTTAAAAACCGAGACATAAGTTCCACCCCAATAAACTATACCGTATTAAAATGCAGCTTGTATCCATGAGACGTAAAAATGTTCGCAGCATATTAAGATTAACTTTGTATTTCAAGTAATGTAATTTGAGTAGTTTGTAACGTGCTTTACCTGTGATGTAGTCAATATGTTTCTTCCATTTTAGATTATTATCTATGAAAATACCTAAATATTTATTGCTCTCTACCTGTTCTATGTCATCACAACCGCAATCAATATGTTTATAGCAATGAGGTGAATGCAGTTTAATGACAAAAGTATATGCAGCATTTTGGTTATTTTTCAACTTGTAGAAAAAAAATTTAGTTTTATTCTTATTAATTGAGAGTTTATTATTTTCGAACCACATATTAACTTTCTCAAGAACATTATTGACATTGGACAATAAATCTGTATTAGTTTGGTTACTAAATGTTAATGCAGTGTCATCTGCAAAAGTTGTAATATTACAATTAATGTTCATTTCACAGAGGTCATTAATATAAATATTAACAATAGGGGACCAAGAACAGAGCCCTGCGGAATGCCATATTTAGTTTGTTTAGGATTGCTGAGGCAGTTTTTTAATTTAACTAATTGAGTTCTATTTGTTAAGTAACTGCTAAACCATTCTAGAACAACCCCTCTCATACTCAAATGCTCCAGTTTTTTTAAAAGCAATGAATGTGTTACAGTGTCAAAAGCTTTTTCAAGATCTAGATAAACTGATAGAGTTCAATTTCCTTGATCAATTTATTTATAAATAAAATTAGTAAATGACAATAACGCATGATCAGTGCCCTTACCCTCAGTGAAGCCGAACTGATTTGACGAAAAGAAATTTATTTTATTTAAATAACTCAATACTCTGACTTTTACCAGTTTTTCAAATATTTTGGGATAAAAAAGACAAAAGCGAGATCGGTCTGTAGTTTGAAAGGAGGTTTTTATTTCCCTTCTTTTAAAACGGAAGTATAATAGAGGTTTTGAGATCGTCTGGAAAAATCCCAGTTTGAAAAGAAAGGTTAAAGATATAGACTAAGGGATGAATAATTAAATTTTTACATTTTTTTACCGTAGTTACTGAAATTTCATCGATTCCTGTGCATTTGCCTTGTATTAGATTGGTAATGGTCTTATCTAATTCTTGTACGGTTATAGGAGTAAAAAAGAAAGAGCTATCTGTTTTATAATAATTTTTATAACATTCATATTCAGTAGGTTTGTCATTAAGTATTTTGCTAGGTAAATCGACAAAATAAGTGTTAAATTCATTTGCTGCATCTCTAATTTCGTCAGTGTTACAGTCCTCAATATTATTCATTTTATCCGGTAAAACTTTATCTTTTGAGTTATTTCCAATTAAATTATTTAGGAACTCCCATTGTTTTTTTATATCACCATTACATTTTAAAAAGTTCTTTCATGTAATATTTGTTTTTGGCCTCCTTAATTTTAGATCTTAAGTTATTCCTATGTTCTAAAAATTGCTTCTCATGGGCCTCGTTATGTGGATATTTTTTAAAATTTTTATATATCTTATCTCTATGCTTAATCATATCACAGATTTCATTTGTGATCCAAGGCTTTTTCGGTTTCTGAATATATCTTTTTCCATGGTAAGATGAATCCTTAATACTTTACACAAAATTTCTGAAAATTTTTTGTACACATTATTAACGTTAGTTTCCTATGTTATCCCCTACCATTTATAATCTTTTAATTTATCATTTCTTTTGTCAAAAGTTTTATTTTCCTTATGTCTAATTTTAACTACTATGGGGTAATGATCCGTAATCGGCATTTTATATACTGCAGCTTGTACATTAATTCTATTGTTAATATTAACCAGTACATGGTCCAAACAAGATTGGGTATTATGGACCTCTCTGGTAACAATATTTATCATTGATTCATATCCATACATAGCAGTCAGATTTAGGTATTCATTTACAAGGTCAGAAGTAATCGCTAACAAATCTATATTTATATCACCAGTTATAGTAATATTCCTTGTGTTTAACCCCTGCATAATATGCTCTAATTCATTCATAAATTCAGATGGTGAATAACTGTGGGAACGGTAGATTGAAATTACTGATATTTTACATAATGAAAGCTCTATATGGAGTAACTCTGCTGTTTGTATTTGGCTATGGTCTATTGTTTTAACGTTAATATGAAATTTAGCATATATCATTACACCACCAGCTTTATTATATTGTCTACAGTTACAATATGTTGTATAGCCTTTAATCTGATAAAGATCAACCTCATCTTCCTTAATCCATATTTCTGTCAATACCATCCAATCAAATTTATAATCTACAGAGTTTATAAACAATTCGAAAAGTTGAAAATTGGATCTTAAACTTCTAATATTTATATTTAAAACATTTAGACTATTGTAATCAACTGTTCCCAAAAATGCAGTTAAATCAGATTCTTCAGTGATTACCAGTCTATTAGCAACATTAACATTGTCTGCCATTAATGGTCACAGAATTTATCAAAGTCTACTTCAATGTGAGCCAAATTATATGTTTGAAAGTTTATCCAGGTTTACCACATTATTTATGCGTAAAATTTTAGAGACATCGGATTCCCTCAAGAAGATTTTCCCATCCTTAACCCATGCATATTTGTACTACAATTTTTGTTTGCACTGCTTAGTTTTATAAAGTTCTTTATTTCTAGGTGTTAGATGCTAATTCAGAAAAATTTTACTTTCTCTAAATTTTGGATTAATATATTTACAATTTAGACAATATTTTGCTTTTTCGTTAACTTCCGACCAACAGTCCCTAATTACTTTACTTTTAAATTTTACAATTATGTTTTTAATTTTATTTCTGTTGGTAGCTGGAACTCTGTGCGCTACAACTATATCACCTTCTGTTATTTTAACACTAATCTTATCAGCTACTTTGTTTAGAATGGTACCCACATTTTCCCCTGGATTTTCCCCTCAATATTACTTTATACAACCAGGCTTGGTTGCATACAGGAAACGATGTAAAGTTCAAAAGTAGAATATAATACACTGTTCAAGAACAATGTATAATCAAAAACCTCACGGGGGAGGTTTCAAGGCACTATAGAAACACAAAAATATCACAGCAATTTCAAAACAATTCGAATTTACATTTGTCGAAGTAGATTCCTTTATTGGAACAGTATAACTTACAAAAAAACTTAGTTTAAAAGTTGTAAATCTGATTAATCTCCAAGAGAGATTAACAGCGAACAATAAAATATGCAGTCAAAAGACTGCAATTCACAAATATGTAGAGATTTCAAATTGAAATCTCTAAAATCCTAAACTTATACTAAAGTTTAAATAAAATATTAAGTTATATCTAACCATCCTGCCGACCAAGGGCTCCACCGGAGTTGGATACCCGATCTCGTCCAAGGCTATTAAGAAATTGAAGTAAAGGTTTAACTAACTAAATTTCACTTCTTGGAGCTAAGCAAAAATACGTCCGCTTCCTTCCACGTCTGAGCTCCAAGTTCCACTTCCTCGCTATTGTTGTAGATCATAAACCTTGACCTTCTCCATCTCAAGATATACCTAATGGTATCAGTTTAAAAACAGATAAAAGTAGTAAAAGTTTAAAAACAGATAAAGTAGTAAACCACCAAAAGGTGGGCCCCTAAGGTCATATAAAACAAGATACAAAAAGTAATGAGGATGTACAAGAGACCTAAAATGGGAAACTTTCTTTAGAGAAAGTTATCATCTTAGGCCTTGTGTATCTATTTATTACTTCGTGGTCGTACTCCATCAGGGAGGATTTAATCTCATGTGGGTTACTTTGGACAGACTAAAAGAAACTTCGTGAGACAGTCTTGATATGAGAGTAAATATGTCGATGCCCAGGTCCTTATGAGGCTGTCTGTTGGTTACAAACCAGGGGGCATCGACTGCAGATCTCAGGATTTTGTTCTGCAAGACCTGGATCTTGCAAATATTTCTAGAAGTGGTGTTCGCCCAGAATGGGGAAGCATATGAAATAATTGGACGAATGACCATATCATATAGTAACAGCTTATGGTCAATCGAAAGTATAGAATTCCTTGGAAGAAGAGTTGACATCAAACTGTGTTAATTTTAGTGATGATCCCATGTATATGGGGATCCCACTTAAGTTTCTGGTGTAAAGTGACTCCCAGATATTTGAAATTTTCCTGCCAATTTATAGGTTTATCTAAAAATTGTAAAATAGTAGTATTTTTAATTCTTTTACCACTGAAGAGAATGACATTACTCTTCTCAGTATTTATCATGATTTTCCATTTGTCATACCAGATTTCAATCTCATCTAAGCATTTCTGAAGTCTCCAGATGGCAAAATCAGATCCCAGAGAAGGGGAGATGAGAGCAATATCATCAGCATATTGGGCGATCTTGACAAGCTCAAAAGATGGCATATCAGATAGATAAAGTGAAAAGAGTGTAGGGCCTAGGAGAGAGCTTTGTGGAACTCTGGCGGCCAGTTCTCTCTTAGTGGAAATGGAAGTTTTTATTTGAACCTGAAAAGTTCGATTTCATAGATAAGATTGTAAAATGAAAGTAAAGCCCGTAGGTACCCCAATCTTGACAAGTTTGTAAATCAGGCCGTCCATCCAGATGCGGTCAAAAGCCGTGCCCACATCCAGAAAGACAGCCACTGTTTCCTTTTTGTTCAATGATTCTGCAGCAATTTCTACAACCCTGAGAATCTGTTGTTCAGTTGATCTTTTGCGTCTAAATCCAAATTGCGATTCAGATAAAACTGGGTGGATAGAGAGGAAATCTTCCAGTCTTTTCAAAATACTACTTTCAAACAGCTTGCCCAAAGAAGAGAACAAGCTGATTAGACGATAGCTGATAGGAAAAGAAGGGTCCTTACCCCGCTTATGAATAAGTCGAACATGAGCATTTTTACAGACCTCCGGCAACAAATGATTTCGGATAAGAAAATTAAGAATCCAACAAAGATGCGTAATTGCTTTTTGGGGTGGTGTTTCAGCATTTTGTTTGAGATTCTGTCAGGACCAGAAGCCTTATTAGTTTTCAATTTCTTGATCGCTTGAATCAATTCAAGAGGTGATGTAAATAATATCTTTGATCTTTCCACTTGATCGAAACGAAAAAGAGTTTCTTGTACCTCATCACAGGTATCATGATCTGAAAGGTCAAAGTTCTCTTGAAACTGTAATTCAAGAGCATCAGCAAAAGTTTCAGACTTTTCTTCTTCGCTATAACACAATCCTAATGCCCCATGAAGTTAGTTAGAACGAGGATTTTTGAAATATTTAACCATCTTCCATATAGAATTGTCACTTGTAGAAAGTGAACTTAGTTTTTGTTCCAGGTAGAACTCCGGTATTCCTGGAGTTATGTCTAACCTCAGTCTTGAGGGAGTAGCTAGATTCTTTCATGACTATCTCTAGATCTTTGCCATGTATGGCTCTGTTCTTTGATTTGATGAGATCAGAGAGATGCAGTGGGAGAATATAGAAATCTTTATGAGGTTTAAGTTCAGTGCTGGCTTCATTTCAGTCAGCAGATCAGAAAATTTTAAAAGGAATCATTGATCTTTCGAAGAGAAAGAGACTCACATGATCCGAAAATTGTTTTGTTAACAATAGTTTGTTAAGTTCCCAGTTTGTAACACTAAAAGTGTCTGAAACAAAAGTTGTAGACAGATAAAGGGTTAAACAGACTGGTAAATGATCGGAAATTAATTCATTATGAACACTAAGTTCATACGTAGGTATAAAATTTCCAAACAGAACTAGATCTAAAACATATGGTCTTACATGGAGTTATATAGATAAAAGGTTGGCTCACTAGGAGCGTCCACAATGATGCCATTAGATGTGGCATATTCTAAGAGTAAATTCCCATTTTTGTTGCTTGTTCTAGAATGCCAAGCAACATTTTTGGAATTAAGATCTCCTGCCAAAATTGTAGGAGTATTAGAATCAAAAATGGCATTTAAATCGTCCTGAACAAGTTCAGGGTTAGGCGGTTTATATATAGCGAAGACATTCAAGGTGCCAAAATTATCATCATTAACTGCAATAGCAGTGACTTCCAAGGTATTGAAGTGTTGAAGGTGGAGATGGGATCAAATGTTGTTTAATGGATCTCCTGACAATTAGAGCAGTACCTCCACCACTATTATGTTGACAATCCGTCCTGTAGACTTCAAAATTTGGAAGTTTGAGATTATCTGAAGCTCGAAGATGCGTTTCGCCCAAAGGACAATATCAGCATGAGAGTCAGTTAAAAAATTTCTGAACTCCAAGATATCGGCAAGAATACCATTTGCATTCCAGGAAAAAAAACTGGAGGTAATTCCTTGTAAGTGTTTTCCATCGGCAGTCAGTGTGGAGAGTAAGTAATCGAATGCTTTAAGGCCAACTGTGAGCTTTCCCATAAATCTATTGACATTTTGATATTCTGTAATGAATGATTTAGTCATAAATAGAATCTTTGGAATATTGAAATTCTTAAAGATAATAAAACTTTCCTTCAGATCATTCAGAATGGGGGCATCGAATTGATCCGTAGGAGAAAGTGTTTGCCGTGGTGGTATGGCAGTAGAAGGTTTTCTTTTGGGCAAAGAATTACCTTTACCTCTTGATTTTTCAGCTGGTGTGCTGTTAGCAAGAACACTTGCATATAACACCTGTGGAGTAACAGGAGTACTGATAGTCCTTTTTTCAGGGACAGTACTCGAGTTTTCCTTTGAAGGTGTGACCACTTCACGCTTTGGATAGTGCGAGCAACCTTAGGCCTCAATTGATAACCCCTAGCGATTGCAGGGAAGATATCACATTTTATAGTGTGTCTCATGCGACTCTCATACGTGATAGGCTGCAATGTCATGAGAAATTAGCATGTTCTACCACGTTTTTAGCGCACCCACGCCACCTGGTGACACTAACCAATTTTTTTATTCGAAAATTCTGTACCCCGTGTTCTTGTTAAGGTATCCACCATTTTTCGCTGTGACCCATTGAGTATATCCTTCTCTACATCGCTTTGAGTAATGTCAGTTTAATTATAACCACCCTGTATATACGATTCTCAGTAAATGAAATCATGACACACGACATAGTTTTGTAGATGTCAGCAAATATGTATAAGGTGGATAAATATTTGCTAAACAAAGTGACTCTATATATAGATATACCTTCCTATATGAGAGATTTATAAAATAGAAGATATAAAATATTAAGAGGGGAGGCTTAACTATTATATGCCATACCTGGAAAAGAAATACACAAAAGTAGAAAAATGAATCATTTACATCGTATATACCTACTAAACCAATTGAAGAAATACATAGCGCTCCCAAAGCAAGAGAGGGAAAATATTAAAAATTAAACATAATTAAGAGTGAGTCAATTAAATCATATATATTAATTATATATTAATTCAAATGAAGGGTTGGGTTGGGTTGTTTTACCTCTGAGCGGCAGTTTTTTGCACACCATGGGCTAAATGGCCAGGTCACATGGACCCCGAAGGCTCAGAGAAGGTTGGGGAAGGGGACCCACTGGAACAGCTGTTGGGAGACAGATGGTAGCCTCCCGTCAAGGCCATCCAGCGTGTTCTTTAACGTGCACAGGGTATGGCTCTCCCGCACACGGGGCCACGGCTTAACGTCTCATCCGACGGACGGCGGCCTTTTCAAGCCCATCGGTGTCCCCTACTGACCG
Source organism: Ryuthela nishihirai (assembly GCA_038380435.1). Lineage (NCBI taxonomy): Eukaryota > Metazoa > Arthropoda > Arachnida > Araneae > Heptathelidae > Ryuthela > Ryuthela nishihirai. Next base: position 737,318 of record JAWZYU010000016.1, on the reverse strand, counting down.
TGGGCAGGGCGGGGAAATTTTGCGGAGATAAATCTCAACGCTGACCCAGCTGGGACTCGAACTGGGAACTACAGATTACGAGCCTGGCGCGCTACCGACTGAGCCACCCCCTCCCCTTCAAATGAAGAAATATATAAACGCTCCTAAAGGTGAGAGAAAGATACTGAAAATTAAAGAATATTAGCAAGAGGAATGATTCATTTAAATCATAAGTATTCAAATATCTTTAAAAAATGCACATTAACTTTCCTATAAGTAACAGAAAAAAGGTTAGTAAGCAAAACAAGAAACGAGCATATTCAGGGAGCCAATTATATAATTTTAACTAAGTAAAGAAATATATGTGCTTTCCATGGCTGGTTTAAGGCACGATCGAGCGGTGCGACCGCACATGGCGCTGAATTTATGGGGCGCATTTATGTGCCCCAAATTCATCGATTTATTGTAATCCTAAGTTGAATGAATGGGGCGCATCGAAAAAACTTGCACAGGGCTCTGATAGGTCTGGAATCGGCCCTGGTGCTTTTCCTCGAAATGAGAAATGCTTTATTACATATAATAGATAGTGAACAAGAGTAGTGGTTCAGATAAATGGTATACACTAACACATGCAGATAGCCTTCTATATGTCAATAAACATGCAGAAAATATACCAAAAATGGTGATTCAGATAAATAATATAGACTACACACAAAATATAGTATTTCATAAATTCCGAAAAGTATACATAATATCTAAAGATGTATCTAATCTAAATATATCTTCTCTCATACAGGAAAATATATTTGCTCTGTCATCGCTTTGTTCAGAAAATATTTATGTAAATCTCTACTTTGTTTGTCGTATGAATATTTGGGGACATATGCAAAACTATATGTCACGTGTGTCATGATTTCATTTACCGAAAGAAGTAATTTAGAATAACTGTAGGCATTAAGTAATGGCAAACCGTAAATATCTTGCTATAACTGTGTTATTAAAATTAATAAATATAGACACAAAAATAAAGGACAGCATACCCAGTATATGTTCAAGAAAAAAATGGTAAAGTTACTAATTCAAATGTTTGGTAGACACTGAACCAAATAATGACACTCACACACAGACTTCTGACAGCATACCCAGTATACGTGCAAGAAATAAATGGTAAAGTTACGAATTCAAATATTTGGTAGACACTAAACCAAGTAATGACACACACACACAGAGAGAGACTTCTAGATATGTGAATAAACAAGTGTAGAAGTTATCAATGTTAGTGAGTGAAATGAATCATGTATAGGGTATATGTAGAAGCTCATGTACACAATGGAATGAGCAGATAATTTCAAGTTCAAGAGCAATTTAAAAAACATTCAACTACTTTTGGTATAAACATTTTCACAAGAATTTCCTACCACAGTTCTGCCTAATTTATGTGTATTTTGGACATTAAATTCTACTGAAATTACAGCGAAGTAATTATTATGCTTTTGCTTTCAAATATTCCTGTTTATTCAAAATATTTCACTTCGTTTACTTAATTTTAAATATACTGCTCACAAAAATTAGGGGATGTATTATTGCTTCATATTCATTTTGAAATATCCCCTAATTTTTGTGAGCAGTATATATCCAAAATAAAAATGGTTATACATAATAAAATCGAAGAACGTAGCAAGCTAACACTCTGCAATTTATCCTTGAGTTTGATCGAAAGTTCCGAGAACACAACATTTGATAAGATTAGTTTCCTATGAACTTATTTTTCAGAAAACTATCTGCATAATTGCAGAAATTTTTATTTGTGCATATGCTATTATTATTCACAGCTCTACGTTAGAAATACTCCTAATGGATATTAATTTCTCTTAATTGCATTTAGAAACTCTAAGTTCCTCTGATCCACGAGCCAAAGTTACTTTAGTTTAACCCTACTTTTAAATACGTTTATTTTCACACAATATCACACAAAAACTCAGCATGTGAATTACTGAATAATTCAAATCTTACCTTTTTTGCAGAAAAGTGTCCTAGTGGATAGGAACTAATATCTTGAGACTCACTCTGACGTTGCCTCTCGCTGCTTACTTTGTACATGGCCCACTAGGGCAGCCATTGTTATGACGTAGTTCTAATCTTGGTTGGCTTCAGTTCTAGATGGCATTGTCTCTGTGGCAAGCAGCTGCCTGAGGGGTATTTATTCATTAGAAGTACATCGGTGCTTTAAAACAGAAACAAAATATAGGACATGAAAGGATTAAATTGAACAACAAATAATTAGAAATCATAAATATTTTGTCTCATCAGTGGCATATCCAAGTTGGGTTGGGTTGTTTTACCTCTGAGCGGCACTTTTTTGCACACCATGGGCTAAATGGCCAGGTCACATGGACCCCGAAGGCTCAGAGAAGGTTGGGGGAGGGGACCCACTGGAACAGCTGTTGGGAGACAGATGGTAGCTTCCCGTCAAGGCCACCCAGCGTGTTCTTTAACGTGCACAGGATATGGCTCTCCCGCACACGGGGCCACGGCTTAACGTCCCATCCGACGGATGGCGGCCTTTCCAAGCCCATCGGTGTCCCCTACTGACCGTGGGCAGGGCGGGGAATTTTGCGGAGGCATATCCAAGGGCGGGGGGGGGGGGGGGTACAATTAACGTATTTTCCTAGGCAGTCCTCGAAAATCTGGCTTAGGTACATCAGCCTCCCCCCAAATTCTAAATGACACTGACCTGTTTATTACACTGAAAGTACTTTATGATCATATGCAATAAAAAATATTCACAAATAATTAATAATAATCTTCTCATATTTTAACTTTTCTCTATTACTGGAAGATATTGCAAGGCTTTCGCTTTCAAAAAATCAGTGAAATGTATTATGGGAACTCACATTTTACGGAGTTACAACTATATCCTTAACGGATTATAATAATAATAATAATCTTTATTTTATTCCGCCAGTCAATACAATATAAATTTACACAGCATAATTATCTAATAACAATTAATATATACATGAGAAAGTTGAGAAGTGAACTAGCTGAGAAATATCAATTGCATCAGAAAAGGTAAATAACAATCATATTAAATATTGGTGTTTAATAGGAAAGGCGAAACAAAAAAGGAGAGCATAGTAAGCTGACGCTTATTTTTAGTTAATGCTCCCTATTTCCTTCAAAGTTCAATTATGACAACAGTAAAGTATACAATAATTCAAATAGTACAATAATTCAATAGTATAAAAGGTCAAATGGTTATGAGACATATTACACTGATACATAGAAGAAGGTTTCATTGCTTTGTAAGAAGAAACATTCTACATTTGATTTAAATAATTTTAAAGATTTTGCATTTTTAACATCATCAGGAAATTCAGACCAAATTTTTACTGCATTGTATTTGATAGATCTCTGCCCAATTGACAATCGACACATAGGTATACTCAGATCCTCTCTATGACGTGTTTCATAATTATGAAAATCTCTGAAAATAGTCTTTAAATCTATCCAATTTAATCAATCTCATTGTAATCGAATACACAAAGTTTCCTGATATCAGTTTGTAATTATTATAGACATTAAGAATTTTAACCTCAGAAAATAAATGTGCCACGGGATCATAATATCTTTTACCAACAATATATCTAACAATTTTTTTTCTGAAGACGATATATAGCATTCAGATTATAGTCAAAAGTATTACCCCAGACTAAAATTCCATATGTTATACAAGAATAAATGAAAGAGTAGTATAAATTTGTCAAAATTTGTTTGTTAACCAGATGACGCATTTTACCAATCATACCAATATTCCTCGACAGAGTGATTCTCAGCTGCTTTACGTGAAATGACCAGTTCAGATTTTCATCGATCCATATTCCTAAGAATTTATATTCAGTGCATCTATTTAGTTTAATTTCATTAATCTTCACATCGAAACATTTCTCATCGATATTTTTGTTTTTATTTTTATAAATCATGTATTTGGATTTCTTGACATTTATTAATAAATTGTTATGTCTGCACCATTCAGATATAATATTTAGAGAGTAGTTAACACTGCTAATCAGGCTTGCAGAATCTTGGTTGAAATCGATAATACTTGTATCATCAGCATATAATAACATCTTTGAATTAATGTGTAACTTTGCTAAGTCGTTAATGTAAAGTAGGAAAAGGATCGGACCAAGAATCGAACCTTGAGGCACACCTCTGTAAATAAAATGCTCATCTGATATACTACCATTTACTTCTACTTCCACTGAGAACTTTTGATTTATATACTCTTTCTGTTAAGCGCATATAAGCATTAAAATATGCTAAGTAGTTATCATTGCAAAAATGAGCAGTTACTGCTCATTTTTGAATAGTCATTCAAACAAGTTAGATATCACTTAAGCAAATGTCATTTTTCTGACGGTGTCATGAGAAGGCGAACGGCGGGGAAAAGTTTGCCGCCGAAGCATTATATCAAAATTAATTTGTGCCTAATTTAAAGGGAGTGAAAATCGGGCAGTTTCAAGTACATGTTCCTGTCGCACATAGAATGATAAAGGTAAAAAGAAAACTTGTCCTTTTCATCGGCGTCTACAGAATTACCAGAATTTTCTTTACCATATGCCTGCTCACCTTCCTCAGTAAACATGTTGTAGGAATTAGCTCCAAGAAATCGAAACAATTTTCAAGGATGCTTATGAGTAAGTTATTTCTTAAACACGACATAAACCTGGGATTTTGCAATAATAATCTTTCCCAGTTTAAGTTATACAATTCAAGCAATACACAAAAAATATGATAAAATATATCAAAAACCAACTTACCCTTGCTGATAGTCGTTGCAAAAAAAAAAACTAATGTCGGTTTCAAATTCCAATTAGGCTTGTAAAAGAACGCTGATTGGTTGTTTTAAGTTTGGTCTGGAACATTCACGTCTGCAGCAGAACTAGGGAGTGTTAGAGCTGCTAGTGAGCTCCCGCCTTCGTTAATTTCTGCCTTCTGATCATAGAAATTTAGATTTCAAGCGTGTGATGCGATGCCAAAGGCAGTAACAGTGAAACGAGATTTTTCATACCCTGAGTTAGCTTAATTTGCCTGGTAGACTGGCGCTTCCATTTGTTATACAGAGTAATATTATAGGGAAATTCGAAAAATATTTTGAAAATATTTTTTTGTTCAAATTAACTAAAGTTAAGAAAATGCTTTTGTTTTTTAAATAAAAATATAGAAAATATATGTGTAAAATATAAAAATTTCTTTTTTTCCTTTTTATTCATGAGAATTTTAAGGGAATCATTGCATCCCTTGCTTCCACGGACGCTTTTGATACTGGTAAATAAACTACGATCTTATTCATAGCAGCTTCGCAGAATCGCTCGCTCCACAATCTAAGTTTCAGGTTAAAGTCTTGATTGCTGTGTCGTATATTTGTGCTTCTCCAGTGATATTCAAATGAGGATTCCCCCTTTCCTTTCAAACAGTCTGCCTCACGTTAAGGACACGAGGATAAAGATCCCATTGTCAGTGATATTGAAAAGCGAAATATTTTTCTTTTTCTGTATGTTAGACGTTTTTACTCACGAAGTTGAAATTGCTAAGTTCGGGTGCAAAAATTATGTTCAGAAACTTCCTTCCGCTTCTTCAGTTCAGTGTTAGAGCAGATGACATTCTTCTGTTCGCCTGGCAGACGACACAGGAATTGAGGTCACCGAATTGAAACGCGCATGCTCATTACCTCGGTGAACTGGAAAGAGCCATTGTTGTGCACACTGACCTCGAAATCCTGTCAACAGCCTAGGGAAAGTTAAACTGAACTCGTTTCGTGCTGAATTTTTCTTTCACTGCGAGGAAATTAGTTCAGGAGAAAAAGTTTTCTCTTTACCAAAGGCGGATTTTGGAATTGGGGGAGTAATCAAGATAGTGCTTCTCAAGTAGGGCACAAGTCTGCTTCGACGTTCACTTCTGGGCTAGCGACCTGCATTATGTCACTGACCTACTTTTCAGGGAGTTTCAAGTACTTCCTTGAGTTCTGCCAGCAATACGAGTGAAATATAAATTGCAAACTTTACATACCCTGCATCTGCATAATTTCAATGAACCTTCTGATGATCTTCTGGTGATTGCCCACCGTAATCCGCTGATTAACGTATTTCGAATATATATGTCAAGAAAGTTTTTCATTTTCACTGAAATTCATTCTATTTGAGCTTTCAATTGTCCGTCCAAGAGTTACTTTATGAGCAATTCGGTAAACAATTGCTGACAATGACTTGTTCCAGTATGACGCAAATCGAAAACGCACTCTACGGAGAAATTCAAAAAAATTATTTTCTCTGTGAAATTATTATTTATCGCTTTCAGCGAATTTATTTTGCGCAGTTTTATTTTCGCAATTTACTCTTGTCGGTTTTCCGAACTGTCTTAAAACTGTTATATTACTATATCATTATATGTCGTTTAAGTGAAATATCAAAATGCAGCTTTATCAATTTATCCTTGGTTGTGGAATTATCCTACTATAGTTTTATTAATTTTTTTTTTATCTCGTTTTCTTTGAAAACAAGATAATAGTTTCACTTTGTCGTCTCTCTGTCTGTCCGTCTGTAGACATCGAACTTTTTTGTTTACAGAGATAAATTAAAAATTCTTTTTTCTCTTGGATAGGTATTGATGAAATATTACGATGTGCACTTTCCAAATCTCTCTAAAGCCATAATTACGCCCTCTAGCGATGGAAAAATTCCAAAATTTCAAACAAATATTGTAAACGACGTATTTAAGCTAGAAATTCAAACTTTTTGGGGGGAATGTGAAAGCCATCATGTTTCTATTGGCCCCCTCGGTGTGAGCGCATGTACGCGGTGAGGGGGACCACCCTGTGAAGGTTCCGCTGGCTCGGTTACCTTCGCAGGGTCCTAAACGCTCGCCCGCGTGTTTGCCGTGTGCGGAGACCCGTGTTTCGGGAAAGGAGGATCCTGGTACTTGCTCGGGGGTCCCCGTCTTCTCTCCTCAGCTCATGACTGGCAGGGTCCCCATTGGCCACCTTGCCATTGGGGAGCCTGTCCGTCGCAGGGCTGGGCAGTGAATTCCGCGGCCTCTGCTATACTCTGCTTCCGGTAAACGGGATCTCCTGGGGTGGCCCCCCCTAGAGCAATCAGCTGGTGGGCAGGTCCTGCTACGGTCAACCGTGCAGAGCGGTGAGTAACCTTGCTCATGGTCCGGGTACAGGTTTGAAAGTTTCCTCACAGATTATTTTCCTTTTGTCGTTATCCTTTCTTTGTGAGGCCAGTTTGGCCATTCATAATTTTGATATTTTTCGCTTTGTTTCTTTTGGGTAGAACGTTTATGTTCTGCACATTTCTCTTTTCATTTTCCTTCTTTTTTTTGTGAGGGCTTGGCTCACTGTCTCTGTGGGTATAGTGCCTGCGTAGCCCTGGCGCCCGACTGGGCGTCCCCTTGTTGGGCTCCGTGGAGGGTAGGGACAGCGGGCACTGAACCACACAAAACAAAAAAATGAAAGATAATGAAATTAATGCGATCAGTGCCAACAAGAGGGCTCGCCATGAGCCCCCATCTTCTTCGTCTCTGTTATCTCTGCCATCGTCTTCTGTGTCTGTGTCTTCGTTTCCGAGATTCCTGATCGTCCACTCCACTGGCGATCAGGTACTTAGGAACATGTCCCCATTTTTCGTAAACAAAGGTTTCAAAGGTCTTGCAGGAGAGCCGAAATCCGTCAAGCGCTTACGATCTGGCGACTTGCAGGTTGAGACCACTTGTTCCAAACACTCGGAACTGCTCCTGAAAGTCAAGGACATTGGTGGGGTGTCTGTTGAAGTCACTCCCCATAAAACTTTGAATTCCTCTCGGGGTGTGATCACTGAGTGGAGCCTCCTCAGTGTCACTGAGGAGGAGATCCTCTCAGAGCTCACACCTCAAGGAGTAACAGCGGTCCACCGGGTTTCGACACGCCGTGATGGGAAATTAGCACCCACCCGGGTGCTGATTTCAATTCAATAGCACCCACCCGGGTGCTGATTGTGACATTCAACACGCCACGCCTGCCTTCTTCCATCAAGGCAGGTTATTTACATTGTGAGGTACGGCTGTATATACCGAACCCTCTGCGCTGTTTTCACTGTCAGATATACGGTCATACCCGCACAGCATGCCGGGGCAAACCCACCTGTGCTCGCTGAAGGATCATCTCGATCCTGACTGCACAGCAGGAAAGGCATGCTGTGTGAACTGCAGTGGCGAACATCCGGCGTACTCATGCGACTGTCCAAAGTGGAAAGAGGAAAAGGAGGTACAATGCCTCAAAGTCATGAATAACATCTCTTATGCTGAGGCGAGAAAGCTTGCTGCACTGCCCGCCCCGCCTGGCAAGGTTTCCTATGTCAGTGCAGTCATTGGAAAGCCCATCGTTCCAATGACTTCAGTGGCGGTGCAGACTGACATAAGTGTACCACCTACTGAGTCTTTCTCGCCCCTCGGCAAAGGAGCTCCTGACGCAGGCAAAACCGAGGGTGGTTTCGACCTCGACATCTACCCCACTTTCTATTCCTGAAACTCAGCCTTCCACTTCCACCGAAAGGCCTTCTCCTCCCCGTCCTCAGACAGCAATACCTTCGAAACCTAAGGGGCCCCCACCAGGGCCAAAAAAGAAAATCACTGCACCTCAAAGGGCGATCACCGATCCATGACCCTCGGACGATTCCGAGGACATGGATACCGACCGCCCCTATTCACTAAACCGTCCTCTGCGGCGGTTAAGTTGAATAGGAATTCGTCGTCCGTCCACTCTTCTAAGTCCTGAGATGGCCACACTCCTACAATGGAATTGTCGTGGATTCCAGAGGAATCTTGACGACATGAAGGCACTCTTTCAGGTGCACCAGCCCATCTGTGTGTGCCTGCAGGAGACATACTTGCAGCCAGTCACAGATCCCACGATCCGGCACTTTCCACTAGTTCGCTGGGACCGGGATGGAGATGGTCCAGCTCGCGGGGGTGTCGCCATTCTCGTGAACAACCATTCTCCATTCCGGATCGTTCCCCTCACCACCAACTTGGAGGCGGTAGCCATCCGTCTCTTCGTGGGGTTCTCGCTGACTGTCTGCTGTGTATATCTTCCACCTGGGAGCATCGTCTTCCAGGAAGACCTTGATGATCTCGTCTCGCAGCTGCCGTCCCCCTTCCTCATTATGGGGGACCTCAACGGACACAGTCCACTTTGGGGCAGTGCTGACACCAACGGGAGGAGTGGGGTCCTAGAGCAGTGGCTCCTGGATCCTTCTCTCTCCCTGTTGAACACCGGTGTCAGTACTTACTTTCACTCCCCAACCCACACTTTCACTGCCATTGACCTTACCATGTGCTCCTCCTCGATCCTTCCACTGTTTACATGGGAGGTCGAGGACAACCCTTACGGAAGCGATTACCTCCGCGTGGTGTGCACCATCTCCTGTGGGGGACCTTGCAGCCCTTCACGCGTCTCGCGGTGAAGGCTCGATCGGGCTGACTGGGGTGGTTTGGATCTGCTCTCTGAGCTCGATGTCCACTCTGTCAGCCAGGAGCCCAGCAATGTGGCAGTAGCGGAGATAACAGACTGTGTCGTAGATGCAGCTGCATCAACAATTCCTCAAATGTTTACACGGTTTCCTCGCTTTCCGAAATCGTGGTGGAATCCAGATTGCACCGCAGCTCGTAAGGCTCAGAACAAGGCTTGGGGGGGGGTTGTTTCGGAGATATCCGACGTCCCCCAACCTCGAAAAGTTCAAACGTGCCAGGGCGAAAGCTCGTTTCCTCCGACGCCAGAGCCAGAAGGAATCTTGGATCAAGTATACGTCTTCTATCATCCGCACGACCAGTTCTAAGGTCGTGTGGGATAAAGTTCGGAAGATGGGTGGGAACTACACGTCCCACTCGTTATCGATCCTGGAGCACAATGGACAGGCAATTACTGATCCCAAAGCAATTGCCGACACTCTGGGGGAGTCCTTCTCCTCCATCTCTTCATCTTCCTCTTACTCCCCCGAGTTTCTGGTCCAGAAGGGCAGGGCGGAATGCTCTCTGCTGTCTTTCCACTCGAATGGCCTGGAGCCTTACAACAGGCCATTCACAGCGGAGGAGCTTCGCCTTGCTCTGCACTCTTCTCATGCCTCTGCTGTAGGGCCGGACAATGTCCATTATGCCATGCTCCAACATCTTTCACCATCGAGTAAGGATCGGCTGCTCCATCTCTTCAATCGCATATTTCTCGAGGAGCAGTTTCTGGACTCCTGGCCACCATCATCCATTTCTGTTGGGTGCCCGGTCACGTCGGGATTAGGGGCAATGACTTTACAGATGCTGCTGCCAAGTCAGCCACACTCCTGTCCAACTCTCCATTGCCGGTTCCCTATTTAGATTCCTGACGGCGTTTCACCATTGAGCTCCGGGCACAGTGGCAGAGATCTTGGTCAGAACAGCTTACGAACAAGTTCTTTGAGATCAAACCTATCGTCAAACCATAGCAGTCTTGTTACCGCAGGAATCGCAAGGAGGAAGTTGTACTTTCTCGGCTCCGCTTAGGTCATTCGTTTATTACTCATTCGTTTCTTTTACGGGCGGACGACGAACCTAAGTGTGAGTTTTGTGACACCTTTTTAACGATCAAACATATTTTAATTGAATGTCATTGTTTTAACTTTGAAAGACGTCTGTTTTTTAACTCTCATGATTTTATGTCCTAGCCCCTTACACTCGGACATCTTTTATCAGACCATTGTAATTTTACCTCTATCTTTCAATTTTTACGCTATACTGGTTATTTTACTCGCTTATAGTTTTACTCCCCGATTTCTTATTCTACATGTTTAACCAGGTCGCTTGCACCTGGGTTATTTTTATGTTTATATTGATATACCATATTTATACATTTGATTATTGTTGTTCTATTTTATTGAATTCTATTTTTGTGTTGGTCTTTGTAATTTATTTTTAACTTTGGTTGAGGGGTAACACGATTTTTATCCTTTTACTTTTTGGACATACGTTTGGCGCATTATAGCCTTAGTTGCTAATGCGCCAATAAACCCCAACAAACCAAACCAAACCGTTTCTATTGGCAACAATGAATTGACCTCTTAGACCCAGAGGGGGTGGGAAAAGACGATTATTTGTTATAGCAGATAATTGTTTGTATTTATAGATAAATGAAAATATCTTTTTAGGATTAGATACGAATTGATAAAATGTGATTTGCACTTTCGGAATCTTTTGAACACTATAATTCCGCCCTCTAACGGTGGAAAAGATTCAATATTGCAACGATACATTAATGATAGAAATATAAAATTTTGGTGGTGAAATACAAACATCATGAAGTTCCATTGGAAACAATGAAAATGAATAATTAGAAAACTCTTTTTTAATTTGATTGGTAATAACGAAATATAATGGGGGGTGGGGACCCATTGATTAGAGAATACCGATGAATTTGGAAAAGCAGCCTTTCCAAATCTATCGGTATCCTCTAATGACCAAAGGTAAGATTAGAAGTTCTACGGAGATAAATCTGAACGCTGGCTCATCTGGGACTCGAACCTGGGAACTGCAAATTGCGAGTTTGGCGCTCCATTGACGGAACCACCCCCTCCTTCTCCCCCCACTAGAATAGGTATCGAGGCATTGCATTAAGAAGATACCCGGCTAGGGCAAACGAAGTAGCGCTCGGTCCGCCCGATTCGCTCGCCTTGTGTTCAAAGCGGTCGTGATTCCCGAGAACTCTCGAGTATTCCCACCTTATGTGACCGCTAATTCATAAGTAGGATAGAAATAGAACACACGACACAATATAAATATAAAAAATGAATTTTAATTTGGAAAAGTTTTTTGGAAAATTTTCTACTGTTTTTTTTTTTTCCTTTTTCTTTGGGGGGTGCCAGAGCCCTTGCCCCACCCCTCTGGGTGCGCCACTGCTCTACAATCAAGGAGAATATTTCTCACAGTTTCACTATGTAAACAATGTGAGTAATTTGCGGAATTAAACTTTTTCAACAAAAATCTTGTGTCAATCAAAAATGAAGTTTCCGTACGAAGTCTAAGTTGTTTTATAACCTGGAACTTTGTCGATTTGGCATCAATAGAAGGAAAAAATATCTGCAAAGACTTCTCATCCTATTCAAAGGTAAAGATTAGTAGAAAAGCAATCTAAAAAGATTTCACCCTCTGTCTTCTTAATACCTTTTTATAGTGGCGAAGTGTGACTTTTTGAGTAGGGAAAGCATTTACCAAAAGCAATGCTGCAACTAAATCGGAACTCCGTTCTGGTACTCGATGCTTCCGAATCATTGAATTCCGAATCATTGAACCGGAACGTCATTCCGGTACCTGATGTGTACGAATCGATGAGTGATAGTAGTTCTATCCTTTTTAAACCAAATATTAGTATTATATACAGGGCCGCCGACAGGGGGGAGGGGGGGGGGGGCAAGGGGGACTAGTGCATAGGGGCCCGTCAGATTAAGTGACTCTTTACTTTTTCTTACAAAAATTATTCTTAGGCTATAATATATCGATCCTATAAAATTCCATAAGAACATTATTTGTTATAATATGCTTTTAAAAAGAAACACTAGTTGGATTATGACATATTATCTCATTAATAGTAGTTGAACGAACCATTTCTTAACATCTTTTGTCCGCGTTAACTTACAGCATTTGCTTGTATTTTCCCTGTTAACCACCCCACCCCTGCAGCAGTAGCAACAGTTGGACACTCCCAAACCCAAACCGTGCGATCAGGTATATTACATTGTTCATGTTTCGAGTTCCAGTAACATCGTCTGTGGTATGTGTGTCAGTGTTACAAATTATAACAGTTTAAAAGTTTCTTGTCGGCACATTTGTTTCACCATTTCGTTGTCATTTGTTTAGTAAAATGATATATTCATCGGTGCTATAGTCTAACTGAACAATGGACAAGTATAAGCATAAGTCAGGAGCTGAGAAGCGCAAGGAGAGAAATAAAAAATTGGAAGTTATTAAGAAAGGGAGTAGAACTTTGTTTGAAGTCGGTGTAAAAGTGAATGTGGACAGTGAAGGTGCTGAAAATGAACTAATCCCAATCTCAAGCTCGTCTTTCCCGCTCTCAAAAATAAAGAAATTTCAAGTTCAGAGGGGAATGATGATGGTTCTGGTTTTTTTTTTTTAATTATGACGACAGCAGTATTGAAACGAAACAACCAAACAGCAGTGAAAATGATGCGCGTTCTATAAACTATGAAAGTGAAGCGAACTTACCCGCTCCAGTTCCGAACTCTGAGTCATGGCAAGTATCGTGTGATCTTGGAAAATTAAAAAGTGGCAGCCTAAGTGCAAGTGTAATTGAAGGTATAGTTCGAAAAGGTCCCCCTTCTATGCCTAATAACCTTCCAAGTGACGGAACAAGATCCTTTCCGAAAACAGTTTTATTTTCAAAACTGAAGAATGGAGAATGTGTTCCTAGAGACTGGTTAGTGTGGAGTGAAACAAATCAGTCGTTATACTGTTTTCCTTGCAGATTATTTGGTCGCAACCCTGAATCCCACAAATCCGTTTTAGTTAGTGATGAAGGCTGGAAAAAAGATTATTCTTGGCGTAAACTATATAACAAATTGCCAGTTCATGAAATGAGTGCTAATCACAAAAAATGCTATATTGAATGGAGAGGATTGGAAAGAAGACTTCGTCATGGAACTGATATTTATTCTCAAATGAACTCTGAAATTGCTTCTAAAGTGAAATATTGGAGGGATTTATTTCACAGGATTCTGTCTGTTACATTATTTCTTGGTGAGAGGGGTCTTGCATTTAGAGGTTCTTCCAGCAAAATAGGGTCATCGGATAATGGTAACTTCCTCGGGATTATTGAGTTGCTCGCTCAATATGATCCGCTGTTGAGAGAACATGTGACTAAGTTCAAGAGTCACAACAATAAGGGAAGAGACTTCAAGCTCACTACCTTTCAGCGGATTCTCAAAACGAGTTCATTAAGGCTTGCAGCAACAAGGTTCTTCAAGCTGTACTCTTAGAAAGAGAAAACTCAAAGTATTTTTCAATACTAGCTGATGCTACTCCAGATACATCTCATAATGAGCAAATGACATTAATTTTAAGATACGTTCTAGACCGTGATTCTTCATTTAAAGTAATGGAGAGGTTCATAAGTTTTGTAAAGTGCAATAAGAAAACTGGACAAGAAATTGCAAATGTACTCACTGAAGAATTAGAGAAGCATAAGATCCCTTAAAAAGATTGTGGGGGGCAGGGATATGACAATGGAACGAATATGGCTGGTGCATACAATGGCGCGCAAGCCATTATAAGTGCGCTAAATCCATTTGCCATATTTTCTAACTGTAGTGCACATAGTCTAAATTTGTGTGGTGTGAACGTTGCTGAATGCTGTGAATGATGCTATTACTTTTTTTGGTATGGTTCAAAAAGTGTATAACTTCTTTTTAAAGAGCCCTCAGAGATGGGAGATACTAGAGAATACAGTAGGTTGTTCCTTGCATAGCCTATCAAAAACAAGATGGTCTGCTCGTGTTGACAGTGTTAAACCATTTTCCAAACACCTATCACTCATCAAACATGCATTAAATCAATGCAAAAATTTTAATCTCTCAGCTGAGTGTAAAACGGAATTGATGGGAATAAAACGATACCTTGAATCATTTAAGTGCACTTTGATGGCAACAATCTGGTTCAAAATTCTCTCGGCAATTGACATTCGCAACAAGGTTCTACAAGCTCGAGATGCAACTTTTGATGTAGAGATTGATAATATTCGCGATCTGCTCCAGAAACTGAAATAACTCCGTGATAAATGGGAGAACTTTTTAAATGAAGCAAAAGTAGTGGCCACCTCATTAGCAAGTGAACTTCCTGCAGAGACAGAATTTCCGAAGACGAGAGTGAAAAGAAGGAAAACTTTCTTGGGCGAAATAAATGAAGATGTTTCAGAATTTCGAGGGAATGAGGGGGAAACTAATGAAGAATGGGAGTTCTGAGTAAATGTGTTTTATAGGGTAATTGATTCTGTTGTTTGTGGACTTACTAATCGTTTCACTTTGGCGGAAATGTTAAATGATAGATTTAAGTGCTTATGGCTATATCCAGACATTGAAGAACGTGACATTGAAAATATGGGTGTTATTTTGCATGAACAATATTATGAAGACATTAATAGAGAGATCAGTGATGAGCTGAAATATCTAAAATCAATTCATTCTTCTAATTTAGGTACAGGCCCATTGAAACCAATGGAACTCTTAAACCGTCTGAGAGAATTGAAACTGGACAGTTTATTTTCAAATATTTGTATAGCCATTAGAATATTCTGTACAATTCCTGTGACAGTTGCTGATGCTGAAAGATCCTTCAGCAAAATGAAGGAAATAAAAAATGTATTCAGATCAACAATGTGTCAAGAAAGACTGAGTAACCTTGGTTTGCTGAGTCTGGAGAGCGATCTTGCTAGGTCTTTAAATTATGATGACATAATTGACGATTTTGCATCAGCGAAGTCAAGGAGAGTTGTTTGCTGACATTGATCTACTGTATAAGTTAGAAGTTGCAACTCTTTGGGAATAATGTGTTATATTATATTTAGTGTTGAATCTGCTATTATGCTAATGTGAAGTTTAACAAATACTGTTGCCTATTTTTCAGTACTGACAATTAAAAATGAAGACTCGCAGAATTGCATAGTTTTTCTCCATGATATGTAGCTTATATTAAATTTACTCAAAAATCCTAAATCTTGCTGTGAGCTTTGCAAAATATGTTCCCTAAAATAAATGCTGAAAAGTTTTATGTGACACAAACATGTTTTTGCATGCCTGACCGCGCAACAGGCTTTTTTTCCTCTGAATGTCGTCATTGTGTCCAGAATAATTGCTATTAATGATTTGTAAAGATAAAAAGTTTTCAAAGGGGGGGGGGGGGGGGGGTCGAGCATAATATTACATAGGGGCCCATAAATTCTCTTGGCGGCCCTGATTATATACATAGTGCTAGTAACAAAGAGAGGGAGGGGGGGTGGAATTACAAGTGTAATTTTCCCGACATTAAGGAAAGTATTTTAAAGAAATTATTCATTGGCTTTCCGGTGGCTTTAGCCTGTTTGGCCACTAATGTTATGAACCTAAGTTCAAACCCCGAATAGAAGGTATGAATGTTTCCTTTCTGTTGAGGTCTCGCCTTTCTCACAAACTTTCTCTATGACGAATTATACCAACACCTCCTACAACAGAAGGCTTGTGGACCAGGTTATGACATCAGCATAAGTAGTCCTCTAACGTAGATAATTCTTATTTTTTTTCTCTTATTATTAGTGGTGTACTTTTATACTAATGCTTATTTATAAATATACCTTTTTTAGAAGAAAAATTGTTCGTATTTATTAGCATTATAATAATTGCTAAACAATTAAAATAGCTTTTCTTCTAAATACGACACATTTATAAATGAACATTAATAAAAAGATTAGTATAAAAATACACCAACAGGATGCTGTCAGAGGGGGAATTTGTTCATCAACTGGTATTAAAAAAGTTGATAAAAATTTTGACCCCCCTCCCCATAGTTCCAAATATTTTGGCCAATCTTCGCTACGCCACTGATTATACCCCTCAGTGTTAGCTCCTGTCCATGGTGAGAGGACCACCCTGTGAAGGTTCCGCCAGCTTGAGTATCTTCACAGGGTCCTGAATGCTCGCCCGCACGTCCCTGGAAAGGAAGATCCTGGCAGTTGCTCGGGAGTCCCAGTCTTCTCTCCTCAGCTCATACTGGTGGGGTCCATGGAGGTAGGAAGAGAGGGAGGCGCCCTTACTATCTCTTAGCATAGGTTGCTAGTGTAGCCGCTGAGAACGGCGGTAGCCTCGTTGTTCCTATTCAGAAAACTATAAATTAGAGAGCTTCCAAGTTAGGTTCTCACTGGGTTAACATAGATTATTAATATTCCAGCTTTCGCAGATATTCGAATATTTAACGAATATTTTTGAAAATCGATATTTTAATAGATTTGATTATGATCTTTAATTTATCTTCAATCGCATTTTTCCATTAAATGCATCTTTTAGAAATTATAGAGCTTCCAAGTTAGGTTCTCACTGGCATAATATGGAAGATTATTGTTTAATATTTCAACTTCTCACAACTGTTTAAATACTTAATTAATATTATTAAAAAACGATATTTAAATACATTTTATTATTATCTTTAATTTATCTTCATTCAAATTTTTCCATTAAATGCATATTTTAGAACTTATGGAGATTTCAAGTTAGGTTCTCATTGACATAACAGGGAAATTCTGTAGTGTTTCAGTAAAGTACATCAGAAGCATAGGAAATGAAAAATGTGGGTATTACATTCTCTTCTATTTTCTTGATTTATTTTTTTTTTGGACTGCGGGGTGTTGCCGTTCTCGTGAGCAACCATTCTCCATTCCAGGTCGTGCCCCTCAACACCAACCGTGTGGTAGTAGTGTAGATCACGGACTGTATTAAGGGCAGTAGCCATCCACCTCTTTGTGGGCTTTTTGTTGACTGTCTTCTCTGTCTACCTACCACCCGGGAGTCTCGTCTTCCGCGAAGACCTTGATGACCTTGTCTCGCAGCTGCCGTCCCCATTCCTCATTATGGGGGACTTCAATGAACACAGTGCTCTCTGGGAAGTGCTGACACCAACTGTAGCAGTGGCTCCTGGATCCATCGCTCTCCCTGTTGAACAATGGTGTCAGGACCTACTTCTACTTCTTGACCCTCACATTCACTGCCATTGACTGCACCATCTGCTCCTCCTCGATCCATCCACTCTTTACATGAGAGGTCGAAGGCAACCCTTACGGAAGCGATCACCTCCCTGTGGTGTGCAGCATCTCCTGTGGGGGGCCTTGCAGTCCTTCACACGTCTCACAGTGAAGGTTTGATCGGAATGAGTAGAGTGGCTTCGAGCTCCTTTCTGAGCTCGATGACCACCCTGTCAGTCAGGAGCCCCTCAATGTGGCAGTAGTGGAGATCACGGACTGTATTATAGATGCATCTGCATCCACAATTCTTCAAACTACAACACAGTTTCCTAGTTTTCCGAAATCGGGGTGGAATCCTGACTGCACCGCAGCTTCAAAGGCTCAGAACAAGGCTTGGGGGTGTTTTGAAGATATTTGACTTCCCCCAACCTTGAAGCGTTCAAATCTGCCAGGACCAAATCTCGCTTTGTCCGGCACCAAAGCCAGAAGGTCTCTTGAATCACATATATGACTTTTATCACCCACACATCCCTCGATGCGAGAACCTGTCCGTGGTGAGGGGACCACCCTGTGAAGGTTCCGCTGGCTCGGTTACCTTCACAGGGTCCTAAACGCTCGCCCGCGTGTTTGTTGTGCGCGGAGACCCTCTGGTTATACGGGGTGGGGAGTGGGTCCCGAAGGACCCACTCCCCATGGGGAAAGCACGTGCTCCGTCTCACGACACTACACGTGCATAGCAACTAGAGGCTTGGAAAAAAGAAGGTGAAGTTTGTCTCAGGGGAGACCAGTAGGGACATGGAGTATGGGTGGTGTTAAAGGGGGTGCTGAGTGCAGCCCGGGAAGAAGGTAGGAAATAAGTCTAAGAGAGACAGCAGCCACGGGGCTCAAAGGAGAGAGTCCCGGAGCTGGCAGACAAGCCAGCCTATGTCCCTCAAGTGTGCCCTGACACGGGCACTCTCAATGGACACTGAGACCAGTTCGCCTGCTACCTCATTGATCGCTTGGGAGTCCCGGAGTTCGTTAGCGAACCCTTCTGTGAATGGGCACCTGAGGATATAGTGCCCAACATCTGCGTCTGGAGCCCCACAGCCGCAGTAACTGTGGGTAGAGATATTAAACCTCTCCAGGTATTTGGGGAAACTCCCATGTCCTGTTAGGACCTGCGTCAAATAGTGGTCAGAGGACATCAGGGATAGACTGACCCTTTTCAAGAATGTCTTTGTTTGAAGACCATTCTCAGTCGTATCCCAGAGCCTCTGCGACTCCTGAATGGTACCTTGGCCAATTATAGACTTCAGGGTAGTTTTTGAAGTCTTTACCGCTATCACAGGTTGAGTGTTATTACCTGCGGAACGGGCCAGTTGGTCGGCCCGCTCATTTCCTTCAAGCCCTACATGTGCCCTGATCCAGGAGAAGGATACCCTGGGCATGCTCTGATTACCCAGGATGCACTTGATCTCATTTACTATTTGATGCCTGTTGGTTGCATCTTCAAGTGCATGCAGAGCCGCCTGGCTGTCCGTGTACAGCCTTATGTCGTTGTCTAGACCGCCGTCATTGAGGGCCCAGTGAAGGGCCTCTCTGATAGCGAGCAGCTCTGCTTGGAAGGCTGAGCCATTATTTGAAACCTTCCTCTGAAAATCATACACTTTGGCCCCTTGATTGAAGACAGTGAAGGCTATACCCACACCCTCCTCGCTCTTGGAACCGTCGGTGTATATTTCAATATCCGTACCTGATGGTAACTCCGTGGACCAGGGCACACATAGTCTCCTTGTGGGATGTAAATCCCACTTAGCGGTATTTGTCTCATATTCCTCAGGGTCATACTGGACTCCGAGGAATGTTGCCTTCTCCTTAGCCTGCGTGACTCTGAATATGGTCGCTTCTTTACCGACCGTCAAAAATAGCGGAGGGATCCCTGCGAGCACCAGGAGGGCATCCATAGATGTTGTCCTATAAGCCCTGGTGATTCGCAGTAAAGCCGGTCTTTGGGCGGCGAGCAGCTTTCTGCACATTATGGCGTGGTTCGTCGGGCGCCACCAGGCACCCGCACCATATGTCAGGATCCTCTCCGTTCCCCTTAGATAGATTTCTTTGAGGCCCTCACTTCTGAGTCCCCATGAGACGCGAGCCATACGCCCCAGCTTACACATAACGTTGGTGCATTTAGCTTTCAAGTCCTGCAGGTGTGGGATCCAGCTCATCCTCTCATCCAGAGTGATTCCCAAGTATTTTAAAGTCGTCATGTGGCGGATGTTTGCGCCATTTAATTTGAAAATGGGATACCTCTTCTTGAGGACACCCTCTTTTGCAATTGTCATCGAAGTTGTCTTCGCAACGCTGAACCCAAGCTTGTTGCGATGACACCAACCTTCTAGTGTTTTAATGGCTGCATTGCCAGCGACCTCAAGATTTGCTCGTGAGGACGCTGATATGACAAGCAGCATATCGTCCGCGTAGGCCTGGAGCCAGACTCCCTCGGGCATAGTCAACTCCAGAGCAGTATCAGCGACTAAGTTCCAGAGGAATGGTCCGCTGCACGACCCTTGTGGGCAGCCTCTTTCCAAGTTTCTTGAGGCTGTCCCGCTAGCATGAGAATATGTGACCACCCTCTCTTGGAGGTAATTGGCCACTAGCATGAAGATGTTCCTAGGGCAGGAACACTCCTTCAAATTTGTCAGAATCGCAGGCCACCAGACATTGTCGAACGCGCCCGTCACATCCAAAGCAATGAGAGAGGTGTGCAACTTGTGCACTTTATTTACCTGAGCGATGTCCACCACCTGTTTGATAGCAGCGGTGGTGGACTGGTCCGTCCTGAACCCAAATTGCTTGGGATTCAGGAGTCCGTTCTTGTGGCAGTGGTGGTACATCCTGTTAGTCAGGAGTTTATCCAGCACCTTTCCCAACACCGGCAGCAGACATATCGGTCTGTATGATCTCGCGTCAGCCGGATCCCTACCTGCCTTGTTTAAAAGGACAAGGTCAGCCTGTTTCCAGGCGGTTGGGAAGGCTCCCAGATTCAAGCATTTGTTGAAGAGCTGGGTGAACAGTTCTTTATGTTCATTAAACACCTGAGAAACAATCTCCACTGTCAGACCATCGTTACCCGGGGCCTTGCCCCGGGCCATATCTCTGATTACCTCTCTCACCTCCTCTTCCGTAAACGGAATGTCATCCGGCGTGTCCGGCGGAATCCTGCAATTTTCCCTTAGGAGCCGATGTTCTGCATCATCAGAACTCCCGTCGTCAGTGGGAAACAAATTGTCCAAAAGCACCTGGATAGTTTCGCAAAAGGAAGAGGTCTTGGATCCATCTTCCTTGCGAACATATGCAATATCCAGGAGTTTAAAATCCCTATCCGTGGCTAGCTTATACTGTAAAGTAAAAGGGTTTTGTGCAGAGACATCACCGCAGAATTTCTGCCAGGAGGTCAGCTGCGCCTGACGTATTGCGAGCTTATATTTTGCCTGCTCCCTCCTGTACACCTCCTCTCTGGTACTTCTCTCCCCAGTCCTGCATCTTTGAAATCTCCTTCTAAGAGCTCTCACCCTTTTCCTTCTAATGCTGAGCTCGAGTGTCCACCAGGACACTGATTTTCTTCCTGCTCTGGGCTGCTTCTTGTACCCGAAGGTTGCCTCGCAACCAGCACTTACAGTCCTCGTCACCTCACTAATGATGTTGTTTAGTGATTCGCAATCTCCAATATTGCAGACACTCTGGCCGATCTTCGCCAGTTCCGGTGACACACAGTGTAAGAGCTTGCACCAGTCAGGAGCTCTACCCACCGCAAACCGTCGTGCATATTGTGGGGGAGATGTTGTTCCACCCACCTGGAACACTATATAGTTATGGTCGCTGTTACTGACCTTATCGCTGACACACCAATTCCGGATCATAGGATTCAACCTAGGTGTAACTAGGGTCAAGTCTATCCAGCTGCGACCTCTTGGGCCGTTAAAAGTAGCTGGCGTATCTATATCATTTAGTAATAATAGATCAGCAGAGTTGATAAAGTCCAGAGTCATATCACCTCTGACATCTTGTCGGTTTGAACCCCACAAGGGATGCTTCGCATTGAAGTCCCCGCTTATTATAATGCTCTTAGAATTAACACGAGTTAGGACGTTTTGCAACTCGGTTAATAAGTCCTCAATGTTGTTATTTGGAGGACAGTAGATGGAGATGGCGTGTACTAATAATCGTCCATAGCCGATCTCCACTACTACAATAGTATCAGTGTGATATGCCAGAATGGCATTCACCTTGGGGTTCAGAACGACAACTCCAGCTTTAGGCTTGGTACTTTTTATACAAAATAGCCTACTGGTCAGAGGGAGCCCCCTAATGACATTCTCTGTGCAGTAAGGCTCCTGCACAAGAGCAATGTCGACTCCTTCTTCCTTTATCTCCTGGCTGAGTTGGGCCATAGCAGCCCTTGCCCCGTTTAAATTAATCTGGAGAAATTTCAGACTTGCCCACGGACTACCAGGAAACCTACTTCCCATAGATGGTGCGTCTACGCAACAACTTTATCTCACGACAGTAAGACGGACATTTCACGTCCATCGCACTGTGGCCAATATCATACTTGGCACCGTGCTCCTTATTTGCCTTATTGCATACGATGCACTTCGGTTTGGGCTTCGTGCACTCCTTGTATGAGTGCTTACCCGCACACTGTGAACACCGTTGTGTCTTTAGCTCACACTCGCTCTGCTTATGCCCAAATGCATAGCATTTGTAGCACCGCAGGACTCTAATATAATCTTTTACGTAGCACCGGGACCAGCCTACGTTAAACTTACCTACCTCTAGTAACTTCCTATGAGAGGCACTACTAGCCTCTAAAACCCAGTGGACCGTGTTGTCCACTCGGGCTTTCATCGAGAACATAGGTGTTATGTCTCCATCTTCATCATTCAGCCTATGTCCCTGGAAAGGAGGGTCCTGGCAGTTGCTCAGGGGTCCCCGTCTTCTCTCACCAGCTCATGACTGGTGGGGTGCCCTTTGGCCGTTTTGCCATTGGGGAGCCTGTCTGTTGCGGGGCTGGGCAGCGACTTCCGGGACCGCTGCTATACACTGCTTTGGCCTCTGCTTCAGGTAAACGGGAGGTCCTGGGGCGGCCCCCTCAGGATCAATCGGCTGGTGGGCTGGTCCTGCTAGGGTCAACTATGCAGATCGGTGGGTAACCTTGTCCTCGTCCGGACAACGGTTTGCGAGTTTCCCCACACATTTACTAATTTTGTAGTTTTCTTTCTTTTGTGAGGCCAGCTCTTACCTCACATTTTATTGATTTGTTGCTTATTTTCTTTTGTGGGAACTCAGACGAGTTTCTTACCATTTCTCTTTTTCTTTTCCTTTTCGTTTTGTTGTGCAGGCTTGGCTCACTGCCTGTGTGGGTATGGTGCCCGGGCAGCCATGGCGCCCAACTGGGCATCCCCTTGTTGGACTCCATGGTGGGTGGGGACAACGGGAACTGAATTTTTTAAAACAAACATGAGTTCCAGAACTCAAAATTCACCGATCAATGCCGCCAAGAGGGCTCGCCATGAACCCCCAACTTCTTTGTCTTTGCCTTCATCTTCTTGTGTGTCTCCGTCTCCGAAGTTCCTGATCATCCACTCTACGGGTGATCAGGTGCTTGGAGACATGTCCCCGTTTTTTATACATAAGGGTATTCAAGGTCTTGTGGGAGAACCAAAATCTGTCAAGTGCCTTAGATCTGGTGACTTGCAGGTGGAAACTGCATGCTCTAAGCATTCAGAGCTTCTATTAAAGTTACAGCGATTGGTGGAGTGGCTGTCGAAATCACTCCACACAAGACGCTCAATTCCTCCCGGGGCGTGATCTCTGAGTGGGGCCTCCTCAAGGTTTCTGAGGAGCAAATCCTCTCGGAGCTTTCAGCGTAGGGGCTGATAGCAGTCCACCGGGGTTTCGTCACGCCGTAATGGAAAGTTAGAGCCAAGCAGGCTACTAACTTTCAACACACCACGCCTGCCTACTTCCATCAAGGCAGGATACTTACACTGCGAGGTGCGGCCATTTATCCCCAACCCTCTGCGTTGTTTTCAATGCCAGAGGTTTGGCCATGCCTGCACCGCATGCCGGGGAAAGCCCACCTGTGCTCGTTGTGGCAGTCAGGATAATCTTGAACCTGACTGCATAGCAGAAAAGGCATGCTGTGTAAACTGCCGTGGTGAACATCTGGCATACTCCCGCAACTGTCCGAAATGGCTGGAGGAGAAAGAGGTACAGCGCCTCAAGACCCTCCACAACATCAGCTATCCAGAGGCGAGAAAGCTTGCTGCACCGCCTGCCCCACCTGGCAAGTTCTCCTATGCCGGTGCGGTGGTTGGAAAGCCCGTCATTAAGATGGCTTCCGTGGCGGTGCAGACCGACATCAGCGTTCCACCAGCTGAATCTTTCTCGCCTGCTGCTAAGTACCTCTTGACGCACGCAAAGCCGACGTCGGTGTCAATCACGACATCGACACCGGTTACTATTCCTGTGTCTGTGCCTTCCACATCCACCTCCGGAAAGCCCCCTCCACCCCACCCACAGACAGCAAGACCTACAAAACCCAAGGGGCCCCCCGTCGGGGCTCAAAAAGAAAATTTTACCTCCTCGTTCGGCGGTTTCTGATCCATGTTGCTCGGACGACTCCAAGGACATGGACACCGACCGCCCCATTTTTCCAAAATCGTCGCTGGCAACGGTTAAAATAAATCGCAAGTCGTCCGCCAATTCTTCCAAGACCTGAGATGGCCACACTCCTTCAATGGAACTGTCGTGGATTCCAGAGGTATATTGACGACATCAAGGTCCTCCTGAGGGCACACGACCCCTCTGCATGTGCCTTCAGGAGACATTCTTGCTGACAGCCAACAATCCCTCTATCCGGCACTTTTCTCTCGTTCGCCGGGACCGGGATGGAGATGGTCCAGGTCACGGAGGTGTTGCCATCCTCATGAGCAACTATTCCCCATTCCAGGTCGTTCCCCTCACCACGCACTTAGAGGCGGTTGCCATCCGCCTGTTTGTGGGATTTTCGTTGACTGTCTGTTCTGTCTATCTCCCACCCGGAAGCATCGTTTTCTGGGATGACCTTGATGACCTCGTCTCGTAGCTGCCATCCCCCTTCCTCATCATGGGGGACTTCAACGGCCACAGTCTGCTCTGGGGCAGTGCTGACACCAATGGGAAGGGCCGGGTCCTGGAGCAGTGTCTCCTAGATCCATCACCCTCCCTGTTGAATACCGGTGTCAGTACCTACTTTCACTCCCCAACCCGCACATTCACTGCCATTGACCTCACCATCTGCTCCTCCTCGATCCTTCCACTCTTTACATGGGAGGTCGAGGACAATCCATATGGAAGCGATCACCTCCCCATGGTGTGTACGATCTCTCATGGGGGGCCTTGCAGCCTTTCGCGTGTCTCCCGGTGGAGGCTTGATCGGGCTGACTGGAGTGGCTTCGAGCTCTTGTCTGAGCTCGATGAGCACTCTGTCAGGCAGGAGCCCATCAATGTTGCAGTGGTGGAGTTGACGGACTGCATCGTCCACGCAGCTGCCTGTACTATTCCTCAGACCTCGACTCAGTTTCCACGTTTCCCAAAACCGTGGTGGAATCCAGACTGCACCACAGCTCGTAAGGCTCAGAACAGTTCTTGGGGGGTGTTTCGGAGATATCCAACGTCCCCCAGCCTCGAAGCTTTCAAACGTGCCAGGGCGAAAGCCCGTTTCATCCGGCGCCAGAGCCAGAAGGAATCTTGGATCAAGTATACATCTTCTATCACCCGCACGACCAGTTCTAAGGTCGTGTGGGATAAGATCCAGAAGATGGGTGGGAAGTACACGTCCCACTCATTATCGATCCTGGAGCACAATGGACAGGCAATTGCTGATCCTCGAGCAATTGCCGACACTCTGGGGGAGTCATTCTCCACCATCTCTTCTCTGCCCTCCTACTCCCCCGAGTTTCTGGCCCAGAAGAGCAGGGCCGAATGCCCTCCGCTATACTTCCATTCGAATGGCCTGGAGGTTTACAACAGGCCATTCACAGCGGAGGAGCTTGGCCTTGCTCTGCACACTTCTCGTGAATCTGCTGTGGGGCCAGACAATGTCCATTATGCCATGCTTCAACATCTCTCACCATCGAGTAAGGATCGACTGCTCCGACTCTTCAATCGTATTTTCATCGAGAAGCAGTTTCTGGACTCTTGGCGGGAGGCCATCGTCTTGGCCTTCCCTAAGCCAGGCAAAGATCCCAAGATTCCTTCCAATTATCGTCCAATTGCGTTGACGAGCTGCGTCTGCAAGGTGTTAGAAAGGATGGTAAATACCAGGCTGGCCTGGTATTTGGAACATCATGGCCTTCTTTCCAACACCCAGTGTGGCTTTCGCAGGCACCGGTCTACTTTAGACCACATGATCCGCCTCGAATCGGCGATCAGGAATTCCTTTTTATGTCGAGAGCACCTGGTGTCGATTTTCTTCGACATCGAAATAGCGTACGACAGGGCATGGAGATTTGGCATTCTTTGTGACCTTCACAGCTTCGGCTTGAGAGGTCACATTCCGATCTTCATTACAAACTTTTTATCTTCTCGTATTTTTCGAGTTCGTTTCGGCAACACTCTGTCGCGGCCTTTCCCCCAAGAACAGGGGGTGCCTCAAGGCTGCGTCCTGAATGTTACGCTTTTCACTGTCAAGATAAATTCCATTACACGGCAACTTCCTCCGATTGTAGGCAATGCCCTCTATGTTGATGACTTTAGCATCTTTTGCTCATCATCCAGCATGAGGATCATTGAACGACAACTGCAAACTGCCTGAACAATCTCTCGGTTTGGGCGGCGGCCAATGTGTTCCGGTTCTCCCCACAGAAGACTGCTTGCGTGCACTATTGCCGCAAGCGTAATCTTCATCTGGACCCCGAGCTGGGTCTCGGGGGTAACATCATTCCAGTTGTGGCGGAGACCAAGTTTCTCGGTCTTCATCTTCGACTGGAAATTGACCTTTTTACCTCACATTCGACATCTCAGGTCTAAGTGCACACGGGCATTGAACATCATCAAGATCCTCTCTTGGGGGGCGGACCGATGTTCTTTGCTCCGCCTGTACCGTCCACTTGGGACTGCATTTTCAGTCCCAGGTGGGAAACGTTATACCAGAATCGGTCGACTGCCATTCGTCCTTTCGGTTTGCGTGTCCGAGGTTACCTGCGAGACATCAACACTAGTCTCGATAGCATCGCACAGTCGACAGCTTAGACACTTCCACCTTGGCTCGCTGTTTCCCCTTCGTGCGATTTTTCCCTGTGCAGGACAGGGAAGGCCTTTACACCCGACTGTGTGTACCAGCAACTCTTTGACAGCCATCGTGCTGTGGACCCAGACTTCTTGCCTGTCTTTACAGATGGCTCGAAGTCCGGCACTTCAGTGGGATCAGCCATGGTCTGCTGTGATGCGATCATTGCAGACCAGATCCCGCAGCAGTGTTCTATCTTCACTGCTGAGTTGCATGCTATCAGCATTGCCTTGGACCATATAGCAGCTAAGCATCATTGTCGGTGTGTGCTTTACATCTGCTCGCTACCGGGTTTTATCTCAGTGAGGGTTTCTGCCACAATGATGACGCTACCGGGTTTTATCTCGGTAGCGTCATCATCGGCGTCACCCTGTTATTACTAAGATCCGCCAGCAGCTACATCATCTCGCAGCCACCATTACCATCCATTTCTGTTGGGTGCCGGGCCATGTCGGTATCAGGGGCAATGACTTGGCAGATGCTGCTGCCAAATCAGCCACGCCTCTGTCCGTCACTCCATTGCCGGTTCCATATCTGGATTTTCAGCAGAGTTTTACCATCGAGCTCCGGGCACGGTGGCAGAGATCTTGGTCAGAACAGCTTAGGTCATTCGTTTATTACTCATTCGTTTCTTCTACCGGCGGACGACAAACCTAAGTGCGAGTTTTGTGACACCATTTTAACAATCAAACATATTTTAATTGAATGTCCATGTTTTAACCTAGAACGTCGTTTGTATTTTACTTTTCACGATTTTACGTCCGAACCACTTACACTCGGACATCTTTTATCTGAAACAACCTTTTTATCTCCAGTTTTTGCCTTTTTACAGTATACAGGATATTTTACCAGATTATAATTTTATTCATTTGTAATTTATTCACTGTCTGACCTAGGTCATTATCACCTAGGCTAGTTTTATCCTTTGTCTCTACTGTATTTATTTATATACACTTTTGTTGTTTTACACCTTTATTTTTGTTTCTGTTATATATATATATTGTTGGTTTTATTTTTTACCTTTTCCAGCATTTGTTTTTTAATTTTGGTTGAGGGGTATTTGTCTTTTAGCATATTTTTACCTTGTTTGGCACATTATAACCTCAGCAGCTCATGCGCCATAAAACTCCAAACAACCAACCAACCGAAATTATCACCCACACAAACAGTTATAAGGTCGTGTGGGATAAAGTCCGGAAGATGGGTCGGAACTACATGTCCTACTCGTTATCGATAACTAGAGCACAATGGACAGGCAATTGCCGATACTATGGGGGAGTCATTCTCCACCATCTCTTCTTCGTCTTCCTACCCCCCCCCCGAGTTTCTGGCCTAGAAGAACAAAAGGAACACTCTCCACTGTCCTTCTACTCAAGTGGCCTGGAGCCTTATAATAGGCCATTCACAGCGGAGGAGCTATTCCTTGCTCTGCACAACTCTCCTGCATCTATTGTCAGGCCAGACAATATCCATTATGCCATGCTCCAACATCTCTCACCATTCAGTAAGAATCAGCTGCTCCATCTTTTCAATCGTATTTTTCTTGAGGAGCAGTTTCCGAAATCCTGGCATGAGGCCATCGTCTTGACCTTCCCGAATCCAGGAAAGGATTCCAAGATTCCTTCTAATTATCGACCCATTTCATTGACAAGCTGTTTGTGCAAGGTATTGGAGAGAATAGTAAATGTCAGACTCATCTGGCATTTAGAACATCACAACCTGCTTTCCAACATCTAGTGTGGCTTTCGCAGGCAACGGTCAACTCTTGACCATCTCCCTGAATCGACTATCAGAAATTCGTTTTTAAGTAGAGATCACTTGGTGTCAATTTCCTTTGACATCGAAAAAACATATGACACGGCTTGGAGATTTGGCATTCTTTGTGATGTACATAGCTTCGGCTTCAGAGGTCACATGCCGATCTCCATCTCCAACTTCTTATCGTCACGTTCTTTTCGTGCCCGTGTCAGCAACACTCTGTTGCGACCATACCAACAGGAAAAGCGGGTGCTACAAGCATGAGTGTTACGCTTTTCGCTGTCAATATTAATTCTTTTACTAGACAACTTCCTCCATCTGTAGGCAATGCCCTCTATGTTGACGATTTTAGCATCTTTTGCTCTTCGTCTAGCCAGAGGGTTATTGAAAGACAAGTGCTAATTGCCCTGAACAATCAGTTTGGGTGTCGGTTCTCCCCACAGAAGACCACTTGTATGCACTTTTGCTACAAGCTTAATCTTCATCTGGATCCCGAGATACGGCTCAGTGGTAATATCATCCCATTTGTGGCAGAAACCAAGTTTCTCGGTCTCATCTTCGATTGGAAATTGACCTTTTTATCACACATATTTCATCTCAGGTCCAAGTGCATGCGAGCATTGAACATCATCAAGGTCCTCTCCTCTCTCTCCTGGGGAGCTGACCGATGTTCTCTGCTCTGCCTGTACTGTTCACTTGTCCTGTCGAAACTGGGCTACAGATCCTAGATGTATGACTCCGCCTGGGATTCAGTGGTGAAGGTTCTGGACTCTCTACACCATCAGACCCTCCGTGTTTGCATGAGGGTTTCCGCACTTCACCGATCCAGAGTCTCTACATTGAAACCGATGAGCCTTTGTTATCACCAGTTGTCCCTGCTGATAACAACTGTTCTTTGCCATCAGCAGTTGCCCCTGCAATATGCAGCAAAAACCAGAATAGGCTGACTGCCATTTGTCCTTTCGTTTTCTGTGTCCAATATTACCTGTGAGACATTAATACCAGTCTCGATAACATCTCACAGTCAACAGCTGCGTTCTTCCACCATGGATCGCTGTTTCCCCTTCCTGTTATTTTTCTCTTTGCAGGACGGGGTAGTCCTTTACATCCAACCGAGTATATTGGCAATTCTATGCCAGCCACCGTGCTAAGTACCTGGACTTCTTACCTGTCTTCACAGATGGCTCAAAGTCTGCTACATCTGTGGGATCAGCCATGGTCTTCTGTGATGTAATCATTGCAGACCAGATCCCACAACAGTGTTCCATCTTCACTGCAGAATTGCATGCCATCAGCCTTACCTTGGACCACATAGCAGCTAAGCATCATCGTCGGTGTGTCCTCCACACCAACTCGCTTAGCAAGCTACAGGCTTTGATCTCGATGAGGCATCAGCCTCGCCCTGTTTCTCCAAGATTCTTCAGCAGCTCCATTGTCTGGCAGCCACCACCACCACGTCGGATCAGGGGCACAGTGGCAGAGATCTTGGTCTGAACAGGTTCGTAACAAGCTTTTCAAGATCAAGCTCATTGTCAAACCGTGGCAGTCTTATTTTCACAGGAATCGCAAGGAGGAAGTTGTACTTGCTTGGCTCTGCTTTAGTCATTCGTTTATCACTTATTCCTTTCTTCTTCGGGCAGACGACGAACCTAAGTGAGAGTTTTGTGACACCATTTTAACTGTTAAGCATATTTTAATCTCTTTTCAAGCTTTTAACCTTGGATGCCAATTTCATTCAATCTTTTCTGTGCCTTCAGACACTCGCCCCAAACGGACAGCCTCGACTTGCTTGATTATAATGGTCCCCAGAGCATCACGTTCCTCTGCTGCCAAGACTATCAGCACTTTGCCACAAAGGACTCTGCGGACCTATTCCAGGGAGAGGAGAACCTCCACCAGTTCTCTTGACAAGACGTCCTGCCCCTCTCACTCTCTCTCTGCACCAAGGGGTAAGACTCTCTTGAGGTCTCCCTGTGTCCATGCTTCTGGCACCTCAGACACTTCCTCTGAGGTGCCAGGTCCTTCCACTGATGCTTCAAGGAGTGGCAAGACCCCCCTCTACTGTCACCTCAGTCTCTTCCTCTGAGGTGCCAAATCCCTCCACTGACATCGCTGTGGGTGCCCCTTCCACTACCCCTGGCAATGCCTCCCTCTGTGCCTCAGCCATGTCTGACATAGCCCCAGTAGCTAGTGCTGCTGCAGCACCTACAGCTGCTTCTGACAGTGCTGCAGCTGTGATTCCTACTGCCAGCCCTCCCCCGGCAGAAACAATTGAGGACAAGCAGCCCCTCATCGACCTGTGCAACTCCATGCAGTCGATCTGAAGCTGCCTGAGAGAGCTGATGATGGTTTCATTGTTGTCAGCCATAAGAGGAAGAGCGCCAAGCCTATTCCTTTAATAGTGACCTTGGCCTCCTCACGACTCATCAGCTCCTACAATCCGAACCCCATCTCCACAGAGATTGTTAAGATTCTCAGGGCATGGATTGTGGAGTCTCATTACTTGGAGACGGGAAACTACTCATCCAGGTCAGCTCTCCCGACCTTGCCAAGAAGCTCCTATACTCCACCTCCATTCTGGGTATCCCCGTAACTGTGGATTAACCAGCCTCTTACTACCTGCCACAGGGTCTCATAGAAGGTATTGACACCTACCTTACCAATGACACAATTCTTGATGCCGTCTCGGATCAGAGAGCGACAGCAGTTCACTGTATGTACCACTATCTTCCCTCGGATTCTGAGGTCAACAAGATTCTCCTTAAGAAGGTAGTCCTTACATTCATTGAATTCCCCTTACCTGGGAATGTTGTCCTGAGCTTTTACTGGATTCCTGTGAAGGCTCACACCAAGGTCCCACCTCAGTGCCTGAAGTGCCAATGCTTCAGGCACATTGCTAAGAATTGCAGAGGTATGTTGTGATGTAAGCACTGCAGTGGGCCTCACTCCCACAGGCAGTGCAAGCACACTGGACCCCCCTATCTGTGGTGGACTTTATGCTGCCACCATCTCTGGGTGCTGTGCCAGGAAACTTACTGTGAGAAGAAGAGGGAAGCCCTTGGTCCTGTTGTTTATTGGACAGCACGAAGCTTGGGAAGGTCCCTCTTCCGAGCTCTGTGGTGACACCCCGCACTACCCCTCTGCCTAAGAAGTCCATGTGAAGCAGGTGTCTCTTTGACCCCTCAGTCAGCTTTGCTGCTGCCACAAGGGGCCCCCTCGGTGTCAGCGCCTGTACGCAGTGAGGGGGACCACCCTGTGAAGGTTCCGCTGGCTCGGTTACCTTTGCAGGGTCCTAAACGCTCGCCCGCGTGTTTGCCGTGCGCGGAGACCCGTGACCCGGGAAAGGAGGATCCTGGTAGCTGCTCGGAGGTCCCCGTCTTCTCTCCTCAGCTCATGACTGGTGGGGTCCCCATTGGCCGTCTTGCCATTGGGGAGCCTGTCTGTCGCGGTGCTGGGCAGCGGATTCTGGGGCCTCTGCTATACACTGCTTTGGCCTCTGCTTCCGGTAAACGGGAACTCCTGGGGTGGCCCACCCCCCCGAGCAATCGGCTGGTGGGCAGGTCCTGCTAGGGTCAACCGTGCAGTGCGGTGAGTAACCTTGTCCACGGTCCGGGTACAGGTTTACAAGTTTCCTCACAGATTATTTTTCTTTTGTCATTATCCTTTCTTTGTGAGGCCAGTTTGGCCATTCACATTTTGTTATTTTACGCTTTGTTTCATTTGTGCAGAATGTTTTTGTTCTGCACATTTCTCTTTTTATTTTTCTTCTATTTATTTGTGAGGGCTTGGCTCACTGTCTGTGTGGGTATAGTGCCTGCGTAGCCCTGGCGCCCGACTGGGCGTCCCCTTGTTGGGCTCCATGGAGGGTGGGGACAGCGGGCACTGAACCACACAAAACCAAACAAGAGAGTGAATGATGCAAATGTGATCACCGCCAACAAGAGGGCTCGACATGAACCCCCATCTTCCTATTCGTCTACGTTATCTCTGCCATCGTCTTCTGTGTCTGTGTCTTCATTCCCAAAGTTCCTGATCATCCACTCCACAGTGATCAGGTGCTTGGGGACATGTCCCCTTTTTTTGTGAACAAAGATTTGAAAGGTCTTGCGGGAGAACTGAAATCCGTAAAGCGCTTACGATCTGGTGACTTACAAGTTGAGACCGCTTGTTCCAAACACTCGGAACTACTCCTGAAAGTCAAGGAAATTGGTGGGGTGGCTGTCGAAGTCACTCCCCATAAAACTTTGAATTCCTCTCGGGGTGTGATTACCGAGTGGGGCCTCCTCAAAGTTACTGAGGAGGAGATCCTCTCGGAGCTCACACCTCAAGGAGTAACAGCGGTCCACCGGGTTTCGACACGCCGTGATGGGAAATTGACACCCACCCGGGTGTTGATTGTGACATTTAACACGCCACGCCTGCCTTCTTCCATCAAGGCAGGTTATTTACATCGTGAGGTACGGCCGTATATACCGAACCCTCTGCGCTGTTTTCAGTGTCAGATATACGGTCATGCCCGCACAGCATGCAGGGGCAAGCCCACCTGTGCTCGCTGTGGCAGTAAGGATCATCTCGATCCTGACTGCACAGCAGAAAAGGCATGCTGTGTGAACTGCAGTGGCGAACATCCGGCGTACTCCCGCGACTGTCCGAAGTGGAAGGAGGAAAAGGAGGTACAACGCCTCAAAGTCATGAACAACATCTCGTATGCTGAAGCGAGAAAGCTTGCTGCACCGCCCGTCCCACCTGGCAAGATTTCCTATGCCAGTGCAGTCATTGGAAAGCCCATCGTTCCAATGACTTCTGTTGCGGTGCAGACTGACATCAGTGTACCACCTACTGAGTCTTTCTCACCAGCTGCGAAGCGCCTCCTCACGCAGGCGAGACCAGGTCGACTTCGACATCAATCCCGGTTTCCATTCCTGCAGCTCAGCCTTCCACCTCCACCGGAAGGCCTCCTCCTTCCCGTCCTCAGACAGCAAGACCTTTCAAACATAAGGGGCCCCCGCCGGGTCCATAAAAGAAAATCACCGCACCTCAAAGTGCGGTCACCGATCCATGCCCCTCGGACGATTCCGAGGACATGGATACCGATCGCCCCCTATTCAGTAAACCGTCCTCCACGGCGGTTAAGCTGAATAGAAATTTGTCGTCCGCCCACTCTTCTAAGTCCTGAGATGGCCACACTCCTACAATGGAATTGTCGTGGATTCCAGAGGAATCTTGACGATATCAAGGCCCTCCTTCAGGCACACCAGCCCATCTGTGTGTGCCTGCAGGAGACATACTTGCAGCCAGTCACAGATCCCAGGATCCGGCACTTTTCACTAGTTCGCCGGGACTGGGATGGAGATAGTCCGGCTCGCGGGGGTGTCGCCATCCTCATGAGCAACCATTCTCCATTCCAGGTCGTATCCCTCACCACCAACTTCGAGGCGGTAGCCATCCGTCTCGTCGTGGGGTTCTCGCTGACTGTCTGCACTGTATATCTTCCACATGGGAGCATCGTCTTCCAGGAAGACCTTGATGATCTCGTCTCACAGCTGCCGTCCCCCTTCCTCATTATGGCGGACCTCAACGGACACAGTCCACTTTGGGGCAGTGCTGACACCAACGGGAGGGGTGGGGTCCTAGAGCAGTGGCTCCTGGATCCTTCTCTCTCCCTGTTGAACACCGGTGTCAGTACTTACTTTCACTGCCCAACCTGCTCTTTCACTGCCATTGACCTCACCATCTGCTCCTCCTCGATCCTTCCACTCTTTACATGGGAGGTCGAGGACAACCATTATGGAAGCGATCACCTCCCCGTGGTGTGCCCCATCTCCCGTGGGGGGCCTTGCAGCCCTTCACGCATCTCGCGGTGGAGGCTCGATCGGGCTGACTGGGGTGGTTTCGAGCTGCTCTCTGAGCTCAATGACCACTCTGTCAGCCAGGAGCCCATCAATGTGGCAGTAGCGGAAATAACGGACTGTATCGTAGATGCAGCTGCATCAACCATTCCTCAAACTTCTACACGGTTTCCTCGCTTTCTGAAACCGTGGTGGAATCCAGATTGCACCGCAGCTCGTAAGGCTCAGATCCAGATTGCGCCACAGCTCATAAGGCTTGGGGGGTGTTTCGGAGATATCCGACAACCCCCAACCTCGAAAAGTTCAAACGCTACAGGGCGAAAGCTCGTTTCGTCCGACGCCAGAGCCAGAAGGAATCTTGGATCAAGTATACATCTTCCATCACTCGCACGACTAGTTCCAAGGTCGTGTGGGATAAAGTCTGGAAGATGAGTGTTAACTACACATCCCACTCGTTATCGATCCTGGAGCACAATGGACAGGCAATTGCTGATCCCAAAGCAATTGCTGACACTCTGGGGGAGTCATTCTCTTCCATCTCTTCGTCTTCCTCTTACTCCCCCGAGTTTCTGGCCCAGAAGGGCAAGGCGGAGCGCTCTCCGCTGTCTTTCCATTCGAATGGCCTGGAGCCTTACAACAGGCCATTCACAGCGGAGGAGCCTTGCCTTGCTCTGCACTCTTCTCATGCCTCTGCTGTAGGGCCGGACAATGTCCATTATGCCATGCTCCAACATCTTTCACCATCGAGTAAAGATCGGCTGCTCCATCTCTTCAATCGCATTTTTCTTGAGGAGCACTTTCCGGACTCCTGGTGGGAGGCCATCGTCTTGGCCTTCCGCAAGCCAGGCAAAGATCCCAAGATTCCTTCTAATTATCGTCCCATCGCGTTGACGAGCTGCGTGTGTAAGGTGTTGGAAAGAATGGTAAATGCCAGACTCATCTGGTATTTAGAACACCACAACCTTCTTTCCAATACCCAGTGTGGCTTTCGCAGGCAACGGTCAACTCTTGACCATCTGATACGCCTCGAATCGGCTATCAGAAATTCATTTTTACGTAGAGAGCATCTGGTGTCAATTTTCTTCAACATCGAAAAAGCGTACGACACGGCTTGGAGATTCGCCATTCTTCGTGACCTCCACAGTTTCGGCTTAAGAGGTCACATGCCAATCTTCATCTCCAACTTCTTATCGACACGCTCTTTTCGTGTCTGTGTCGGTAACACTCTGTCGCGGCCGTACCCCCAAGAACAGGGGGTGCCACAAGGCTGCGTTCTGAGTGTTACGCTTTTCGCTGTCAAGATTAATTCAATTACTAGACAACTTCCTCCATCAGTAGGCAATGCCCTCTATGTTGATGACTTTAGCATCTTTTGCTCATCGTCCAGCATGAGGGTCATTGAAAGACAACTGCAAATTGCCCTGAACAATCTTTCGGTTTGTGCGACGGCAAACGGGTTTCGGTTCTCCCCACAGAAGACCGCTTGTGTGCACTTTTGCCACAAGCGTAATCTTCACCTGGATCCCGAGCTGCGGCTCGGGGGTAACATCATTCCAGTTGTGGCGGAGACCAAGTTTCTCGGTCTCATATTCGATCGGAAATTGACCTTTTTACCACACATACGGCATCTTAGGTCCAAGTGCACGTGGGCATTGAACATCGTCAAGGTCCTCTCCTCCCTCTCTTGGGGGGCGGACCGATGTTCTTTGCCGTGCACTTCTGTACCGTGCACTTGTCCGATCGAAACTGGACTACGGATCCCAGGTGTACGGCTCGGCCCGGGATTCAGTGGTGAAGGTGCTGGAACACCTCCATCATCAGGCTCTCCGTGTTTGCACGGGAGCCTTCCGCATCTCACCGGTCCAGAGTCTTTACGTTGAGACCGACGAACCTTCTTTATCTCTTCGCCGTCAGCAGTTGTCTACAATATGCTTCTAAATTGCGATCCCTGCCTGGCCATCCCACTTGGGACTGCGTTTTCAGTCCGAAGTGGGAAATGTTTACACAAATCGGCCGACTTCCATTCTCCCTTTTGGTTTGCGTGTCCGAGGCTACCTCAGAGACATCAACACCAGTCTCGATAGCGTTGCACAGTCGAGCCACTTCCACCATGGCTCTCTGTTTCGCCTCCCTGCGATTTTTCTCTGTGCAGGCCGGGTAAGGCCTTTACACCCGACTGTGTGTACCGGCAACTCTTTGCCAGCCATCGTGCTGAGCACCCGGACTTCTTGCCTGTCTTTACAGATGGCTCGAAGTCCGGCACTTCAGTGGGTTCGCCATGGTCTGCTGTGATGTAATCATTGCAGACCAGATCCCACTGCAGTGTTCCATCTTCACTGCAGAGTTGCACGCTATCAGCCTCGCCTTGGACCACGTGACGACTATGCATCATCGTCGGTGTGTACTTTACACCGACTCGCTTAGTTCACTACAGGCTTTGATCTCGTTGAGGCATCGGCCTCACCCAGTTCTTACTAAGATCTGCCAGCAGCTACATCGTCTGGAAGCCACCACCACCATCCATTTCTGTTGGGTGCCCGGTCACGTCGGGATTAGGGGCAATGACTTGGCAGATGCTGCTGCCAAGTCAGCCACGCCCCTGTCTGACTCTCCGTTGCCGGTTCCATATCTGGATTTCCGGCAGCGTTTTACCACCAAGCTCCGGGCACAGTGGCAGAGATCTTGGTCAGAACAGCTTACCAACAAGCTCTTTGAGATCAAACCTATCATCAAACCATGGCAGTCTTGTTACCGCAGGAAACGCAGGGAGGAAGTTGTACTTGCTCGGCTCCCCTTAGGTCACTCGTTTATTACTCATTCGTTTCTTCTACGGGCGGACGACGTACCTAAGTGCGAGTTTTGTGACACCGTTTTAACAATCGAACAAATTTTAATCTCATGCTCTGCATTTAACTTTGAACGACGTATGATTTTTAATTTCCATAATTTTATGTCCGAGCCTCTTACACTCGGACATCTTTTATCTCATCATTGCATTTTATCTTCAGTTTTTACCTTTTTGAAATATTGTGGATATTTTAACCGAATTTGATTTTACCTTAACTTTATGCATTATTTATCCCAGGTCTCTTACACCTGGGATTATTTTATTTAATAATTCTACAGTTGTTTTACTCTGTTCATATACACTTGTTTTTTGTTATTTTACCACTTTACAATGTTGAAAATGTATTTTAACTTTTGGTTACGGGGTTCTATGTCTTTTATCTTTTATATTGTCTTTTGTTTGGCGCATTATGGCCTTGTTGCCGATGCGCCATTAAACCCCAAACAACCAACCAACCAACCAACAGCCACAAGGGGTCATGTGACCCTGCTGCTTCCATGGAGGTAGTACCAGTGGAGATGCCTGTGCTTGAAGCACAGGCACCTTCTACTGCTGCTGCTTCCTTGGCCCCTGTCGTTACCTTTCCTGAGGTCCCTTGTGCTGCAGGTACCTCCATAGTGCAGAATTCCACTGCAACATCTGCAGCAGACTCCTGTCCCATTCAGGCCAAGCAGTTGGCCAGGAAGGTAAAGAAGACGAGGAAGAGCACTGACTATTTCGCCCTTCTGTTATGACTGGTGTAGGGAGCCCCTTACTGTAGGCCTAATTTCACCAAAACTTACACTTTGAGCCTATAATGTAGCAGACTACGTTTGATCAGGATGCACCCGTACAACCAAACCGTAACTGTATTTTTTTAACCCTACAGTTAATAGTGGATTTTCGCTAAACTTGTCTAAATATCAAGTGAAAAGCTGTGAAATCAACTTGTTTAATCAAATAGTTTGTTTGAACGATTAATACGGTAACCGTTTCACTGTGACATTTGCTGAAATTCGTAGACATAAGGTGCGAAAGCTGCAATAGCTGCAAGGCTTGCAAGTATTTGTGTAAGTGGTATGTTTTATTCAGTAAGTTTAGATTCATAGGGAGCCCTTATTGGAGGCTAATTTCACCAGGATCTTATATAAACGTATTAACATCACTCTTTTGCTTGATTTGTAATCGTTATGCGATGCTGATAGTTTGCAGGTGCATCGCCATAATTCATTCATATGAAATCCTCAAGCAGCCATGGGCATCGTATTTCCAACTAAACATAAAATTTAATTCTTTAAACGTCTGTTCTCACTTTTAATGTAAAATGTCGTCATTATATTAGTTTTTATGATTTTAAATTCGAGCTCCTTACACTTTGACACTTTTTATCCAGTGCCCTGTTTTAACCAGTTTTTTCTTAAATTGGCAGCAGTGCACATCATGGTCTTCGGCTGCCATTTTTTTTTGACGCAACGTAACATAATGGTCGTTTCCGATTATTCCCACAACCCCTTCAGACCCTAACCCAAATAGGGATTTCTAGAAAAAAGATCGTTTTTGTCGTTACCATGGTAATAACTCGAGAGTACGTCAAACACAAAGTACCGTTAACTTGGTAACGGTAATCTGTGTTATATACAAACGCAATAACACTAAAAAACACTCACAACCACAAATTACTAAAAATAAATTAAAATTGTTAAAGAAAATATAAATAAAAAGCCCCCAAAACAAAATCTCATTGGAGATAACACATACCAAAAAGCATGAAAATCGAAAACAGTACAAGGAGTTATCAAGCAAAAATGACGAAAAAAATCAAACATAACTTCACATTCCTGTCAAATCACATACATGACTTCATGTTATGCACCCAAAAGAAAAATAAAAGAAAATTGTTGATTGAAAACAAATCAAAGAAAATCCTTGATTGGTACACATTGTTGGTGGCCAAATCATAGGCCACCAACAACCAATGGTTACGTTCCTATGTCATACTTTACACCTTGACATCATATGCTTCTTGAGCAGTGCCATCTGTTGGCTGAGGATCGTGAACAACAACTCACCTTTAAGTTTTCACATTTTCCTGAATATTACAAATGTCAATAATAAATAACATATTTATTTTGCAATTATCACTGTTGGGAGATCCTGTATTGCAGCTAGAGATGCTGAAACAATTCAATGGTAATAGTTCGATTTAGATGTTATACAGTTAAAAGCATAGGTATATTTACCACTACAGTAGGATAATCCTTGATTGGTACACTCGCCACAGTTGCTGCCAAGGTTTATGTTTGGTTGCTGTGGTGCTTTAGTCGTCTAATTGCCATTTTCCAATAGCATTGCCAGGTGGTCATTGGCACTGTCCTTTGAGTATGGAATGTTCATCTGTTTAACACATGAGGGAGGTGTTTTTCTAAGTGTGCTGCAGGATGGCGTGCTATTGGGCATGGTTGCAGTGGAGATGTTCTTCCAGTTTTAACTGTTATGTGTGGTAAAAGATCATCTTCTGCTGCTCTACACATTTGACATAGGTTCTTGAGCATAATGCATTTTGTTGGTCTACTTTGCCAACATCTTCAGATGTGGATTCCATAACGTACTGAGTCCAGGAGCTACAAATTGAAATCTATTAGCTAATACAGCTTGTCTTATGGACAAACTGGAAATGAACATAAGCTTTCAGCTGTCCCATGGCTGAATGATTAGCATGCTTGGCTACTGATCTAAAGGACCTGGGTTTGAGCCTCAGGTAAGGCATAGATGTTTGAGCTTTTTAAACTGACTGTTTCATATGGCTGTATGATCATTTAAAGCCATGTGTACAAGATGTCTGTCCTCTTGTTCGTTTGTGTGATACAGCCATTGAGATCCCTCATGTCGGTGAGTTTGTTCCTCCTCTACCCACTGATGCCATATTCTTATCACTGTGGCAGCATTCTGTCCAACATGAGCTCCGATGTCTCGGAACGATAATCCGCCTTCCCATAATCCCACAATTTTCCCTCGATCAAAGTCAGAAATCTGGTCATATGGATGCTGTGTTCTTCAACAGGGCATACTTGATCCTTTAGTGTGCAAGAACTGTGAGCAAACACAATTCCAGTGCTTTACACTGGCTCTTTATAATCTTTTATACTACTTCCAGGGTGCATTACTGTCACACATGATGTGCATATGTGCTGCACTTTGAATCATTTACATGAATCATTGAATCATTACATCTTGCATATTTCGGGACAATATGATGAGTTCTTCCTGGTGTTGCACTTTTAATGGCCAGCAGTGTATATTTAACTGTTGACCAATCAATATTTGTTCAATAAGATATCTACAAAATCTGCTTTAAAATATAGGAGCACTTTCAGTGGCCATCAATTTCTTGATATTTCACCTTTCTGAAATGTAAATCAATATTTATGCTGAAAAGTGCCCTATATAATGAAGAAATATTTATGAGTATTTATATAAAAATAATTATATTTTGCAGCCATTATTTTTGAAGAGATATGAAACTAAACTGTAAGTAAAAACTAGGTTTCATAAATACGATTTTAGTGTTACGCTGACAGATGGGCATCATTTAACCAAAAAGTATGGCAGGCATCCCTATAATAATGGAGGCTATCTCACAGGAGCTACAAAAGAGTCAATATTTTTTTTAATATTTTGAGTAAAATATTTGACACCCAGTATAATGTACTATTTATCTACACATATTGTGCTTTTACTTTAAGTTGATACCAAGTATGATCTGATTTTTGCTAAATACAGTAAAATGAGCAGATATTTATTTTAGTTTGTGATTAAGCATTTATTTATTTTTCAGTTTGTGCAAATTTATATAATGCATTTAAAATTTTCTCTTTATACATTTCTGTAATTTAATTTGTTTAACCTGCTCTATGCATTACCCCCATTCATAAGTTGCATTTTTTTTCCTGGAATGAGTACTTCCCCCACCCCCAAACAGAGAGTTGAGACCTCTCAAATCTTTTGCGCCTAGGGCTTCCAGATACTTAATCGGCCAATGGCAACTCTAAATCAGATTCATATCATGTCACAAGTGTTACTTGCTGTCTTTCCAGTGTATTATGCTGTTATGTTAATAAGATTTTGCCAGTTTTGTTAAAGATTATTCTGTTTTTTAATGTACTTAAAATGCATGTCAGTTTTAGTTCTAAAACTGTAATTTATAACAATCTATTGTAATTTTTACCTTTACTAGTATTCTGAAAAAAAAAATGGCAGATCACTCAGGCTTTCAAAGCAGTAGATACCAGAATGAGCCTCCACCACCATATTGTCCACAAACACCCCTACCTCAACAAGGAAACATACCTCCTGCAGTAAGTGTTATACAGGTGTTACATATTTGCTTTTTAATTGAATATAAGACATATTGATTAAATTAATTAGAAGGATGCATATCGGCTCTGGTGCATATGAGAATCTCATTTTCAAAGTGAAGGAAGTTTTTCCTTTACCTACTGTTTCATTTCTTAAAAGTTTTAATTTGTGCAAGCAGATGGTGGAAAAAATGTGAATAGTATATTTATTAGTAATTATACAACATAAAAGTATTTGCCTTTTAACTCTTAAATCTAAAGGCTTTCATTTTCCACACCTTTCTCAGAAAAGTAGGCACATTATTGCTGTCGGTGGAATATCTCTTAAAAACTAATGCTAATTTTTCAAATTTCTGCTCAATACATATTATTTGTAAAACTCGATAACTGCTCTACCATTTCATCATTTCAGTGATCTGTAATTATATATATATATTAAACTACTAAGTATTTGGAAAATGCAAATTATAATATTTCATTATTACCAATCAAAATAAAAAAGAGTTTTTTAATGATCATTTTCATTGTTTTCAATGGAAACTTCATGATGTTTGTATTCCACCACCAAAATTTCATATTTCTATCATTAGAACATGGTTGCAATATTCGTTTGAAATTTTAAATCTTTTTCACCATTACAAGGCGCAATTATAGTGTTTGAAAGATTCCAAAATGCGAATCATAATATTTTATCTATTCCTATCTAACCCCAAAAAGATTTTTTCATTTATCCCTAAATACAAACATCTGCTAAAACAAAAAATTGTCTTTACCCACCCCCTCTGGGTCTAAAAGGTTAATTCGTTGTTGCCAATAGAAACATCAAGGCATT
The DNA here is from genome assembly GCA_038380435.1 of Ryuthela nishihirai. Taxonomy (NCBI): domain Eukaryota; kingdom Metazoa; phylum Arthropoda; class Arachnida; order Araneae; family Heptathelidae; genus Ryuthela; species Ryuthela nishihirai. The sequence continues at coordinate 694,623 of JAWZYU010000016.1, read as the reverse complement.
CACATTCCACTACCAAAATTTAAAATTTCTAGCTTAAATACTTCGTTTGCAATATTTGTTTGAAATTTTGCAATTTGAAAGTTTTTCCACCATTAGACAGTGCAGTTATAGTTTTTGGAAGATTTAAAAAATGCGAATCATAATATTTTATCAATTCCTATCTAACCCAAAAATAATTTTTCATTTATCTTAAAAACAAACAGTTATATGCTGAAACTAAAAAGATGTGGTTTCCCACCACCTCTGTGTCTAAGGGGTCAACTCATTGTTGGAAATGAAAACTTTGTGACGTCCACATTCCACCACCAAAATTTCAAATTTCTAGCATAAATACATCGTTTGCAATATTTGTTTCAAATTTTCGAATTTTCAACTTTTTCCACTGCTAGAGGGCATAATTATAGCTTTAGAGATATTCAGAAAGTGCATATCATAATATTTCGTCAATACCTATCCAACACAAAAAGAATTTTTCATTTATCTCTGTAAACAGAAATGTTCAATGTCTACAGACAGACAGATGACAAAGTGAAACTATTATTTTGTTTTCTTTGAAAATGAGATAAAAATACTAAATAATAATTCAGTCATTTTTAGCATGTTTTCCAAACAACCTAAACATTAATCAGTAAATCCACAGAGTTACCTGTTGACTTTGTAGTCAACAAAATCAATAAATAATTTTGTTGAAAAACGTTTTCCTGACTCCATCTTTTTTTCCCTAATGTTACCTATCAATCTGTCATTATTGCACCTGGCCTTGGCACCATCTATGATTGGGGAAGGCAACTATTTATTTTTAATGTTGCACTGAATAAGATGTAAATAAATAATTAAGTGGTTTTCCTTTTATCTCTCCATAGGTAGTTGGAATGTGAGGACTGTACAGAGCTTATTCTCTTGATTCCTCACACAAGAATTCCACCGGTATAATTTAGATATTCTCAGCTTGCAAGAGACCAGGTGGACAGATAAAGGTCTGATTCTTAAAAATAATCTTAAATTTCTCTTTTTCAGGGAGGGATGATAATAAGCATCACCAAGGTGTAGGTCTGCTTCTCAGTAGACACGCCAGTGATGCTCCTCTAGGATATGAATACATTAATGAAATGTTTCTTACATCAAAATTTCAGACAAGCGTTAAAGACTTGAATGTTATCTGCTGTTATCCCCCACTGAGCATGCTGATGAGGATGAGAAGAATAGGTTTTACAGACAACTTCAGGATATTTTGAATTCTGTCAAGAAAGGAGATATTACTCTTGTTCTAGGTGACTTCAATGCCAAAGTTGGTACTGACTCTGACCTTCGGGGAGTGGGTAATAGGCCCTTTTGGTTTTGGCAGCTGCAATGGCAATGGGCAACATCTCCTACAGGTAAGTTAACTTAATGGTTTGAAAATAGCTAACACTTAATACAAACACTGCAACAGTTCTACTCCCATTGTTTGTAATGATGATAGATGCATTGGTGTCTTTAATGTTGGCTCTGTAACACAATCTGAAGTTATTTTGACTAATTCTAATCTTAAACTACATAAATCACTAGGAGTGTATGAAATTACTCTGAAAATGCTTAGAGCTGGGATTGTTTCAGTTACCACATGGATGACTGAAATTTTTAGTTGGGTTGTTTTACCTCTGAGCGGCACTTTTTTGCACACCATGGGCTAAATGGCCAGGTCACATGGACCCGAAGGCTCAGAGAAGGTTGAGGGAGGGGACCCACTGAAACAGCTGTTGGGAGACAGATGGTAGCCTCCTGTCGAGGCCATCCAGCGTGTTCTTTAACGTGCACAGGGTATGGCTCTCGCGCACATGGGGCCATGGCTTTACATCCCATCCAACAGACGGTGGCTTTTCCAAGCCCATCGGTGTCCCCTACTGACTGTGAGCAGGGCAGGGAACTTTGCGTAAATAAATCTCAATGCTGACCCAGCTGGGAACTGCAGATTACGAGCCTGGCGTGCTACCGACTGAGCCATCCCCTCCCCACTGAAATTTTGAATACCTTTTATGATAAAGGCATGGTTCCTAAAGATTTTACCAGAGCTATTATTATCCCTATTTTCAAAAAAGGTTATCACAGTTATTGTGATAACTATAGGGGTATCAGCCTACTCTATTCCAGGGAAAGTTATTTGCATGATTGTGCTTAATAGAATTAAGAATCTGGTTGACAGTCAATTGCGTGATGAGCAATGTGGATTCAGAAGTGGTAAGGGATATGTAGATTAGATATTTTCACTTAGGCAGATTCTTGAGAAATGTTTAGAGTTTCAGAAACCTTTGGTTGCTAGCTTTGTTGATTTCAAAAAGTCTTTCGATTCTGTTGATCGTCATAATTTGTGGTTGATTGTGAAATCATATGGTATACCAGACAAGTTAGTTAACATAATGAAAGCTCTCTATAATAACACTGAGTCATGTGTGAGAGTTGGTAAGGCTTGTAGCAATTGGTTTAGCATTACTTCTGGTGTTTGACAAGGGTGCATTTTGTCTCCTTTTCTGTTTAGTTTGGTTATTGATTATGTTATGTGAAATTCACTGCAAGGGAAAGATTTTGGCCTTGAATGGTCTGGAGATACTAAAATTTCTGATTTTGATTATACTGATGATTTAGCCCTTTTGACAAATGATGTTGATGAGATGAACTCTTTCATTCGAGCTATTGATGAAACTGGTAGTAGAGTAACTTTGATGATAAACAGACAGAAAACTAAAGTGATGAGAATTGGTCAGGCAGGCTGTGGTTCAGTTAATCTGAATTGTTCCACTCTTGAGCAGATGTCACAGTTTAATTTTCATGGGAGTTATGTAATAGATACTGGTGGTGTGCGGCATGAGATAAATAGGCAAATAGGGATTGCTGCCTGGACTTTTAAGAATCTATGGAGAGTGTGGAGAAATAGACGTATACACCTACAGACTAAAATTGGACTGTATAATAGTTCGGTTCTTTCTAGAGTTAGTTATGGTAGTGAAACTTGGACACTTTGTAAACAAGATAACAGGAAACTATATGCTTTTTATTCTAGGTGTTTACACAGTATCTTGGGCATTAGGTTGTTCAACATTGTAACTAATGATGAGGTTAGGCAAAGGAGTTTTCAACCTCCTTTAAGTACCGTATTGTGCAAAGAGAGACTCCGTTGGTTAGGCCATGTTGTCCGTATGGATAATTATAGATTGGTGAATAGGGTTATGAACAGTGTGCCTAAAGGCTTCAGAAAGAGGGGAAGACCTAGGATGTGGTTGTGATGCCCCATCGTTCACTTTTGCTTTACCTTAACCAGTTTTGTTTAATTTGCGTTATATTTATCATTTTGGGGATTTTTATTTCCTTTTTGGCATCACAGCACTCGTTTTCAAGATGTGTGAGTTGCGTACGCGCAACTCCGATCTTCCGACTGTAACCGCTAAAACGCATGCCAAGGACACGCCCCCTCTTGCGTCATAGCTTGCTTCGTTCGTCATAGTATGTAAATGTCTTTCCCGGCATGCGCCAGCTATTGTCAAAAACCGGTGACCTGCGAGTCACAGTAGGATAAACAGAAGCACAAGCATAAGCACAAGTGAGTGCACGAGCACAAGGTGCGTAGCACCAAGCACAGTGCGTGTAGCACAGGAGTTGGAGTTGTGTTTTCTTCATTGATGTCTTGGTGAGTTGAATTATTTTGGAAATAAATCTGTTTTGTTATATTTAAAACCTTTTGAGTCTGTACAGTTTTTTTCTCTTGAGCAACGCGAATTAAGGATTTTTTAATTATATTTAAAATTACTTGACAATCATTTTGATTCTTACTCATTAACGCTCGCTGGTATTTGAACCCTAAATCAACTTATTCTACTTTTGGCAATTTATTAAGTATTGCCTGGTGCCCGTCTAAGCTATCCGGAGCATAAAAACTTCAAGTATTTTGCATTTGTTTGGAGCGTTACATGGTGGGCAGACAATGTAAGGAGGACCTTGTTAGAATTGGTGTGCAGTGGCCATATGCAGCAGATGTATCTCAGGACAGATATGCTTGGAGAATTAAATTGCACTGTCTGGTTGGACCTCCATAGCCTATGGCTGCTTGAGTTTGATGATGATGACCAGAAGGTAAAAATTATTGTCTGTGCCTACAAATTAATCATTTGTTTCTTGTAGCTTTCTGCTACATTTTCCATTAGTACATATTCCATTAGGTCTGTAAAATGGTAACTAGGCATACACTGAAAGGAGATCTGTGTACCAATCCCTGGTGATGGTCACAGAACCGGCAAGGTCTGGCACTTAATGTCCAACCCTGCCTTCCCATGGTATAGGCTATTAGTACCTTTCAAAACAGCTATTCTTTTCTGGAAAGTAACAAAGAAGGCTGCCAGATCAGTGTGGCATACTGATCTGGTCATCTATCATGACTTTTTTTTTTCTGCCCTACTGAGGAGTGGGCAGCTTTAAGGGTCCTGGTGCTGACCATTTATATCCACTGGACTGGAATAGTTTATAGCTTTGAGCTATAAACCATTCTATAACCAAACTTGCAGTTTCTTACCTGGACTTTGGCAACTTTTTACCATCAAGTTGCATGGCCTGCTGTTTACCTTCCCTGTGATTTACTCCTTCACAGGATGAGGAAGACTTTTATACCCAACTGTGCATGTACCAGCAGCTCTTTGCTAGCCACCATGCTGAGCACTGGACTTTACGCCTTCTTCAAAGATGGCTCGAAGACCAGCATAACATGTCGTGTGAGATTGGCCACTGTTGGTGTGTACTCTACATCAACTCTATAAATTCGCTACAGGCCATGGTCTCACAGACATGCTGGTACTATTATTGCAGACCATATCCCACCACAGCGTTATGATACTCTTATTGCAGACCATATCCCACCATGGTGTTTAATATTCACTACACAGTTGCACATTATTAGCTTTTCCTTGGACCACATAGTGGTCAAGTATCATTGTTGGTGTGTACTCTACATCAACTCTATTAATTCATTACAGGCCTTGATCTCGTTGATGTTTAGGTCTTGCCGTATTCTCTCCAATATTCACCAGCAGTTTCATCATCTTGCAACCAAAAATGACTGTCCCCTTCTGTTGGGTAGCTGGTTACAGCATCACAGGCAGTGACTTGATGGTTGTTGCTGCCCTGTCTGACTCTGCTCCAATTTTCAGGCACAGTTGCAGAGATCTTGGTTGGAACAGATTGTTAACAGGTTCTTTGGGATCAAGACTATTGTCAAATCATGGCAGTCATGTTTTTGCGAGAATCTCAAAGGACTAAGGAAGTTGTACTTGCTTAGCTCATTCCTTTATTACGCATTCTTTTCTTTTACTGGTGAACAATGAACTTAAGTACGGGTTTTATGACACCACTTTAGTGGCCTACACATATTACAATTGACTCTGACAGATTTAAGTGTTAATGTCAGTTTTATTTTGGTTTTAATATCTTATCATCTGTGCCCCTTAACTCAAATGTCTTTTATCTGATGATTCTGTTTTAGCTCCAGTGTTTTTTTTTAAACTAAATTAATTTAAACATTCTTAATATTTTTCATCTGTCTTTTGTATTTTAACCTTGTTAATCTTACCTTTTTTCCCCAGGTTCTATACATTGTTTTTTCTCTGTTATGCCATTGTTTCTTTTTATACATGGGTTCTTTTTCACCCATTGTTTTTCATGTACAGTTTTATTTTTCATCCATTTCCTCTTGTTGTGTTTTTTTAACTTTGGTTGAGGGTGTATATGACTTTTATCTGTTTATTTTTTAAATATCTATCATGTTTTCTGTAGCATAACCTTAATTGCCTTTGATCCATAAATGCTCAAATAACCAAATGTAACTAAATCTCAATAAATAGAGTATAGTTTACCATCATCTTTGTTCAGTGGTATGTAGATCAGTGGTGCCACTTTTTTGGTTTCCCCTATCTATGATCCATAAGCTACATCTGGCAGGTAAGAATGAAATGCAGACATATTAGCTGAATCAGTGTATCGTGTATAAGGTAACCAAATGTCCTGATTTTTGAGCCCATGTCCCACTTTCCCCAAAAAACCTGGCAGGACACCAAAATGCCCTTTGAAATAATAATTCTCTGAGAATAAATCTAATTTAAAAAAGTGTCACATAAAATATAAATGCTGCCAGTTAATAAAAAAAAAAAGTTAGAAAAAGCATTGAGAAAACTTAATTAAAATATATAAAGGTCATAGTGGCTAATACAATTTTCCCATGATACATTAAAATATTTTGATTTTAATGACATTTTCTAGACGTTTTTCTGCACTTTAATTGCTAATTGATGCAGACCTTTCATCAGAAATGAAAATATTAAATGCTATTTTTCGTTCCTGAATGTCATCCCACAAAAGAATTAAAAGTTTTGGTAATACATAGTATTGTAATTGTTAGTGGAAGCTTGCTACTTGTGCAGTTTACTCTTATTAATTACTGCAGCATACATTTCAGAATATTCACTGGGTCAGTAAATATTTTGCAATACCTAACAGCTGACACTGTGAAAATTGTGTTATATTTCATTTTTGCAAAAAGTGAACTATTGGTTTCTTTGTTTACCTGTGTTATTTTGTGTTTGAGAATGTTTTTTTTACCTTTTACTAACTTCTACACTCTGCCAATTTCAATGTTCTATGGCTTGTTGGATGCAATAATTACATGCTTTCTATTATTATTGTTTAATCTTATTATTTTATTTAAAATTTAAAATTTTTATGTGAAGTGTCTTGCATTTTATTATCATCATCCTCAAACAGCCATGGGATATGGAGGTCCAACCACACTGTGCAATTTAATTCTCCAAGCAGATCTGTCCTGAGCTACATCTGCCCATTGCACACTAATTCTAACACAGTCCTGTTTGACATTATCTGCCCACTGCATCCTAGGTTTCCCCCTCTTTCTCAGGCCTTTAGGCACACTGTTCATAACCTTATTTGCTAATCTATAATTATCCATATGGACAACATGGCCAAACCAACAATCTCTCTCTGCACAATATGCTGCTTAAAGGAGATTGCCCTCCTTTGCCTAACCTCATCATTAGTTACAAAGTTAAACCACCTAGTGCCCAAGATACTGTGTAAGCATCTAGTTTCCTACTATCTTGTTTACACAGTGTCCAAGTTTCACTACCATAACTAACCCTAGAAAGAACCAAACTATTATACAGCCAAATTTTTATTTTTAGATGTATACACTTATTTCTCCACACTCAATGGATTCTTAAAAAACTTGGCAGCAATCCCTATTCATCTGTTAATCTCATGTCGCACATCACTAGTATCTGTTACATATATAGTTCCCAGGTTAATTGAACTGAGACACCTGCTCAAGAGTGCAACCATTCAGATCAATTGAATCACAGCCTGCGAGACCAATTTTCATTGCTTTAGTTTTCTCTCTGTTTAATCAGCAAACCTATTCTACTACCACTATCATCAACAGCTCGAATAAAAGAGTTCATCTCATCAACATCATTTGTCAAAAGGGCTAACTCATCAGCATAATCTAAATCAAAAATTTTCAAATCTCCAGACCATTCAAGGTCAAAATCTTTCCCTTCCAGTGAATTTTGCATAACATAATCAGTAAGCAAACTAAAGAGAAGAGGAGACAAAATGCACCCTTGCCAAACACAAGAAAGAATGCTAAACCAATTGCTACAAGCCTTACCAACTCTCACACACAATTCATTGTTATTATAGAGAGCTTTTATTATGTTAACTAACTTGTCTGGTGTGCCATATAATTCCACAATCATCCACAAATTATGACATTGAGCAGTCAAAAGCCTTTTTGAAATCAATAAAGCTAGTAACCAAAGGTTTCTGAAACAACATTTCTCAAGAATCTGCCTAAGTGAAAAAATGTGATCTACATATCCCATACTGTAATGCTCCAAGAATTGAAAATACTTTAAAAGTTTAAGTTTTGGACCCTTTGTCTGATCCAATAATTATTCAAGCTCTGGATAGCTGAGTCGGGCGCCAGGCAGTAATTAACAAATTGCCAAAAATAAAGTTCAAGTAGGGTTCGAATACCAGCGAGCGTTACTTAATGAGTAAGAATTCAAAAATTAAATGATTGTCAATTCTAATACAAATTCTAATCAAAACAATTAACGTTGCTCAAGAGAAAAATTAGTAAAGATTCAAAAAAGGTTTATATAACAAACAAGTTTATTTCCAAAAACACTCACCAAAACTTCAATACAGAAGATACATCATTTCTATCTTACAAACTGACAACTAACAAACACCTCTGACTCCAACTCCTTTAAACTCTAACTGACTCTAACTACTCTGACTGTGACTAACATGTCACCAGGTTATAACAAGAGGCTATAAAGCCAGCACGTGTCATGTTGCATGCCGGGAAAGACATTTGCATAAATCAACGATCGCGCAAGCTATGACGCAAGAGTGGGCGTGTCATTGTACACACGCTTTAGCGGGTGACAATCGAAAGTTCGGAGTTGTGCATGCGCAATTCCTATGCTCTTGGAAACAAGCGCTGTGATGCCAAAAATGAAAAAAATCCCCAAAATTATAAATATAACATAAATTAAGCAATACTGGTTAAGGTAAAGTAAAAGTGAATGAGGGGGCATCACAATACCACTTCTGAATCCTCATTGCTCATCACACAATTGCCCATCAATTCCACTATTTTCTGTTTCAATCTTAATCTTGCTTGCAAAATAGAGATTTTTCCTGTGGCTTAGTTTTTTTTTAACAACAGTTTTCAATTGCTGCTCTAATTGTGTAATATGTTGTGTACTCTGACTGACACACTGAAAATGCCTATTTAAAATGGTTCCATTCTTCCTCAACTTCAGTAGTATCATACCATGGCTGTCAAAATGACTAATATGTAACCTATCATGGTATGCTTTACCTGTAACTGGCCCCTCGGTGTGAGCTCCTGTCTGTGGTGAGGGGACCATCCTGTGAAGGTTCCGCTGGCTTGGTTACTTTACCCAGCCAGCGGAACTTTACCAGTACTTACCTGTAACTGGCCCCTCGGTGTGAGCTCCTGTCCATGGTGAGGGGACCATCCTGTGAAGGTTCTGCTGGCTTGGGTACTTTCACAGGGTCCTGAACGCTCACCCACGTTTTTGCTGTGTGTGGATACCGTGTCCCTGGAAAGGAGGATCCTGGCAGTTGCTCGGGTGTCCCCATCTTCTCTCTTCAGCTCATTACTAGTGGAGTCCCCTTTGGCTGTCCTACCATTGGGAAGCCTGTCCACTGCAGTGCTGGGTAGCGAATTCTGGTGCCGCTGCTACATTTCTTTGGCCTTTGCTTCAGGTAAATGGTAGGTCCTGGGATGGCCCCCTTAGGATCAATCAGCAGGTGGGCTGGACCTGCTAGGGTCAACCATACAGAGCCATGAGTAGCCTTGCCCACATCGGCAACAGTTTTTGAGTTTCCCCACGTATTTACTAATTTCATAGATTTATTGGACTCTGTGGTGAGTGGGGACAACAGGCACTGAACCAGAAAACACAACCATGAGTTCCACAAATGGAATTTTATCGATGAATGCCCCAAAAAGGACTTGGCACAAGCCCCCATCTTCTATGTCTTCATTGTCATTGTTGCCGTTATTTTCATGTGTTTCTCTGTCCCCAAGGTTCCTAGTCATCTACTCTATGGCTGATCAGGTGATTAGGGATATGTCCCCCTTTTTTATTAGCAAAGATTTGAAAGGTCTTGCAGGAGAACTGAAATCTATCAAGTGCCTAAGATCTGGTGAAACTTCCTGTTTCCTGTTTTGTAGGTGGAAACTTCCTGTTTGAAACATTCAGAGCTACTCTTGAATGCCAAATTGATTGGTGGGGTGGCAGTCACTGTCCCCCCACACAAGATGCTTAATTCCTCCAGGGCATTATCTTTGAGTGGGGCCTCCTCAAGTTTCTGAGGATGTAACGCTCCAAACAAATGCAAAATACTTGAAGTTTTATGCTCCGGATAGCTTAGATGGGCGCCAGGCAATAATTAACAAATTGCCAAAAGTAGAATAAGTTGATAATAAGTTGATTTAGGGTTCAAATACCAGCGAGCGTTAATGAGTAAGAATCAAACTGATTGTCAAGTAAATTTAAATATAATTCAAAAATCCTTAATTCGCGTTGCTCAAGAGAAAAAAACTGTACAGACTCAAAAGGTTTTAAAATAACAAAACAGATTTATTTCCAAAATAGTTTCACTCACCAAGACATCAATGAAGAAGCTACTACAACGCACTCTCTCTTCTCCTCCTACGCACACACTGTGCTCTCTACAACTCCACTACTTTGTGCTTCTGCACTAACTGCTCGTGCTCTAACTGCCCTTGTGCACTAACTGCCTACTGTGACTCGCAGGTCATCGGTTTAAAAGGCAATAGCTGGATGCATGCTGGGGAAAGACATTAACATGAAATGACGAACGACGCAAGCTATGACGCAAGAGGGGGCGTGTCCTTGGCACGCATTTTAGCGAGACAGTCGGAAGATCGGAGTTGCGCGTGCGCAACTCACTACTCTTGGAATTGAGCGCTGTGATGCCAAAAAGGAAATAAAAATCCCCAAAATGATAAATATAACGTAAATTAAACAAAACTGGTTAAGGTAAAGCAAAAGTGAACGATGGGGCATCACAAGGAGGAAATCCTCTTGGAGCTTTCTTCCCAGGGAGTGACAGCAGTTCACTGGATTTCACAATGCCATGATGGAAAGTTAGTACTCACCTGGGTATTGGTCATTACTTTCAACATGCCACACGTGTCTACTTCCATCAAGGCAGGGTACTTACATTACGAGGTATTGCCATATATACCAAACTCTGCGTTTTTTTTGTTTTTTTTTCAGTTCTAGAGGTTCAGCCTTGCCTGCACAGCATGCCGGAGCAAACCTACCTGTGCTCATTGTGGCAATCAGGATCATCTCGAACCTGACTGTACAGCAGAAAAGGCATACTGTGTAAACTGTAGTGGCAAACATCTGGCCTACTCCTGCTACTGTACAAAGTGGCTGGAAGAAAAGGAGATACAGTGCCTCAAAACACTGAATAACTTCTCTTATCCAGAGGTAAGGAAGCTCGCTGTACCACCTGCCCTGCCTGGCAAGTTCTCCTATGCTTGGGTGGTGACTGGAAAGCCCATTATTGCGATGGCTTCTGTGGCAGTGCAGATGGTTATCAGTGTACCACCATCTGAATCTTTTCTCACCCACAACAGTTTCACCTGCATAAGTACCTCCTTACGCAGACGAAACCACCATCACCGCTGTTGTCTTTGTGTGTTTCTCCACCCCCAAGGTTCCTGGTCATCCACTCTATAGGTGATTGGGGACATGTCCACCTTTTTTGTTAACAAAGGTTTGAAAGTTCTTGCGGGAGAACCAAAATCTGTCAAGTGCCTAAGATCTTGTAAGTTGCAGGTGAAGACTGCATACTCGAGACATTCGGAGCTCCTTTGGAATGTTACAGCAATTGGTGGAGTGGCAGTCACAGTCACTCCACATAAGATACTTAATTGTCCTCTGGGTGTGATCTCAAAGTAGGGCCTCCTCAAAGTTTCTGAGGATGAAATCATCTCGGTGCTTTCATCCCAGCAATCCACCGGGTTTCACAATGCCATGATGGAAAGTTAGACCCCCCTCGTACTAATCATTACTTTCAACACACTACACCTGCCTACTTCCATCAAGGCAGGGTACTTACACTGTAAGGTATGACCATATATACCAAATACCCACATAGCATGCCGGAGCAAGCCCATCTGTACTCATTGTGGCAATCAGGATCATCTTGAACCTGACTGCACAGCATGCAAGGGATGTTGTGTAAACCGCAGTGGCGAACATCCAGCATACTCCCACAATTTCCCAAAGTGGCTGGAGGAGAAAGAGGTACAGCTTCTAAAGAGTACAGCTATCTATCAAGAACTGTTCCTATATCAACAGGATAAATATTACCTAATGGTGAATAATACAACATCTCAACTAAAAAGAATGCAGATAACTGCAAACATGGATCGCACTTTAAAATTGGTTAACATCAAAGAGTGATGCAATTACATGATTAGTGTAATAACATCAGACCATCATGCTTGCTTTAAGGATTGGTTTGTCATGGACATGGTGAATAATACAACATAATTGCATATGTCCACCAGAATGCAAATGTCACCACAGTGATCTTCCATGTGCACCTGAGCCAGCCTCAAGAAAATGGTAAATAGACGTTACTCTTATTCCTTCGAGTTTCTCTTTGAGCTAATTATCAAAGGCATATCATAGTAATAAGGAATGTTTTAACATTAGTACTAATGAGTGAATATTAGCAGAAAAGGGCTATATGCCAAAGCTGTTAAACTTATTCTGTTAAACTATTGCACTCCCCCTAGTTTGAGTTATAGAAATTATGTAAATAGCTTTACTGTAACAGCTTAATTCGTGTATATTAAATATTAATTACGAAAAATTGACACAATATAAAAGATATTAGAAATAGTACCAGTTCAACTAATTGGGCCGGCCCATGATGTTCCAATTCTTCCAGATGATGTTCTTCCCAATATAACATTCCATACTGGATCAACTCTTTTCCGTTGTTAACTGGTAACTTTTTGGCTTGGTTATCAACAGAAGAAAATGCATCACATTGATGATATAATTGTTCTTTTCCCATTGAGTTGAGGCTGGCACAGTCACTTAATATTTTACCTTGTTTGCATTACACCTTGTTTGTAGCAGTCTTTTCATCAAGGCGCTCTATATTAAGGCTACCAGTCCTTCAAGATATTATAACTATTTAACAGGAGCACTTATTTTTAAGTGACCATATTCCAGTTGACATTACTGATTTCCCCTTTCCTCATTATAGGGAGAGTAAAATAATTGACTAAAACATGACTCCTGAATGAGTTAATAATGTACAAAATATTTAACATTTAGCCATTAAAACCTTCACTCATAAAACATTAAATACTTTGCAACAAACTACTACATCACAATGCGTTTCACCCCACTACTAACCTTGGGGCTTCCTCAGGTGCAAATGTAGTCCCACTTAACTGCCGATCTTGTTAAATACCCGTCTTTCTCTTGTTATCAGTTAACTGCGCAGCGTGCTGCTCATGTTGTTCACAGAACAGGAGGTTCCAAGCTGCAAGTATGGTTGGTATCTCAGTAGTACACATGGTCATTTTAGTAAATTTATTAAGTTTTTCAGCATACTGTAATTGGAATTTGGTTGGAGGTGCTATTAGCGGTTTATATTGTATTTTATTCATTTTTATATTATTTTCTAATATTACCTGTGCCAATGCTGTATTAGGTTTCTTGTTTTTAATATCACTATTATGCTCGGACGTTGATCATTTAGCAGGGAAAAAATAATTATTTTTCCCTGCTAATTTATTAAGTGGGTCATCTATATTTATATTGTACACTCCCCATGTAGTTATAAGTTTGTCTCTATCATTTAATACCAATCTTTTAATTGTATTGGGTATCATATATGGTATTTCATTATGGATTGTATTGGGTATCATATATGGTATCAATTGATATTTTTTAAAAATATTGTCAAGCATTTAGTTATTCCTTTTGTATATGGGAGCTATACATATAATTATTAGTAACCTTTTGTTGATTAGGGGTGGGTTGTGAGATTTTACTGTTTTGGAATTTAGCTTTATTATTTAATCTTTTTACTAAATTTCTAGGATAGCCAGCATCTTCAGCTATTTTATATATAAACTTTAATTCACATTGTAATGCCTTAAATGTTGTACTATATTGATAGGCTCTTAGGAAGTATAGGTAAATTGCAGATATTTTATAATGTATAGGAATTTTAAGAATTAAGGTACTATAAGGAATATAAGGATTAAGGTATTATAAGGTATTAAGTTTGGTATAAAGGATGCTTTTCATTAACCTCTAAGTCACACCTTGGTATTTTCTTTTTGATCCTAATATCTAAATAAGGTTACTCTGATTCATGGGTGAATTTAATAGATGGTAAAATATTATAAACGTGTCAATGAGTGTATTTCAGTTACAGGGTGGTCCCAAAAAATCAACACATCATCCACGTACCGAATATAAAGTGTTGGTTCCAGTGGTGTACACTGTAATACCATTTGTTCAATATATTGCATAATAGCATTGGCCATGATTCCTGACAGAGGGGATCTCATTGGAACACCCTCAATCTGAACCCATGCCTGACTGCTGACCACGAACCAGTTTGACTTAATGGCAAGATCCAGGGCTTAGTGAACACTAAAGTATTCCTTGGCTATGGATCTAGCTTTATTCAGCAATTTGGCTTTTAGCTGCATCCAGCCTTGGTGTGTTAGCCCTTGGTATGTGGTCCCGTGTGTGGGAGAGCTATACCCTGTGCACATTAAAGAACACGCTACTTGGACTTGACTGGAGGCTACTATCTGTCTCCCAACAGCTGTTCCCATGAGTCCCCTCCCCCAACCTTCTCTGAGCAATTGTGACCTAGCCATTTAGCTTATGCTGTGCAAAAAAGTGCTGTCAGAGGTAAAACAACCCAACCTCATATTCCTACTACCTATGGAGAGAAAATGGTTAGTGGGATGTTTAAAGAAACTATATTTATTGAGAGAGGAAATGCCGACAGTATCAAACAGTCCCCTAATAGCAGGCATGGGGCAAAGATCTGTTCCCCTGCTACTAAAGGCTCAAGCCATCTACACTGGAAGACTTCCACCAATGTAGAATTTGATCCACCAGCTTGTGAAAACATCATGTGAATCTATTCATCTGGGGCTGTCAACCCATAAACAAACAGAAAACACGGTGGGAGATTTTCTTTGTACAGAATCCCAGCAGTGCAGCAAATCAGGATCCATAATCAAGCTTAGAGTCATAATACCATGCAGGTTGGTATATATGGTTAGCATCAGGACCCTGTGTGGTTGACCACTCCTCAGCAGGGTAGAAGAAAGTAGTTATAGTTGTCCAGATCAGTAGGTCACACTCATCTGGCAGCCCTCCACTTCTGTTCCCTTCCACAAGTGAGTATCTCTTTTGAAGAGACCAGATGGACAGATAAAGGTCAGATTCTTAAAAATAATCTTAAATTTCTCTTTTCAGAGAGGGAAGACAATAAACATCACCAAGGCTTGGGTCTGCTTCTCAGCAGAGATGCTAGTGATACTCTTCTAGGATATGAGTGCATTAATGAAAGGTTTCTTACAGCAAAATTTCAAACAAGTGTTAAAGACTTGAATGTTATCTGCTGTTATGCCACCACTGAGGATGAGGATGAGAAGGATAGGTTTTTCGGACAACTTCAGGATATTTTGAATACTGTCAAGAAAGGAGATATTACCCTTGTTCTAGGTGACTTCAATGCCAAAGTTGGTACAGACTCTGACCTTTGGGGAGGAGTGATAGGCCCTTTTGGTATTAGTAGCTGCAATGGCAATGGACAATGTCTCCTACAGGTAAGTAAACTCAATGGTTTCAGAATAACTAACACTTATTACAAACACCCGACATACATAAGTACACATTGGTTTCACCTGATGGGCTGCATATTGATTATATATAAATTAACAGCAAATGGGCTAGTTCTGTTAGGAATATCAGGTCATATAGGGGACATGAAATTGGATCTGACCATTACCTTGTTAAAAGTGTCTTGCAACTTAAACTTAAAAAGTGTTGTGCTAAGGTTAAAAAATTTAAATACTGAAGCTCTGAAAGACCCAGTTATGGCTAAAGCTTACCGTGATAGGTTACTTAGTCATTATGACAGTCATGGTTTGCTTACTACTGAAGTTGAGGAAGAATGGGACCATTTTAAACAGGCTTTTTTTTGGAAACTAACAGTACTCTTTTAGGAAAAAAGGAGCAGATGAGGCAGAATTACTTGAGTGATAAGGCACTTGAGCTTATTTCGGAAAGAAAGAACTGAAGGAATGTCCTTAATCAATACTCTGCTAGTCCTAATAGAAAGCATTACACAGAGCTTAATAAATGTGTAAAGGATCAGTTAGCTGCTGATAAGAATCTTTGCCTTGATTGCTTGGCTGACAAAGCCGAGGATGCAGTTAGACAGCACAACAGCAGAGAGCTGTACCAGATAGTAGAAAATGGGCAAGTATGCAGGGATTGAAGGATAAACCAGGTGAGGATTCTGTCATGGCTAGGTAGGCTGAACATTTCAGTGATGTTCTAAATAATGTGGTTAGTTATACTCCAATTGTTTGTAATAATGATAGATGCATTACTGGCTTTAATGTTGGCCCTATATCACAATCTGAAGGGTTTTTTTCCTATATCTATAATTAAACTTCATAAATCCCCAGGGGTATATGAAATTACTATGGAAATGCTTAGAGCTGGGAATGTTTCAGTTACCACTTAGATGACTGATATTTTGAATATCTTTTATGATAAAGGAATGGTTCCTAAGGATTTTACCAGAGCTATTATTATCCCTACTTTCAAAAAAAGGTAATCACAGTTCTTGTGATAACTATAGGGGTATCAGCCTACTCTCTATTCCAGGGAAAGTTATTTGCATGATTTTGCTTAATAGAATTAAGAATCTGGTTGACAGGCAATTGTGTGATGAGCAATGTGGATTCAGAAGTAGTAGGGGATGTGTGGATCAGATATTTTCACTTAGGCAGATTCTTGAAAAATGTTTAAAGTTTCAGAAACCGTTGGTTGCTAGCTTTGCTGATTTCAAAAAGGCTTTCGACTCTGTTGATCGTCATAATTTGTGGTTGATTGTGAAATCATATGGTATACCAGACAAGTTAGTTAACATAATGAAAGCTCTCTATAATAACACTGAGTCGTGTGTGAGAGTTGGTAAGGCTTGTAGCAATTGGTTAAGCATTACTTCTGGTGTTCGACAAGGGTGCATTTTGTCTCCTTTTCTCTTTAGCTTGGTTACTGATTATGTTATGCAAAATTCACTTCAAGGGAAAGATTTTGGCCTTAAATGGTCTGTAGATACGAAAATTTCTGATTTAGATTATGCTGATGATTTAGCCCTTTTGGCAAATGATGTTGATGAGATGAACTCTTTCATTCGAGCTGTTGATGAGACTGGTAGTAGAGTAGGTTTGGTTATAAACAGAGAGAAAACTAAAGTGATGAAAATTGGTCAGGCAGGCTGTGATTCAGTTAATCTGAATGGTTCCCCTCTTGAGCAGGTGTCACAGTTTAATTACCTTGGGAGCTTTATAACAGATAATGGTGATGTGCAGCATGAGATTAACAGACGAATAGGGATTGCTGCCGGGACTTTTAAGAATCTATGGAGAGTGTGGAAAAATAGGCGTATACACCTAAAGACTAAAATTAGACTATAATAGTTTGTTCCTCTTTAGGGTTAATTATGGTAATTAAACTTGGAGACTTTGTAAACTAGATAACAGGAAACTAGATGCTTACAGAGTATCTTGGGCATTAGGTTGTTCAACTTTGTAAATAATGATGAGGTTAGGCAAAGGAGTTTTCAACCTCCTTTAAGCATCATATTGTGCAGAGAGAGACTCTGTTGGTTTGGCCATGTTGCCCGTATGGATAATTGTAGATTGGCGAATAGGGTTATGAACAGTGTGCCTAAAGGCTTCAGAAAGAGGGGAAGACCTAGGATGTGGTGGGCAGACAATTTAAGGAGGACCTTGTTAGAATTGGTGTGCAGTGGCCATATGCAGCAGATGTTGCTCAGGACAGATATGCTTGGAGAACTAAATTGCATGGTCTGGTTGGACCTTCGTAGCCCATGGCTGCTTGAGGATGATGATGATGATTAACGGCTTGCACTACGAGAAGGCAGGTTCACACATTAGGTGCTGGCCTGGCTGGTTCTATGCAACATCACAGGGAATTGGTGCGTGGCCTCCTTCCAGTGACTACCTAGCTACCATTTACACCAATACTTGCATTTACCTTCCACAAATCAGAACAGTAATGTTTCAGTTTTGGAAATCTAGTCACTTTAAGCATGTGGCACATAACCAGATGATCCTGTGTTTGTAACTGAATAAGGTTTTTACATTTCATGTCTAATTTACAGAGTTGGTGAAATCCACTCTCCAATGGTGAGTAGGGGTGGCTCAGTCGGTAGCGCGCCAGGCTCATAATCTGTAGTTCCCAGGTTCGAGTCCCAGCTGGGTCAGCATTGAGATTTATCTCTGCAAAATTCCCTGCCCTGCCCACGGTCAGTAGGGGACACCGATGGGCTTGGAAAGGCCGTCGGATGGGACGTTAAGTCGTGGTCCTGTGTGCGGGAGAGCCATACCCTGTGCACGTTAAAGAACACACTGGATGGCCTTGACGGGAGGCTACCATTTGTCTCCCAACAGCTGTTTCAGTGGGTCCCCTCCCCCAACCTTCTCTGAGCCTTCGGGGTCCATGTGACCTGGCCATTTAGCCCATGGTGTGCAAAAAAGTGCCACTCAGAGGTAAAACAACCCAACCCAATGGTGAGTGGTTTTGTTGTTACATTCTAATTGATTTAATAGTTCATGTAGTTCATTGGGTCCATGGTTCGCAAAAAAATTAATATATCATCAATGTACTGTAAGTACAGTGTAGGTTTCAAGTGTGTTTGTCATAATACAGTGTTTTCGGTGTGGTGCACCACCACATTAACCATTAGATCTGACAATGGTGATGCCATTGGAACACCCTCCGTCTGTTTCCATATTTAACCTTCAACCACAATCCCATTGGTCAAGGTGGCCAGTTCCAGGGCCTTATGTTAACTACTCTTGGGCCGTGGCCTGGCCTCCTGCAGCTAATTTGACCTTGAACCACACCACTGTATCCAGCACTGACGTGCTTGTATACAGGGATATGACGTCAAGGGAATGAAGTATGGTTGTAGGTCAAATAGTTGTATTTCGAATTATTTCAACAGCTTCATGACAAAATTTTAAAATATAATTATTATTAAGAAAATGTGAGCCGTCCCGTGGCCGAGTGGTTAGCACGCTTGGCTATTGATCTAAGGGACCTGGGTTCGAGCCCCGGATTAGGCATGGATGTGTGTGGCGTTTTTCTGCTGAGGTCCTGCCACCCTCTCAGATCTCCTACTGTGGCATATAAACTGACAGGCTCCTGTCAGACCTCTGTGGTAAGCAGCTGCTTGAGGGGGTATTTATTTTTATTATTAAGAAAATGTGGAATGAAAAAATCACACAAGGCTCTTTCTGGTTTATAAGTTGGGGCTTTACATTTGGTGACCAAAGGTCTAAACAGATAATTTTCTTTATGCAATTTAACTTTCACAAATAAGGTGGTATATCTGGATATATAGGTGGTGTACATGCATTTACTAAGGATAGTGGTAAGAAAGGGTTATTTTTTAAGGTGCTTAATCTTCTTAAGACTTTAGGTACTGGGTTCTAATTTAAAGGTTTACATTTTAACTTTTGTAGTGTACCTTTAATTTTATTTCCATATTCCATTTTTATCCCTAATTACTAGTTGATCAGTTTTATCAGCTGTAAAAAATTTTAATTTCAGGATTTTGTTTTTGTCTTAACACTTGTGTTTCTTTTTGCCACTACTTTACGTTCTGTTGTTGATCATTATTTTTAATAGTTCTATATAATTTAAATCTTACCGTGTCTTTTTCGATTTTTGGGACATTTTGAATGACTTGTTCAATTTGAGGTGTAAGTTTTTCAAGAGGTGGCACTGGGGAGGGGGTATGCAAATTTTGCTCCTCTCTTAAGTGCAGTCTCTTGCTCTGGGGTAAGTTGTACTCCTGATAAATTAATATATTTTGGTTTAATTTCATAATTAGTACTTTTAACCAATATGTATCTGCTATACTTTATCTTCATTTTGCATTTTTCAATTTTCAATTAATCATTTAATTTTACTTTGATGTATTTTATTAATTTTATTTTCATTTATCTCCATTAAAATGTATAATCTAGTTAATAATTGATTAAACTCATTATGTTCTTGTCATTTTACTACTTTAAAACATTGTTTATATGCCTCATATTCTGTTTGTCTAATATTCCATTGTGTTTTATGTATTACAGTGTTAGGTAATTTTTGTTCAGCATTATTTAAAACATTTTTGAAGATAGGGCTCATACCATTTATGCGGCAGTTGTAAAAATTTAGGAGTTACATGGAACCTCTTACATGTCTGTAAGTATCTAAGCCTTTGCAGCACTTCTTGCAACAATCTAATAGCTATTGTTGCAAATAACCATCATTTGAGAGTGAATATTTATACAGTGGAAATTGTGAAGTAAATTTTTTAATTAAACCTTGCACTGTGTCATTGAAAATTGATAAAAGAAAAGATTATACTCTCTTCCAAGTATAAGGTATTCTTCCAACTCATTATTTTTGGCCATCTTGTGAGAACTAACCCACTTTTGTCTTGAGCTCAATAGAGTGCAGCAGAAGATAATAAAAGTATGTTAGGTCACCATGAGTCCGATAGAATTCGTCATCAGCATATTATTATTGCATTATTATTGCATCACAGTTAGTTCCATTTAATGTTATGTCCAGACTTTCATATGCATTCTGTCTGTTGTTTTACCGATACTGTAATAATTAAGTACTGTCAAATCTAGTAATGTTCTTGAATTTTGAGCTACTGTGTTTGAGATATGTAGTTAAAGAGTGATAGTATGAAAAGAAGTTGTAAAGAAAATTCCTGTTTATGATTTTAGGCTATGTATTTAAGCAAACATTCATTCATATTATTTATGTTTTTATTTATCTATTATATATTTATAATTATAAATATTTCCCATTGTCTGTTAATACACAGACTAAATGCTCAAACAAGAATAAATGGAGAAACCAAACAGAACCAAACACAAGAAGTGTAATGCGTGCAGTGTTTCAAAATTTACACTTTTTACTGTGAATATACATAGGCCTATTATACTAAGAAAATATCATGTAACCCATGTGCATATAACAAGTAGTTCTGCAAGACTATTTGTATGATGTTAGGGTTCCCCGATGTAAAAAAAGTTTCGGAATCACTGGAATAGTGTATGATTAATTTCATTGCATGCTCTTTTTATAAAACAAAAAAACATTTGTCATCTGTCCTCTCTCACTGGTGTCTGGCTTGCAGTCAAAATTGCTGGCTAGTCAGCTTTTTACAAATTTTCCTACTCCCGTGAATTTGAATCAATCGTCACAATTACGGTTTTTCATTTTCTCTGATTCCAAGCAGAAAAATAATCATTGAAATGTTATTGACAAACTATATGCTGGTGCAGGCAGCATGCCAGTAGCTTTGAACAAAATTGGATATCGCCGAGTATGGTATGATCACACATATAAAAAAATGGTACTATAATTCTCTACCACTTTGTATGAATTGCTCTAATCTATTACAACAATAATTTTAGCATTTGGAAATTGCTTTGTTTAATATTAATATTTATTAGATACAAGGTAATAATATTTCCATTTTGTAGGCCACTTATGTCCCACCTACTGTTTCTCAGTATCCATCACATGGGGTAAGTATTTCTAATTAGTGCTATTTTTTTTTAACTACAATAAAAAAAGTATACTTCAGTACAAAACAGTGGTTACACAGTAGGAATCTATTACAATGTTATCAGTAATATTAAGAGTTTTCATTATATCACAGGTAGTGTGACTCAGTGGCAACTTGTCCTAAAGTAACACATGCACACTTAAATAATGAATAAACTCGAAATATTTAGTATCTACTAATAAATTACCACTTTGAAGTCGATTCAGATTTTTAGAGGAAAAATTGTCTTGAGCTGGGTGGAATATGAACCCACGACTTTCTGATAGCAAGTCAGGTGCTCTGGACCACTGA
Source organism: Ryuthela nishihirai (assembly GCA_038380435.1). Taxonomy (NCBI): domain Eukaryota; kingdom Metazoa; phylum Arthropoda; class Arachnida; order Araneae; family Heptathelidae; genus Ryuthela; species Ryuthela nishihirai. The sequence goes on along the minus strand of JAWZYU010000016.1, from coordinate 672,762 downwards.
GCTACCGGCCGCCGATCAAGATCTCCTCTAATTGATGATATGAACATTTCTACCTACAGTACATATTCCATTATGTCACATGTAGGCGCTGTTCAGGCAATCTAGCCACCGGCAGCAGATAAATGCCATATAGATGGAAAGTATATATTATAAGTATACAGTTGATTAATATTCAATAAACTCCACTTTTTTGGTATACATTTAAGTAATTACCACTTTTAAGTCGATACAAATTTTTAGAGGAATAATTGTCGGCGGCTGGTAGCTCAGTGATCCAGAACACCTGACATGTTATCAGGAGGTCGTGGGTTTGTATCCCACGCTGCTCAAGACAATTTTTCCTCTAAAAATTTGAATCAACTTCAAAGTGATAATTTATTAGTAGATACCAAATATGGCAAGTTTATTCATTATTTATTCAACAGTATACTTGTAAGAAATACTTTCCATCTGTATGGTATTTGCCTGCTGCTTGTAGCAAAATTGCCGGAACAGTCCCTATATATGGTGTAATGTAGGTTGAAAATGTTCGTTTATTCAATTAGAGGAGATCTTGATTGGCAACCGCTTGCTCAGTGGTCCAGAGCACCTGACATGTTATCAGGAGGTTGTGGGTTCGTATCCCACCCAGCTCAAGACAATTTTTTCCTGTAAAAATTTGAATCCACTTTAAAGTGGTAATTTATTAGTAGATATCAAATTTGTCGAATTTATTCATTATTTAATCAACAGTATACTTGCAAGAAATACTTTCCATCTATATGGCATTTGTTTGACGCTTGTGGCAAAATTACCAGAATAGTCCTTACATATGATGTAATGTAAGTTGAAAATGTTCATATCATCAATTAGAGGAGATCTTGATTGGCAACCGCTAGCTCAGTGGTCCAGAGTACCTGACATGTTATCAGGAGGTCGTGGGTTCGTATCCCAACCAGCTCAAGACAATTTTTCCTCAAAAAATTTGAATTAACTTCAAAGTAGTAATTTATTAATAAACATATGCACACCTTGGAACAATTTGGAAATAAGGAAAAAAAATTGGTAATATTTTCTTCCAATTTGGAAAATTATTTCTTATATATTAATACAATGCAAGAGAGATGAAGCATATTTCCCCACACTGAAGAACAGATAAGAAGCAGAAACTCAAACTTTTCATTGTTAGTACAGAATTTAAGTGTGTACCAACATTTAATACAGTTTATTGTGCTAGAGGGTATCATGACAGAGACCTGTCTTTAGATATATAGAATTTGAACATAATTACACTGGCTTTCAAAAGTTGAGAAGAGTTCACAAAATGGATAAAATGAAAAATTCAAGACATGAGCACTTTGGTATTATAATTAAATTAACTTTTTGAGCAGGAGTTAAAGTATTATAATGCATTATTTTAGTTACACTGCATTTCTGTCATATATGTTTGTCACCTGTAATATCTAAACTATAAAATTACCAGATCTGTATAGTATCATTGTTGTTTAGTGTAATGTTTAAAATTATATATTTAATGTGCTCACAGTGTAGTATTTCATTGCCCTCTCACAGCTCTTGGCTCAGGACGGAGCCTTTTCACCTTCCCCCCACCCCGTCCTCCCCATTCTTCTCTAGGGCTCAAAGCACTCTCCCTGTTTTGCCCTCCCCATTTTCTTCTCTCCACCCACCACAACTCTTTCTTATATCTCTTGCCTAGCCCCCCCCCCCCCCCCCCACCTTACCAGACACTCACAGACATTATCTCCAGACTTACATTAGTAAGTAAGAAACTGTCAACTGAACACTTAAAAAACTCATTTCAGACACACCATTAAATTAATAAACACTTTCTAACTTTATTTATTTTAAAACTTTATTAATTCCTTCTCCAAAATATCATTTCACTGTAATAATGTAAACATGTAGTACAGAATAATAATATCAATTGCTATTAACACACACCTGAACAAAAGTTCATTGTATCTATCATTTTTACTTTTTTTCTCCCTCTCTTCTTTGGGACTAGAGACCCTTTCTTTCCATATGACCCCCTCCCTAATATTTCTTTCCCATTCTGATCTTGCCTCTCACTTGCTGTGTCATGTGCTTCCTTTGAGGGTCGAGGGGTGCCTTGACCCTCTTTGGTTTGTTTCCGGCCAGTTCACTCTTCAGCCAAAGTGTGTGGATGAAAGTCCCTCACTAAGATAGATTTTTCCCCCTGCCTCACTGGTGGCTTGTGGGGTTATGGGGCTTGCATGGAACTCATGCGGGTCACCTGGGAGTCATACCCTACCTCCTTAGTCTCACTGAGTCCATGTCTCATTGGAGAGTTGCTGTGATCCGTACTGGACCACAGTGAGCCAAACTTTTTCTCCTTCTCTAACTCCTTTTCCCTATTCTTTACAGTAATTACTCAGTGAATGATTCATTATTATTTTTTCAAGTTTGGCATGCTAAATTCAAAATTCACCATCAACAGTTCTGTTTCTGTTTGGCATTTTTTATTAGACTGAAATTTCTCTATGTTTGGCTATTATGTTTAGGCACTGCTCAAAATTCAGAAAACCCTCTACTCACCTCGATTCTTAAACACCCAGATGTATCCTGATTTATCAGTAATGGTCTTGCTCGTAATAATAGGTCCTTTCTCTGCTGCCCAACTGCAATGAAAACTTTCAGAATGGATTCTCTGGATACAGCTAGGGGAAATGTGGTATCATCCATATGATGTAGTGCTATCTTTATAGTGGAGCATCAGGTTTTGCCACTCAATTTACTACAGTTGTCAAACCATGGCAGTCTGGTTTTCACAGGAATCGCAAAAAGGAAGTTGTACTTGCTTGGCTCCGCTTAGTCCGTTCATTTATCACACATTCATTTCTTCCTTTACAGTGACGACGAACCTAAATGCGAGTTTTGGGACATCATTTTAACTGTTAAGCATATTTTAATCTCATGTCCAGCTTTTAACCTTGAACGCCACTTGTATTTTAGCTTTCATGATTTTACGTCTGAGCCCCTTACACTCGGACATCTTTTATCCGATGACTGTTTTATCTGCTGTTTTTGCCTTTTTACCTTTTGACACTGTTTTTTTACATGGATCTATACAACCATTGTTATTTTTACATGCTTGTTATTGCTGTTTTTTGTCTTTTAGATAGATGTTATTTGTTGTTTGTGTTTTAGTCTTTTCTATTGTCTTTTTACTTTTAATATTGGTTTTGGGTTTCCTTGACTTTAGATCTTTCTTTTTACCCTTTACACCTCGTTTGGTGTATCATGGGCTTAGTTGCCTTTGCTGTGTCATGGGCTTAGTTGCCTTTGCACCATTAAACCCCAAACAATCAACCAACCAACCTATCCATTGTCCAGCTTTTAACCTAGAGAGACGTTTATTTTTTACTTTTCATGATTTTAAGTCCAAGTCTCTTACACTCGGACATCTTTTATCTGATGACTCTTTTATCTGCTGTTTTTGCCTTTTTCGTTTTACTCGATATTTTAACCATCTCTGATGTTTACATTTTGGCATTGTTTTTACATGGGTCCTATACATCATCATCATCATCACCCTCAAGCAGCCATGGGCTATGGAGGTCCAACAAGACCGCACAATTTAGTTCTCCAAGCATATCTGTCCTGAGCTACATCTGCTGCATCTCTTCACTGAATACCAATTCTAACAAGGTCCTGTTTGACATTGCCCACCTCATTCTAGGTGTCCCATCTCTTTCTCAGGTCTTTAGGCACACTGTTCATAACCCTATTCACTAATCTATAATTATTCATACTAGCAACATGGCCAAACCAATGGAATCTCTCTCTGCAGAATACACTGCTCAGAGGAGGTTGCAGACTCCTTTGTCTAACCTCTTCATTATTTACAAAGTTAAACCACCTAATACCCAATATACTGCATAAGCATCTAGAATCAAAAGCATCAAGTTTCCTGTTATCTTGTTTACAAAGGGTCCAATTTTCACTACCATAATTAACCCTAAAGAGGAACAAACTATTATACAGTCTAATTTTAGTCTTTAGGTGTATACGCCTATTTCTCCACACTCTCCATAGCTTCTTAAAAGTCCCGGCAGCAGTCCCTATTCATCTGTTAATATCATGCCCCACATCACCATTATCTGTTACAAAGCTCCCAAGATAATTAAATTGTGACACCTGCTGAAGACTGCAAGACTCTTTAGTTTTATTTCTGTTTATCACCAAAACAACTCTATTACCAGTCTCAACTACAGCCCTAATGAAAGAATTCATCTCATCAACATTATTAGCCAACAAGGCCAAATCATCTGCATAATCTAAATCAAAAATTTTGAAATCTCTAGACCATTTAAGGCCAAAATTTTTCCCTTCCAAAGAATTTTGCATAGCATAATCAATACCCAAACTAAAGAGAAAAGGGGACAAAATGCACCCTTGTCTAACACCAGAAGCAATGTTAAACCAATTGCTACAAGCCTTACGAACTCTCATACCCCCCTCAGTGTTATTATAGAGAGCTTTCATTATGTTAACTAACTTGTCTGGTTTGCTATACCATCTCACAATAAACGAAGCTAGCAACCAAAGGTTTTTGAAACTCTAAACATTTCTCCAAAATCTGCCTAAGTGAAAAAATCTGATCTACACATCCCCTATCACTTCTGAATCCACATTGCTCATCACACAATTGACTGTCAACCATATTCTTAATTCTATTAAGCACAATCATGGAAAGAACTTTACCTGGAACAGAGAGTAGGCTGATACCCCTATAGTTATCACAAGAACTGCGATCACCTTTTTTGAAAATAGGGATAACAATAGCTCTGGTAAAATCCTTAGGAACCATGCCTTTATCATAAAAGATATTCAAAATTTCAGTCATCCAAGTGGTAACAGAAACATTCCCAGCTGCTAGCATTTCCATAGTAATTTCATCTACTCCCTGAGGATTTATGAAGTTTAAGTTTAGAAATAGCCAAAATAACTTCAGATTGTGTTATAGGGCCAACATTAAAGCCACCAATGCATTTGTCATCATTGCAAACAATGGGAGTAGAACTAACCACATTGTTTAGAACATCACTGAAATGCTCAGTCCACCTAGACATGACAGAATCCTCACCTTCTATAACCTTACCTTGTTTATCCTTCAATCCTTGTATGCCTGTCCGTTTTCTACCACATAAAACATTAACTCTCTGGTACAGCTCTCTGCTGTTGTGCTGCCTAACTGCTTCCTCAGCTTTGTCATCCAAGCCATCAAGCCAAAGATTCTTATCAGCAGCTAACTGATCCTTTACACGTTTATTAAGTTCTCTGTAATGCTTTCTGTTAGGACTAGTAGAGTATTGATTAAGGACATTCCTTCAGTTCTTTCTTTCTGAAATAAGCTCAATTGCCTTATCACTCAAATAATTCTCCTCTGCACCTTTTTCCCTAAAAGAGTACTGTTAGTTTCCAAAAAAGCCTGTTTAAAATGGTCCCATTATTCCTCAACTTCAGTAGTAAGCATACCATGACTGTCATAATGACTAAGTAACCTATCATGGTAAGCTTTAGCTATAACTGGGTTTTTCAGAGCTTCAGTATGAAAGGTAAATTTTTTAACCTTAGCACATCACTTTTTAAGTTTTAAGTTGCAAGACACTTTTAACAAGGTAATGGTCAGATCTAATTTCAGCTCCCCTATATGACCTGGTATTCCTAACAGAAGTAGTCCATTTGCTGTTAATTAATATATAATCAATCATATTCTGATGCAGCCCATAGGGTGAAACCCATGTGTACTTATGTATGTTGTGGTGTTTGTAATAAGTGTTAGTTATTCTGAAACCATTGAGTTTACTTACCTGTAGGAGACGTTGCCCATTGCAGCTACCAATACCAAAAGGGCCTATCACCCCTCCCCAAAGATCAGAGTCAGTACCAACTTTGGCATTGAAGTCACCTAGAACAAGGGTAATATCTCCTTTCTTGACAGTATTCAAAATATCCTGAAGTTGTCCGAAAAACCTATCCTTCTCATCCTCATCCTCAGTGGTGGCATAACAGCAGATAACATTCAAGTCTTTAATGCTTGTTTGAAATTTTGCTGTAAGAAACCTTTCATTAATGCACTCATATCCTAGAAGAGCATCACTAGCATCTCTGCTGAGAAGCAGACCCATGCCTTGGTGATGTTTATTGTCTTCCCTCTCTGAAAAGAGAAATTTAAGATTATTTTTTATGAATCTGACCTTTATCTGTCCATCTGGTCTCTTGCAAGCCGAGAATATCTAAATTATAATGGTGGAATTCTTGTGTGAGAACATCAAGAGAAAAAGCTCTGTGCAGAATCCTCATATTCCAACTACCTATGGAGAGAAAATGGTTAGTGGGATGTTTAAAGAAACTACATTTATTGAGAGAGGGAATGCCGACAATATCAAACAGTCCCCTAATTGCAGACTTGGGGCAAAGACCCGTTCCCCCACCACTAAAGGCTGAAGCCATCTACACTGGAAGACTTCCCCCAATGTAGAATTTGACGATGCCAGTAGAAGCAAAGAGTTCAGGTGCCTGCCATGTCCTCTGCTCAGGATTATCCACCAGCTGATAAACATATCCTGTGAATCTATTCACTTGGGGTTGTCAACCCACAGACAAAGAGAAAACACAGCGGAAGATTTTCCCTCCACAGAAGCCCACCAGTGCAGCAAAATCAGGATCCATAATCAAACTCAGAGCCATAATTCCATTCAGGTTGGTATATATGGTCAGCACTAGGACCCTGTGTGATTGACCACTCCTCAGCAGGTAGAAAAAAATGAAAAGTTGCCATACTTGTCCAGTTCGGTAGGCCACATTGATCTGGCAGCCCTTCCTTTCCATTCCCTTTCACAAGAGAGTATCTCTTTTGAAAGGTGCTAAGCCTGACTGGTTTTATGCATAGTCACAGAGTATTGGTGCATAGCTCTCCTTCCATTGGTCCATCCTTCCTCCATCCCAGTTGCGGGTTTCTCCTTTGATTCACTCCACACACTTGGGGTTTGTTGCTTCAAGAGGGCGACACGTCATCTTCCTGGAGAGATCCCTAGTCGGTAGGTATTTCTTATAAAGCTCCTCCTGGACTTGAGTCTTGACCTTGCTGGCTCCTGTCATTAAAGTGGATGTCTGAGCTTGTTTTTGTTTTTCCACTTCCATTGCTACTTTCTTCTTGATGTTTGGTGGGGCTTCGTTGGTTTGTTGGTTGTTTGGGGTTTTATAGCGCATGAACTACTGAGGCTATAATGCACCAAACAATGTAAAAATATTCTAAAAGACAAATACCCCTCAACCAAAGTTAAAAACAAATGCTGTAAAAGGCAAAAACAAAATCAACAAGATATATAAATAACAGAAACAACAAATGCTTATATAAATACAGTAGAGACAATGGATAAAACTAACCCTAGGTGTAAATGACCTAGGTCAGATGGCGAATAAATAACAAATCAATAAAATCATATTCTGGTAAAATAACCTGTATACTGTAAAAAGGCAAAAATTGGAGGTAAAAAAGTATTATCAGATAAAATTTGGTGGGGCAATGCCAGCCAATGGGTATATTTTTTCAATTAGGGTTCGTCTTAGGCATCCCGTTATAATGTGACAGATCTCATTTATTGCCACATCAACATGTTTTGTATGCGCTGAGGTGCTCCATACCGGTGCTGCATATTCAGCAGTGAAAAAACAGAAGGCGAGAGCTGATGTTTGTAGCACATTAAGTTGTGCACCCTAAGATATTGCTGTAAGTTTCCAGATAATGTTTTTTTAGTGAATTTTTTTTTACTATTCTGGCAGTGTTTGAAGGAGAGAGTTCGGTCAAGTGTTACACCTAGATATTTTGGGAAGTCACATGTTTGTAGTTCTTGTCCTCTCCATGTAATCTTTAATTTCTTTTCCACATCCCTGTTCCTTAGGTGGAATGCACATGTCTGGGTCTTACTTGGATTAAGTTTCAGATAATTTTCCTCATAATATTGAGCCAGCTTGTTTAAGGCTCTGAATAGTTTAGTTTCGACTTCTTGGAAACTTTCTCCTTGAGCAGCCACAGTAGTGTCATATGTGTAGATAAATTGCTTTGTATGTCGGTATATCGGCTGGCTGGTTGTGTAAATGTTATACAGTATGGGGGCTAGCACACTCCCCTGTGGTAAGTTGTTTTTCTTTTCCCTTCATCGAGTTTTTTACCCTGCAACGAAAAAGCATCTATTTTTCAGGAAGGTTCTAATTAAGGTTGTTAGGTGAAATCTTTTGTAACATTGTATAGTTTTAAAAGTACTTTTTGGTGGTTCACTGTGTTGTAGGCAGCTGTTAAATCAATGAAAACCACTCCTGTAATCTGCTTTCGTTCAAATCCATCTTCAATGTGCTGAGTTAGGTTTAAGATCTGTCCACAGCACGACTTACCAGGTCTAAAACCTGCTTGCTCTGGTATTATGAACTCGTCATTGCTGTTTGAGATACAGTTTAGTATAATTCTCTCCAATATTTTGAAGAGATGATAGAGGAGTGAAATTGGTCAGAAGCTTTTAGGGTCAGCCGGGTCATTCCCTGGTTTCAGAATCGCTACGACCCTTGTTTTCCTCCATAGTTTTGGTGTCTGGGTGTTATTGACACAACAGTTCATCAGTTCGTTAATCCATATAATATTTTTTTCTCCAAAGTTCTTGATTTGTTCAGTTCTTAGGTCATCCAGGCCCGCCACTGTATTATTTTTCATCATGTTAACTGCATTTTTCAAAACATTTATCGTAAATGGCATGGAAAGAAAATCATTTTCATTATTTAGGTATTTTTGTATCTTTGTTTTACCACATTTTCTCAGTGTTTTTCTATTTAATAATAATCAATATGCTATTTGGTCTGGTGTCACTTTTGATAAGTTTAGTGGAGGTCTGGAAGAGTCATTGGTTAAGTTCTTAATAAGCTTCCATGCTTGTTGACTACTTTGTTTCATGTCAAGTTTCTCCACTAGTTAGCATCATCTTTCTCTTCTTGCTTTGGGTACGGCTCGTAGGAATTCTTCATCTGTCTTCATGGTGTCCTCCGAAAATGGGTCATCTTCATAAAGCCTTCGATAGTGTTCCATTTGGCTCTTGGTTTCTTCAGTAAATCCTGGCACGTATTCAGTTCTGCAGCCCCATGGTATGTGTTTCCTGGCGATTTTTTTGACGAGTTCTATAAATCTATCATAATTTCCGGGTTTAGGTTCTAAAGAGGCAGTTTTAGAGTCAGTCTGAAGAGAAACTATTCCATTTTGCCTTTTCGAAGTTGAATCTCCTTTTGAAAGACATGACCTCTGGTCTTACTGCTTCAACCATGGTGCAAGTAATAGGTTGGTATTGTGTTTTTGGGATTGGTTCTTCTATATATTTTGATGTTAAAGGTGCCAGACGGTCACTCATGAATATGTTATCGGGATTGTATCCTCTTTTCCATCTGCCACTATTGAAGAATGGTGGTAATTTGGGGTCATGTATGAGTTGCAGGTCTGTACATTCCACCCAGTTCTCAAGCTCAGTGTCATCCTCATCTGTACTATGACAGTTGAAGTTTCCCATAACAATTTTGAAATTTTGTGATTGGAAGTTCAAAGTCTCCTCAAATTTGAAATGGCATTAGGTGGTTTATATATAGATGTTACAGTGAGGGAATCTACTTCAGCTGTCAGAATTTTGATGTCATTTCTCTCAGTTATGTGAGCAGATCGAATGTCAATTTCTGGTTTGGCAAAGATGGCACTGCCATACTGGTCATGTGGTCTCTCCAAAACCAGTTTCATACCTTGTATCTTTTGTCTTCGGCTAGTGATGCTGCAGTGTTTCATGTATTAGTAAGAAATCACACTTTATGCGTCTGCATAAATCAGATAATAATATCTCCTTATCTCTAGAGAGGCCCTCTATATTAATAGAAGTTGTCATTAAAGTCCCATAGGCATGGTTTTGGTGTCTCAGTGTTGGAAGGATTAAGCCAATAGTATACTATCATTTCCAGGGGACGCCCAAATGTACTTAAAGAAAAACAGTATGTTAAGCACAGTCTACGTGGAGGCTCCTTCTGTGTTCCCCTATCTCCTAAAATAATAATAACATAATACTGTTATTAGATGAAACTAACATCAAAAGGGTAATATACTATGGGCTTTTCTCTATGCTATATAATAGTAGCTTAAGATTATATTGCTTTTTACCTGATAAAAATATCATGTTATGTCTAAATAGTAAAAGAGCAATATTAATATATTAGGGCCAAAACAGTGTTAATGTATTTAACTTATTGAATTACGGATTGTACTAATGAGGCACTCAATTTTTAACAGTAAAATCATATATATATACACTGAACAGCCAAAACATTATGACCAGTGCATCTTTATTTAAATCATTCAGCGTAACGATAGCACATATGTAGGCCATGAAACATTATAATAAATAACACTTGATACTGAGCTCTGTTAATCAGTGTTAATCTTGTTCTTCAGATGAGAAAGGCAGTGGGCTTAAGTGAGTTTGACAAAGGCTAAATTGTAATGGATAGACAACTGGGTTAGAGCACTTCTAAGATGGCAAGGCTTGTGGGGTGCTCATGGTCAGCCATGGTTACTACCTTCAAAAAGTAGTCTGAGGAGGGAAAAACACAAACTGCCAGCAATGTGTGGGCCGATTACGGCTCATCGATGCTATAGGTGAGCGAAAGCTATCCTGTGTGTACAAGCCAACAGAAGGTATACTGTGGCACAACTCACCCTGTAATTTGAATTCTGGTGATGGGAGTAATGTGTCACAACACACAGCTGAAAAAAGTGCTGCGTAGCCGCAAGCCGCTCCGAATGCCTCAGTTCATCATCAGAAGTGCCTACAATGGGCACGGGAACATCAAAACTGGACTTTGAATGATTGATTGGAAGAAGGTCGTCTGGGCTGATGAATCTCTTTTCCTGTTGTACCATGTGGATGACTGGGTATGTGTGTGTCATTTACCTATACACAGTTGTTGGCACCAAGATGCATCATGAGTTAGAAACAAGCCGGTGGAGGAATGTTTTGTGCAATGTTCTGCTAGGAAACCCTGGGTCCAGTCATTCATGTGCAGGAAACTATGACATCTACCACCTACCTAAACATCATTGCAGACCAGGCACATCCCCTCTAATTGAAAATGGCAACGATATTTCCCTCTAGTAGTGCCTTCTTTCAGCAGGATAATGTGCCATGTCACACTGCCTGGATTGTTCGAGAATCGTTCACAGAACATGAGGAAGACTTCCAGGTATACCCTGGCCTTCAAATTCCCCAGACATCAATCCAATTGAGCATCTGTGATTTGTTTTGGAACGGTATATTCAAACTGCGGTGGCTTAATCACGTAACTTACAAGAGTTAAAAGATCTGCTGGTAACGTGTTGGTACCAGATACCACAAGAAACCTTTAGAAATCTTGTAGCATCCATGCCTCACCAGGTAAGAGCTATTTTGGCAGCACACAGAGGACCACATCATATTAGGCAGGTGGTCATAATGTTTTGGCTCTTCGGTGTAAATGCTTAATGATTAAATACTGCATTTCATATATATTCTTTTAAATGTTTTAAGAATCCAATAGGGGTGTAGAGATGATAACAAATAAAAATATTTGAAAATTCTGCAGAACAGAATTGCCTTTAAAACTGAAGCTCTGAAAAACCTAAATATATCTAAATATATCTAAACCATGGTAGGCTATTTAGTCATATGACAATTGTTGTTTACTTACTAGTGAAGTTGAGAAAGAATTGGGTCAATTTAAACAGGCTTTTTTTTTTTAACCGAATAGTATTGTTTTGGACAAAAACGAGTAGAAGAGATAGTTATTGAGTGAAAAGGCTGTGGTTCTTAATTCAGAAAAAAATCATTGCAGGAATAACCTGAGACAAAACCATACTTACTGATGAGTCTCCCAAAGGACACTATTTGAGGAAAGATGTTTCCAGTACAGCACCTGCTGATGGGCCAAAACCATTTGTGCCAAACCATTGTGATCAATCAGGGACCATGACATTTGAAAGCTTTCCAGGAAAAGAAAGAGAGGTTCTCTTTTCCTTTTCCATGATTCAGTGAATACAGAGAAGTTTCAAGAAGCAGAGTGACTGGTTTCCTACCCCCTATTTGAAAGGTTCTGGCCATTGAGGGTTTGAAGCATTAACCCTTTGTAAAGACTTTGATTTCTTCAAATAGATAGCATTTAGAAGGAGCTTAATACACATGTGAAGGATCAGTTAACACCTGATAAAATTTTTTAGCTTGATAGCTTGGCTGACAAAGGGGAAGAGAGCACAACAGCAAAAGTTGTACCATATAGTTAATCTTTTGTGTGAAAACGAGATGACATGTAGGGATTGAAATATGAATGTGGTAAGTCTATTGAAGGTGAGGATTCTGTTGTAGCTAGGCAGGCTAAGCATTTCAGAGAAGTTCTAAACAATGTGGTTAGTTCTGTTCTCATTGTAATGAGGATAGATGCATTGCTGATTTTAATGTTGGTCCTATATCACAATCTGAAGTTAATTCTGCTATTTATAAACTTAAACTGCATAAATCCTCAGGGGTAGATGAAATTACTATTGAAATACTTAGAGCTGGGAATGTTTCTGTTAGCCCATGGCTGACTGAAATTTTGAATATTTTTTATGGTATAGTTGTTGTTACGAAGGGTTTTATTTGAGCTATTTTATCCCTATTTTAAAAAAAGTGAACACAGGTTTTTGTGATAATTATAGGGGAATCAGTCTACTTCCTATTCCAGGTAAAATTCATTCTATCATTTTGTGTAATAGAATTAAGAATTGGTTGATGAACAGTGTGGATTCAGAAGTGTTAGTAGAATGGTATAGATAATATTCTTTTCAGTTAGGCAGATTCTTGAGAAATGTTTAGAGTTTCAGAAAGCTGTAGTTACTAGCTTTGAGGATTTCAGAAAAGCTTTTGTTCTGTTGATCATCAAAATTTGTGGTTGACTCTGAGAACATAGGGTATATTTGACAAGTTAGTTGCATAATGAGAGCTATCTATAATAAAACCGAATCATGTGTGAGTTGGACAGGTTTGTTGTTATTTGTTTAGCATTTCTAGTAGAGTTACACAAGGCTGAATTTTTTTCTCTTTTTTCTTTTTAGTTTGGTTATTGCTTATTAGTTATGTGGAATTCTTTGCAAAGGAAAGATTTTTGCCTTAAATGGTCTAGAGATTTCAAAATTTCTGATTTAGATTATGCAAGTGATTTAGCCTTGTTGGCAAATGATGTTGATGAGATGAACTCTTCCTTTAGATCTCTTCATGAAACTGGTAGTAAAGTAGGTTTGGTGATAAACTGAGAGAAAACTAAAGTGATGAAATTTGGTCAGGCAGATAGTGCTTCAATTGCTTTGAACAGTTGCACTTTTGAGCAAATGTCTCAATTTAATTATCTCAGAAGCTATGTGCTACAGATATTGATGATGTGCATCATGAGATAAACAGAAGAATATGGATTACTGCTGTGACTTTTAAGGATCTATGAAGTGGGGAAATTTGCAATTAAAGACTAAAATTTGGCTGTATAGTAGTTTGGTCCTTTCTAAAGTTAATTATGGTAATCAAATTTGGACCCTTTGTAAGCAAGATAGCAGGAAACCTGATGCTTTTGATTTTAGAAGGTTATGCAGTAGCTTGGGTGTTAGGATGCCTTTGCAGACATTGTTAACCAGGAGCTTGCTAGAAGTCATCTACACTGATGAAATGTAGCAGCCATAGCTCAGAGATAAATATGTTTGGAGAATGAAATTACACAGTCTGGTTGGACCTCCATAGCCCATGGTTGCATGATGATTTTATAGATATGTATGTACTGGTAAATGCTTTGACATCCAAGACTTTTCAGGTGAAAATCATGTGTGTGCCAGCCAAATGCCATTTCAGACTTATGCATGTCAATCAATAAGAAGTATACTCATAAGAACTGATATCAACTTTCTTGCATCCTTTCTTTTGACAAAGTTAAATAAGTTGCAACAATTCTTGTTATGGTATAATTACATTAGTATTCAGCTATGGACTATTACAAAGTGTTAAATCTTTGTAAAAGCATGCTGTGAGTTTTTATCATTAGAAAATTATGAATGATTTTTATTAAAACAAGATAATATATTGTTTAATTTTTCAGCTTCCACTACTCTTTAAATAATGAATAAATATTATTGAAATCGAGGTTTAAAAATAGATTTGATTATGATACTTAATTTATCTTCAGCCATGTTTTTCTATTAAATGCATATTTTAGAAGCTTTGAAATTAGATTTCCATTGTTATAGCATGGAAGTTTTCTAATAATTTGATGGGAATATGTGTATCCTAAATTATTTTTTTTATGTTTAGGGGCTGCAAGGAACCATTTCATCAGTCAGCAGAGAAGTTGGTGGAGTATTGAGAGGAATAACTAAAGCTGGAATAAAAGTATTGAACAAAGCCCTAGATCATCCAACTATGGTAAGAGCATAGAGCTAAAGGAAGAAAGTGGAAAATGATGTTTGTCAATGTGTTTTATTCTTTTGGTATTATTTATATAAGTGTACAATATAAAAAATTTGGATATTTTTGCAGATTTTTGTTATAGACCCAAATCTTTTTTTATTCTACAATAGCGTTTCATTTATTTAATGGCCTGTTAATAAACATCAATAATACAGTAGACATACTGAAAATATTCCCTCTTAAGCTATGGATTATGTAGGGGAAATTTTACTTAGTCGTAGAAGGTATGCACCTGGAGTTCCATGATGCAAAAAGAGTGCATAAACATATACAGGGTGAATCTGAAAAAGTGGGCAAAACTTTACGGGGTGGTAGAACTCAGCTATACGAGCAATATTCGTCATAGAAAGTATGGACGGAACGCAAACGGCGAGCCGCTAGGTGGCATTGGAAATGGTATAAAAGGGTCGGTCCTCGCACCCAACGGCATTTCTACCGTGGATTGCTGAGAGGATGGCTGGTTATACTAACCACGAAATGGCGGATATGCACTTTGTGTACGGTGCGGCGGACGGGAATGCAAGTGAGGCACAGAGATGTTACCGCGACCGGTTTCCGATGAGATGCACTCCAGATCGGAAAACCTTCGAGCATTTGCATCGGCGGCTGTGTGAAACGGGATCCTTCGCCGCAGCCAAGCAAGATGCAGGGCGTGAAAGGAGTGTCAGGACGCCGCAACTTGCAGAGGACATTCTGAGTAGGGTGGAAGAGCGACCGGGATGTAGCACGCGAGCGGTTTCCCGTGCAGTACACGTGTCCCAAATGTCGGTTTGCCGTGTGCTACAGGAAGAAGGAATGCACCCCTTTCGTACGCAGAAGGTACAAGCGTTGTCATTGGCAGACTATCAGCCACGTATCGATTTCGCACATTGGTACCTCCAGCCGAATGCAGTGCAGCCGGATTTTGGTGCACATGTTCTGTTTACGGACGAGTGCACTTTAACCTGTGAGGGCGTTTTGAATACCCACAATTCACACACGTGGGCATCTATGAACCCGCATGCCACACGTCCTCATTCGTTCCAGCAGCGGTTCTCCGTAAATGTTTGGGCAGGGATCCTCCATGACCATTTGGTTGGCCCCTCCTGCCACACCGGCTAGACGGCAAATCGTATAACACATTCCTACGAGAGGTGTTGCTGGAGCTGCTGCGTCCGATTCCAACCCCCAACAGGTCGAGAATGTGGTTCCAGCACGACGGTGCGCCTGCACACTTCAGCTTAGATGTGCGGAACACTTTACATGCAACATTCCCAGGGCGATGGATTGGTCGAAGTGGTCCCATAGCTTGGCCACCAAGATCGCCGGATCTCTCGTGTTTGGACTTTTTCCTGTGGGGCCATATGAAAAGCCTAATCAACGAGTGCCCCATTGAAACCGATATGGATTTAGTCGCCAGGATCGCCGTTGTTGCCGGCGATATTCGGGAAATGCCTGGTGTCTTCGCAAATGTGCGTCGGTCCCAATCCCGCAGGTGTGAAGCCTGCATTACAGCTGGCGGCAGCTCTTTTGAGCAATTTCTTTGAGCATGTACCTCAATTACATTCCTGTTAATAAAATGTTTTCTGAAGTATCTCCTCTCCTTCTTGTGTTCATTCTTTAAATGTGACAGTGGAAAACTACCTTTTAACTTCTCACCGCTTGCATTCCGACCATACATTCTATGACAAATATTGCTCGTATAGCTGCGTTCTACCACCCCGTAAAGTTTTGCCCACTTTTTCAGATTCACCCTGTATATATAACTATCCATAATACACTGAGAGATTTTCTGTGACCACATTAAAGTCTAGGGTGTGAGACCATAAATTCTTTTATTTTGATAAAATTACACTTTAAAAATAATATTGCATGCTACCAAGATTCCCCTCGGTGCGAGCTCCTGTCCATGGCGAGGGGACCACCTTGTATAGATTCCGTTGGCCCACTTAACTTCACAGGGTCCTGTGAAGCCGCCCGTGTGTTTGCTGTTTGTGAAGACCTGTGTCCCTGGAAAGGAGGATCCTGGCAGTTGCTCAGGGATCATTGTCTTCTCTCCCTGGCTCATGACTAGTGGGGTCCCCTTTGGCCATTTTTCCATTGGGGAGCCTGTCTGTCATGGGGCTGGGCAGTGACTTTGGGGGCCGCTGCTATACACTGCTGTGGCCTCTGCTTCAGGCAAACGGAAGGTCCTGGAGTGGCCCCCTCAGGATCAATCGGCTGGTGTGCTGGTCCTGCTAGGGTCAACTATACAGATCAATGAATAACCTTGTCCACGTCCAGGCAATGGTTTACGAGATTCCCCACATGTTCACTAATTTTACAGTTTTCTTTCATTTGCGAGAACGAGTTCTTTCTCACTTTTCCTTATTTTGCCCCTTGTTTCTTATGTGAGGCTTCAGGTGAGATTCTCACATTTCTCTTTTCCTTTTCCTTTTGTTGTGAGGGTTTGGCTCACTGGCTATGGGGGTATGGTGCTCTGGTGCCCAATTGGGCATCCTCTTGTTGGACTCCGTGATGGGTGGGGACAACGAGCACTGAAACTCAATAATCCAACATGAGTCCCCCCAAAAAAAATTTACCGGAGAATGCTGCAAAATGAGCCAGTCACGAGCCTCCGTCTTCTGTGTCTTCATTTTCATCATTGCTGTCGTCTTTGTATCTTCCTTCGTTCCCAAGGGCTGAGCTGCTTCTACTGTGGCTTGCTGTTTCCCCTTCCTGCAATTTTTCCCTGTGTAGGACGGGGAAGGCCTTTACACCCGACTGTGTGTACGGGCAACTCTTTGCCAGCCATCATGCTGAGCACCCAGACTTCTTGCCTGTCTTTACAGATGGCTCGAAATCTGGCACATCAGTGGGATCGGCCATGGTCTGCTGTGATGTAATCATTGCAGACCAGATCCCACTGCAATGTTCCATCTTCACTGTAGAGTTGCATGCTATCAATCTCGTCTTGGACCACGTGGCGGCTAAGCATCATCATCGGTGTGTGCGTTACACCTACTTGCTTAGCTCACCACAGGCTTTGATCTCAGTGAGGCATCGGCCTCACCCTATTCTTACTGAGATCCGCCAGCAGCTACATCGTCTGGCAGCCACCACCATCATCCATTTCTGTTGGGTGCCTGGTCACATCGGTATCAGGGGCAATGATTTGGCAGATGCTGCTGCCAGGTCAGCCACGCCCCTGTCCGACTCTCCGTTGCAGGTTCCATATATGGATTTCTGGCAGCGTTTTACCACCTAGCTCCGGGCACAGTGGTAGAGATCTAACAGCTTATGAACAAGCTCTTTGAGATCAAACCTATCATCAAACTATGGCAGTCTTGTTACCGCAGGAATCGCAAGGAGGAAGTTGTTCTTGCTCGGCTCCGCTTATGTCATTTGTTTATTACTCATTCGTTTCTTCTACGGGCATACGACATACCTAAGTGTGAGTTTTGTGACACCATTTTAACTATCAAACACATTTTTCATCTCATGTCCATGTTTTATCTTTGAAAGATGTTTGTTTTTTAATCATCGTGATTTTACGTCCGAGCCCCTTACACTTGGACACCTGTTATCTGATGAATGTTGTTTTTTACCTCCGTCTTTAAATTTTTACATTATACCAGATATTTTTCTCGACTTTTATTTTATCACCTTATACATTGTATATATATCCCAGGTCACTTACACCTGGGATTATTTTGTTTTACTTTGTACTTATACACTTGTTCTTTGTTGTTTTACCATTTTACAATTTAGCTCTCTTCTTTTAAATTTTTGTTGCGGGTTACACATCTTTTATCTTTTATATTGTCTTTTGTTTGGCGCACTATGGCCTAGTTGCCCATGCGCCATAAATCCCAAAATAACCAACCAATCGTTCCCAAGGTTCCTGGTCATCCACTCTATGGGTGATCAGGTTCTTGGGGACATGTCCCCCTTTTTTATAAACAAGGGTTTGAAAGGTCTTGCGAGAGAACCTAAATCTGTCAAACGCCTAAGATCTGGTGACTTGCAGGTGGAGACTGCTTGCTCTAAACATTCGGAGCTTCTGTTGAAAGTTACAGCAATTGGTGGAGTGGCAGTCGAAGTCACTCCACACAAGGCACTGAATTCCTTTCGGGACGTGATCACCAAGTGGGGCCTCCTCAAAGTTTCTGAGGAGGAAATCCTCTCGGAGCTTTCACCCCAGTGAGTGACTGCAGTCCACCAGGTTTCGACATGTGCTGGAAAGTTAGTATGCAGCCGGATACTGATCATTACTTTCAATACGCCACTCCTGCCTACTTCCATCAAGGCTCGTAAAACATTGCGAAGTAAGGCCATATATACCAAACCCTCTGCATTGTTTTCAATGCTAGAAGTTTGGCCATGCCTGCACTGCTTGCCGGGGCAAGCCCACCTGTGCTTGCTGTGGTAGTCAGAATCATCTTGAATCTGACTGCACAGCTCAGAAGGCATGCTGTGTAAACTGTAGTGGCGAGCATCCTACGTACTCCCGCGACTGTCCAAAGTGGCTGGAGGAGAAAGAGGTACAGCGCCTAAAGATCCTCCACAACATCAATTATCCAGAGGCGAGGAAGCTTGCTGCACTGCCTGCCCCACCTGGCAAGGTCTATGCTGGTGCAGTCATCGGAAAGGCCGTCATTAAGATGGCTTCCATGGCAGTCAGACTGATATCAGCATCCCACCAGCTGAATCTTTCTTGCCTACTGCCAAGTACCTCGACGCAGGCGAAGCCGATATCGATCTTGACATCGACTCCTGCATCTGTTCCTGCATCTGTTCCTTTCCACTTCTACCTCTGAAAGGTGTCTTCCACCCTGCCCACAGACAGCAAGACCTTCCAAACCCAAAGGACCCCCACCAGGTTCCAAAAAGAAAATTTTAACGCCTCTTCATGCAGTGGTCTCGGATCCATGTCACTCGGACAACTCCGAGGACATGGACACAGACCACCCTATTTTTCCGAAATCGTCACTGGCGACGGTTAAAATAAATCTTAAGTTGTCCGCCAATTCTTCCAAGACCTGAGATGGCCACACTCCTACAATGGAACTGTCATGTATTCCAGAGGAATATTGACAACATCAAGGTCCTCCTGATGGCACACGAACCCATCTGTGTGTGCCTACAAGAGGCATATTTGCAGACAGCCAATGATCCTACTATCCGGCACTTCTATCTCATTCGCCGGGACCGGAATTGAGATGGTCCAGCTCACTGGGGTGTCGCCATCCTTGTGAGCAACCATTCTCCATTCCGGGTCATACCCCTCACCACCGACTTAGAGGCGATTGTCATCCACCTCTTTGTGGGATTTTTGTTGACTGTCTGTTCTGTCTATCTACCACTCGGAAGCATTATTTTTTGGGATGACCTAGATGACCTCGTCTCGCAGCTGCCGTCCCCCTTCCTCCTCATGAGGGACTTCAATGAACACTGTCCACTCTGGGGCAGTGCTGACACCAATGGGAAGGGCAGGGGCCTGAAGCAGTGGCTCCTGGATCCATTGCTCTCCCTGTTGAACACTGGTGTCAGTACATACTTCTCCCCAACCCGCACATTCACTGCCATTGATCTCACTATCTGCTCCTCCTTGATCCTTCCACTCTACATGGGAGGTTGAGGACAACCCTCACATCATCGAGCTCCTCTCAGAGCTCGATGACCACTCTGTCAGCCAGGAGCCAATCAATGTCGCAGTGGCAGAGATGAAAGACTGCATCGTCCATGCAGCTGCCTGTTATATTCCTCAGACCTTGACTCTGTTTCCGTGGTTCTCAAAACTGTGGTGGAATCCCGACTGCACTGCAGCTCATAAGACTCAGAACAAGGCTTGTGGTGGGGGGGGGGGGGGGGGTCGGAGATATCTGACATCTCCCAACT
This sequence comes from Ryuthela nishihirai, assembly GCA_038380435.1. NCBI lineage: Eukaryota > Metazoa > Arthropoda > Arachnida > Araneae > Heptathelidae > Ryuthela > Ryuthela nishihirai. Next base: position 652,345 of record JAWZYU010000016.1, on the reverse strand, counting down.
TTTAAGCATTCAAATGCACCAGGGTGAAAGCCCATTTCATCTGGCACCAGAGCCAGAAGGAATCTTGGATCAAATATACATCATCAAATATAGGTCGTGTGTGATAAGGTCTGGAAGATGGGTGGGAAGTACACGTCCCTCTCATTATTGATCCTGGAGCACAATGGACAGGCAATTGCCGACACTCTGGGGGAGTCATTCTCCTCCATCTCTTCTTTATCCTCCTACTCCCCTGAGTTTCTGGCCCAGAAGAGCATGACCAAATGCTCTCTGCTTCCTTCCATTCGAATGGCCTGGAGTTTTACAACAGGCCTTTCACAGTGGAGCAGCTTCACCTTGTTCTGCACACTTCTCGTGCATCTGCTGTCAGGCCAGACAATGTCCATTATGCTATGCTCCAACTGTTCAACCATATTTTCATCAAGGAGTAATTTCCAGACTACTACCGGGGGCTATCATTTTGACCTTCCCCAAGCCAGACAAAGATACCAAGATTCCTTTAAATCATTGTCCAGTTGCTTTGACGAGCTGTGTCTGCAAGGTGTTGGAATGAATGGTAAATACCAGACTGACCTGATATTTGGAACATCACAACCTTCTATTCAACACCCAGTGTGACTTTTGCAGGCACAGGTCTACTTTAGACCACTTGATCCACCTCGAATTGGCGATCAAGAATTCTTTTTTACATCAAGAGCACCTGCTGTCCATTTTCTTCGACATCGAAAAAGCATATAACATGATGTGGAGATTCGGCATTCTTCGTGACTTCCATAGCTTCGGCTTGCGAGGTCACATGCCTATCTTCATCGCAAACTTTTTATCTTCTCGTAGTTTTTGAGTTTGTGTTGGCAACACTGTCACAGCCTTTCCCCCAAGGTCAGGGGGTGCTACAAGGCTGCATCCTGAGTGTTATGCTTTTCACTGTCAAGCTAAATTCTATTACATGGCAACTTCCTCTGACTGTATGCAATGCCCTATATGTTGACAACTTTACCATCTTTTGCTCGTTGTCCATTGTGAGGATCATTGGACGACAACTGCAAACTACCTTGAGCAATCTCTCAGTTTGAGCAACTGCTTATGGATTTTGGTTCTCCCCACAGAAGATCGTTTGTGTTCACTTTTGCCGCAAGTGTAATCTTCATCTGGATCCCGAGCTGCTGTTCTAGGGTGAGATCATTCCAGTTGTGGCAGGGACCAAGTTTCTCGATCTCATACCAATGGGCTTGGAAAGGCCGCCATCCGTCGGATGGGATATTAAGCCGTGGCCTCGTGTGCGCAAGAGCCATACCCTGTGCATGTTAAAGAACACACTGGATGGCCTTGACTGGAGGCTACCATCTGTCTCCCAACCTTCTCTGAGTCTTCAGGGTCCTTGTGACCTGGCCATTTAGCCCATGGTGTGCAAAAAAGTGGCACTCAGAGGTAAAACAACCCAACCCAACTCGGTCTCATCTTCAACCAGAAATTGACCTTCTTACCTCATATTCATCTGAGGTCCAAGTGCATGTGGGCATTGAACATCCTCAAGGTTCTCTCCTCCCTTTCTTGGGGGGTGGACCAATGTTCTTTGCTCCACCTCTACCGTGCACTTGTCTGGTCGAAACTGGACTACAGATCCCAGGTGTATGACTCAACCTGGGATTCAGTGGTAAATGTGCTGGACCCCCTCCATCATCAGGCCCTCTGTGTTTGCACTGGACCTTTCCCACTTAACGGTTCAGAGTCTTTATGTTGAGACCCACGAACCTTCCTTATCTATTCGCCGTCAGCAGTTGTCACTTCAATATGCTGCAAAATTGCAATCCCTGCCATGTCATCCCACTTGGGACTGCATTTTCAGTCCCTGGTGAGAAACATTATACCAGAATCGGCCGACTGTCATTCGTATTTTCGGTTTGCATGCCTGAGGTTACCTGTGAGACATTAACACTAGTCTCGATAGCATCGCACAGTTGACAGCCAAGCCACTTCCACCGTGGCTCACTGTTTCCCCTTCCTGCGACCCCCTCGGTGTGAGCGCCTGTACGCGGTGAGGGGGACCACCCTGTGAAGGTTCCGCTGGCTCGGTTACCTTTGCAGGGTCCTAAACGCTCGCCCACGTGTTTGCCGTGCGCAGAGACCCGTGTCCCGGGAAAGGAGGATCCTGGTAGTTGCTCGGGGGTCCCTGTCTTCTCTCCTCAGCTCATGACTGGCGTGGTCCCCATTGGCCGTTGTGCCATTGGGGAGCCTGTCTTTCGCGGGGCTGGGCAGCGGATTCCGGGGCCTCTGCTATACACTGCTTTGGCCTCTGCTTCCGGTAAACGGGAGCTCCTGGGGTGGCCCCCCCAGGAGCAATCGGCTGGTGGGCAGGTCCTGCTAGGGTCAACCGTGCAGAGCGGTGAGTAACCTTGCCCACAGTCCGGGTACAGGTTTACAAGTTTCCTCACAACTTATTTTCCTTTTGTAGTTATCCTTTCTTTGTGAGGCCAGTTTGGTCATTCACAATTTTTCTTATTTTCCGATTTGTTTGATTTGTGTAGAATGTTTTGTTCTGCACATTTCTCTTTTTATTTTCCTTATATTTATTTGTGAGGGCTTGGCTCACTGTCTGTGTGGGTATAGTGCCTGTGTAGCCATGGCGCTCGACTGGGCGTCCCCTAGTTGGGCTCCGTGGAGGGTGGGGACAGCGGGCACTGAACCACACAAAAACAAACATGCGAGTGAATGATGAAAATGCGATCACTGCCAACAAGAGGGCTCGACATGAACCCCCGTCTTCTTCTTCGTCTACGTTATCACTGCCGTCGTCTTCTGTGTCTGTGTCTTCGTTCCCAAAGTTCCTGATCATCCACTCCACGGGTGATCAGGGGGGACATGTCCCCATTTTTTGTGAATAAAGGTTTGAAAGGTCTTGCGGGAGAGCCGAAATCCGTTAAGTGTTTACGATCTGGCAACTTACAGGTTGAGACCACTTGTTCGAAACACTCCGAACTACTCCTGAAAGTCAAAGAAATTGGTGGGGTGGCTGTCGAAATCACTCCCCATAAAACTTTGAATTCTTCTCGGGGTGTGATCACCGAGTGGGGCCTCCTCAGAGTCACTGAGGAGGAAATCCTCTCGGAGCTCACACCTCAAGGAGTAACAGCGGTACACCGGGTTTCGACACACAGTGATGGGAAATTGACACCCACCCGGGTGTTGATTGTGACATTCAATACGCCACGCCTGCCTTCTTCCATCAAGGCAGGTTATTTACATTGTGAGGTTCGGCCGTATATCCCAAACCCTCTGCGCTGTTTTCAGTGTCAGATATACGGCCATGCCCGCACAGCATGCAGGGGCAAGCCCACCTGTGCTCGCTGTGGCAGTAAGGATCATCTCGATCCTGACTGCACAGCAGAAAAGGCATGCTGTGTGAACTGCAGTGGCGACCATCCGGCTTACTCCCGCGACTGTCCGAAGTGGAAGGAGGAAAAGGAGGTACAACGCCTCAAAGTCATGAACAACATCTCGTATGCTGAAGCGAGAAAGCTTGCTGCACCGCTCGCCCCACCTGGCAAGGTTTCCTATGCCAGTGCAGTCATTGGAAAGCCCATCGTTCCAATGACTTCGCCCCCTCGGTGTGAGCGCCTGTACATGGTGAGGGGGACCACCCTGTGAAGGTTCCGCTGGCTCGGTTACCTTCGCAGGGTCCTAAACGCTCGCCCGCGTGTTTGCCGTGCGCAGAGACCCGTGTCCCTGGAAAGGAGGATCCTGGCAGTTGCTCAGGGGTCCCCGTCTTCTCTCCCCAGCTCATGACTGGTGGGGTTCCCTTTGGCCGTTTTGACATTGGGGAGCCTGTCTGTCGCGGGGCTGATCAGCGACTTCCGGGGCCGCTGCTATACACTGCTTTGGCCTCTGCTTCAGGTAACGGGAGGTCCTGGGGCGGCCCCCTCAGGATCAATCGGCTGGTGGGCTGGTCCTGCTAGGGTCAACTATGCTGATCGGTGAGTAACCTTGTCCACCGTCCGGACAACGGTTTGCGAGTTTCCCCACACATTTACTAATTTTGTAGTTTTCTTTCTTTTGTGAGGCCAGCTCTTGCCTCACACTTTATTGCTTTGTTGCTTCTTTTCTTTTGTGGGATCTCCGACGAGTTTCCCACCATTTCTCTTTTACTTTTCCTTTTCGTTTTGTAGTGAGGGCTTGGCTCACTGGCTGTGTGGGTATGGTGCCCAGGCAGCCTTGGCGCCCAACTGGGCATCCCCTTGTTGGACTCCATGGTGGGTGGGGACAACGGGCACTGAATTTTTTAAAACAAACATGAGTTCTCCAACTCATAAAAATCCGATCAATGCCGCCAAGAGGGCTCGCCATGAACCCCCAACTTCTCTGTCTTTGCCTTCGTCTTCGTGTGTGTCTCCGTCTCCGAAGTTCCTGATCATCCACTCTACGGGTGATCAGGTTCTTGGGGACATGTCCCCGTTTTTTATACACCAGGGTATTCAAGGTCTTGCGGGAGAACCGAAATCTGTCAAGCGCCTAAGATCTGGTGACTTGCAGGTGGAGACTGCGTGCTCCAAGCACTCGGAGCTTTTATTAAAGGTTACAGCGATTGGTGGAGTGGCAGTCGAAGTCACTCCACACAAAACGCTCAATTCCAATTCCTCCCGGGGCGTGATCTCTGAGTGGGGCCTCCTCGAGGTTTCTGAAGAGGAAATCCTCTTGGAGCTTTCAGCCCAAGGGGTGATCGCAGTCCACCGGGTTTCGTCATGCCGTAATGGAAAGTTGGAGCCCACCAGGGTACTAATCCTAACTTTCAACACACCACGCCTGCCTACTTCCATCAAGGCAGGATACTTACACTGCGAGGTGCGGCCATTTATACCCAACCCTCTGCGTTGCTTTCAATGCCAGAGGTTTGGCCATGCCCGCACCACATGCCGGGTGGCAGTCAGGATCGTTGTGGCAGTCAGGATCATCTCGAACCTGACTGCACAGCAGAAAAGGCATGCTGTGTAAACTGCTGTGGTGAACATCCAGCGTACTCCCGCGACTGTCCGAAGTGGCTGGAGGAGAAAGAGGTACAGTGCCTCAAGACCCTTCATAACATCAGTTATCCATAGGTGAGAAAGCTCGCTGCACCGCCTGCCCCACCTGGCAAGGTCTCCTATGCCGGTGCGGTTGTCGGAAAGCCCATCGTTAAGATGGCTTCCGTGGCAGTGCAAACCGACATAGCGTTCCACCAGCTGAATCTTTCTCGCCTGCTGCCAAGTACTTCTTGACACAGGCGAAGCCAACGTTGGTGTCAACCTCGACACCGGTTTCTATTCCTGTGTCTGTGCCTTCCACATCCACCTCCGGAAGGCCCTCTCCACCCCACCCACAGACAGCAAGACCTACAAAACCCAAGGGGCCCCCGCCAGGGCCCAAAAAGAAAATTTTACCTCCTCGTTCGGCGGTCTCTGATCCATGTTGCTCGGACAACTCCGAGGACATGGACACCGACCGCCCTAATTTTCCAAAACCGTCGCAGGCGACGGTTAAAATAAATCGCAAGTCGTCCGCCAATTCTTCTAAGACCTGAGATGGCCACACTCCTTCAATGGAACTGTCGTGGATTCCAGAGTAATATTGATGATATCAAGGTCCTCCTGAGGGCACACGAACCCCTCTGCGTGTGCCTGCAGGAGACATTTTTGCAGACGGTCAACAGTCCCAGAATTCGGCACTTTTCTCTCGTTCGCTGGGACCAGGATGGAGATGGTCCAGCTCACGGAGGTGTTGCCATCCTCGTGAGCAACCACTCCCCATTCAGGTCATTCCCCTCACCACCGACTTAGAGGCGGTTGCCATCTGCCTCTTTGTTGGATTTTCATTGACTGTCTGTTCTATCTCCCGCCCGGAAGCATCATTTTCCGGGATGACCTTGATGACCTCGTCTCGCAGCTGCCGTCCCCCTTCCTCATCATGGGGGACTTCAACGGCCACAGTCCGCTCTGGGGCAGTGCTGACACCAACGGGAGGGGCCGAGTCTTGGAACAGTGTCTCCTGGATCCATCGCTCTCCCTGTTGAACACCGGTGTCAGTACCGACTTTCACACCCCAACCCGCACATTCACTGCCATTGACCTCACCATCTGCTCCTCCTCGATCCTTCCACTCTTTACATGGGAGGTCGAGGACAATCCCTACGGAAGCGATCACCTCTCCGTGGTGTGTACCATCTCTCGTGGGGGGCCTTGCAGCCCTTCGCGTGTCTCCCGGTGGAGGCTTGATCGGGCTGATTGGAATGGCTTCGAGCTCTTGTCTGAGCTCGATGAGCACTCTGTCATCCAGGAGCCCATGAATGTGGCAGTAGCGGAGATAACGGACTGTATCGTAGATGCAGCTGCATCAACAATTCCTCAAACGTCTACAAGGTTTCCTCGCTTTCCGAAACCGTGGTGGAATCCAGAATGCACCGCAGCTCGTAAGGCTCAGAACAAGGCTTGGGGGTTGTTTCGGAGATATCCGACATCCCCCAACCTTGAAAACTTCAAACGCGCCAGGGCGAAAGCTCGTTTTGTCTGACGCCAGAGCCAGAAGGAATCTTGGATCAAGTATACATCTTCTATCACCCGCACGACTAGTTCTAAGGTCGTGTGGGATAAAGTCCGGAAGATGGGTGGGAACTACACGTCCCACTCGTTATCGATCCTGGAGCACAATGGTCAGGCAATTGCTGATCCCAAAGCAATTGCCGATCCCAAAGCAATTGCCGACACTCTGGGGGAGTCATTCTCTTCCATCTCTTCGTCTTCCTCTTACTCCCCCGAGTTTCTGGCCCAGAAGGGCAGGGCGGAACGCTCTCCGCTATCTTTCCACTCGAATGGCCTGGAGCTTTACAACAGGCCATTCACAGCGGAGGAGCTTCACCTTGCTCTGCACTCTTCTCGTGCCTCTGCTGTGGGGCCAGACAATGTCCATTATGCCATGCTCCAACATCTTTCACCATCGAGTAAGGATCGGCTGCTCCATCTTTTGAATCGCATTTTTCTCGAGGAGCAGTTTCCGGGCTCCTGGCGGGAGGCCATCGTCTTGGCCTTCCCCAAGCCAGGCAAAGATCCCAAGATTCCTTCCAATTATCGTCCCATCGCGTTGACGAGCTGCGTGTGCAAGGTGTTGGAAAGAATGGTAAATGCCAGACTCATTTGGTATTTAGAACACCACAACCTTCTTTCCAACACCCAGTGTGGCTTTCGCAGGCAACGGTCAACTCTTGACCATCTGATACGGCTCGAATCGGCTATCAGAAATTCATTTTACGTAGAGAGCACCTGGTGTCAATTTTCTTCGACATCGAAAAAGCGTACGACACGGCTTGGAGATTCGGCATTCTTCGTGACCTCCACAACTTCAGCTTGAGAGGTCACATGCCAATCTTCATCTCCAACTTCTTATCAACACGCTCTTTTCGTGTCCGTGTCGGTAACACTCTGTCGCGGCCGTACCCCCAAGAACAGGGGGTGCCACAAGGCTGCGTTCTGAGTGTTACGCTTTTCGCTGTCAAGATTAATTCTATAACTAGACAACTTCCTCCATCAGTAGGCAGTGCCCTCTATGTTGATGACTTTAGCATCTTTTGCTCATCGTCCAGCATGAGGGTCATTGAAAGATGCAATTGCCCTGAACAATCTTTCAGTTTGGGCGACGGCAAACGGGTTTCGGTTCTCCCCACCGCTTGTGTGCACTTTTGCCACAAGCGTAATCTTCATCTGGATCCCGAGCTGTGGCTCGGGGGTAACATCATTCCAGTTGTGGTGGAGACCAAGTTTCTCGGCCTCATATTCGATCGGAAATTGACCTTTTTACCTCACATACATCATCTCAGGTCCAAGTGCACGCGGGCATTGAACATCGTCAAGGTCCTCTCCTCCCTCTCTTAGGGGGCGGACCGATGTTCTTTGCTCCGCCTGTACCGTGCACTTGTCCGATTGAAACTGGACTACGGATCCCAGGTGTACGACTCGGCCCGGGATTCGGTGGTGAAGGTGCTGGACCCCCTCCACCATCAGGCCCTCCGTGTTTGCACGGGAGCCTTCCGCACCTCACCGGTCCAGAGTCTTTACGTTGAGACCGACGAACCTACTTTATCTCTTCGCCGTCAGCAGTTGTCCCTACAATATGCTTCTAAATTGCGACCCCTGCCTGGCCATCCCACTTGGGACTGCGTTTTCAGTCCGAAGTGGGAAATGCTTTACACAAATCGTCCGACTGCCATTCGTCCTTTTGGTTTGCGTGTCTGAGGCTACCTCAGAGACATCAACACCAGTCTCTATAGCGTTGCACAGTCGACAGTTGAGCCACTTCCACCATGGCTCGCTGTTTCCCCTTCCTGCGATTTTTCCCTGTGCAGGATGGGGAAGGCCGTTACACCCGACTGTGTGTACCGGCAACTCTTTGCCAGCCATCGTGCTGAGCACCCGGACTTCTTGCCTGTCTTCACAGATGGCTCGAAGTCCGGCACATCGGTGTGATCGGCCATGGTCTGCTGTGATGTAATCATTGCAGACCAGATCCCACTGCAGTGTTCCATCTTCACTGCAGAGTTGCACGCTATCAGCCTCGCCTTGGACTACGTGGCAACTAAGCATCATCGTCGGTGTGTGCTTTACACCGACTCGCTTAGCTTGCTACAGGCTTTGATCTCGGTGAGGCAATGGCCTCACCCAGTTCTTACTAAGATCCGCCAGCAGCTACATCGTCTGGCAGCCACCACCACCATCCATTTCTGTTGGGTGCCCGGTCACGTCGGAATCAGGGGCAATGATTTGGCAGATTCTGCTGCTAGGTCAGCCACGCCCCTGTCCGACTCTCCGTTGCCGGTTCCCTATCTGGATTTCCGGCAGCGTTTTACCACTGAGCTCCGGGCACAGTGGCAGAGATCTTGGTCAGAACAGCTTACGAACAAGCTCTTTGAGATCAAACCTTTCATCAAACCATGGCAGTCTTGTTACCGCAGGAATCGCAAGGAGGAAGTTGTACTTGCTCGGCTCCGCTTAGGTCACTCGTATATTACTCATTCGTTTCTTCTACGGGCGGACGACGTACCTAAGTGCGAGTTTTGTGACACCATTTTAACAATCAAACATATTTTAATTGAATGTCCATGTTTTAACCTAGAACGTCGTTTGTATTTTAATTTTCACAATTTTACGTCCGAGCCACTTACACTCGGACATCTTTTATCTGATAGTAACATTTTATCTCCAATTTTTGCCTTTTTGCAATATACAGGATATTTTACCAGATTATAATTTTATTCATTTGTAATTTATTCACCGTCTGACCTAGGTCATTTACACCTGGGCTAGTTTTATCCTTTGTCTCTACTGTATTTATTTATCTACACATTTGTTGTTTTACACCTTATTTTTTATTTCTGTTATATATATATATCTTGTTGGTTTTTTTTTTTTACCTTTTCCAGCATTTGTTTTTTAATTTTGGTTGAGGAGTATTTGTCTTTTAGCATATTTTTACCTTGTTTGGCGCATTATAGCCTTAGTAGCTCATGCGCCATAAAACTCCAAACAACCAAACCAAACCCCTTCCTGCGATTTTTCCCTATTCAAGACAGGGAAGGCCTTTTCACCCAACAGTGTGTATCGGCAACTCTTTGCCAGCCATAATGCTTAGCATTCGGACTTCTTGTCTGTCTTAACAGATGGCTCAAAGTCCAGCACATCAGTGAAATCAGCCATGGTCTGCTGTGATGTAATCATTGCAGACCAGATCCCACAACAGTGTCCCTTGCTACAGGTTTTGATCTTGGTGAGACATCGGCCTTACCCTGTTCTCTCCAAGATCTGCCAATAGCTCTATCATCTGGCAGCTACCACCACCACTGTTGTCTTCTGTTGGGTGCTCAGTCACTTTGGGATCAAGGGCAACGACTTGGCAGGTGCTGCTGCCGGGTCTGCCACTCCCCTATCCAACTCTCTGCTGCCAGTTCCATACTTGGACTTCCAGCAGCGTTTTTCCATTGAGCTCTGAGCAGAGATCTTGGTCTGAACAGATTAGTAACAATCTTTTCGAAATCAAGCCCGTTGTCAAACTGTGGCAGTCTTGTTTTCGCAAGAATCGCAAGGTGGAAGTTGTACTTGCTTGTCTCCACTTAGGTCATTCATTTATTACACACACTTTTCTTCGGGCAGTGATGAACCTAAGTGTGAGTTTTGTGACACCATTTTTTATCGTCCATAATTTTGTGGCCGAGCCTCTTACACTCAGTATCTTTTATTTGATGACTCTTTTTTACTATCTGTCTTTGCCTTTTTACATTTTACAGGTTATTTTAGCAGACTTTGATTTTATGGCTTTATCGTTTTTACTTTGATCATCCTGGGTCTTTTACACCCAGCTTTGTTTTATCTTTTTGTACTTTTGTCTTTATTGCTTTACACTTTTATCGTTTTTGTGTTTAACTTTGATTGTGGGTTGAACATCTTTTAGCTCTTTATTTGTCTATGTTTGATGCAATACAGCCATTGTCACTCTTGCATAAAACCCAAAACAAACAACCTACCAAGATGTGACTAGTTATTTAAAATTATTTCCAATCAAAATGTTTTAAAATTTTAAAGTAAACTTTTTATACAATTGAAAAGACCTTCTTGCTGAGAAATTAATTAAAATGATTTAAAGTATTTGCAATCCTTCAAATTATTTGCATGTTAAAGGTTTTTAGGAGAAAACTTTGAAGCTTTTCGGAGCAAAGAGAGCACTCCATTTTTAATGAAATGACACTATGTGGTGACATTGCCACTGCTAAGAACTTCTTTCTACATGTTGAGAAGGGTGATTTCAGTGTCTCGGTTGCAGGTGGAGACAGTCAAGGTCATAGCCACACAGACTATGGGTTCCTTATTAAGCGAATGCACATTCTCCCAGTTTATGGTTGCTCTGTGTTTTTTTGCCATATCAGCAGTCGCAATCATCAAATTGTTTCGGCTGACATTCTGTGAACCTCTCCTGTAGGGAATGTATGATTTTTCTGATATAGTAGACAATGGAATTATCCGGTAACTGTAGGGGAAATCAGTATATGCCCAATTTTTGAAGGAGGCTAAATTTGTTTTTATCCCTTTTTATAATTTTCTTCAGATTTGGAGCTGGGCTGAAAACAATTTTGATTTTTTGGCTCTGAATAATTTGCAGACTGATTTGCATAGAACATGAAGACTAGTACAAATGGAGCTATTTATCATTTTTGGAGCAAATAAAATCATAAATGAAGCGTCATAGTCATTTTTATTTGTAATAACAAACTGACATGTTTTGTCAGTTAATGTGATAACAATGTCATGGGTGTTTCTAGCATTTCTCTAAGGCCTGAAAACCGCAATTGATCCACCTCACACACAGCAGCCTCCCCGGTTCATGTCAATGTATGCTGTGCACAATGTAAGGCAAGCTTCTCCAGGCTCTAATACAAGAGAAAAGGCAACACATATTGGGAATTGAAGCAGATGTATACCAGGCAGACCAAAACTTCTGCAACAGCTGCCTTCCTGTCATGCTCAAGAATCTGCTTGAAAGGCTCCACTACATAGAGGAAAAACCCAAAAACAACACCAAATGGAAACATCTAAAGAAGATCCAGTACTCACTGAAACCTTAGATAAGCATTTTTGCTTTACTTTTAAAACTCTTCGTGTTATTAATAAAAAATAAATACCCCCTCAAGCAGCTGCTTGCCATAGAGGTCTGACAGGAGCCTGTCAGTTTATTATGCCACAGTAGGAGATCTGAGAGGATGATATGTCTGATAAAATCTTCTCCTGTAATGTACTGGCTGCTTTAGAACATGGCCCAAAATTCAGTCCATTGCGTAGAAATTTAGATAAGAAAGAGAACATTGCCAAAATTGAAAGTATCATCTATAATATAAACATAATCTGGGAGAGCATTAAATTAATTCAGTGGGGTAGAAAGTTTGCTAATTCATGAACTCACAACAAAAGTCTCCTCACTACTCAGAAATAAATTTCTTGTATGAGTATTTTCAGGCCTTAAAGGATGTTAGAAACACTCGTGACACTGTTATCACATTAGCTGACAAAACATTTCAGTTTATTATCACAAACAAAAATAACTATGATACCAAAGGTTTGGACTTTATAAATAGTTCCATTTGTACTAGACTAAATGCTGACCCTACCACTAGCATCATAAGTGCTATCCAACTGTCAGACACTCCGAATCTTCACCCAGTGCAAAGTGCATAAGGATAGCCATCCCATTTGGCCCTTAGTGTCCAAAAGATCATCTCCAATGTCCTTTCTAGAAAAGAATCTCCAAATTTTTTTATCTAGCTTCATTTGTCATCACCTATTTTCCACAAAATATATGATGGAATTTCTCAATAGACTCAAGGATCTATCCATTCCATCCAACAGCAAATTAGTCGCACTTGATGTAGTCTCCTTGTTCCTATGCACTCCAGTTTTTGATGCTGCTATGTATTTTTGGACAAAAATTATTCAAGCGCAAAAATTTTCCCTTCCTGAAATTAACCCCATTCTTGAAGCTATAAAACTAGTCACTGAAAGCAATTATTTCCAGTTCAGCAACAAAATCTGCAGGCAGGACTCCAGAGCCCTCATGGCTCACCCTTTTTTGGCATCCTGTCCGAGATTGTCCTTCGTGACCTCAAAACACAATTACTGAACTTGGTAGCAATTTTGCCTGTCTTTTGATACCCCTGTGTTGATGATATATTTTTAATTTGGAATGGCAGCAATGAGCAGTTGAACTGTCTCATTAATACAGCCAACAATATCTGTCCTACAATACATTTCACAAAGCAGGAGGAAAATAGCAATGCTATCCCTATTTAGAGATTTTTATCAAAAAGATGACACAGGAGCCTTGATGAAGTCAATATATTGAAAGAAACCTACTTACTTTCCCTCAACAATATGTGCAGACACATGCACCTCATGAGCATGCAAAATTTCAGCCATCCGTTCTTTCATCAAATAAGTATTTACTTAAAACTGAAATTCAAAATTCAAAACATTCAATCCATTGCTGCTCCCATGGCTTTCAGCCAAAAGCAATAAAAATGCTAATGAATAATTATAGAAGTGACAACAGGGGGGATTTGTCTCTCCTCCCAATCAACAATTCCAAGTGGGCAGCTTTTCCCAGATCTATATCTTATATTCCTGTCCTATGCGAATAGTCTGCAAATTACTCAGAGCTTAAAAAAATCAAAATTGTTTTCAGCCCTGCTCCAAATTTGGAGAAAATTATAAAAAGGGACAGAGACAAATTTAGCTTCCTTCAAAAATCAGACATATACAGATTTCCCCTACATTTGCCAAATAATTCTATTGTCTACTGTATCAGAAAAATTATACGTTATCTGCAGACGAGTTTCACAGAGCATCAAACAGATGTCAGTCAAAACAAGCTAACAACTGCTGCTGCCAATGCAGCACACAGCAACCATAGACTGGGAGCATGCCACACTGCTATCACGTGCATCCACTTACTATGCGACCATAGTCTGTGATGATATTGAAATAATGACCTCACTGTCCCCACCTGCACCTGAGACACTGGAATTGCCCTTCACAACACATGGAAAAAAGTCTTAGCAGTCATAATGTCACCATATAGTGTCACTTCACTGAAAACAGAGTGCTGCCCTTGCTCCAAAAAGCTTCTGAGTTTTCTCCTAAAATCTTTTAACATACAAATAGTTTTGAAGAATCATCATCATTATCATCATCCTCAAGCAGTCAGGGCAACAGAGGTCCAACCAGACTGTGCAATTTAGTTCTCCAAGCAAGTGTCCTGAGCTACATCTGCTGCATCTGGCCACTGCACACCAATTCTAATAAGGTCCTGTTTGACATTGTCTGCCCACTGCATCCTAGGACTCCCCCTCTTTCTGGGGCCTTTAGGCATACTGTTCATAACCCTATTCACCAATCTATAATTATCTATACGGACAACATGGCCAAGCCAACAGAGTCTCTCACTGCACAGTATACTACATAGGAGGTTGCAGACTCCTTTGCCTAACCTCATCATTTTTTGCAAAGTCGAACCACCTAATGCTCAAGATACTGCATAAGCATCTAGAATCAAAAGCATATAGTTTCCTGTTATCTTGTTTACACAGCGTCCAAGTTTCACTACCATAACTAACCCTAGAGAGAACCAAACTATTATACAGTCTATTTTTAGTCTTTAGGTGTATACGCTTATTTCTCCACACTCTCCATAGATTCTTAAAAGTCCCGGCAGCAATCCCTATCCGTCTGTTAATCTCATGCCGCACATCACCAGTATCTGTTACATAGCTCCCAAGATAATTAAACTGTGACACCTGTTCAAGATTCCAGCCATTCAGATTAACTGAATCACAGGCTGCCTGACCTATTTTCATCATTTTTGTTTTCTCTCTGTTTATAACCAAACCTACTCTACTATCAGTTTCATCAGCAGCTCGAATGAAAGAGTTCATCTCATCAACATCATTTGCCAAAAGGACTAAATCATCAGCATAATCTAAATCAGAAATTTTTGTATCTCCACTCCGTTTAAGGCCAATATCTTTCCCAAATCTTTCCCTTGCAGTGAATTTCGCATAACATAATCAATAATCAAACTAAAGAGAAAAGTAGACAAAATGCTCCCTTGTCGAACACCAGAAATAATGCTAAACCAATTGCTAGAAGCCTTACCAACTCTCACATATGACTCAGTGTTATTATAGAGAGCTTTCATTATATTAACTAACTTGCCTGGTATACCATATGATCTCACAATCAACCACAAATTACGATGATCAACAGAGTTGAAAGCCTTTTTGAAATCAACAAAGCTAGCAACCAAAGGTTTTTGAAACTCTAAACATTTCTCAAGAATCTGCCTAAGTGAAAATATCTGATCTACACATCCCCTACCACTCCTGAATCCACATTGCTCATAATGCAATTGCATGTCAATCAGATTCTTAATTCTATTAAGCACAATCATGCAAATAACTTTCCCTGGAATAGAGTAGGCTGATACCCCTATAGTTATCACAATAACTGTGATAACCTTTTTTGAAAATAGGGATAATAATAGCTCTGGTAAAATCCTTAGGAACCATGCCTTTATCGTAAAAGATATTCAAAATTTCAGTCTTCTAAGTGGTAACCGAAACATTCCCAGCTCTTAACATTTCCATAGTAATTTCATCTACCCTGGGGATTTATGAAGTTTAAGTTTAAAAATAGCAAAAATAATTAAAGCCATACCATTGCATCTATCATCATTACAAACAATGGGAGTAGAACTAGCCACATTGTTTAGAACATCACTGAAATGCTCAGCCCACCTAGCCATGACAGAATCCTCAGCTTCTATAACCTTACCTTGTTTATCCTTCATTCCCTATATACCTGTCCATTTTCTACCACACAAAACTAACTATCTGGTACAGCTCTCTGCTGTTGTGCTGTCTAACTGCCTCCTTGGCTTTCTCAGTCAAGCCAAAGATTCTTAGCAGCTAACTGATCCTTTACAAGTTTATTAACCTCTCTGTAATACTTTCTATTAGACCTAGTAGGGTATTGATTAAGGACATTCCTGCAGCTCAAGTGTCTTATCACTCAAGTAATTCTGCCTCATCTGCTCCTTTTTCCCTAAAAGAGTACTGTTAGTTTCCAAAAAAGCCTGTTTAAAATGGTTCCATTCTTCCTCAACTTCAGTAGTAACAAACTATGACTGTCATAATGACTAAGTAACCTATCATGGTAAGCTTTAGCTATAACTGGGTCTTTCAGAGCTTCAGTATTAAAAGTAAAATTTTTAACCCTAGCACAACACTTTTTAAGTTTAAGTTGCAAGACTCTTTTAACAAGGTATTGGTCAGATCCAATTTCAGCTCCCCTATATGACCTGGTATTCCTAACAGAACTAGCCCATTTGCTGTTAATTAATATATAGTAAATCATATTCTTATGCAGCCCATAAGGTGAAACCCATGTCTCTCCAATGGTCAGAGTCAGTACCAACTTTGGCATTGAAGTCACCTAGAACAAGGGTAATATCTCCTTTCTTGACAGAATTCAAAATATCCTGAAGTTGTCCAAAAAACCTGTCTTTCTCAATCTCATCGGCATCCTCAGTGGGGGCATAACAGCAGATAACATTCAAGTCTTTAATGCTTGTCTGAAATTTTGCTACAAGAAACCTTTCATTAATGCACTCATATCCTAGAAGAGCATCACTAGCATGTCTGCTGAGAAGCAGACTGCACCTTGCTGGTGTTTATTGTCTTCCCTCCCTGAAAAGAGAAATTTAAGATTATTTTTAAGAATCTGACCTTTATCTGTCCATCTGGTCTCTTGCAAGCCGAGAATATCTAAATTATAACAGTGGAATTCTTGTGTGAGGACATCAAGAGAAAAAGCTCTGTGTAGAGTCCTCACATTCCAACTACCTACGGAGAGAAAATGGTTATTGGGATGTTTAAAGAAACTGTGTTTATTAAGAGAGGGAATGCTGACAATATCAAACAGCCCCCTAATCGCAGACGTTGGGCAAAAACCCGTTCCCCCACCACTAAAGGCTGAAGCCATCTTCACTGAAAGACTTCCTCCAATGTAGAATTTGACAATGCCAGTAGAAGCCAAGAGTTCAGGTGCCTGCGATGACTTCTGCTCAGTATTATCCACCAGCTGATAAACATATCCTGCCAATCTATTCACTTGGAGCTGTCATCCTACAAACAAACAGAAAACACAGCAGAAGATTTTCCCTCCACAGAAGCCCATCAGTGCAGCAAATTCAGGATCCATAATCAAGCTCAGAGCCATATATCTCTCCAGTCCAGTGGGTTTATATGGTCAGCACCAGGACCCTGTGTGATTGACCACTCCTCAGCAGGGTAGGAAAAAAAAAGAAAAGTAGCCATAGTTGTCCAGATCAGTAGGCCACACTAATCTGGCAGCCCTCCCCTTCCGTTCACTTCCACAAGAGAGTATCTCTTTTGAAAGGTACTAACGGTCTGCACCACGAGAAGGCGGGATCGGACATCAGGTGCTAGGCCTGGCCGGTTCTATGCATCATCACAGGGGATTGGTTCATAGCTCTCCTTCCAATGACTACCTATCTACCATTTACAGACCAGTTTGAAAAGTACAATTGGTTTTATTTTTCATGTGGCTTTTTTAGAGTCATGCAGTAAAAATAAGCATCTGGCAATGAAAATAAAAATTTATTTGAAAAAAAAACATGGTTAAGAATAAAGAGTATTTCTGTATAAAAAAAAATTTACTTGAAACAAGGAAATTACTCTTTTTTCTCTTGGTACTATACTTTGAGAAATGGTTATTTTTCTCTTGGTACTATACTTGGAGAAAAGTCCAGGCTTTTCTCCAACTGTTTTGGGTCATATACACAAATCAACTTTAAAATTGAAAAAAGTAATCAAGAGAATAAAGTCATGTTATATACCAAAGTAAATAGATTTTAACTCCAAATTTTATGAAAATGAAATATTTAAACAAATTTACAAATATTAATTTTAATAAGATTTTTTACAGTGACAAAATGAGAAAATAGATCTGACTATGCAATTTAGGCTTTAGGAAACCCAATCAATAAGAACAGTTAAGTTACATATTAATCAAAGAGAAATTTCTTCCTGAATAATATTTACTTGAAACATGATTATATTTTTTTGTTATAATTCTTTTTGATATGATATATTTTAAAATATGGACCAGTATTGTACAATGTGACTTGGACTGCTCACATTCATAGGATTTTTTGTCCTGGTTATTAAATTGAGGAACAGTTTTGTGGCTTTTTTTTCCCTGAAACATTAGGCATTTTTCCTTTGGATGCTGAATTTTGCAGGAGGGGAGTAAAATACCCTGAGTGTAGCAGTGAGGAGAGATTAGAAACCCTTATCAAAATTGCCCTCTTACTGGTAGACTGATTTCCAGGTTAAGAAAGCCCTTTTTCCTTCCTTATCCAAGAGCATTTCCAGGAAGTGATAAAAAATCAAATTTTTTTACTGTAAAATGAAAAAATAATAAAAGAAGGATTAACACATAACTTAATGTGATGTTAAATATCTTCACCAACCATCATCATAGCCTACGGTGTAGTATAACTCTGAAAGATTGATAATAACACTGGCTTACAAGGTTTTTATAACATGAATAATTGTAGCTGCCTTTAACTGTTTTTCAGGTGCTGATTTCAGATCTGGCTTAAAATATGGCTAGCACATCACGTTTTTATGGTTAGTGGTCATTTTGACTCCTATTAAGATTTTCCTATACCAACACCACCAGGCAACTGGGAGGATACTACATATTTTACTTTTTATGGCTGGCAACACTGGTTGCCAAATGGGTGAAAACATGAAACAGTAATCTAACCTCAGACCACCATTCTTGTTGTTTTCATTGTAGAAGGAACGCGTGTTGTATGTTGAAGAGTGAATTTTGGTGTTTAAATGGCACAAAGGCAGTGTTGCGAATGTGTTAATGTGCCAGATAAATTTTGTTTTGTGTGTGGCAATTATATTTTAAAATCCCAGGGTTATTCTTTGACAAAGATTGTGAAGAAACCCTATAACTTGTATTTTGGATATCATGTTGGAGATCAGGACAAAACATGGGCTCCACATGTGTGCTGCATTTTGTGCTTTGTTCTCAGGCTTTTCAAAAAAGAACAAAAGAAAAATACAATATCCAAATGTGCCTTCAGCCATAAGGCCAGTTCCTCATTGGAGAAGATCTTCCTATACCAACACCTCCAACCAACTGGGAGGAGATGGATTCACATTCATCAGGGGAAGACTCTGAGGCACATACAGATCCTGATCCTACATACACCCCTAAAAAGTTAGACGAGCATCATCTGTTTCAGAAAAATGAACTAAATGATCTTGTTCGAGACTTAGGACTTTCCAAACAACAAGCTGAGGTTTTAGGTTCAAGACTTCAAGAGTGGAATCTTCTGGCCAAGGGTACCAGAGTTTCTCTGTTCAGAAAGAGAAATTTGGCTTTATCTGCTTATTACGAGATGCAAGATGGTTTGTGTTTCTGCACAAATATTTCAGGCTGATGAAAGAAATTACAACTCACAACCCTAAGGAATGGCATCTATTTATAGATTCATCAAAATTCAGCTTAAAGGCTGTCCTTTTGCATAAAGGAAACCAAAAACTTTCCATTCCAGTGAACACACTGTGGGAATGAAGTTAACTTATGAAAGCATGGAAAAAATGCTCACTGTTATAAAATATGACCAGTTTAAGTGGATAATGTAAAAGTTATATCTCTCTTGCTCAGGCTTCAAGAAGGCTTCATAAAATTTTGCTGTTTTTTGTGTTTGTGGGACAGTAGGGCCAGAAAGGAACACTCCAAAACGAAAGACTGGCCCAAAAGAGATGTTTTTATTTCTGGAAAGTGTAATGTGAAGTATAAGCCTCTAGTTGACCCCTCTGATGTTCTGCTCCCACCACTACACATCAAACTGGGACTTATGAAAAACTGCAAAGGCTTTGGACAAAACTGGTAAGGGTTTTTTGCACTTGAAGGAAAAATTTCCAAAACTAAGTGATGCCAAACTCAAAGAAAGGATCTTTGTTGGTCCTCAGATCAAGAAGCTACTGAATGATACTGTCTTTTTAAAAAAATCATAATTTTATCAATCCATAATTTAAAAAAAAACTATGTGCTGCAGTTTTTTTCACAGCCATATTCAGCACCCCAAAATTAGTTAAAAACATCCTATTTGATAAATGTTATAAAAAAAAGTTTCAATTTGTGTAATTGATAGATCAAAATCTACAGAAATGAAAACGAAGGTTTAATTACATAAGGAAACTAGAGACTAATGTGTGAATGGAGAACTAAGTGGTGAATGGAGATGATATCCAATGTGTGTGTAGACAGTTACTGCTTTTTTTTTAGTTTTAGTTACAGTAGCGGGACTGACACATAAGATGCTGGGATAAATGATTAAAATAATTCTAGGAATATTGAAATAAGTTTAAGGCAGGAAAGAGGGTAAAATGGGGGATACGGGTGGAGAGCTATGTACTTGTAATTACTCCCAAAATCTTCCATTTTAAAAAGAGCACTATTTTGTTATTTGAGTTAATTTTCAAAATTTTAATGAAAATTTTGTTGATAATAATTCAAATCAGACTTGTGAAGTTAAATCATCAGGGTTGATTCAGTGTAAAGTAAAATAAACAAACAAATCTGCAGTCCCAGGTATTGAATCTAAGAAATGTCGATCAGATGGTGTTAACAAATTATTTGTATCATAGGCTAATAAAATATGCATCAAACTAAAAAAATAAATTACATTTAAGCCTGAATTGTGTATTTTTATATAATTCAGGTATGTGTAATGTATATGTAAGAATTTTTAAAGGGACAATTTAAAAAAAAATACTGGAGTTTGATATGTTATACTAAAATTGGACATTGACGTCTTGGACCTCTCATTTCGGATTCTGTCAACATGTAAAATTGATAGAGAGACCCTGGAAAGATTAAGCCAGGCAACAGATAAGAACGTTATTTCAGCAGTTATAAGCCAGGTATTTCTTAAGCAGTGTGATATGTTTTCAACATACATTTAATTTTATTAACACATGGCAGGTTTGATTAATGATTATAAAAATATTTTGTTTCACCTTCTTTGTGTTTTTAAAGTGTAATGTGTTATAAATAATTATTATTAAACTCAACTCATTAAGTATCCACTAATAATTTTCACTCTGTAAATTGATTCAAATATTTAAAGGAAAAATTGTCTTGAGCTGGGTGGGATATGAACCAATGACCTTCTGATAACGTCAGATGCTCTGAATCACTGAGCTACCAGCCGCCAATCAAGATCTCCTCTAACTGGTGTTATGAACATTCTCAACCTACTTTCCTAATATGTAGGGAGTGTTCAGGCAATCCCGCCTCAAGCGGCTTTTTAATGCCTTTTCTTAGATGGAATGCATGTCTTACGAGTATGCAATCTACAAATAATTATTATTAAACTCAACTCATTAAGTATCCACTAATAATTTCCACTCTGTAAATTGATTCAAATATTTCAATTATAAAATATTTGATTAATATATAATCAATCATATTCTTATGCAACCTATCTGGTGGAACCCATGTGTACTTATGTATGTCGTGGTGTTTGTAATAAGTGTTAGTTATTCTCAAACTATTAAGTTTACTTACCTG
Organism: Ryuthela nishihirai; assembly: GCA_038380435.1. Lineage (NCBI taxonomy): Eukaryota > Metazoa > Arthropoda > Arachnida > Araneae > Heptathelidae > Ryuthela > Ryuthela nishihirai. Next base: position 631,109 of record JAWZYU010000016.1, on the reverse strand, counting down.
TAGGAGACATTGCCATTGCAGCTACCAATACTAAAATGGCCTACCACCACTCGACAAAGGTCAGAGTCAGTACCAACTTTGGCATTGAAGTCACCTAGAACAAGGGTAATATCCCCTTTCTTGACAGAATTCAAAACATTCTGAAGTTGTCTGTAAAACCTATCCGTCTCATCCTCATCTTCAGTGGGGGTATAACAACAGATAACATTCAAATCTTGAATGCTTGTCTGAAATTTAACTGTAAGAAACCTTTCATTAATACACTCATATCCTAGAAGTCAGTTGAGAAGCAAACCTACGCCTTGGAGTTGCTTTTTTTCTTTCCTCCCAGAAAAGAGAAATTTAAGATTATTTTTCGCAATCCGACTTTTATCTGTTGGAAGATAGAAGTCAAGAATATCAAGGTTATAATGGTGGAATTCTTGTGTGAGGACATCAAAAGAATAATCTCTGTGCAGAGTCCTCACAATCCTACTACCTATGGAGAGAAAATGGTTAGCTGGATGTTTAAAGAAAATGCATTTATTGAAAGAGGAAATGCCAACAATATCAAACTGTCTCCTAATCGCAGATATGGGGCAAAGACCTATTCTCCCACTACTAAAGGCTGCAGCCATCTACACTGGAAGACTTCCTCCAATGTAGAATTTGATGATGCCTGTAGAAGTGAGAGTTCAGGTGCCTGCAATGACTCTGCTCAGTATTGTCCACCAGCTGATAAAACATCCTGTGAATCTATTCACCTGGGGCTGTCAACCCATAAACAAACAGAAAACACGGTGGGAGATTTTTTTTCCACAGAAGCCGACCAATGCAATAAAATCAGGATCCATAATCAAGCTCAGAGCGTTATTTTATTCAGGTTGGCATATATGGTCAGCACCAGGACCCTGTGTGGTTGACCATGTCTCAGCAGGGTAGAAAAAAAAAGAAAAGTAGTCATAGTTGTCCAGATCAGTAGGCCACACTGATATGGCAGCCCTCCCCTTCCATTCCTTTTCACAAAAGTATCTCTTTTGAAAGGTACTAATGGCCTACACCATGAGGAAGCAGGTGGGACATTAGTTTCTAGGCCTGGCTGGTTCTATGCGTCATCACAGGGTATTGGTGCATAGCTCTACTCTCCAGTGTCTTATCTAGCTACCATTTACAGGTAGTGCACCAGGCTCATAATGTGCAGTTCCCAGGTTCAAGTCCAAACTGTGCCTGCACTGAAAATTTTGTCTGTTAAGTACTGTTCTATCCCCCCCTCCCTTGTTCAATGCAAGCTTCTCTCCATGGTGAGGGGACCAATCTATGAAGGTTCTGCTGGTTTGCCTGAATTGTAACCTCTGTTTATGGAAAGGAGGATCCTCTTCTGCTCTAGTCGACTCATGACTAGAGTGGTCCCCTTTGTGCTTTTGAGTGCTTTTCAGTGCCTTTGAAGACCACTGATTTAGTCTCTGCTTCAGGTAAGTGGGTAGTCCTGGGGTAGCTTCCAGGCTCAATCAGCTAGTGGACTGGATCTGCTTTGGCCATCTGTACAGTGTGGTGAGTGCCTTCCCCATGTCTAGGTGTGGGCTTGGAAGTTTCCTTGTGCTTTTCTTTACTTTTCTCTTATTTATAATTTGTGATAACAATTTAGTCCCTTAGACTTTTATCTTTTCTCATATTTTATTTGTGAGGACTTCACTCACTGGCTGTGTGGGTATAATTCCCATCAGCACTGTTGCCTGATCACCTGCCCACTGTTGGGCTCTTTGGTGGATATGGACCATGGGCACTGAATCCCCAATAAACAAACATATAGATGCCAAATTCTGTCTATTCAGCCTCAGCCACAAGGAAGGCTCGAAATGCTCCATCTTTTTTGTCATCTTTGTCCCCATGATTCCTGATCATCCTTCCATCGGTGATCAGGTAATTGGGAAAATGTCAACTTTTTTCCTTAGTAAATGTTTGTAAAGTCTTGCAAGAGTTCCAAAATCAGATAAGTGTGTGGGATCTGGCAACTTGCTGGTGGAAACTGCTTCCTCAAAACATTGTTTTGTCAAAACAGAAGCACTTTCCAATGACATGAACATTGAGAACATTTTAAAAGAAAAAGCTGGATCATTAGGTGACACCAATTGATGAGGTGGCTGCTTACTGCATCAGCATAAGGACGTACATAAGAGTCCAGGATGGCATCTCTATACCTTTGAGCATTGAGGTTCCCACTCGTCAATACATAGAGGTCTGTGCATCTACATAAGGAAATTCAACCACAAACACACATGCTACCTCTGCCGTAACTGTCTCTTTGATGGATGTTGTTACTGGGATGATACGAGTACCTTGTTCTCTCCATATCAAACAATGTCTGGAATCACTCTGCAAACAATATCTGGACTGATCTGTGAAGATTGCAGACCTCCGTTGCTCTTCTATCCAGTTAACATGCGTGCATGCCCAATTCAACCACTCTCTCCTGTAACGTGAAGGGTTTACAAATTACTGGTCTTCTAGTGTATAGACCTCCCTCATGAAGCCTTCTACACACAGTAGAAGCTAATACAACCCTCCCAGTGGCTGTTGCAAGAGAGGATCATAGCTGAGAGGGAGTAGATGTCCTGCTCCTTCATGCTGTTAATCTCAGATATCAGTCTTGTACAGGATTGTAACTCTAGCCCTTCCTCGGCTAAACCTCCAATTTAAGGGTATTTATTGTAAAAAATTATTGTTGGTGGTAAGGTTATTGAAAGCTAAATTGTAAGAAACTGTAAAGCTTAAAATAAAAGGCTAAAAGAAATTTATGTGTCCTTTAGTACACGGAATCCATGCCAAGAAATTGATTCCACAGTCTATGGACCACAAAAGGACTCGCATTCGGCCATCGTGCATGTCTAACTGACATTTCAGCCATCATGCATGTCTACCTGCTTTGAGCCAGCCAATAGCTCTCCACCGCAGTTCATTTGGCAAATGAAGTCTGGAGGTCATTCCTACAAAATGGCTATTTGAATTTCTTTACTCACATTTACAATGCAAAATAACGATCCACTCCAAAACACCTGTTTTTATGCCACGATCTGATTATGCAAATTGATGCAACCTAGACTAATATGCATATGATATGCTCAATCGGCATTGCTGGTTGCATGAACAAGTTTGGTTAGGATCACACAATTTTTTTTGGTGAAAGACTATCTAAACAAAATAAATGATATGTATATAAACCAAATTGTGTTGAAATTGATCATAGCCTCATTAATACAATATCATATAAGCTTACAAAAATTAAGAATGATTCTTATTTACCAAAGGAACTGAAAAAGGAATGCATTACACTATTATACTGCAGCATTCCTAAATTATAAAAATTAAAACTCATAAACCTAATCAACCATCAGGTCTCGTAACAAAGTAGAAATCTCCTATTTACTTTCTAGAGTAGAAAATACCACCATTGTTTGGACCAACTGAATTTATATGTAAATCATCTTTAGTTGTTTTTTTAAGTTATCAAGACATTAATTGATAACATTCAAGTCTTCTTTCATTAGATGTAATAAATATATATCCAAATACACCTGTTTTCAAGCCATTATGTTAATGGGAAATGCATTGCAATGTTGTAATCAATTTAACATATCTCAATATTTTGCAATTGTTGATGCTTTGAACACAATTGAAAATACAACTACTTTATAATTAACAATAAATATTAACAACAAACCTTTGGAACTCCCATAGGATCACTTCTATCAGAATTTTTTTCTAATGTTATGATGAGAGATATTGAATATAAAATACATCAAAATACAATCTTAAAACCCATACTTTGGTAAAGATAAATTGATATTTTCATTATATGGTCATTTTCTGACTCTGCCTTCTATTATTTTATTAATGATTAGAATTCAATATATCCAACAATAGAAACATACCAATAATTATAACAATGCCTCCTCTAGCTATATAGGTGTGACAACAAGATCTTTACAAGAAAACAACAAAGGAACATCAAAAAGACATCAAACTACATAAACCTTATGCTTCACTTGTCAATGAAGTAATAAATAATGAAGCAAACCCCAGTTTTGATAAAGCTTTCAACATTCCTTCACCAAATGCAAATTTAAACTAAAATATATAATGAAAACTTAATAATTTAGCATATAGCCAATATTGTTGCAATACTGACACTAATATTCATGGAATGTGGCATATTTTATTGCAGCAGTCTCTCTCAGTATAATGTTTTATTCAAAAATCAAGAAGATGATAATTAAATCAAGTTATATAAATTTAATTACTACCCATTCAAATACACTGGTTTCCATAAATTGAGGAAAATCCCTAGGTTAAGTCAATGGAAAGCTAACGTCAAAGCTCTATGACTTCTAAGATAAGTTTTTTTTGTTTTGAAAAATGTGATTGCAGATAAAGATCGCAATAAAATAAATCAATATCTTGTTTTTTCAACAATATTCATTCAGTATTTAATGAGTTATGGAAGTTTGAAAATTTAGCGATAACAATGCCAGCCACAAAAAATTGACTTCAGAAGTTAATTAAAATTTAGTAATAGGTGTTGTATCAAAGTATTTAATAAGTTTGTATTTTAGAACTTTGTGTAAAATATTTTTCAGTATTCTTCAATATGTATAAGTATTTAAGATTGGCATTGCCATTGTTAAATATTCAAACTTCCATAACTTATTAAATACTGAACGAATATTGTTGAAAATCGAGATATTGATTTATTTGATTGAGATCTTTATCTGCAATCACATTTTTCGAAGCAAAAAAACTTACTTTGGAAGTTATAGAGCTTTGACATTAGCTTCCCATTGACTTAATATAGGGATTTTTCTTAATTTATGGAAACCAGTGTATATTAAGATCATTTTCATGACATCAATGACATAGCAACAATCACCATTAAATACATGCAGCTGCTAAATGATATATCACATTTGCCATGTGATATTTCATGATATTTCATGCATCATATTGTCCTTATGCAATTTAAATTTTATAATTTCTTGAGTAACCTTCTAAACATCAACTTTAATTTGATGATAGATATAAATATATTTGAAATTGCGATAACTGATCAATGATTATGATTATTTGCAGTGAGTTGTGTTCTGATTAGTTTGTGCCATCCTTTTCTTTGTTCAGGAAGTAGTGGTTTCTTCTGTAACCTTTGTAACATCATGAAATTAAATTCATCTTATGCTTCTAAGGGCATTCTGACTTTCATCAGATGTTGTGATATATTATGTTTATCTTAAGAAATGATCGGTAAATAGTAGCTAGGACTTTACATGGTTCCAGTCACTTAAAGGAGAGCTATGCATCTATACCCTGTGATGATGCATAGAACCAGCCAGGACTAGCACCTAATGTCCGACCTCGCCTTCTCATGGTGCAGACCCAGGTGAATAGATTCACAGGATGTTTTATCAGCTGGTGGACAATACTGAGCAGAGGTCATTTCAGGCACCTGAACTCTCACTCCTACAGGCATCATCAAATTCTACATTGGGTTGGGTTGTTTTACCTATGAGCAGCACTTTTTTTGCACACCATGGGCTAATTGGTCAGGTCACATGGACCCTGAAGGCTCAGAGAAGGTTGGGGGAGGAGACCCACTGGAACAGCTGTTGGGAGACAGATGGTAGCCTCCCGTCAAGGCCATCCAGCGTGTTCTTTAACATGCACAGGGTATGGCTCTCCTGCACACGGGGCCATGGCTTAACGTCCCATCTGACTGATGACGGCCTTTCCAAGCCCATCGGTGTCCCCTACTGACCCGTCGGTGCGAGTGCCTGTCCGTGGTGAGGGGACCACCCTGTGAAGGTTCTGCTGGCTCGGTTACCTTCACAGGGTCCTAAACACTCGCCCATGTGTTTGCCGTGCACGGAGACCTATGTCCCTGGAAAGGAGAATCCTGGCAGTTGCTCACGGGTCCCTGTCTTCTCTCCCCAGCTCATGACTGGTACCCCACCAATCATGAGCTGGGGGCCCTTTTACCATTTTGCCATTGGGGAGCTTGTCTGTCACGGGGCTGGGCAGCGACTTCGGGGTCTGCTGCTATATACTGCTTTGGCCTCTGCTTCAGGTAAACGGGAGGTCCTGGAGTGGCCCCCTCAGGATCAATCGGCTGGTGGGCAGGTCCTGCTAGGGTCAACTGTGCAGATCAGTGAGTTACCTTGTCCACGTCTGGACAACGGTTTACGAGTTTCCCCACGTATTCACAAATTTTGTAGTTTTCTTTCTTTTGTCAGGCCAGTTCTTACTTTACACTTTATTGATTTGTTGCTTATTTTCTTTTGTGGGAACTCAGACGAGTTTCTCACCATTTCTCTTTTTCTTTTCCTTTTTGTTTTGTTATGAGGGCTTGGCTCACTGGCTGTGTGGTATGGTGCCCAGGCAGCCCTGGCGCCTGACTGGGCGTCCCCTTGTTGGACTCCATGGTGGGTGGGGACAACGGGCACTGAATCCATTTAAAACAAACACGAGTTCTACAACTCAAAATTCACCGATCAATACCCCCAAGAGGGCTCGCCATGAACCTCCATCTTCTTTGTCTATGCCTTCATTTTCGTGTGTGTCTCCGTCTCAGAGGTTCCTGATGAGGTGCTTGGAGACATGTCCCCGTTTTTTATTCATAAAGGTATTCAAGGTCTTGTGGGAGAACCGAAATCTGTCAAGTGCCTTAGATCTAGTGACTTGCAGGTGGAAACTGCATGCTCCAAACACTCAGAGCTTCTTTTGAAAGTTACAGCGATTGGTGGAGTGGCTATTGAAGTCCTCCACACAAGGCGCTCAATTCCTCCCGGGGTGTGATCTCTTAGTGGGGCCTCCTCAAGGTTTCTGAGGAAGAAATCCTCTCCGAGCTTTCAGCCCAGGGAATGATTGCAGTGCAGCGGGTTTCGACACGCCATAATGGAAAGTTAGAACCACGCCTGCCTACTTCCATTAAGGCAGGGTATTTACATTGCGAGGTAAGGCCCTTTATACCAAACCCTCTGCGTTGTTTCCATTGCCAGAGGTTTGGCCATGCCCGCACTGCATGCCGGGGCAAGCCCACCTGTGCTCGTTGTGGCAGTCAGGATCAACTTGATCCTGACTGCACAGTGGAAAAGGCATGCTGTGTAAACTGTCGTGGTGAACATCTGGCGTACTCCCGCAACTGTCCAAAGTGGCTGGAGGAGAAAGAGGTACAGCGCCTAAAGACCCTCCATAACATCAGTTATCCAGAGGTGAGAAGGCTCACTGCCCCACCTGGCAAGGTTTCCTATGCTGCTGCGGTCATCGGAAAGCCCATTGTCCGGATGGCTTCCGTAGTAGCGGTGCAGACCGACATCAGCGTTCCACCAGCTGAATCTTTCTCGCCTGCGGCCAAGTACCTCTTTACCCAGGCGAAGCCGCTGTTGGTGTTGATCTCGACATCAACTCCGGTTTCCATTCCTACGTCTGTGCCTTCCACTTCCACCTCTGGAAGGCCTCCTCCACCCCACCCACAGACAGCAAGACCTTCCAAGCCCAAGGGGCCCCCAAGAGGGGCCCAAAAAGAAAATTTTACCTCCTCATTCGGCAGTCTCTGATCTGTGTCACTCAGACGACTCCGAGGACAGGGACACAGACCGCCCTATTTTTCCGAAACCGTCGCTGTCAACGGTTAAAATAAATCGAAAGTCATCCACCAATTCCTCCAAGACCTGAGATGGCCACACTCCTTCAATGGAACGGTCATGGATTCCAGAGGAATATTGATGACATCTAGGTCCTCCTGAGGGCACACGAACCCCTCTGTGTATGCCTTCAGGAGACATTCTTGCAGACAGCCAACGATTAGATACTGTTATAGTTTTTTTAATATTCACCAGTGCTAATGTGGTAAAAAAAAGTTTGTTTTTTGTAATATTTGCCCTAAATAGGAAATTTTAAATTAGATAACTTTTCATACTTGCTTTATTTGAAATTAATGTATAAGTACCATCCTGAATTAGAGCAAGGGAATCTAGATTTTGCAAATACTGTAATATTTTCTTATTTAACAGCCATTTAGTTCAGCTCAAAAAGAATTTTATGCTACATTTACTGAACATAATTACAATCTTATATATTTTCAGGATTATTTGAAAAATGGTAATGTTGTGCAATTAATTTCCCGCGAGACAGGACGATCTTTACAGATTTTACAGTCTGCTGACAATCGTCTTCTATTGGATGGTAATGGTGGAGATGGGCATCAATTTTTTAATGGTAATAATGCCTTATTGTATTATCATAACCTTATTTAATAGTTACCCGTATATTATGGTGGAGATTACTTTACCCACTGATAAAATATATCTACAATTAGAGTTGAAATAATTCATGAACAAGAAGTTTTAAGTTATAGGTCTATAATGTTCCATACCACTGATGTTTGGTTCCTACATTTCTTTACAGTGATCTATGAAAATTCATCCCAGCATTGCATTGAGAAGCTGCATGTGCTAGGTGTTGGAAAGAATGGTAAATGCCAGACTCATCTGGTATTTAGAACATCACAACCTTCTTTCCAACACCCAATGTGGCTGTCGCAGGCAAATGCAAAGGTGATATGCCTCGAATTGGCTATCAGAAATTCATTTTTACGTAGAGAGCACTTGGTGTCAATTTTCTTTGACATCGAAAAGCATATGACATGATTTGAACATTTGGCATTCTTTGTGACCTCCATAGCTTCGGCTTGAGAGGTCACATTCCGATCTTCATTTCCAACTTCTTATATTAATATTATTATTAATAAGAACAAACTAACAAAACAATACAAAAACTTGCATATACAAACAGAAAACTATTAGTGCAAGTCAGAAAAAGAATAAAGTATAAACAAAATAAATAAAAGTTACATATTAGCAGACCTTTGAGCAATTTGCTCATTTAGGATGCCAAATTGAATTATTATAATAAATGTCTTTAGTGACAAAAAATATGTGTCATTATGTTAAAATCAAAATATTATTGTATAATTTTAAAGTAATCATCAATATTTGAAGCAGTAATAAAAAAATGTTTAACTTTCAATTTAAAAACACTGTATGAACGTTCATTTCTAATTTCATTTGGTAAGGAATTAAATATTCTAGGAGCTAAAAATAAAAAGTGCTTATGAGTTATTTCTTTCTTTACTTTAGGGATTACAAATAAAAGGCCAGATTGACGAGTAGCATACTCTTTACATTTAACCTGTAAAAATGTTGGATTGTTAAAAATAAAAACAGCTGTACTATACACATACAGTGATCTCAAACTAAGAATTTTATAATCATAAATAACTTGAGTCATATAGACTTTATTATGAAATGTCATAACTTTTAAGAATTTATATTGTACTTTACTAACACATTCAATAATATTCATATAAGTATCCCTCCAGCTAGTCAAAGCATATTTTAAAAGAGATTGTATCCAAGCAAAATAAAGAGTAATTAAAAATCTTCCAGAGATAATTTTTCTTAAATGGTACAGTTTGACTAAGTAAAATCGTATTTTATTTACTATCATATTAACATGTGATTTCCATTTCAAATTGCTGTCTATTAAAACTCCCAAATATTTTGTACTCTTTGTTTGATTTCAGGGCATTCACAAGAAATTTTGTTGACACAATGCATACTATGAAATTGTAATTTATTAAAAAAAAGTTGGGGCGAGTGAAAAATACATAAAGCATGTTTTATCAGAGTTATTTTTTAATCCATTTTTCTTAAACCAAGTTGCAATAATATTTAAATCATTATAAATATTAAGAAATAAATCATGTTGAATTCTTTCCTTGTAAACAAGCACTGTATCATCAGCATATGAAATTGATTTTCCTTTTAAATTTTGATAAAAAAATTGTTTATATAAATTAAAAAATAAAATAGGTCCTAAAATAGATCCTTGTGGAATCCTTTGTTAATCAGTATTTTAATACTTTCAATATTATTAATAGAAACCATTTGATAGCATTCAGATAAGATTTAAACCATCTCCATAAATTTCCCCTAATTCCTAAAAAATATAATTTCTTTAATAAAATATCATGTCTAACTGTATCAAAAGCTTTAGATATGTCAAGAAATAGGGTTAGTGTTTTTTCAGAATTATTTATCCCTTGATAAATACTGGTAGTAAACTATAAGATAGCATGTTCAGTACTTAAACCTTTCCTAAAACCAAACTGAAATTTGTGTAAAAAGGAAACTTTTTCTAAATAATTATTAAGTCTTATTTTCATGATGGTTTCAATAACTTTTGAAAAGGTGGGAAGAATGGTAATTTGTCTATAATTATTAAAACAAATTTTGTCTCCATTTTTGTAAATAGGTTTTATAATAGCAATTTTTAAGTCTGAGAAGAAAATACCTTTTTGAAAGCTGTTGTTTATTAACTAAAAATTTAGAATAATATTTTATTATTATTTTAATTATTTTTAAATTTATACCATCATATCCTGCTGCTTTATTATTTTTAACCAATAATATGATTAATTTCTTCTTTTGTTTTCTCTATCATAAACATTGAGTTTTGTTGAATTAAATCATTAGGATATTTATAATCTGAGTTACTAGAACATAAATTTGAACTATTTACATTCATGAAATGTTCGTTAAATTTTTCTACCAATTTTTCAAAATTACTATCATTGGGAAATATAAGTTTATTGTTCATTTTAGTATTTAAAATATTTTCAATAATTTGCCACTGTTTTCTAGTATTCCCATTACATTTATTAAATTCATTAACATAAAATTTAGTTTTTGTTCTTTTTATAGTTGCAAGGGTCAAATTTCTAATTCTTTGATATTCTTTTTTATAAATCAATATTAAAGGATATTTTCTATGCAGTTTATATGCTTTTTTTCTTTCCTTAATGACAAAATTTCCAAATTTATCCATGGCTTATGTCTCTTTGAACTGGAATCCTTTATATAATATTTTTTCTTAGTAGTACTTTGTAGAACACATGACATAATTTGATCTACAGGGTGATTCAGAATTCATCATCAATATTTAGTGGGGAGGAAGGGAATAAGAAAAGAAAGAGATTTCACATAGGAAAGTATGGGGGCAGACGAACGCATGGTGGTGTAGAGGGCGCTGTGTGTACACACCTCTCATACAGAAGCACAGCTGTTTGACGCGTGCAGTCAGTTGTCATTCGACAAGGTGAATTTGCAGAAGTAACATGAACCAGTATACGTGGAATGAATGTGCAGATATGCATGTAACTTACGGTGCGGCAGGAGAAAGATGTCTTCGAGCCAGGCAATTGTATGCAGCGCACTTCCCAAACCGCGGTGTGCCATAGCATCAAATGTTTTCACGTATTCATCGCCAACTGCGTGAAACAGGATCGTTTGCTGCTAGTAATGTTAATCGAAGGAGGCGCAGATCGGCACGGACAGTAGCAGTAGAGGAAGCTGTCCTACAGGAAATCGAGGAACAACCTGGTGCTAGCACACGAGGTATGGCTAGGCAGTTTGGAATTTCGCAAGCAACAGCGTGGCGGATATTACACGATGAAGGGTTACATCCGTTTCATCTGCAAAGAGTGCAATTATTGGCAGCAGACGACCATCCCAAGCATGTTATTTTTTGTCAGTGGTTCATGCAGAGAACAGCCGTTGATCCCAATTTCCCAACGTATGTTCTTTTCACCGATGAGGCGTTGTTCACTCGAGAGGGTGTCTTCAACACACACAATTGGCATGTGTGGGCTCATCAGAACCCACACGGTACAAGACCTGGAGCTGCGCAACAACGTTTTGCTGTCAATGTGTGGACTGGGATTGTCGGTGACTGTTTGTTGGGCCCATATTTACTACCATCCCGTTTGGACAGTGCCAAGTACCTAACATTTCTTCAGACTGTGTTACCGGATCTTCTGAACGAGGTTCCTGATGGTAGTCTCCAGCGAATGTGGTTCCAGCATGACGGCGCTCCTGCACATTTCGCAAATGCTGTGCGTGCTTACCTACGCAGACAGTTTGGTGGTCAATTAATTGGCCGCGGTGGACCGGTTTCTTGGCCACCACGTTCACCGGATTTATCTCCAATCGATTTCTTTGTATGGGGTGCTATGAAAAACATGGTGTACGAGACCCCTGTTGATAGTGCTATGGATCTTGTAGCACGCATATCAGTTGCTGCCTCAAACATCCAGGAAATGCCAGGCATCTTCCACAGGGTCCGGCTGTCCATGCAACGCCGTTGTGAGTCATGCATTCTAGCACATGGTCGGCAGTTCGAGCACCTCTTGTAAGTCTGTACAACCAATGCAAAGAAATGTTACATGTAAGATAATAAATGTTTTTTCCTTACCACTTCCTTCTTATGTGTTCTTTCCATCATTGAACTGGGGTCATTTTGCCCTACTACATGGCATATGCGCCCATGCTTTCCTATGTGAAATCTCCTTCGTTTCTTATTACCTACCTCCCCACCAAATACTGATGATGAATTCTGAATCACCCTGTATATAAATGTCATACATTGTATTTGAATATTCTCATCATATATAAAATTCAAATTTTTGATTAAATCTTCAAATATGTTATAATTTATATAAGAATAGCAAATTTCTTTTCTGATTTTTTGTTCTGAAGTAACTGTATTCTTAATAATTTTTAATAAAATAGGGTAATGATCAGTAATATCTTTCTGGTAAATAGCCAAATTGAAATTTAAAGTATTATCAGCTGATCTAATAAATATGTGATCCGAACAACTGTAAGAAGCATTGGTCACTCTTTACACGAATTTATGTATGAAAATCATTATTAAATAAGCATATCATTATTAATTAAGTTAGTATCAATATTTATGTCACCTACTAAAATAACCCAATTATATTTAAGATTTGATATTAATTTTCATTCTGTCAACAAACTATTAGGAATACTTATGAGCTCTATAAATTGCTAATATATATATAAATCATTTTTATCATAGGCTAAAACACATTCTGCAGTTTCCATTGTTACAGCTTCTGGCAAAAGATTCATTGTATTAAGTTTATAATACATTATAATACCAACTGATCTTTTTTTACTTCTACAGTTATACATTATTTCGTAGCCATCTATATTATATAAACTTATTTCGTTTTCTTGTATCCAATTTCACTTAAAATAATGATATCAAGATTATGTTTTATATATTCTATCATAACTAAAAAATCATCATAATGACAACGTAAACTATGTATATTTAAATGTGACATAGTAATAGCTGAACTATCATTAAAGAAATCGAAGAACTCATCAGAATTATTAATATAAGTGGAACGGTTACAGTCAAGAATAAAATTATCATCAGAATCCACAAAAGAAGACATTTTTTCTATGCTTTATCAAGTCTTTCATATTTCTAAGTATCCTTGATGTTTCTTCTTTCCTAAGAAAAATTTTTCCATCTTTTGTCCATAAATATTTGCATCCGTTCCTTAGCTTAAATTGTTTAGCTTCATAAAACAGTTTTTTTGTTTGTTGTGTGAGATGTTCATTAACAAAGATTTTTGTTGATTGGAACTTGTTATTTATATCAGGGGAACACAATTTTTTTATTTTAGCAGCTTTCAAAAATTTATTTCTTTGGTCCCGGTATTTGAATTGTGCTATAATAGGTTTAGTTTTTTTCTTTTCCAATCGTTGCCGGCACTCTGTGAATAGCTGATAGTCCAATTATCTTTGTAATGTTTAGTTGCTTGCTTATATTATTAACTATTTCTGTTAAATCTTCTTCTTTGTCTTCGGAGATGCCAACCAACTCAAGGTTCCAGTTTCTGAAATATTGTTCGATATCATTCATTTGAGCCTTAAGAAGTTCTACTTCTTGTAACAGATTGCTGTTATTAAGCTTTATATATTGATTTTCTTTCCTAAGATGTTCAATTTCTTTTTTCATGTTGTCAATAGTTCTCCTTAACTGTTGCAAATAATCTGAGTTGAAGTTAAGAGAGACTTTTATCTGGGACAATTCATCAAATATTTCCTAATTACAAACTTTTAATTCTTCTTGTATACATTTCCTTATCATATATGGAAGAGAAGATTCAGTCACATTAGGAACATTTTCTTCTGATTCTCCAGCATTATTATTTAATTCAACATTAGATTTCACATGTTTATTAGATTACACAGCATTAGAGCCAGATAACTCATTGCACTTCAAACATCTCTAAATATTTTTCTTCTCTTGAGTAAATCTCTTATAACCCTTTTTTGATATGCTAATACAGTAATAATGGAACTTATTATCACATAAGCAGCAAGTAAGAAAATCTATCTTCTACAAGTAATTCAAAACATCTAGAGCTCTTCATATTGATAGCAAATTAATACTTTTAAAAGTGGGCAATGATAAAACAGATAAACTGCAATAAGTTCAAATAGTGATCTCTCAATATTTCAATAAACAGCAAACAGCATTCACGTGGTATCACTCCAGATTACGTAATAATAACATAGTAGAATTAATGCTCAAGTTTTAGATTCAAATGTCCGTTACAAATGTTATGTTAATTTCGACTTCTAAGAAATTGACTAAATAATGTTAGCTCTTTAATTCCTGACTTGAATATTGAAATGATTAAGCTTTAAAGACTAAAAGAAAAATAAATGAGAAAATAATAAACTATCAAAAAATCCAAACAAACTTACGAGAGCAATAAAATACAGAACATATCACGAGGCAAACGATGTTGCCAAACCTTATCTTATTCTTCTTATCGTCACATTCTTTTTGTGTCCGTGTCTGCAACACTCTGTCGCGACCATACCTCCAAGAACAGGGTGCCACAACGCTGCGCTCTGAGTATTATGCTTTTTGCTGTCAAGATTAATTTTATTACTAGACAACTTGCTCCATCTGTAGACAGTGCTCTCTGTATTGATGATTTTAGCATCTTTTGCTCTTTGTCTAGCATGAGGGTTATTGAAAGACAACTGCAAATTGCCCTGAACTATCTTTCAGTTTGGGCGACGGTAATTGGGTTTCATTTCTCGCCACAGAGGACCGCTTGCATACACTTTTGCCACAAGCGTAATTTCATCTGGATCCCAAGCTATGGCTCGGAGGTAACATCATTCCAGTTGTGGCGGAGACCCAGTTTCTCAGTCATATCTTCGACTGGAAATTGACCTTTTTACCACACATCTGACATCTCAGGTCCAAGTGCATGTGGGCATTAAGCATCATCAAGGTCCTCTCCTCTCCTGGGGAGCTGACTGATGTTCTCTGCTCCGCCTATATCATGCCTCGTTAAAACTGGACTACGGATCCCAGGTGTATGACTCCACCCTAGATTCGATGGTGAAGGTGCTGAACCCCTCCATCCTCAGGCCCTCCGTGTTTGCACTGGAGCCTTCTGCACCTCATCGGTCCAGAGTCTTTACTTTGAGATCAACAAACCATCTTTATCTCTTCACTATCAGCAGACGTCCCTACAATAAGCAACTAAATTGCGACCCTTGCTTGGCCATCCCACTTGGGACTACATTTTCTGTCCACAGTGGGAAATTCTTTACACTAATTGGCCGGATCCCATATTTTCTTTTGGTTTGCGAGTCTGAGGCTACCTCAGAGACAACACCAGTCTCAATAGTATCGCACAGTCGGCACTAGAGTTACTCCCACCATGGCTTGCTGTTTACCCTTCCTGTGATTTTTCCCTATGCAGGATGTGGAAGGCCTTTTACATTGGACTCTTTGCCATCTATTGTGCTGAGTACCCAGACTTCTTGCCTGTCTTCACAGATGACTCGAAGTCCGGCACATCAGTGGGATTGGCCACGATCTTCTGTGATGTAATCATTGCAGACCAGATCCCACAGCAGTGTTCCATCTTCACTGAAGAGTCTCGCCTTAAACCATATAGTGGCTAAGCGTCATCGTTAGTGTGTGCTTTACACTGACTCGCTACAGGCCTTGATCTCAGTGAGGCATCTGCCTCACCCATTTTTAAGATCCTCTAACAGCTCCATCGTCTGGCAGCCACAACTACCATCTGTTTCTGTTGGGGGCCCAGTCATGTCGGTATCAGGGACCCCTTGGTGTGAGCGCCTGTACGCGGTGAGGGGGACCACCCTGTGAAGGTTCCGCTGGCTCGGTTACCTTCGCAGGGTCCTAAACGCTCGCCTGCGTGTTTGCCGTGCGCGGAGACCTGTGTCCCGGGAAAGGAGGATCCTGGTAGTTGCTCGGGGGTCCCTGTCTTCATCTCCTCAGCTCATGACTGGCGTGGTCCCCATTGGCCGTCTTGCCATTGGGGAGCCTGTCTGTCGCGTGGCTGGGCAGCGAATTCCGGGGCCTTTGCTATACACTGCTTTGGCCTCTGCTTCCAGTAAACGGAAGCTCCTGGGGTGGCCCCCCAATAGCAATCGGCTGGTGGGCAGGTCCTGCTAGGGTCAACCGTGCAGAGCGGTGAGTAACCTTGCCCACGGTCCGGGTACAGGTTTACAAGTTTCCTCACAACTTATTTTCCTTTTGTAGTTATCCTTTCTTTGTCAGGCCAGTTTGGCCATTCACAATATTTATTATTTTACGCCTTGTTTGATTTGTGTAGAATGTTTTGTTCTGCACATTTCTCTTTTTATTTTCCTTATATTTATTTGTGAGGGCTTGGCTTACTGTCTGTGTGGGTATAGTGCCTGCGTAGCCCTGGCGCCCGACTGGGCATCCCCTTGTTGGGCTCCGTGGAGGGTGGGGACAAATTGATCTCTATGTTGCGATCTTGTGCAACCACGGCAATTCCCGGTTCCGCCTGACAGCACTACCTGGTTTAAGAAAAGCCATGACTATCTAGAGCGGGGGGCAAGGAATACGCCCTATAAGCGCACCTCAACCCCGGCCTCACATGGCAGCAGTCCTATAGAAGGAAAGCTGACCACCGGAAGAAACCTAACTTTAATCTATTTCCCGGTTTGCAAATGTGCAAGGATATAAAGATCCAATCAATAGAATAGTCATGGCTCGCCCAACCCGGTCGGCACAGCCTTCAGCCGGGTTGCTGGGCCCTAGGCCCCCCCACCACGACAAGGTGGTCCCCTATCGGGGGGGGACAGCGGGCACTGAACCACACAAAAAAAAACATGAGAGAGAATGAAGAAAATAATGCGATCGTCGCCAACAAGAGGGCTCGACATGAGCCCCCATTTTCCTCGTTGTCACAGTTATCTCTGCTGTCATCTTCTGTGTCTGTGTCTTCGTTCCCAAAGCCTGATCATCCACTCCACGGGTGATCAGGTACTTGGGGACATGTCCCCTTTTTTCGTTAATAAAGGTTTGAAAGGTGTTGCGGGAGAGCCGAAATCCGTCAAGCGCTTACGATCTGGCGACTTGCTGGTTGAGACCGCTTGTTCGAAACATTCTGAACTACTCCTGAACAAGTCAAAGATATTTGTGGGGTGGCTGTCGAAGTCACTCCCATAAAACTTTGAATTCCTCTCGGGGTGTGATCACTGAGTGGGGCCTCCTCAAAGTCACTGAGGAGGAAATCCTCTCAGAACTCACACCTCAAGGAGTAACAGCGGTCCATCGGGTTTCGACACGCCGTGATGGGAAATTGACACCCACCCGGGTGCTGATTGTCACCTTTAATTCGCCATGCCTGCCTTCTTACATCAAGGCAGGTTACTTACATTGTGAGGTTCGGCCGTATATCCCAAACCCTCTGCGCTGTTTTCAGTGTCAGATATACGGTCATGCCCGCACAGCATGCAGGGGCAAGCCCACATGTGCTCGCTGTGGCAGTAAGGATCATCTCGATCCTGACTGCACAGCAGAAAAGGCATGCTGTGTGAACTGCAGTGGCAAACATCCGGCGTACTCCCGCGACTGTCCGAAGTGGAAAGAGGAAAAGGAGGTACAACACCTCAAAGTCGTGAATAACATCTCGTATGCTGAGGCGAGAAAGCTTGCTGCACTGCCCGCCCCACCTGGCAAGGTTTCCTATGCCAGTATAGTCATTGGAAAGCCCATCGTTCCAATGACTTCGGTTGCGGTGCAGACTGACATCAGTGTACCACCTACTGAGTCTTTCTCGCCAGCTGCGAAATACCTCCACGCAGGCGAGACCGAGGGTGGTGTCGACTTTGACATCAACCCCGGTTTCCATTCCTGCAGTTCAGCCTTCCACCTCCACCGGAAGGCCTCCTCCTTCCCGTCCTCAGACAGCAAGACCTTCCAAACCTAAGGGCCCCTTGCCTGGTCCTAAAAAGAAAATCACCGCACCTCAAAGGGCGGTCACCGATCCATGTCCCTCGGACGATTTCGAGGACATGGATACCAACCGCCCCCTATTCTGTAAACCGTCCTCCGCTGCGGTTAAGCTGAATAGGAATTTGTCATCCGCCCACTCTTCTAAGTCCTGAGATGGCCACACTCCTACAATGGAATTGTCGTGGATTCCAGAGGAATCTTGACGACATCAAGGCCCTCCTTCAGGCACACCAGCCCATCTGTGTGTGCCTGCAGGAGACATACTTGCAGCCAGTCACAGATCCCAGGATCCGGCACTTTCCACTAGTTCGCCGGGACCGGGATGGAGATGGTCCAGCTCGCGGGGGTGTCGCCATCCTCGTGAGCAACCATTCTCCATTCCAGGTCGTACCCCTCACCACCAACTTAGAAGCGGTAGCCATCCGTCTCTTCGTGGAGTTCTCGCTGACTGTCTGCTCTGTATATCTTCCACCTGTGAGCATAGTCTTCCAGGAAGACCTTGATGATCTCGTCTCGCAGCTGCCGTCCCCCTTCCTCATTATGGGGGACCTCAACGGACACAGTCCACTTTGGGGCAGTGCTGACACCAACGGGAGGGGCCGGGGTCCTGGAGCAGTGGCTCCTGGATCCTTCTCTCTCCCTGTTGAACACCGGTGGTCTGTACTTACTTTCACTCCCCAACCCGCACTTTCACTGCCATTGAACTTACCATCTGCTCTTCCTCGATCCTTCCACTCTTTACATGGGAGGTCGAGGACAACCCGTATGGAAGCGATCACCTCCCTGTGGTGTGCACCATCTCCCGTGGGGGGTCTTGCAGCCCTTCACGCGTCTCGCGGTGGAGGCTTGATCGCGCTGACTGGAGTGGTTTCGAGCTTCTCTCAGAGATCGATTACCACTCTGTCAGCCAGGAGCCCATCAATGTGGCAGTAGCGTTGATAACGGACTGTATCGTAGATGCAGCTGCATCAACCATTCCTCAAACTTCTACACGGTTTCCTCGCTTTCCGAAACCGTGGTGGAATCCAGATTGCACCGCAGCTTGTAAGGCTCAGAACAAGGCTTGGGGGGTGTTTTGGAGATATCCGACGACCCCCAACCTCGAAAATTTCAAACACGCCAGGGCGAAAGCTTGTTTCGTCCGACGCCAGAGCCAGAAGGAATCTTGGATCAAGTATACATCTTCTATCACCAGCACGACTAGTTCTAAGGTTGTGTGGGATAAAGTCCGGAAGATGAATGGGAACTATACGTCCCACTTGTTATCAATCCTGGAGCACAATGGACAGGCAATTGCTCATCCCAAAGCAATTGCCGACACTCTGGGGGAGTCATTCTCTTCCATCTCCTCGTCTTCCTCTTACTCCCCCGAGTTTCTGGCCCGGAAGGGAAGGGCGGGACGCTCTCCGCTGTCTTTCCACTCGAATGGCCTGGAGCCTTACAACAGGCCATTCACAGCGGAGGAGCTTCGCCTTGCTCTGCACTCTTCTTGTGCCTCTGCTGTAGGGCCAGACAATGTCCATTATGCCATGCTCCAACATCTTTCGCCATCGAGTAAGGATCGGCTGCTCCATCTCTTTAATTGCATTTTTCTCGAGGAGCAGTTTCGGACTCCTGGCGGGAGGCCATCGTCTTGGCCTTCGCCAAGCCAGGCAAAGATCCCAAGATTCCTTCAAATTATCGTCCCATCGCGTTGACGAGCTGCGTGTGCAAGGTGTTGGAAAGAATGGTAAATGCCAGACTCATCTGGTATTTAGAACACCACAACCTTCTTTCCAATACCCAGTGTGGCTTTCGCAGGCAACGGTCAACTCTTGACCATCTGATACGCCTCGAATCGGCTATCAGAAATTCCTTTTTAAGAAGAGAGCACCTGGTGTCAATTTTCTACGACATCGAAAAAGCGTACGACACGGCTTGGAGATTCGGCATTCTTCGTGACCTCCACAGTTTCGGCTTGAGAGGTCACATGCCGAACTTCATCTCCAACTTCTTATCGACACGTTCTTTTCATGTCCGTGTCGGTAACACTCTGTCGCGGCCGTACCCCCAAGAACAGGGGGTGCCACAAGGTTGCATTCTGAGTGTTACACTTTTTGCTGTCAAGATTAATTCTATAACTAGACAACTTCCTCCATCAGTAGGCAATGCCCTCTATGTTGATGACTTTAGCATCTTTTGCTCTTCGTGCAGCATGAGGGTCATTGAAAGACAACTGTAAATTGCCCTGAACAATCTTTCGGTTTGGGCGTCGGCAAACTGGTTTCGGTTCTCCCCACAGAAGACCGCTTGTGTGCACTTTTGCCACAAGCATAATCTTCACCTGGATCCCGAGCTGCGGCTCGGGGGTAACATCATTCCAGTTGTGGCGGAGACCAAGTTTCTCGGTCTCATATTCGATCGGAAATTGACCTTTTTACCTCACATACGTCATCTCAGGTCCAAGTGCACACGGGCATTGAACATCATCAAGGTCCTCTCCTCTCTTTCTTGGGGGGTGGACCGATGTTTTTTGCTCCGCCTGTACCGTGCACTTGTCTGATCGAAACTGGACTACGGATCCCAGGTGTATGACTCGGCCCGGGATTCAGTGGTGAAGGTGCTGGACCCCCTCCATCATCAGGCTCTCCGTGTTTGCATGGGAGCCTTCCGCACCTCACCGGTCCAGAGTCTTTACGTTGAGACCGACGAACCTTCTTTATCTCTTCGCCGTCAGCAGTTGTCCCTACAGTATGCGTCTAAATTGCCATCCCTGCCTGGCCATCCCACTTGGGACTGCGTTTTCAGTCCGAAGTGGGAAATGCTTTACACTAATCAGCCGACTGCCATTCGTCCATTTGGTTTGCGAGTCCGAGTCTACCTCAGAGACATCAACACCAGTCTCGATAGCGTTGCACAGTCGACAGCTGAGCCACTTCCACCATGGCTCGCTGTTTCCCCTTCCTGTGATTTTTCCCTGTGCAGGACGGGGAAGGCCTTTACACCCGACTGTGTGTACCGGCAACTCTTTGCCAGCCATCGTGCTGAGCACCCGGACTTCTTGCCTGTCTTCACAGATGGCTCGAAGTCCTGCACATCAGTGGGATCGGCCATGGTCTGCTGTGATGTAATCATTGCACACCAGATCCCACTGCTGTGTTCCATCTTCACTGCAGAGTTGCACGCTATCAGCCTCGCCTTGGACCACGTGGCGACTAAGCATCATCGTCGGTGTGTGCTTTACACCGACTCGCTTAGCTCGCTACAGGCTTTGATCTCGGTGAGGCAACGGCCTCACCCAGTTCTTACTAAGATCCGCCAGCAGCTACATCGTCTGGCAGCCACCACCACCATCCATTTCTGTTGGGTGCCCGGTCACGTCGGAATCAGGGGCAATGATTTGGCAGATTCTGCTGCTAGGTCAGCCACGCCCCTGTCCGACTCTCCGTTGCCGGTTCCCTATCTGGATTTCCGGCAGCGTTTTACCACCGAGCTCCGGGCACAGTGGCAGAGTTCTTGGTCGGAACAGCTTACGAACAAGCTCTTTGAGATCAAACCTATCATCAAACCATGGCAGTCTTGTTACCGCAGGAATCGCAAAGAGGAAGTTGTACTTGCTCGGCTCCGCTTAGGTCACTCGTTTATTACTCATTCGTTTCTTCTACAGGCGGACGACGTACCTAAGTGCGAGTTTTGTGACACCATTTTAACTATTAAACATATTTTAGTCGAATGTCCGTGTTTTAATTTCGAACGTCAATGTTATTTTAGCTTTCATAATTTTATGTCCGAGCCTCTTACACTCAGACATCTTTTATCTGATCATTGCATTTTATCTCAAGTTTTTACCTTTTTGAAATATTGTGGATATTTTAACCGAATTTGATTTTACCTTAATTTATGCATTAATTTACCCCAGGACTCTTACACCTGGGATTATTTTATTTCATATTTCTATAGTTGTTTTACTCTGTTCATATACACTTGTTTTTTGTTATTTTACCACTTTACAATGTTGAAAATGTTTTTTAACTTTTGGTTACAGGGTTCTATGTCTTTTATCTTTTATATTGTCTTTTGTTTGGCGCATTATGGCCTTGTTGCCGATGCGCCATTAAACCCCAAACAACCAACCAAGGTATCAGGGGCAATAACTTTTCAGATGCTGCTGCCAAGTCAGCCACGCCCCTGTCAGGCTCTCCGTTGCCGATTCCATATCTGGATTTCCAGCAGCGTTTTACCATTGAGCTCTGGGCACAGTGGCAGAGATCTTGGTCAGAACAGCTTAGGAACAAACCTATCATCAAACCATGGCATGTTACTGCAGGAATCGCAAGGAGGAAGTTGTACTTGCTCGTCTCCACTTAGGTCATTCGTTTCTTCTATGGGCGAATGATAAGCCTAAATGTGAGTTTTGTGACACCACTTTATCTGTCAAAGGTTCAAGTCCCAGCTGGGTCAGCATTGAGATTGATCTCTGCAAAACTCTCCACCCTGCTCACGGTCAGTAGGGAACACCAATTTGCTTGGAAAGGCCACTGTCTATCGGATGGGACATTAAGCCGTGGCCCTGTGTGCGGAAGAGACATACCCTGTGCACGGTAAAGAACACATTGGATGGCCTTGATGAGAGGCTACCATCTGTCTCCCAACAGCTGTTCCAGTGGGTCTCCTCTCCTAACCTTCTCTGAGCCTTCGGGGTCCATGTGACCTGACCATTTATCCCATGGTGCGCAAAAAAGTGCCGCTCAGAGGTAAAACAACCCAACTTAAGTCTAAGTGCGATCTTTGTGACACCACTTCATCTATCAAACATATTTTAATTTCTTGTCCATGTTTTATCTTTGAACGGCATATTTTTTTTTAACTTTCATGATTTTATGTCCGAGCCCCTTACACTCAGACATCTCTTATCTGATCGTTGTTGTTTTACCTCTGTATTTAAATTTTTATGATATAATGGATAATTTAATCTCCCCTATAGTTTTACTCCCCTGTTTATTATTCTATATGTTAACCCAGGTCGCTTACACCTGGGTTCCTTTTATTTATACTTATAAAACGTTTATACATTTGTTCATTGTTGTCCAATATGTTCCATTTTATTGTTTTGCATTTGTGGTTTATTTTTAAATTTGGTTAAGGGTATCACGACTTTTATCATTTTTTATGGATATTCGTTTGGTGTATTATAGCCTTAGATGCTAATGTGTCATAAAACCCTAAACAACCAACCAACCTGTTGGGAGGATATCGTTTTGGCCTTCCTTAAGCCAAGTAAAGAACCAAAGGATCCTTCTGATTATTATTTCTTCAATACCCAGTGTGGCTTTTGCAGGCAACAGCTAACACTAGATCATCTGATATGCTTCAAATTAGCAATTAGAATATATATTTTTTTGCACAGACCACACCTGTCAGTTTTCTTTGATATCGAAAAGCATATAACACAGCTTGGAGATGCCATGCCTACTTCTTCAGAGGTCACATATGGATTTTGATCTCGTACTTCTTCACATTCTTTTTGTGTCTATGTCAGCAAACACTCTGTTTCAGCCTTTCCCCCAAGAACAGGGGGTACCATAATGCTTGGTCCTGAGTGCTATACTTTTCACTGCCAAGTTAAATTCCATTATTAGACAACTTCTGTACCTTCCCCTGACTAGGCAGTGCCCTCTATGTTGACAATTGTGGCATCTTTTGCTCTTCATCCAACACAAGGATCATTGAATGACAGCTGCAAACTGCACTGAACAACTCAACTATATGGGTTGAGTTGACCCATACAACTATATGGGTTGACCCATACAACTCAATGTATGGGTTTTAGTTCTCCCCACAGAAGACTGCTTGTGTGCACTTTTGCCACAAGCTGCAGCTGGGGCGTTCTGTCATTCCATTTGTGGCAGAGGCCATGTTTCTCAGTCTCATCTTTGACTGGAAATTGACCTTTTTACCTCGCATCCATCATCTCAGGTCGAAGTAGGCATTGAATATCCTCAAAGTCCTTTCTCTCTCACTGGGAGCAGACCAATGTTCTTTGCTCCACCTGTACCATGCACTTGTCCAGTCAAAACTGAACTACAGATCCCAGATGTATGATTCTGCCTGGGATTCAGTGGTGATGGTGTTGCACCCTTGCCACCATTATTATTTGCATGGGGGTCTTCTGCACTTTACATGCCCAGAGTCTTTATGTTGAGATTGATTAACCATATCTATCTCTACTCATTATTCATTCATTATTCATATCTATCTCTTCGCCATAACAGTTATCCCTACAATAAGCATCAAAATTGCAACCCCTTCCAGGCTATCCCACTTGGGGGTGTTTTCAGTCCTTGGTGAGAAATGCTTTATCATAATCACCCACCTTTCATTGGCCATTTTGGTTTCTATTTCCAAGGTTACCTCAGAGACCTTAGCATCAGTCTGGATTGCATTGCCCGTTTGACAGCCAAGCCACTTCCATTGTGGTTTGCTGTTCCCCTTCATGCAATTTTTCCTTTTTCTGGATGGGGAAGTCCTTTATACCTGACTGCATGTACCAGCAACTCTATGCAAGCCACTGTGCTGAGCTCCCAACCTTCATGCCTGTCTTCACAGATGGCTTGCAGTCTAGCACATCTGTGGGATCTGCTATGGTCTACTGTGCTACCATCATTTCAGACATTTTTTCTGCAGTGAAGATGGGACACTGCAGTGTCCCATCTTCACTGCAGAGTTGCACGCTATCAATTTCACCGTGGACCACATAAAATTGAGCATCATTGTTGGTGTGTGCTTTACACCAAGTTGCTTAGCTTGCTACAGACTTTGATCTCAGTGTGGCCTTGGCCTCAACCTTTTCTTTTCACAAATCACCAGCAGCTCCATCATCTGACAGCCACAACCACCATCCTTTTCTGTTAAGTGCCTAATCACATTGGGATTAGGGGCATTGACTTGGCAGTGTTTCTGCATCGAGCTCCAGGCGCAGTGGCATAGGTCTTGGTCTGAACAGGTTTATAACAAACCTTTCCAGATCAAGCCTATTGTCAAAGTGGCAGTCATGTTTTTGTGGGAAATGCAAGGAGTAAGTTGTACTTGTTCGACTCTGCTTAGGTTATTCATTTATTTCACATTAATTTCTTTTACAGGCAGATGACGAACCTAAGTACAGGTTTTGTGACACTAATTTTATGGACAACTATTAAACATAATTTATTGTTCTTGTTTTAACTTAGAACATTTAAATTTTACCTTTCATGGATTTACATCCTGAACCCCTTACCCTTGGAAGCTTTACTACCTGTTGTTGCCTTTTTTACATTTTACTGGGTATTTTAACATATTATGATTTTACGGCTTAGTTGTATTTATTCTGTGTGACCTGGGTCTTTTACATCTAGGGTGGTTTTATCTTATTTTTGTATATAGATATTTATGGTTGTACACATTTTTACTGTTGTTTATATTATTTAGCTGTTGTTTTTGTCTCTCTTTGTTTCCTATGTGTGCTTTTTTTTTTAACCCTTCCAGTGGCCCATCGTCTGTACAAATTCGGAGAATATGAATAAATAGGCCGAGGATGTATGCATACGTTTTTAGTACAACAAAAAAAAAATCAATTTTTTTTAAAATAAAAATGGCTGCTGTAATTTATATATATATATATCTTTTAAAAATATATAATTCAGGCTTCAAAAGTAATATCTTGTTTTTTAATTTGATGCATATTTTATTAAACTACAATATAAATAATTTTATAAAGCCATCTGATTGCCATTTTTTAGAAGCACTGAATGGTATTGCCGATTTGCTTGTTAACATTCCTATTTGCTGAAGCAACCTTCTGATTTAAGCTCACAAGTTTGATTTGAACTAATATCAACAAATTTTTCTTTAATTTTCGAAAACCTCCTAAAAATTAACAAAAAAAAATGCTATTTTTAAAAACGATAGATTTTCGAAGTAATTCCAAAATACCACCATTTTTTTTCTGTTTCACACTCTTTTTCTGTCATAAACCTATTTCAGTATTCCCAAGTTATTTTTATCATTTTTCCCAGCATCCTTCAAATTGAAACTGAAGTAAACACATCCTTCTTAGAAATTCTGGTTGCACTTGCATTTAATTAATTATGCTTCACTGAGTCAACAAGATGCAGGTGGCTGACACATGATATCCCCATTGTTCCGTGTGCTATGTTGTTTTCAGTTTTGGTCCATATTGGATATTCTTTGTCAAGTTAGTATTTTTTTTATATTTAAACCTTAGTTTTCATTGCTAATTTCCAAAAATAAATCTACTGAAATCTTTTGTCCGATTGATAAGTATTGATTTTTTCATAGTTATGTAATATCGTATGGCCAGCCTACAACTTGTGGCTGCGGATATTTTAACATCGCATTAGGCAATATGTTAACTTTTATTTTATTATTTATTACTTTTCCAGTAAAACTTTGATAATGGTATAATTTTCTGAAAATAAATGAGGTTTTGGATATGAAAGCAAAATCATTTCTGTATATTTACTCTGTTAGTTAGCGGATCTTCAGTCGGCTGATTTATCGATCTTTCCAGGTTGTGCTAGATCGGAGGCCTTCTTAAAAGTTGTTGCGGATATTTTATTTAACAACCCATTAGGTTATGTGTAATTTTTCCTTTGTTATTTCTTGTTTTTTTTTCAATAAAATAACTTTGAGCTTGTAGCTTTTTCTGAAATTGAATGTCTTGGATACGGCAGCAAAATAGACTTCCTTACTACAGAAATCGGCCATTATTTGGGACGGCAATTACGGGAAGGGCTGGTCCTTGGTACATAAACCTTTCTGTACTTAGCCAAGATCACCAAACTTCAACACCCAAAGAAAAAATTCATAATGTTTAGTAAAGAAAGAAGCCAAGGAAATTTTTTTCTATTTCATAACGAGTTCAGAATAATCCCGTGAATGTGAGAAGGCCAAGTCACGTTGTATAACACTGGCTGTGTTTAAAATATACGATACTGAAAAGAATCATTAAAAGAAATGAAAATCATATTTCAGGTTGAATATTATATTATTCAGGAGGAAATTTCCTTTCGATAAATATATAATTTAACTATTTTTATTCAGCAGGTTTTCCAAAGTGAAGCCTTAATTGTAAAGTGCGATATTTTTTTTCACCATATCACATTGAAAAAAGCTTATTAAAATCAATATGCTTGCAAATTTGTTTATATTATTTATTTTCATAAAATTCGTAATTAAATTCCGTTTAATTTGGTATATAACATGACTTATTTCCGTTGATTGGTTATTTTTTTTTTAAATTCTAAAGTTGACTTGTTTATCTGACTCAGCACAGTTGGCTCAAAGCCTGGACTTTCCTCAAAATATGGTACCGAGAAAAAAATTACAAAATGAGAAAAATATTTACTTAAAACCAGAGAAGTAATTTTTTTTGTTATTCAGAAATATATAGTCATTCTATTCATGTGCATTGTAATCATTTCTGTCTATTAGTTTTTTTTTTATTTTTATTTATGTTGCCAGATGCATTTTTTTTTTACTACGTGACTCTAAAAAAATCCTATTAAAATGAAACATATGGTCTTTTTTTGTTAAATATTATAATTTCAGAAAATCCAGAATTAAATGCTGATTAATTTGGTATACAACGTGTCATAATTCCTTTCATTAGTTACTTGGCAAAAAAAGGATAAAAAGTTAAAGTTAAAGCTTTAAAAAACTCTAAAGTTCAAGTTTTTTTGGCTGAGCATAGGCATAGAAACCTGTTTTTCAGGCTGGACACTGGAAGGGTTAACTTTGGTTGTGGGTTTGTAATCTCCAATTCGCAGGTTCAAGTCCCACCTGGGCATGCATTGAGATTTTTCTTCGCAAAATTACCTAACCTGTCCCCGGGAAGTATGGGATACCGATGGGCTTGGAATGGCTGTCATCCATAGGATAGGATGTAAAGCCTTGGCCTCATGTGCAGGAGAGTCATACCCTGTGCACATTAAAGAGCATGCTGGATGACATTAACAGGTGATTACCATCTGTGTCCTGACATCTGTGCAGTGGGTCCCCTCCCCCAACTATCTCTGAGTTCTTTGGGTCCTTGTAACTTGACCATTTAGCCTATTGTGTGCAAAAGAAGTACCACTCAAAGATAAAACACAATGTTTGGAGCATTACAACTATAGTTGCTAATACACCATAAAACTCCAACCAACCAACCCCCCTTCTCATGGTGACTTCAATGGACACAGTCATTCTTGGAGCAGTACTTTCTCCAATGAGCGGTCAGGTCGTCATATTATGGTTGGAGGATTACTCACTCTCCCTATTGAACACCAGTGTCAGTATGTATTTTAACTCCTCAATATATACTTTCACTGCCATTGATCTTTCCTTCTATTTCTGAATAATTTTTCTTTTTGCATGGGAGGTTGAAGATAACCATTATACAACCAATCATCTCTCTGTGTATGTAACATCTCCCATGGGCAGCCTTGCAACCCTTCACACTTATCACAGTGGTGGATTGATGAGACTGACTGAGTGGCTTCACACTTCTCAGTGACTTAGACTTTCCCTCAGTTAGCCAAGAGACAATCACTGTTAAGTGGTAGAGCTGATGAACTGTACTATCCAAACAGCTGCCTCTACTATCCTTCAAACTTCAATGCAGTTTCCTCACTTTTTGAAACTGTGGTGGAATATTGATCCACAGCTTGTATGGCTGAGAACAAGGCTTGGGTGTATTTTGGATATATCTGATGCCCTCCAACTTTGAAGTATTCAAGCATATGAAGGCAGAAGTCCATTTCATCTGGCATCAAATACAGAAGGATTCTTGGACCAAGTTATACTTCTTCTATTTACATGCATCACCAATTCTAAGGTCACATGGAATAAAGTCCAAATGATGTGTGGAAACTATTTGTTCAACTCATTCACAATTCTGGACCATAATGGACAAGCAATTACCAATATTCTGAGGAAATCATTTCCTCCATCTCTTCTTTTTCCTCATATTTCCCTAGTTTTATGGTCCAGAAGAGCAAGGCTGGACACTCTCTGCTGTATTTTCTCTCAGATAGCCTGAAGCCCTACAACAGGCTTTTCACAGCAGAGGAAAGGCACCTTGGTCTGAACTCTTCTCATGCATTTGCTGTCAGGCCCGGCAATGTCCGTTTTGCCAAGCTCCAACATCTCTCACAATTAAGTATGGATTAACTGCTCTGTTTTTAATCGCATTTTTCTTCAGGACCTCTTTCTGGACTCCTGTCAAGAGGCTATTGTCTTGAGCTTTCCCAATCCAGGAAAGGTTCCTTCAAATTATCATCCTATCACATTGAAGAGCTGCATGTACAAAGTGTTGGAAAGAATGATAAATGCCAGTCTCATCTGATATTTAGAGCACAAGACCTTTCCAACTACCAATGAGGATTTTCCAGGCATTCTAACAGATGAATTGATATGCCTCAAAACAGCCATCAGAAATTCATTTTTATTAAGATTGCACCGTATCCATATTCTTTGACATCAAAAAAGCATATGGCACATCTTGGACATTCCACCTTTTTTGTGACCTCTATGTTTACAACCTTAGAAGCCACATGCCTATCTTCACTGAAACGTTTTATCATTGTGTGCATTTTGTGTCTGTGTCAGCAACACTCTCTCACAGTTTTGCCCCAAACTTCAGTTCCTCAAAAGGCTGCATCTTGAGTATTACACTTTTTGCTGTCAAGGTAAACTCCATTATTAGACAACTTCCTCTCACTATAGTCAGTGCCCTCTATGTTGATTTTTTATTTTTTGCACTTCATCCAATATGAAGGTCACTGAAAGACAACTGCAAACTGCTCTGAATAGTATCCTGTTTGGGTGGTGGTGATTGAGTTTCAGTTCTCCCCACAGACTGTGGCAAAGTGCTGTGTGTGCACTTTTGCTGCAAGTGTAATCTTCGTTTGGACCATGAATTGGGATTTGGGGATTCCAACCTTTTGTTATGGCAGAGACAAAGTTTTTCAGTCTCATCTTCAAGTGCAAATTGACCATTTTATCATACATATGTCATTACCAAGTTCTCTCCTTAGGAGTAGACTGTTGTTTTTTGTCCGTATTGTACAATTCTGCCCAGGATTATTTGGTGGTGAGGATGCTAGACCTTATCTACCATCAGGGCTTCCATATTCAGAGGGACCTTCTTTATCTCACTGTCCAGAGTCTTATGTTTCACCCAAAGTGGGAATTACCTGACTTCCATTAATCCTTTTCATTTGAGTGGCCAAGACATTAACATCTGTCTTTATAGCATCACTCAATCAACAGCAGAACCACTATGACCACTGATTCCCCTTCCTATGACTTTTCTCTTTGCAGGACAGGGAATGTTTTCACATCCAACTGTGTGTACCAGCAACTCTTTTCTTCACAAATGGCAGTATGTTGGTTGGATCTCCATTGTCTGCTGTAATGTCGTCTTGGCAGACCAGATCCCACTGCAATGCTCAGTCGTCATCACAGAGTTGTATGCTATCAATCTTGCCTTGAATGATATAACTGCTAAGCATCATTGTTGGTGTATGATTTATAAACTTGGCTCATGATGCACTATGATCTTGGTGAGTTGTCAGCCTCATCCTGTTTTCTCCAAGAGCTGTCAATAGCTCCATCATCTGGCAGCTACTTCGATCATTCACTTCAATTGAGCTGCTAAGTTGGGCATTCCTCTTCCCAAGTCTCCATTGCTGGTTCCTTATTTGGACTTCTGTTGGTGTTTCTCCTTCAAGTCCCAGCTGGTGTACCAAATATATTGGTCAGACCTAAATAATATCAAACTCTTCGAGATAAAGCCTATTGTCAAACTGTGGCAGCCATCCTTTATGCATGAATCACAAGGAGGAAGATGTACTTGCTTGGCTCTGTGTGTGTCATGGTTTCATTTTTACAATCTTTTCTTCTTTGGGTGGACAGCAAATCTCTGTATCCATTTTGTGAAACCTTTTTAACTCATAATAAATTGTCCTTGTTTTAACCTTAGCAATGTGTTTTAATTTTCACAAATTTTCATCCGAGCCCCTTATACTCCAGCATCTTTTATCTGATAATTTTTTTTTTACCACTAAGTTTTTTGGCTTTTTAAGATATCCTGGTTACTTTATGTTAATTGATGTTTTGCCTATGTACTGGAAGCCACTACACTTGTTGATTTTTGCCTTATGTGTGGGTCCTACACACCCATTGTTGATTTGTGTGTTTTATAATTTTTGTTTCTTCTCCCTATGCAGTTTTTTTTATGCCCATCCTTGTTAAAATTAAGTTGAAATCTTGAATTCTCTATAACACTGTTAGATGTTTTTAAGCACTTCAACAAATGTTCTATGCTATCAAATATCAAAAGTTATTAAGGAGAAATTTACATATTGTTGCTGGCAAGTGATATCTCAGTAGAGTTTGAGAAGGCAATGAGGGATGCTGATAATTTATTTGCTTAAGGTTTGAAGAAAATAGCCATAATACTTGTGGTAGCATAGAGTGCTTAACACGGCTGTTTCTGAAAATTATTGCATTTTTGTATGTTTTAGAAATCCAGATATATATTTTTACAAGTATTTAAGTTCAGAAATGGTTCAGATTTAAGTTCAGAATGGTGGTTTCAACTAAATTTTAAGAAAATAGAAATAATTAACCCCTAAGAAGCTGCTTGACACAGAAGTCTGCCATAGTACTTGTGATAGCATAGAGAGCATAGAGTTCCACAATACACATTTCTCACCCTTATTTTGGGCACATCATTAGGTGAGAAGTGAGCAGCTTAAGATATTGCGTGAGAGGCAGTTGGTTGTTTAGCACAGGGGAGGGATGGTGTACCATAAATTGTATGATCAGTGGCTCAGCTTCAAGGTTCAAAATGGCCAGTGAATGTGCGGGTGACCATAATGCAATCTGCGTGTGATGGAGGTTGGAAAGAGGGTGTAGGGTTATGGGAACTCTCCAAGATTAGTGAGTCTTGAGGGAAGCTTATTTTTGTGAATAATTAAAAAAAAATTATTTTGGTTTCATATGTGTGCCATTGGGAGTATAATGAGTGGGATACTTTTACTAACTTTATAAATTTCATAAACTAAACTTAGGGGTTAAAGATAAATGTTAGTGAGGACTTGTACAAAAAGTATTGTTGATTATTTCCTTCACTAAACCTTAAGCAAATAAATTATCAGTATCCCTCATGGCCATCTCAAACTCTACTGAGCCATCACTTGCCAGCAAGAATGTCGAAGATTAAACTTGTTACTCGCAAGTATCCCAGAAGTTCCTCTTACTCCCTATCCTCTGCGGTACAGTACGTAAATTTCTGCTTAATGACCTTTGATACTTGATAGCACAGAACATTTGTTGAAGTGCTTAAAAACGTCTAACAGTATCATAGAGAATTAAACATTTGAATTCAATTTTAATTGCTGCACTGTGAACTTTTATTATAATTTTTGTTATCTTTGTTTTTGTTATACAGTTTTCTTGTTTTTTTTTGTGTCATTTCCACTTTTTGTCATTTGATTTTAACTTAGGCTGTGGGTTGAACAATTTTTATCTGTTCATTGTCTTATTGTCTATCTTGTTTTGCACAGCATGACCTTAGATGCCATTGCACCATAAAACCCCAAACAACTAAACCAAAGATATTATCTGAAACCATTGCTTTATTAGATGTAAGAAAGTTTAGTGTTTCTGAAAATTATTGCATTTTTGTATGTTTTAGAAATCCAGATATATATTTTTACAAGTATTTAAGTTCAGAAATGGTTCAGATTTAAGTTCAGAATGGTGGTTTCAACTAAATTTTAAGAAAATAGAAATAATTAACCCCTAAGAAGCTGCTTGACACAGAAGTCTGCCGGAATTTTGTCAGTATAATACCACATAAAGAAGATCTGTGAGGAAGACAAGACAGCAGAAAAACATAAGAAAAGAATCAGGTTGGGCCACTAAGTTGATCAAGTTTTAAGAAACATCATTTAGAAACAGAGCATTTGTTTATACTTAGTGGATAAGTTTTGATATTTTACTTAATGAGCTGTAGTATTTTGTATGTGTTTTTATTAGTATATAACTACAGTATTTTTTTTTGCAGCACACTTTACTGTTATTCAAGGGGGTGACAATAGCATTCTACTTCATAACAACTTTAATTATCTTGCTGTTAAAGATGGAATTGCACAATTGTATTCTGCTGTAAGTATAGAGATTGCAGTTGATACTAAGGTAAAATAAATCAATGGCATTGCATCATTAGGGGCTGAAGGGGCTACATGGGCTCTGTCCCATACAAAATTCCTAAAGTTTTCCTTTTAATTGAGAAAACTAAGTCTAAGTTAAAGTTTTGATAGGAAACAAGAATTAAATGTCTGAGCTAATTATTTTTAGCAGAAAAACACAGCCATGGCTACTTTTGATTCACATTTTGTTCTTGATTGACAGTGTCATCTGTAAAAGGAAGATCGTTCAGGCTAATTGCAGCTAACCTTTATGACAGAAAATTGTGCTTGAACTGGCTTGTGCCAGTCACACCTCGTAGAAGATTTCAGCAGCCACAGAAGCAGGAAAGGGGACATATCAGGGCTAATTTATGCTAGCCCATTGTCCATCATATCTCTTGACAGTGCTCTTGTGTAGCTTTCGGGAGCAACAGCAATGGGTGAGAGAAACCTATGGAGAAGTGGGGGAAGGAAGGTGTAACTTAATCGTGTTAAATGTACAGTTCAAAGTTCTATTCCATTTTATGTTGTGGTAAAGTATTTCATATTTGCACAAATATATTATTTTTATTTCATATATTTATAATTTGAATAATAAATAAAGTTAACGTTTTTTAATGTATGTTTAATAGATTACTAGAAGTTCTCAAATGTTTTGACACTGTAATCCCCTAAAATTGAAATAAATTTATACAACCCTCTAGAATCATAGATAAATTATGTTACCCCTTCCCTGCAATGTAGGACTTATGTATTTGCAAAAAAAAAAAACTATCAGGTATAAAACTTTCAGAGCTTTACAATACCCTTCCAAGCTGCTTATGACCAACAGTTTGAGAACCATTGGGTTAACTAAACAGAAAACACTGCAGTGAAACTTTTAGGAGCAAGCCACCATGATCATTGACAGAAATATTTTTTGGGTGGTCAATAAGTATATTAATGTCTCAAGATAGAAATATTTAAATCATACCATTCATTAACGAGCACAGTTGTGATCATGCATCCTAACCATAACACAACTAAGGATGACTTGAAATGAAAAAGAAAAACTTGTTATAAAAAATTCATGTAAAAATGTTTTTCATATTAAATTAAAATAACTTAAAGTTCTCTGTCATTGAGCAATAAAACTATTTCCATGTTAAAAAGTTTTTGGGAGCAAACTCGGAAGCTTTTCAGAGCAAGGACAGCTTTCTGTCTTCAGTGAAGTGACACTTTATAGTGACATGCAATTCTGACATTTGATTGACAACTGCTAATGTACGTGTAAGAACACGCCCCCTCTTGCATCATAGCTAGCGTGAGCACACGATTGTCAAATTATGCAAATGCACTTGCTAGTTGAGCTGGAGCTGAGAATGAAGTTAGTTTAGAATGTTTTAAGTTTATATATTTTGATGTGCTTTTAGTTGCTCAGATTTTTGATGTAACAAGAAGGCATTGGTGAGTCTTGATTTTTTTTTGGAAAAAAAACTTTGTTTTATGAAATATTTTGACTTTTCCAATTTTTTTCTCTTGAGCAGGATAATTGATTATGATCAGTTTTAAATTTTAATAATTTGACAATCTTTTGAATTCTTTTCATATTAACTAATGCTTATATACAGTGAACCCTTATTTAACTTTATTTGGCAAGATTAATTTCCTGGTGCCTGATGCTATCCAGAAATGTATAAGTCAAGATTTCCAAAGTGAAAAGTTTAATATACATTTGGAGTGTTATACTCTCCTGTAGAGAATATGTGGTTTTTTCAATGTAGTAAACATCAGAATTATCCAAAAAATGTAGGGGAAATCTGTACACGCCCAATTTTTGAAGAAGGCTAAATTTGTCTCTATCCCTTTTTTTATAATTTTCTTCAGATTTTTTGGGCTCTGCATAATTTTTGGACTGATTCACATAGGAACCTAAGATATTGATCTGGCAAGGTTGCCTGCTTGGAGTTGGTGATTGGGAGTAGAGCTGAATTTGTTCTGTTGTCATTTCTTTACCTATTGATTAGCTTTCTATTGTTTTTGGTTATTATACTTTAAGTTATTTTAATTATTCTCTTAGCAATATCTTTGTAATTATGTTTTCAAAAATAAATTGTTTACTTCTGAGAAAACAAAGTAAAAAAAAAGCTAAATTACATTTGTTACGTGAAAAAGTTGTTGAATTTTGACACACCCATAGATATAGTAAAAGAGAATTCGACAGTGCATGACCAGCATTTTTCTGCTGGCAAAATTGCATCAAAATTTTTATGATCATGAGATAGTTTGACACCAAAATCACAGTTGTTTTTTAGTTAGTAGTAGCATTTATATTCAGCATAGATTATGCAAATTTTAATATTGATCAAGTGCTGTTTTATGTTTTTATCTAATGTCCCCAAGATATTACAGCTACATCTTTTGCTTCTTTAAATTACTTCAATAGAGCTGTGAAAGAAATCAAAATATCTTTTTACATGTAAACACTCATTTTATTTTCCTCTGTAAAAATTCACTTTTTTTTACTAATAGCAGATTTTTATTTAGTTATGCATTAATAGGATAAAATGTACTGTGAAGAAATAAATACAAATGGGATAGTTGCAGTCTCTATTTATAAATAGATAGGTATTATGGGAAAATTTTACTGCGTACTCCCAAGGGGTATGCATACCCCACATTGAGAACCCCTATTCTATAGGGTTGAGATCTGGCAAATATGCAGGCCATGGGGTATGCTGGATGTCTTCATTTTCAAGGAAATCATCCATTAACACTGACTGCCATATGAATCATATATGATTCACACTTAATTTGCTCCTGGGGCTGCGTGAATCATCCGTGCTTTACATACAAATTTATAGTTCAGGGCACGTGAAGCACACGTGATTCACACTTTCAAAGTTTGTTTTTAAGCAACAAATTTATAAAATTTTATAAACTTATATTGTATAGCAATTTAAGACCAATTTTAGTTGATTTAACAAAAAAAGAAAAGAAATGTGGCCCCAGGACTCAAAAAAATTTTAACATTGCGGCAGTCAAAGTGTTAAAGCTGCCCTATGTTCATGTGTGTTATTGTCCATAAAACAGGAATTGTGGACTAAAAGCACCCCTGAAAAAGCTTCATGTAGGGTTCAAGGATTTCATCTCTATATCTGAGGCTTGTCAAAGTTCCTCCACAAAAGACATGGATCTGGCCATGTGATAATACCACCCCAGACCAGTAAACCACAACCTCTCTAATGGTATATTTCTCTGATGTTTTAGGGGTGATAACAGGTTCCTGTTTCTCTCCAGATGGCAACATGACAGCTATCATTCTGTAAACTGAATCTTGATTTGTTGCTGAAAAGAACACAGGCCAGTCCTGGTGTTGCCTGCACCAAAACAACCTTCTGCTTCTTTCTGATAGAGGGAGTGGAATGCAAACTGTAGGCCGTCTCACATAAAGTCCTTGTTCATGAAGTCTTTTGTACATCATTTGCCTCAGAACTATTTGTCTGTGAGCTGCAGACAGCACTACAGTGCACTGACATGTTTCTGTTGTATCTCGCTGTTAGTGGCACATAGTGTTAATCCTGAGGCTTTGTAAGTTGTGGTTGACCCTGCACGTCTGAATGACTAACGTTTCCTGTCTCTTTGTACCTGCTTCATAGCATTGATACTGTTATAAATTAAAAGGATGAGCACTGAGCATGAGTTCAAAAAAATAAATACAGTAGTATTTAATAATTATTTATGCAAGAAGTATTGGAATTTAAATATTGAACTAAATATACTTATGATTAATTATTCACTATCTTCTGTTGACAAATGTTAATGGAATAGAACATTCCAGTATCCTTAATATGACATTCAAATTAACAAGTCTTAAGATCTAATCTTAATTGAGTAGCTAGCACATTATCAAATAAATCTCTACTTAGCACTTTATCAAATAAATATCTACTTAGCACTTTATCAAATATTCAACAACAGGTTACATAAATCAATTATTAGTAAAAACTATTTTACTTTGTTTACAAGAATACCAAGTATTTTCTTTATATTACAACCTTATGTCTTATTCGTACCACCTGTGCCTTCTATTATGTAATAGCACAACTTTGTAAGACAGAACACAACCTCTGTCTTATATTCTTGACTACACTCAATTTACTACTTGACACTGACTGGAAACATCTCCATCAAGATAAACACACAATAGTAATTATGAAACGACACTCAAGTCGACTAATTGCACACAATACCAAATCAACTCTGCTTCTTTTCAATTTACCAAACTCACAACTGAATATCATTTTTTAGTTAAATCAGAGTTCCAAGTCAATGTAATTCGCACGTTGAAGCACATGCGAACTTCAAAACGATACATCATATCACGAGTTCATCGTAGCACATTCATCTGTTGTAACAATACCATGGAATGCCTATTGCCCTGGCAACATCACTCTGTGTTAGGCCTGATTCCAACATCCCAATATCCCGACCACGTGTAAGGATATCATATGCTGTTAGTGTGACATTACAACAACAAATTGGTTCAAACAAGCAATGCGAGCAACAAGAAATGAGGTTTTACGCATCTGTCCCATTTGTTATACCATTTCAGGTTTGCAGTTCTTGACTCTTTTACACATATATTGCCACGTGTTATTGCATCATTACTCCCACATTTGCATGTGCCCTGTCCCCATTATCTGCAATTACCTTTTGTTGCTGTTTTCACTGATGGTTCAATATAGCTCATTTTTTCAACTATGCTGAACTTTTGGAAGGAGATCTATGCACCAATTCCCTGTGATGATGCATAGAATCAGCCAGGCCTAGCACCTAATATCCGACCCCCACCTTATCGTAGTGCAGACCATTAGTACCTTTCAAAAGAGATACTCTCTTGTGGAAGTGAACGGAAGGGGAGGGCTGCCAGATTAGTGTGGCCTACTGATACACCCATTGTTGATTTTTCAGTTTTACAATTGTTGACTCTTTTTACTCTGGTTTTGTACATATAATTTGTTATACACTTTCTTTTTGTGTCCTTTCCATTTTCGTTGCAGGTTTAATGTTTTTTTTATTTACTCTTGTTTGGTGCAACATGGCCCTTGTTGCTATTCCAGCATAAAACCCCAAACAACCAACCATTAGGCCCCCATATTTGCACAGGGCCTTCTGTACCTGCACCTCACTGGTCCAGAATTTTTATGCTGAGACCAATGAACCATCTTTATCACTTCATCAGCAGTTTTCCTTACAGTATGCTTCAAAATTGTACCGGGCTAACTCATTTGGGGCTGCATTTTCACTTCTGGGCTAACTTGTTTGGGACTGCATTTTCAGCCCTAAGTAGGAATTACTTTACACTAATCAGCTGACTGCCATTTGTCCTTGGTTTACATGTGTGAGGCTACCTTAGAGACATCAACACCAATCTTGATAACTTTTCCCAATCGACAGCTGAGCCGCTTCCACTGTGGCTCACTGTTTCCCCTTTCTGCAACTTTTCTCTTTGCAGAGTGAGGAAGGACTTTACACCCGATTGCATGTACCAAAAACTCTTTGCCAGCAACTGTGCTGAGCATCCAGACTTCTTGTCTGTCTTCACAGATGGCATAAAGTCCACACATCAGTGGGATTGGCCATGGTCTACTATGATGTACTCATTGCAGACTAGATCCCACTGTAATGTTCCACTTCACTTCAGAGTTACATGCTATCAGACTTGGACCATGTGGCTGCTAAGCATCATCTGTGTGTGATGCTTAGCTGTGTGTACACCAATTTCCTTAACTTGCTATAGGCTTTGATCTCATTTTTACTTCTAGGGGTAGACAACAAACCTAATTCCAATGTCAGTGTGGCCTATTACTCCCCCTGTTCTGTCACCAGCTGTTCTGTCATCTGTGAGACGCAACATCCATCCTTTTCTACTGGTTGCCCGGTGAGGTCAGCATCAGAGGCAATGACTTGGCAGATTGTGCTGCCAAGTGGGCCGCATCCCTATCTGACTTTCCAATGTCAGTTCCATGTCCAGACTTCCAACAGTGTTTTACCATTGAGCTCCAGGCACAGTGGCAACAATCTTCATCAGAACAGATTGG
This sequence comes from Ryuthela nishihirai, assembly GCA_038380435.1. Classification (NCBI taxonomy): domain Eukaryota; kingdom Metazoa; phylum Arthropoda; class Arachnida; order Araneae; family Heptathelidae; genus Ryuthela; species Ryuthela nishihirai. Next base: position 591,580 of record JAWZYU010000016.1, on the reverse strand, counting down.
TAATAACGTTTTTTGAGAACAAGTCTATTGTCAACCATGGCAATTTGTTTTTGCAGGAATCGTAAGAAGGAAGTTGTACTTGCTTAGCTCCCCATAAGTTATTCTTTTCTTACACATTCATATCTTCTACGGGTAGACAACAAACCTAAGTGCTGGATTTGTGACATCATATTACTGAACGCCATATGTATTTTAGCTTCCAAGTCTTTTGCACTCAGACATCTTTTATCTGATCATTGCTTTTTATAGCCTTTTTTTTCAATTTTTACTCTATTGTGGTTATTTTACACTTTTGCAATATTTTACGTTTATTCCATTTTTGTGTTGGATACTCTACACTCATTGCTGTTTTCTGTAATTTACACTTGTTGCTCCTTTTCTACACAGGGCTTTTTCTGCCCATTTTACTGTCTTTATCTATTTAGCTTCTTTTTTTAAACTTTGGTTGTGGCTGTGGGTGATTTTTATTTGTTTATAGTTTTAGTAATATACTTGTTTGGCACAATATGGCCTTAGTTGCATTTGCACCATAGAACCTCACTGACCCTGCTCCAAATCACTCCCCAATTTGGAGTATATAAAAAACCAATTAAGGTAGCTCAATGAATCTAGTGTAATTCTATGTGATTAACAGTTTTAAAGATATGTAGGAAACTGTGTGATATAAAATTTTCCTGAATTTTGATATGAAAATCTTTTTTTTTTTTCTTATTTTATGCAATAAAATGTATTTGTCGATAGAATTTTTTAATTGGCTGATTCTACATAGCTTGATGAGCCATTGCTATTTAAATTAAAACACAGTGGCAGAAATTGAAAAAGAACATACAGAAGGAATTCCTTTAAGAACGTCATATTATAATATGTTAATAGTTAAGGGCAGCAGAAACCATGATCCGAGATTGAAATTCATTGGATGAAATAATGATGTCACTGAGGATGACAACATGCAAATGTATGCAGTGCATATTTAAGGACTAGGGCATGAAGAAAGAAGTTATTTGTCTTGTGTCGTGTTGCTCAGTGCTCTATGAAGAAGCTACCATGCCTAGATGAAGAGGTACGCAATATTTGTTCAGTTAGCGGAATTTGAATGAGGTCGTATAGTGGGTCTTTGGGAAGCAGGTTGGTCTTTTCGTCAAATTGCACACCACATTGGATGAGAGGTATCGGCAGTGGTACAACGGTGGCATTGATGGTCAGAAGAGCATTCGCACACTCACAGACATGGTTCCGGGCAACACAGAGTTACGGACACATGAGAGGATCAGCATATCAGGAAGGTGGTGGCAGCAGAGTGAATGGCTACGACATCACAAATTCAATCTTCTGTCACACCAAGGGTGTCTACAAGAATTATACGCAATCATCTTTTGGAAGCAGGATTATGGGCATGGTTACCACTGTCACCTCGGCACTTTTGAGCACGTTTGCAGTGGTGTCAAGAACAAGTTCATTGGAGGAAAGAATGGCAGCCTGTGGTCTTCACTAATGAAAGCTGATTCTGCTAAGGAGTGTCTGATGGTCTTTTACATGTTCGAAGGTGAACAGCTTCTTCCATCGTGCATCCACTAGTGACACATATAGCAGGCATCATAGTGTGGGAGCAATTAGCTATCACTCTTGTATGTGTCTGGTGCTTGTACATGGTACACTGAATAGCAATACATACATCAGCGACATCGTACAGCCGGTTATCCTGCCATATTTGAGTGTAATCCCAAATGCGATATTCCAGCAGGATAATGCCCGCCCACACACCACCCAGGCAACTCAACATGCTCTTCAGGTAGTGCACCAACTCCCTTGGCCAGCATGCTCATTGGACTTGTCTCCAATCGAGCATATCTGGGACTGAATCTGACAAAGACTCTTCTGCGGACTGTGGCAGGCAACAACCATTGCTGAATTACACATCCAAGTTGAAAGCACATGGAATGGTATCCCCCAGCATGATATCCAGTATTTGTATGATTGATTGCATGCCAGATTGGAAGTTTAAATTTGCTGCTTGAGGAGGTTCAACACCTTATTAAAATGTGCCTTCTGTAAAATGCAATACTCATTAAAATGGTAAAATAAACATTGAATCACTTCACATGTGTGATCACTGTCCTTTCTTAATAAGTTGTTTCTACTAAATAAATCTTATGAATTATGCTTCAATTGTTAATGGTGTTCTTTTTTCAATTTCCACCAGTGTAGATATATATATAAGTAAAGAATATTTTTCACTTTTAAGTGGCCTGAAAAGGAGTTTTTCTGATAGAATAAATTATTTTCCTCTTTCTTAGCACTAATGTTTCCATTATCATAGAACCCAAAATTCTATGTATTTCTACTCAAGGCTATAACAGTAAGTCGTACTACATATATGGTCATCCCTTTTATAATCTTCCCAGATTTCTCTCTTTTTTTGTTCCTTAGTTTTTGGAAGTATTCTAAGTTTATTGCTTTTATTTATATCCCTCCAAGCCAAAACAAATCTGAAGGGAGTTGAATGCCAAATATATGATATACCAGATCATCAGACTTTTTTTTTAATGTATACAGGGTGATTCAAAAAGAATTGAACATTTTCAAAAATTTATTACTCAGTAACTGGGTTATATATGAACATGTAGTCAAAACCAATTTGTAAAGGAAAATTTAAAAAAATGTTAGTGTAACTCTACAATTTGATGTATACTACATGTTCGTTCATGTATAACAGTTCTTTTTGAATCACTACTTCTAATCACACTACTTCTAATTCTTTTTGAATCATCATATATACATTAATTGAACTATCTCACTTTTTACAAATCTCCATGCTACATTTACTTCTGTTCATGTGCTATGTAAAGCTTATTTCTTACACTACTATTTGATGGATAACACTAACATTTATAAATATATTTAACAGTGCTTTATTAAATATTTTGAATGTTTAAACTCTGATTTAATCTTTTATATTAGAAGTATAATGATTACACTAAATTAATGTTTGTGGCCTTTTTTAGGGTGCTGGTGGCACAGCAACAACAAATTGCAGATTCAAGGTGCGAGATGTTGCATTGCAGAATCAGTTTGTAGTTTTTGAGAGTGCAGCAGAAAGAGGCAGATATATATCTGTATTGTCTACAGGTGAAATCAAATCTGCTATTGCTACTAGTTCAGCTGATCGTGATACACATTTTGGAGTCCGTGTAATTGTAAGAATTTTTGAAATTTGTCTTTGAATTATACTGTAAAAGCATAATGTATATCTAGGCTAGTGGTGAAATAGGATTACAAGACAATGGAATTTGGAAAAAGCTTGATATGTATGGAAAAAAACTGAAATTCTCATGCATAGTGATGAGGCTCTATAAAACAGGATCTTTATATCCCTACTGTATGATTGTAGTGAATTTTGGGATGAAAACTGAAGAATGTTTCTGAGTAATTCCTGAATGCAAAAGAAGTGGGCTATGTAATAGTTCAGTCCTTTCTCAAGTTTGCTATGGTAGCAAAACTTAGACCCTTTGTAGCAAGGTAGCTACTTGAGGATTATGTACGGGGGCTTTCGAAAAGTTCTTGACATTTGTCTGTAGATTTGCACTCATTCCCACGAAGTTAATGAACTGTGGCTTGTTTGAAAGCTTGTCTAAATTTCTCATTACATGTTAAAAACAAAAGCCCAATCATTTCTCTCTTCACTGGTGGCTTCATTAAAAGTTCAGTCTGCGAAATCTGCATTTTTGTTATGGAGCCTACTAAAGATGGGGAAAGATTTTACATTTTCACAAAGATACAACTTGTGAATGATGTGAAAAAAATTTATGCTGATTTATCACAAGTATATGTGGATCATGCCTTTTCACATGCACTGTTATGGGATGGATATGTGAATTCGGAGAAGGACGACAGAGATTCAAAGACCTCCCTGGTGCAGGAAGAAGAGTGGAAACCATGAGAGAACCATCGCTGCTGTTCATGAACTCAGTAAGGAAAACACAAACACACATCACCATTCAGATAATAAGTATAGATGTTAGTGTAGTTATTGGCAGTGTGGAAACAATTATTCACTGACATTTAAAGTTCCAAAATATCTGTACGAAATGGCTACCCCACAAACTAATTGTGTGTACCTAGTAGCTCCAGATGGTTAACAGACATTGTGATCAGTCATTTGTGACAATCTCATCACCATTGACATTGTTACTGGCAATGAGATGTGGTTTAATTACTATACAACTCCCAGAAAGATTGACAACTATGTTTGGGTTGTTGAAGATGAATTGGTTTCCCAAATCGTCTGACAAGACTTGCTCAAGGAAGAGTACGTTGACAATTTTTTTCAATTCTCCAGGATTTTTGTCATGCTGGATGGCCTTGACGGGAGGCTACCATCTGTCTCCCAACAGCTGTTTCAGGTCAGGTAGGACACCTTACCTGAAAAAATGACTATAAATGGCCAACACCAGCATTGTTTTGCCCACAATGGTTAAGGAGAGGAAGGAGCTGTGTTCAGCAACAGGCATGTCAAGGGTTCTCTTTCTTCGTGCAATGTCAGTTGTAACACTCCAAAGATTTAAATACTTTTAAAGTTTTGGACCCTTTGTCTGATCCAATATTTATTCAAGCTTCAGATTGCTTAATTTCGGGCGCCAGGCAATAATAATAAATTGCCAAATAAGTTGAAATTAGGGTTTGAATATCAGCAGGTGTTACTTAGAGAGTAAGAATTCAAAAATAGATTGTCAATTCTAATTTAAATCACAATAAAAAAAAATTATCAACTAACGATGCTCAAGAGAAAAAATAGCAAAGATTCAAAAAGTTTCTATAACAAACAAATTTATTTCCAAAAATTATTTCAACTCACCAACAGTTGATGAAAATGTCGACTACATCATCACTATCTCACTGCTACTAACAACAGCTCTGTGACAACATATACCTCAGCTACAACTCACTCTGTGAACTCTAACTCTCTTCTACTAATTACTGTGACCACATGTTACTGCTATATCATGCATTGTACAAAAGGCCTGCACATATGTTGCATGTCGGGAAAGATATTTACATAAAGTGACAAGCGCGCAATCTATGACGCAAGAGAGGGTGTGTCCTTGAACACGCATGCTTTAGTGGGTGACAATCGAAAGTTCGGAGTTGTGCAACTCCTATGTTCTCGGCAATGAGCGCTGTGATGGCAAAAATAAAATTAAAATCCTAAAATGATAAATTAACATAAATTAAGCAAAACTGGTTAAGGTAATGTAAAAGTGAATGAGGGGGCATCACACAGTACTCACAAAACTCAGCAAGTTACGGCCTATCTGGAGCAGGAAAAAATCAAACAACTGCCCCATCCTGTGTTTTCACCTGATCTTGCACTGTGCAATTTTTGGTTGTTTTGCAAAAATTAAAAAGGAATTTGCTAGGTAGCCTTTTTCTAGGGTAAATGCATTGAAAAATGCACCAAACATTCCAGAAATTGGCATAGATGTTGGAGGTGAGGGGGAGATACTTTAAACGACAGTGAAAGTTTTGTTGAGGTCAGTGCAATGGTTTTTGCTCAACAAATGGATGTCAACAAAACTTTTTGAATGTCCCTCATATGTAAGCACATATCTATATAAAAATAATATTAAAGTTAAAGATTTAAAGTCTGTGTAGAATGGTCTGTAAATGGTGGTCTGTAAATGGTAGCTAGATAGTCACTCGAAGGAGAGCTATGCACCAATCCCCTTGATGATGCATAGAACTGGCCAAGCCTAGCACCTGATGTCCGACCCCACCTTCTCGTGGTGCAGACCGTTAGTACCTTTCAAAAGAGATACTCTCTTGTGGAAGTGAACGGAAGGGGAGGGCTGCCAGATTAGTGTGGCCTACTGATCTGGACAACTATGGCTACTTTTCTTTTTTTTTCTACCCTGCTGAGGAGTAGTCAACCACATAGGGTCCTGGTGCTGACCATATAAACCCACTGTACTGGACAGATATATATGGCTCTGAGCTTGATTATGGATCCTGATTTTGCTGCACTGATGGGCTTCTGTGGAGGGATAATCTTCCGCTGTGTTTTCTGTTTGTTTGTGGGTTGACAGCCCCAAGTGAATAGATTCACAGGATATGTTTATCAGCTGGTGGATAATCCTGAGCAGAGGTCATCTCAGGCACCTGAACTCTTTGCTTCTATTGGCATCGTCAAATTCTACATTGGAGGAAGTATTCCAGGGTAGTTGGAATGTGAGGACTCTGCACAGAGCTTTTTCTCTTGATGTCCTCACACAAGAATTCCACCATTATAATTTCGATATTCTCGGCTTGCAAGAGACCAGATGGACAGATAAAGGTCAGATTCTTAAAAATAATCATAAATTTCTCTTTTCAGGGAGGGACGACAATAAGCATCACCAAGGCGTGGGTCTGCTTCTCAGCAGACACGCTAGTGATGCTCTTCTAGGATATGAGTGCATTAATGAAAGGTTTCTTACAGCAAAATTTCAGACAAGCGTTAAAGACCTGAATGTTATCTGCTGTTATGCCCCCACTGAGGATGCTGATGAAGGATAGGTTTTATGAACAACTTCAGGATATTTTGAATTCTGTCAAGAAAGGAGATATTACCCTTGTTCTTGGTGACTTCATTGCCAAAGTTGGTACTGACTCTGACCTTTGGGGAGGGGTGATTGGCCCTTTTGGTATTGGTAGCTGCAATGGCAATGGGCAACGTCTCCTACAGGTAAGTAAACTCAATGGTTTCAGAATAACTAACACATATTACAAACACCGCGACATACATAAGTACACACGGGTTTCACCCAATGGGCTGCATAAGAATATGATTGATTATATATTAATTAACAGCAAATGGGCTAGTTCTGTTAGGAATACAAGGTCATATAGGGGAGCTGAAATTGAATTTGACCATTACCTTGTTAAAAGTGTCTTGCAACTTAAACTTAAAAAGTGTTCTGCTAGGGTTAAAAATTTTACTTTTAATACTGAAGCTCTGAAAGACCCAGTTATAGCCAAAGCTTACCATGATAGGTTACTTGGTACATTATGACAGTCATGGTTTGCTTACCACTGAAGTTGAGGAAGAATGGAATCATTTTAAACAGGCTTTTTTGGACACTAACAGTACTCTTTTAGGAAAAAAGGAGCAGAAGAGGCAAAATTATCTGAGTGATAAGGCACTTGAGCTTATTTCGGAAAGAAAGAACTGCAGGAATGTCCTTAATCAATACCCTACTAGTCCTAATAGAAAGCATTACAGAGAACTTAATAAACGTGTAAAAGATCAGTTAGCTGCTGATAAGAATCTTTGGCTTGATGGTTTGGCTGACAAAGCTGAGGAAGCAGTTACACAGCACAACAGCAGAGAGCTGTACCAGATAGTTAATGTTTTGTGTGGTAGAATAAGGACAGGTATACAGGGATTGAAGGATAAACGAGGTAAGGTTATAGAAGGTGAGGATTCTGTCATGGCTAGGTGGGCTGAGCATTTCAGTGATGTTCTAAACAATGTGGTTAGTTCTACTCCCATTGTTTGCAATGATGACAAATGCATTGGTGGCTTTAATGTTGGCCCTATAACACAATCTGAAGTTATTTTGGCAATTTCTAAACTTAAACTTCATAAATCCTCAGGGAGTAGATGAAATTACTATGGAAATGCTAGCAGCTGGGAATGTTTCTGTTACCACTTGGATGACTGAAATTTTGAATAACTTTTATGATAAAGGCATGGTTCCTAAAGATTTTACCAGATCTATTATTATCCCTATTTTCAAAAAAGGTGATCGCAGTTCTTGTGATAACTATAGGGGTATCAGCCTACTCTCTGTTCCAGGTAAAGTTCTTTCCATGATTTTGCTTAATAGAATTAAGAATCTGGTTGACAGGCAATTGCATGATGAGCAATGTGGATTCAGAAGTGGTAGGGGATGTGTGGATCAGATATTTTCACTTAGGCAGATTCTTGAGAAATGTTTAGAATTGCAGAAACCTTTGGATTGTTGATTTCAAAAAGGCTTTCGACTCTGTTGATCGACATAATTTATGATTGATTGTGAGATCATATGGTATACCTGACAAGTTAGCATAATGAAAGCTCTCTATAATAACACTGAGTGGTGTGTGAGAGTTGGTAAGGCTTGTAGCAATTGGTTTAGCATTACTCCTGGTGTTCGACAAGGGGGCATTTTGTCTCCTTTTCTCTTTAGCTTGGTTATTGATTATGTTATGCGAAATTCACTTCAAGGGAAAGATTTTGGCCTTAAATGGACTGGAGATACGAAAATTTCTGATTTAGATTATGCTGATGAATTAGCCCTTTTGGGGGGCGGGGGGGGCTCAGTTGGTAGCGTGCCAGGCTCGTAATCTGTAATTCCCAGGTTCGAGTCCCAGCTGGGTCAGCGTTGAGATTTATCTCCGCAAAATTCTCCGCCCTGCCCACGGTCAGTAGGGGACACCGATGGGCTTGGAAAGGCCGCCGTCCGTCGGATGGGACGTTAAGCCGTGGCCCCGTATGTGGGAGAGCCATACCCTGTGCACGTTAAAGAACACGCTGGATGGCCTTGACGGGAGGCTACCATCTGTCTCCGAACAGCTGTTCCAGTGGGTCCCCTCCCCCAACCTTCTCTGAGCCTTCGGGGTCCATGTGACCTGGCCATTTAGCCGATTGTGTGCAAAAAAGTGCCGCTCAGAGGTAAAACAACCCAACAACCCTCCCCCAACCTTCTCTGAGCCTTCGGGGTCCATGTGACCTGGCCATTTAGCCCATGGTATGCAAAAAAGTGCCGCTCAGAGGTAAAACAACCCAACCCTAGCCCTTTTGGCAAATGATGTTGATGAGATGAACTCTCTCATTCGAGCTGTTGATGAGACTGGTAGTAGAGTAGGTTTGGTTATAAGCAGAGAGAAAACTATAGTGATGAAAATTGGTCATGCAGGCTGTGATTCAGTTAATCTGAATGGTTGCAGTCTTGATCAGGTGTCACAGTTTAATTTCCTTGGGAGCTATGTAACAGATAATGGTGATGTGCGGCATGAGATTAACAGACGAATAGGGGTTGCTCCGGGACTTTTAAGAATCTATGGAGAGTGTGGAGAAATAGGCGTATGCACCTAAAGACTAAAATTAGACTGTATAATAGTTTGGTTCTTTCTAGGGTTAGTTATGATAGTGAAACTTGGACACTTTGTAAACAAGATAACAGGAAACTAGATGCTTTTGATTCCAGATGCTTACACAGTATCTTGGGCATTAGGTGGTTCAACTTTGTAACTAATGATGAGGTTAGGCAAAGGAGTTTGCAACCTCCTTTAAGCAGCATATTGTGCAGAGAGAGACTCCATTGGTTTGGCCATGTTGCCCGTATGGATAATTATAGATTGGCGAATAGGGTTATGAACAGTGTGCCTAAAGGCCTCAGAAAGGAGGGGAGACCTAGGATGCGGTGGGGAGACAGTGTCAAACAGGACCTTGTTAGAATTGGTGTGCAGTGGCCAGATGCAGTAGATGTAGCTCAGGACAGATTGGCTTGGAGAAGTAAATTGCACGGTCTGGTTTGAGCTCCATAGCCCATGGCTGCTTGAGGATGATGTAGAACAAATTTTGATGGCCTGTTGTCCAGTATTCTAGATACAGCCATATTTGAACCCATCTCCTCCATTGAAAATTTCTTAGACTAACACTATATATTGAAGTTGGGTATTGCAAAATATTCTTAAGCTTGGTATCCTCCCAAAGCAATTGTAGCTATATCCTGAAATATACTGCATAATGAATAAACAAATTATTCTTAATGCCAGAAGCCCTTGTTTAAAGCCCCTTGTTGGAAGCTCCTGTCTGTATTGAGGAACCATCCTGTGAAGGTTCTGTTGGTTTGGGTACCTTCACAGGGTCCTGAATGCTCGCCCACGCTTGCCGTGTGTGAATATCTGTGTCCCTAGTAAGGAGGAACCTGGTAGTTGCTCTGGAGTCCCCATCTTCTCTCCTCAGCTCAATACTGACAGGGTCCCCATTGGCCATCTTGCAATTGGAGAGCCTGTCCGTCACAAGGCTGGACAGTGAATTCCGGGACTGCTGCTAAACCTGCTTTGGCCTTTGCTTCAGGTTGATGATATGTCCTGATGTGTCCCCCTCAGGATGAAACGGCTGGTGGTCTGGACCTGCTAGGCCAACCATGCAGTAGATGAGTGCCTTGCCCATGTCCGGGCAACAGCATTCGAATTTTCCACTAATTTCGTAGTTTTCTTTCTTAAGTGAGGCCAGTTCCTTTCTCACACTTTATTATTTTTTAACTTATTTTCTTTTGTGAGGACCTGTGTGAGTCTCTCACATTTTTCTTTTCCTATTCATTCTTGTTTAGTTGTGATGGCTTGGCTCACTCGATGTGTGGGTATGGTGCCCGGGAAGACCTGGCATCATATTGGATGTCCCTTTGTTGAACTCCGTGGTGGGTGAGGACAACAGGCACTTAAAACCCATCAACAAACATGAGTTCCCATCCAGGAAATTCATTGGTAAATGTTGCCAAGTCACACCCCACAAGACACTCAATTCCTCCCAGGGATCAAACTCCTAGTGTGGCCTCTTCAAGATCTCTCACAGCTGTCATTCCAGATAGTGATAGCTGTCTACCAGGTTTTGCAATGCTGTGATGGGAAATTAATACCCACTCATATACTAATTATCACAATCAATATGCCATGCCTGCAGAATTCCATTAAGGCAGGCTACCTTTACTGTGAGGTACAGCTGTATGTTCCAAACCCTCTGTGCTGCTTTCAGTGTCATAGGTTCAGCACAGCTTGCTGGGGCAAATACACCTGTGCTCATTGCAGTAGCCAGGATCACTTTGATCCTTACTACACAGCAGAAAAGGCAAGTTGTGTGAATTGTAGTGGTAAACATCCTGCATACTCCCATGACTGTCCAAAGTGGCTGGAAGAGAAAGAGCTACAGTGTCCTACCACATGTCCTATGCATAGGCGAGAAAGCTGGCTGCATCGCCCTGCCCACCTGGCAAGGTCTCCTGTGTCAGTACATTCATTGGAAAGCCCATTGTTGCGATGGCTTCCATGACGGTACAGACAGTACAGTATCAGCTGTACCATCGAGGAACGCTGATACTGTCCCATGACGGTACAGTATCAGCATTCCACCTGCTGAATCTTTCTTGCCTGCTGCCAAGTACCTCTTGACACAGCCAAAGTCAGTGTTGATCTCGACATCAACTCCGGTTTCTATTCCTGCATTTGTGCCTTCCACTCCCACCTCCGGAAGGCTCCTGACTGCAGACAGCCTGACCTTCTAAGCCTAAAGGGCTCCCACCAGGGCCTAAGAAGCTACTCCTCATGTGTCTTCTCCTTTGTGCCGCAATTTAACCGTTGCTGGCAATGGTTAAAATAAATTGAAAGTCATCCACCCAAACTCTAAAGACTTGAGATGGCCACACTCTTACAATGGAATTGTCATGGATTCCAGAGGAATATTGATGACACCAAGGTCCTCCTGCGGGTGCATGAGCCCATCTACATGTGCCTGAAGGAGACATACTTGCAGACAGCCAATTATCCCATTCTTCGGACTTCTATCTCATTTGCAGGGACTAGGATGGAGATGGTCCATCTCGTGGGGGGATTGCCATCCTTGTGAACAGCCATTCTCCATTTCAGGGTGTACCCCTCACCACTAACTTAGAAGTGGTATCCATCCCCCTTTTTGTGGAATTTTCATTGACTGTCTGTTCCATCTACCTACACATACTTCTAACCCAGAAGTCTCATCTTCTGAGAAGACCTTGATGGCCTCATCCATCTTCCATGGGGGTCCTTGCAGTCCTTCATGTGTTTCCTGGTGGAGGCTTGATTGGGCTGAGAGCCAATCAATGTTGCAATGGCAGAGATAACAGATTGTATTGTCTATTCAGCTGCCTCGACTATTCCTCAAACCTCGACTCGGTTTCCTGAACCATGGTGGAATCCTGACTGCACCGCAGCTCATAAGGCTCCGACATCCCCAGACCTGGAAGCATTCAAATGTGGAAGAGCGAAAACCTGTTTCGTGTGGCACCAGAGCCAGAAGGAATCTTGGATCAAATATACATCATGTATCACCCACACAACCAGTTCTAAGGTCATATAAAGTCTGAAAGATGGGTGGGAAGTACACATTGTGATGGTCCACCCATTCACTTTTACTTTTCCTTAACCAGTATTACTTTATTTACGTTATATTTATCATTTTGGGAATTATTATTTCATTTTTTGGACTGATCACATTTCTCATTTCCAAACTGTAGGAGTTCTACATGCGCAACTCCGACTTTTGATTGTCAGCCGTTAATGCATGCTTGTAGGACACAACCCCTCTTGTGCCATAGCTAGCAAGATCATCAGATTATGCAAATGTTTCCCTGGCGTGCAACAGATTCATGCCAGATTTGTGTGCTCCATATTATAACTAAGTGATGTTAGGTCACAGAGTTAGAAGAGACAGCATAGTTAGTGGAGAATGAGTAGTAGAGATGTAGGAGTCAGAATCAGTATTGTGAGGAGAGAGAGAGAATTGGTATTGTTAGTAGTATGTGTTGTGTAGATAAAAGGAGTTGTTAATAGAGAATTATATAGATGCAAGTTGTTAGTACTCCAACTTTTGTATGGGGTGGGGGTGGCTCAGTCAGTAGCACGCCAGGCTCATAATCTGTAGTTCCCAGGTTCGAATCCTAGCTGGGTCAGTGTTGAGATTTATCTCCGCAATTTTCCCCGCCCTTTGCACAGTCAGTATGGGACACTGATAGGCTTGGAAAGCTGCCATTCATAGGAAGGGACGTTAAGCTGTGTTCCCGTGTGCGGGAGAGCCATACCCTGTGCATGTTAAAGAACAAGCTGGATAGCCTTGACGGGAGGCTACCATCTGTCTCCCAACAGTTGGTCCCCTCCCCCAGCCTTCTCTGAGCCTTCAAGGTCCGTGTGACTTGGCCATTTAGCCCATGGTGTGTAAAAAAGTGCCGCTCAGAAGTAAAACAACCCAACACAAATCCAACTTTTCTATTCATCAATTTAGGGTAAGTTTTAAATTTTTTAGAAATAAACTTTGTTTGTTTTAGAAACCTTTGAATTTTTGTTATTTTTCTCTTGAGCAACGTTAATAGATTTTTGATTAAATTTAAACTTTAATTGAACTTGACAATCTTTTTTGAATTCTTACTTGATAAGTAATGCTAGAGAAATACCTAACGAACCCTATTTCAACTTTAATTGACAAGTTAATATTGCCTGGCACCCGATAAAGCTATCCGGAATTTTGAATAAATTTGGATCAGGCAAAAGGTCCAACGTGAAAAGTTAATAATTTTTGGAGCATTACAACATCCCATTTATTATCAATTCTGGAGCACAATGGACAGGCAATTGCTGATTTGGATAGTCATCTCCTCCATATCTTCTTTATCATCTTACTCCCCTGAGTTTCTGACAGTAGAACAAAGCCTAATGCTCTCTGCTTGTCCTTCCACTCCAATGGCCTGAAGTTTTACAACAGACCATTCACAGAGGAGCAGCTTTGCCTTGCTCTGCACACTTCTTGTGCATCTGCTGTCTGGCCAGACAGTGTCCATTTTGTCATGCTCCAACACCTCTCACTATCGAGTAAAAATCAGCTGCTCCAACTCTTCAACCGTATTTTCATCGAGGAGCAGTTTCTGGATTCCTGGTGGGAGGCTATTGTTTTGGCCTTCCCCAAGTCATGCCAGGATCCCAAGATTCCTTCAAATTATCATCCAATTGCTTTGACTAGCTGTGTGTGCAAGGTGTTGGGAACAATGGTAAATAACAGGCTATCCTGGTATTTAGAATATCACGGCCTTCTTTCCAACACCCAAATGTGGCTTTCACAGACAACGGTCTACTTTAGACCACCTGATTTGCCTCGAATTGGCGATCAGGAATTCGTTTTTGCATCAAGAGCATCTGGTGTCAATTTTCTTCAACACTGAAAACAGCGTGGAGATTTGGCATTCTTCGTGACTTCCATAACTTCGGCTTGAGAAGTCACATGCCAATCTTCATTTCTAATTTTTTATCTTCCCAATTTTTTCATGTCTGTGTCAGTAACACTCCACCGAGTAATCTTCAGGGGGTACCACAAGGTTGCTTATTGAGTGTTATACTTTTCCCTGTCAAGATCAATTCCATTACATAACGGCTTCCACCAACTGTAGGCAATGCCTTCTATGTTGACGACTTTAGCATCTTTTGTTTGTCATTAAGCATTAGGGTCATTGAACAACCACTGCAAACTGTCCTGAACAGTTTTTGAAGTTTCTCAGTTTGGGTGAAGGCCAATGGGTTTTGGTTCTCCCCACAGAAGATCACTTGCATGCACTTTTGCCACAGTGTAATCTTCATCTGGACCCGAGCTGCAGCTCAGGGGTAACATCATTCCAGTTGTGACAGACCAAGTTTCTCGGTCTCATCTTCGACTGAAAATTTACCTTTTTACCACACATGCAACATCTCAGGTCCAAGTGCATGCAAGCATTGAACGGCATCAAGGTCTCTCCTCTCTACTCCAATGTTCATTGCTCCACCTCTACTGTGCACTTGTCCAGTTGAAACAACTGTGGATCCCAGGTGTATGACTCTGCCCAGAATTCAGTAGTGAAGGTGCTGGACCCTCTACATAATCAGGTGCTCCATGTTTGCACAAGGGCCTTCACTCGATCCAGTCCACAGTCTACATTGAAGCTGATTAACCCTGTTTTTTCTCCATCAGCAGTTGTCCCTATAGTATGCAGCAAAATTGTGATTTCTGCCAGGTCATCCCACTTGGGACTGTATTTTCAGTCCCCAGTGGTAACTGTTATACCAGAGTTGCTGACTGCCATTCGTCCTTTCGGTTCGTGTGTCCAAAGTTACTTGCCAGACATTAACACCAGTCTCAATAGCATGTCACAGTTGATAATTAAGCCACTACCACCGTAGCTAACGGTTTCCCTTTCCTGCGACTTTTCTCTTTGCAGAACAGGGAAGTCCTTTACACCGTACTGTCTGTATCAGCAACTCTTTGCCAGCCATCTTACTGAGCATATGGACTTCTTGCTGTATTCACAGATGGTTCGAATTTCGGCACATCAGTGTGATCAGCCATGGTCTGCTGTGATGTCATCATTGCAGACTAGATCTCACAGCAGAGTTCCATCTTCTTTGCAGAGTTGCATGCTATCAGCCTTGCCTTAGAACACATAGTGACTAAGCATCATTGTCAGTGTGTCTTCTACACCAACTCGCTTCAGGCTTTGATCTAGGTGAGGCATCAGCCACACCCAATGTTCTCTTTTGTTGGGTGCCCAAAAAACTGCAATTTTTAAAAACGGATGATTTTGAAAGTAATAGCAAAGTAACAACAACCTCTGTTGTTGTTGTTTTCGTTTTACATTCATTTTTGCCTTAAACCTATTTCATTATTCCTAGAATTATTTTTATTATTTATCCCAGCATTCTAAACGTCTTTTGTGCTCATCAAATCTAAACTATAAAAAAAGCCAGAACTTCTTCAAGACTGCCTGCAGTCCATGGCTTCACAGAACAGGAAGTAGCAGGTATTCTAATTGCTTGCTCTCACATTCAAGAGTGGGGAGAGAGCCATCTGCTAAATGACTGCATAGCAAGTTGTTTGCATGAATGATTTAAGTCCAAATACTTCCCAAGAAATTGGACTACACCTTCTACCATAGATGGGATAGACTGCACATGGCAATACTTTGCTGATGCTCACATGCATACCTCGTGAAGAGAGATTATCTCAGTGCTATTTTATAGCATCCGTAAGTGTATTCTATAGCATCAGAGGTCCTGCCCAGTCCTACCTTGGTTCCTGTCAAAGTTGATCCCTACCACACATCAATATCACGACAAATCCAAAATTGTTCCCACCATTCTAACTACCTTTGGTATGTTACTTTGTGATTTCACTGCTAATTTCTTTGTTATCGACTTTAGTTGGTCTGCCAATCATTTAATGTTGTTCATTAAATGCTTATTAATAACACTAAGACATTATTATCACTGTTTAACTACAGATAAATGCAACATCTGTTGAGTTGTTTAAAAACATTGAACAGTGTTATAGAGAATTAAAGATTCCAATTTAATTTCTAACTTCTAAAATAAATGTTTTGTGAGAAAATGTAACAGATGATTAATATATGATAATCTGTGTATCTATTATTAACAAATGGACTTCTTAGAAAGTTCACAGTTAATATAGTAATGGAAAGAAAATATTTTGCAAATGCCTAAAACATGTTACAATAAAATGATATTAGTTGAAACAAGTACGTTTCAACAAGTTTCTATCTGTACACACCTCTATTTTGACTCCTCACAGTTGATTCTAGCCTGCAGCTCTCAGCGTCAAACTGGTTAATTGCAATTATGGAGCGCATGCAGTCTATCCTATTTATGGTCAAAGAATTACATTCCCTTCGTAAAATTAGTATTTTATTACCCTTTTTATAATTGAACCTTAGTTTTCATTTCTGTAGATATATTTTATTTCCATAAATTATCAAGCGGTGGCTCAGTCGGTAGCACGCCAGGCTCGTAATCTGTAGTTCCCAGGTTCGAGTCCCAGCTGGGTCAGTGTTGAGATTTATCTCCGCAAAAATTCCCTGCCCTGCCCACGATCAGTAGGGGACACCGATGGGCTTGGAAAGGCCGCCGTCCGGCTAATGGGACGTTAAGCCGTGGCCCCGTGTGAGGGAGAGCCATACCCTGTGCACATTAAAGAACACGCTGGATGGCCTTGACGGGAGGCTACCATCTGTCTCCCAACAGCTGTTCCAGTGGGTCCCCTCCCCCAACCTTCTCTGAGCCTTCGGGGTCCATGTGACCTGGCCATTTAGACCATGGTGTGCAAAAAAGTGCCGCTCAGAGGTAAAACAACCCAACCCATAAATTATCGATCTTTCAGTCAATCAATAATTATTGATTTTTCAGTTATGCTACATTGGATGACTGTCTTATACAAGTTGTTGCAGTGGAAATTTTATATAGCATCACATTAGATTATATATTATTTTTCTTTTATTATTTCAAGGTTTTCCAGTAAAAAAAGAAACTTTGTTGTTGTATTGTTTTATACTGAAGCAAAAAAAGGACTTCCTTGACATCGAAATCAATCCTCGTGTGGGAGGACAGTTTTGGCAACGTTTTCCCCCTTCATAAAATGTCATTTAAAAAAAGAAAATACAAGTTTTTAAATTTATATTGCATGGTTTTAAAAGATCCCCCCTTCGATCCCCCCCGGAGTGGGACCTCCTTGACGAGGGGGGGGGCTTACAGTGCCTCCGAGAAGTTGGGCTCGGATCGCTGGTGCTCCGGTGTTGAAGTCCAGTGGCCCCCGGTGGAGGGGGGCTTGTAGAGGTCTGGCGGACTTTTAGTTAGTGGGGTCCTGTTGGCTTGATCACTTGTCCCCCAGCAAAACTGGGGGTCACAGCCGAGATTGAGGGGCTGTTCTAAGGGCCCCGGACGGGGCTTGGGGAACCCTGTGTTCTGGGGCCCCTCGGGGTGACTTGCAGACTGAGTTGTGCACCTCTTCGTACACTCGTTCGTGGGCTCTCTGAGGCAGTCCCGATGATAAGTAGGTGGACGGATGCTCTTGGGGTGCTTCGGCCCGTTCACAATGGAGAGGACGAAGTTGGAGGCTCGCGGCCCTGTTGCTCCGCGGTGGCCGGCGGGCTTATCGATGGACAAGCCAAACTAAGAGTCCCACATGAATGAGATTTGGACTGTCTGGCTTTTGCAGTGGAGGAACTTGGTTCCTCTGCGAAGTGGGGTCCGGGTGCTGCAGTCTAGTGACCCCTGACATGCTGGAAGCGGCTGTCGTGGTAGACTGCAAGACACTGATAAGGTGAGCGGGCTGTGGTGCCCGGCTCTATGGAGAGGACGAAGTTGGGGGTCGTGCCGAGAGGTTTGGAGTCCCTCGAGGTGTGGCCTTCTGATCGAAGTACCTTGGGCCTCTGCTGCAGAGGACCCAAAAAGTTAGGACTTTCTTTTTATTTCTGGCTCAAAATTCAAAAGACTAAGATCTTTTTATTTATATTTTGGCAAATTTCTAGGCTAAATTCAGTGAGTGATGGGCATATTCCTAGACATCGCTCAAAATTCAAAAGATCCCACTCTCACTGCACCTCAATGATTATATCTTCGAGCAGGCAACAATAACAAGCAGTGCTTCTCTCTTCACACATACAGGTCTTCTCTCGCTGTAGGCAGGACAATGTAAGGCAAGCTTAATTGATAGGAACTTTCTAGTTCATAGTGGTTTCAGTGACATCTCCCTTATGGTGATATACAGCCTAGAGTTGTGGTGCACCGGGAATGTCACGATTTCAATTCGTTGTCCCCCCTTCGATATCTTGGCTGTGCCACTTTATCGATTTAATGCACAAAAGCCGAAAAAAAGGCTTAACTTTTTGGTACTTGGCCAAAATCTCCAAAATTCAACATCCAAAGAAAAATATTCATAACATTTGGTAAAAAATGCAGCCAAGAAAGCTTTCCCCTATTTCATAAACAGGGCAGAAAATCTTATTAAGTGGACAATCGAAGTCACCATGTATAACACTGGCTAGTGTTTTAAAATATACCATGCTGTAAACAATCATTAAAAGAACCCTTCCAGTGTCCAGGCTGAAAAACAGGTTTCTGTCCAGGGGCCAAGCTATTTTCTGTCTATGCTCAGCCAAAAAAAAAATTTTAACTTTAGAACTTTTTTTGCCAAATAACTAATGAAAGGAATTATGACATGTATACCAAATTAATCAGCATTTAACAATAATAATTTATTTCATTCATGCATGGTGTTACAGTAAAGCGAAGGTACAGGTAAATTTAATTCTGGATTTTTCTGAAATTATAATATTTAACAAAAAAACCATATGTTTCATTTTAATAGGACTTTTTTTAGGCATGTAGTAAAAAAATGCATCTGGCAACGCAAATAAAAATTTATTTAAAAAAAAACTAATAGACAGAAATGATTGCAATACACATGAATAGAATAGTTATATATTTCTGAATAACAAAAAAATTATTTTTTGGTTGGTTTTAAGTAAATATTTCTCTCGTTTTATAAGTTTTTTCTCAGTACCATACTTTGAGAAAATTCCAGGCTTTTAGCCAAATGTGCTGAGTCAAATACAAGTCAACTTTAGAATTCAAAAAAAAAATAAACAATCAACAGAAATAGGTCATGTTATATATCAAATTAAACAGAATTTAATTGCAAATTTTATGAAAATATTAATTTCCAAACATATTGATTTTAATAAGGCTTTCTCAATGGGATATGGTGAAAAAAAGGATCGCATTATTCAATTAAGGCTTCATTTTGGAAAACCTGCTGAATAAAAATAGTTAAATCATATATTTATTGAAAGGAAATTTCCTCCCTAATAATATAATATTCAACCTGAAATATGATTTTTATTTCTTTTAATGATTCTTTTCAGTATAGTATATTTTAAACACGACCAGTGTTATACAACATGACTTGGACTTCTCACATTCACGGAATTTTCTGAACTGGTTATGAAATAGAAAAAAACTTCCTAGGCTGCTTTTTTTTACTAAATATTATGAATTTTTTCTTTGGCCTCAACCTGCTACCTGAAACAAAGGGGGGGGGGGGCTTATTACTGCTTTAAAGAACAATGATCGTTACTCCCTACTCAGCTGAGTCCCATCCATAAACATCGTGGAAAATCGTTGTCATGCCTGCATTGCTATTAAGGGGTGACCACACTCCTTATTAAAGATTGCCCATTGCATTCTGATAACTCGTTTTTGGGCAAGTTCCTGTAAGTGTTATTTTTTGACGAAAAATGTTTCTAGTGTAAAATATTTTATGCCATTCGGAAACAGGTATTGTAATTCATGTTTCCATCAAATTTCATTAAAATCATTCATATAGTTTTTTTGTTTATCATAACTTTTCTGAGTTTTCCTTAATTTATGGAAACCAGTGTATTTTGAAAAAAATTATGTCGGCAGTAATTTTTTCCAAAATAATTATTTACTGAATAATTTAACTGTTTTAATTCATAAAATTTGCAAAAATTAAGCCTTAATGCATAGTTTGATCTCATTTTTTTTCACTATATCTCCTGAAAAAGTCTTATTAAAATCAACATGTTTATAAATTCAGAATTGAATTCTGTTTAATTTTGGTATATAACATGACCAGTTTTGGTTCATTGGTTATTTTTTTTTTAATTCTAAAGTTGACTTGTTTATATGATGCAGCACAGTTGGCAAAAGGTCGGGCTTTTCTCAAAATATGTACCGAAAACAAATTTAAAAAAAAAGTATTTTTTTTTTGTTATTGTTATTCAGAAATAAATAGCCTTTCTCTTCATGCACATCATAATTATGTCTATTAGTTTTTTTTTAAATAAATTCGCAACTAGCTAAGTGAGAGTTCAGGTACCTAATGGCCTTTGATCAGGATTATCCACCTGATATAAGGTATCCCATGGCTCTGTTAACTTAGGGCTGGCAACCCACAAGCAAACGCAGCTGCAGATTTTCGCTCAACAGAAGCCCACCAGTGCAGCAAGTCCAGGATACATAATCAGGATCAAAGCTATAAATCTGCCCTAACCACTCCTCAGCAGGGCAGAAAAGCAGAGAAAAGTGGCCATAGATGACCAGTTCAGCAGGCCACACTGATCTAGCAGCCCTCCCTTTTCGTTCCCTTACAAAAGAGAATATTTCTTTTGAAAGGTACTAACGGCCTGCACCACGAGAAGGCGGAGTCGGACATTTGGTATTGGGCCTGGCCGGTTCTATGCATAATCACTGGGGATTGGTATACACAGCTCTCCTTCCAGTGTATGCCTAGCTACCATTTACAAGCCTGAAAGAAACAGTCAGAATAAATAAGTTTAACAGGGAGCTACCAAAAATATCTCCCTTCAAATGATTTCTACACGTAATAGAACATCCATGTAAACGATTGTTGTCCTGATTACGAGGCAGTATGGCTAACGAATGGGTATTTTCGCACTTCTAAACAGTGTTGCCAATTTAGAGTGGAAATACTCTCAGTTGTTTAAAATTCCCTTTGTATTAGATTTTCTACTATTATGTGAATGGAATATATTAAATACTGCAGTTTATTTGTTGAAAATTGCTGAAGTTATTCTGTTATTTACATTCCAGTACAGCACTTATGGCAAAAAAGATATCAAGTGAAGAATAGGTTTCAAGTGCATAGTAGTATCACTTACTGGCAAACTGCAGGAACTCTAATATGGCGTGATGTATATTACTGCAATTTCCAAGAAAATGAAATTTATGTCAAATTATTTTGTATATTAAAAAAAAACGTATTTTAATTGATAGTGTTTTGTTTTAGTCAGCAGTAGAAATGTCTATTTTCTGTTGTGTTTTGTGATGAAGTATATCATTCCGGAGTAACCACCATAATCACAACCTCAGCTCTGAGAAGTGATGATGTGCCAAAACAGGGTCAACATAAGCCCACATCTAAGTAAATTATGGGGGGGATTGGCACGATCACTCCGAATTAAACGAATTTAATTTTTACTTCCGTTTTAGTAGTCTAACAAACTAACAAATTTCTCGAAAAATTTGGTAATATATATATACTCGAAATTCATCAGTGCCTCGTGATTTCCATCGTCACTGCAACCTCTATTTGATCTTGAACACAGCATTGGATCTGAAAACTCGTTATTTCTGAGTCCTACTGCCTAAATTCTATTATCTTTACAAATTTATTACACTCAGCTCAATATGGTTCCCAAAAAAAATAGAAGCAGCTTACTTTTAGAAAAATTTGCTGTTAACTGTCAATGTCAATTTATATACAGGTAAATTCGTATGCTGTATCTTTTCTAGATTTAAGTAAAGCCTTCGATGCCTTGGATTCTGCTATTTTGCTCAGGAAGTTGGAAAGAATTGGCATTAGATAGGTGGTTCAAAGCTTATTTAAATTATCGATACATTACCACCAAAATAAGACTACAGAAGCTCTCCTCGGGCTTCACAGTATGGTGTACCTCAGGGGTCAATTTTGGATCCATTACTGTTCTTAATATATATTAATGATTTATTGTTTTTCTGCTGAGGTCCTGCCATCCTCTCAGATCTTCTACTGTGGAATATAAACTGACAGGCTCCTGTCAGACCTCTGTGGCAAGCAGCTGCGTGAGGGGGTATTTATTATTTTTAGTAGATGTTAAATTTACTGGTTCAATCTATACGCCGATGACACTGTATTAGTCAATTATGATTATAATTTGGACACAATTTTTTACAATTCCCAACTTGATCTTAACAAAATGGTGAAATAAGAAAAAACTATTTGAACAGTAATAAGACCAAAGTTAAGTATACGTCGTTTGATTTTGATAGCGTGCTTTAATGTTTAAAATTAATACTATTAGGAAGTTCGTGAAACATGAAATGTAATATTAATGCCCTTGACCATAGTTAGGGTAGACTGCGCATGGTAATACTTTGTTTACCGTCACATGTTAACATCTGACAGGTGACAAGAGAACAGTTTATCCTTGTTTTATAAGGTTCGAGTCTCAGCTGGGACAGCGTTGAGATTTATCTCCGCAAAACTCCGCCCACGGTCAGTAGGGGACACTGATGGGCCTGGAAAGGTCGTCGTCCGTCGGATGCGACGTTAAGCCATGAACCCATGTGTTGCAGAGCCATACCCTGTGCACGTTAAAAGAATATTGGATGCCCTTGACGGGAGGCTACCATCTGTCTCCTAACAGCTGTTCCAGTGGGTCCCCCGATGGGCTTGGAAAGGCCGCCGTTCGTCGGATGGGACGTTAAGTTGGGCCTGTGTGCGGGAGAGCCATACCTTGTGCACGTTAAAGAACACGCTGGATGGCCTTGACGGGAGACTACCATCTGTCTCCCAACAGCTCTTCCAGTGGGTCCCCTCCCCCAACCTCACTCTTCGGGGTCCATATGACCTGGCCATTTAGCCCATGGTGTGCAAAAAAGTGCCGCTCAGAGGTAAAACAACCCAACCCAGTGTGTCCCCTCCCCCAACCTCTGAGCCTTCAGGGTCCTTGTGACCCTGCCGTTTAGCCCATTGTGTGCAAAAAAAGTGCCGCTCAGAGGTAAAACAACCCAACCCATGTTTTATTGCAGTTCTTTAGCAATATCTTAAAAGAGGCCAGATGGAGAATATTTTTTTATAATTAAGGCCTATTGTACCAATTATTGCCCAAGTAGGTTTAAAAAGAAAAAAAAAGTTCTTATTTCGAAAATAAAGTATCTCTTAGTCTAGGGACGTACCCAAAGAGGAAGTCCGGATCCCTCCATAAAAATCCTAATGGTCCTGTAGTCTTGAAAACGTTTGTATAAAAACTTTTATTCCCATATTTTATTTCCGACACTAAAAATAGGTTTTATGCCAACTTTAAAATCTGTCCATATAGAAAATCTTTGTAACCTTTCCTGTTTGGTGGAATATTTTAGTAATTGGGAAACCCTGTTCAAGTCTTTCCCTCTGATTCGTCTTACCCACCGAAACTGAATTCTCGGAGCCTCCAAAACCGAATCATCGGACCCACCAAAACAAATCTCGGAACTCCCCCCCCCCCCCCACCCAAAATAAATCCTGGGTACATACCTGTCAGTCTGTAAATGTACGGCATAAACTTGAAGGAGAGCTGTGTACCTACCAATCCCCAGTGATGATGTATAGAATCGGCCAAGCCTAGCACCTAATATCCGGGCCCATCTCGTGATGCAGACCGTTAGTACCTTTCAAAAAAATTTCTCTTTTTGGAACGGAACAGGAGGGTTGCCAGATCAGTGGCCTATTGAACTGGTCATCTATAGCCACTTTTTTTTCTGAAATGTGGTCAGGACAGATTTTTGGCTTTAAGCTTGATTATGGATTCTGGACTTGCTGCACTGGTGGGCTTCTGTTAAGGGAAAATCTGCCGCTGCGTTTGCTTGTGGGTTGCCAGCCCTAAGTGAACAGAGGCATTGATACCTTATATCAGGTGGATAATCCTGATCAGAGGCCATCGCAGGTACCTGAACTCTCGGCTAGTAGCGCATCGTCAGTCATAAACGAGTAATGTGTATCAGGCAGGTCATATGGTTCTTGGAAAGGTGGTGCCTGAAGTTCCTACCAGCATGGGTGGCTTCAGCCTGTAGTAGTGGGGGAACAGGTCTTTGCCCCATGCCTGCGCCTATCAATAAACCAAGTTTCTTTAAAAATGCTACTAACTCTGCAGGTTCGTGGAACGTGAGGACGTTCATCATCATCATCCTCAAGCAGCCATTGCCTACGGAGGTCCAACCGTAGTTTAATTCTCCAAGCATATCTGTCCTGAGCTACATCTGCTGCATCCGGCCACTGTACACCAATTCTAACAAGGTCCTGTTTGACATTGCCCACCGCATCCTAGGTCTCCCCCTCCTTCTGAGGCCTCTAGGTACACTGTTCATAACCCTATTCGCCAATCTATAATTATCCATACGGGCAACGTGGCCAAACCAGCGGAGTCTCTGCACAATATGCTGCTTAAAGGAGGTTGCAGACTCCTTTGCCTAACCTCATCATTAGTTACAAAGTTAAACCACCTAATCCCAAGATACTGCGTAAGCATCTAGATTCAAAAGCATCTAGTTTCCTGTTATCTTGTTTACACAGCGTCCAAGTTTCACTACCATAACTAACCCTAGAAAGAACCAAACTATTATAGTCTAATTTTAGTCTTTAGGTGTATACGCCTATTTCTCGATAGATTCTTAAAAGTCCCGGCAGCAATACCTATTCGTCTGTTAATCTCATGCCGCACATCACCAGTATCAGTTACCAGTATCAGTTACGTAGCTCCCAAGGTAATTAAACTCTGACACCTGCTCAAGACTGCAACCATTCAGATTAACTGAATCACAACCTGCCTGACCAATTTTCATCACTTTAGTTTTCTCTCAGTTTATAACCAAACCTACTGTACTACCAGTCTCATCAACAGCTCGAATGAAAGGGTTCATCTCATCAACATCATTTGTCAAAAGGGTTAAATCGTCAGCATAATCTAAATCAGAAATTTTCGTATATCCAGCCCATTTAAGCCCAAAATCTTTCCCTTGAAGTGAATTTCGCATAACATAATCAATAACCAAGCTAAAGAGAAAAGGAGACAAAATGCACCCTTGTCGAACACCAGAAGTAATGCTAAACCAATTGCTACAAGCCTTGCCAACTCACACACGACTCAGTGTTATTATAGAGAGCTTTCATTATGTTAACTAACTTGTCTGGTATACCATATGATCTCACAATCAACCACAAATTATGACGATCAACAGAGTCGAAAGCCTTTTTGAAATCAACAAAGCTAGCAACCAAAGGTATCTGAAACTCTAAACATTTCTGAAGAATCTGCCTAAGTGAAAATATCTGATCTACACATCCCCTACCACTTCTGAATCCACATTGCTCATCACGCAATTGCCTGTCAACCGGATTCTTAATTCTATTAAGCACAATCATGAAAAGAACTTTACCTGGAACAGAGAGTAGGCTGATACCCCTATAGTTATCACAAGAACTGCGATCACTTTTTTTGAAAATAGGGATAATAATGGCTCTGGTAAAATCTTTAGGAACCATGCCTTTATCATAAAAGTTATTCAAAATTTCAGTCATCCAAATGGTAACTGAACATTCCCAGCTCTAAGCATTTCCTTTAGTAATTTCATCCATCCCTGGGGATTTATGAAGTTTAAATTTAGAAATAGCCAAACTAGCTTCAGATTGTGTTATAGTACCAACATTAAAGCCAACAATGCATCATCATGCATTAAATTGCATTTAAAGTCAACAATGCATCAATTATTAAAATGCATTTAAAGCCAACAATACATTGTTGGTAACCACATTGTTTAGAACATCACTGAAATGCTCAGCCCACCTAGCCATGACAGAATCCTCACCTTCTATAACGTTACCTTGTTTATCGTTCAATCCCTGTATACCTGTTCGTTTTCTACCACACAAAACATTAACTATCTGGTACAGCTCTCTGCTGTTGTGCTGTCTAACTGCTTCCTCAGCTTTGTCAGCCAGGCCATCAAGCCAAAGATTCTTATCAGTAGCTAACTGATCCTTTACACGTTTATTAAGTTCTTTGTAATGCTTTCTATTAGGACTAGTAGGGTACTGATTAAGGACATTCCTGCAGTTCCTTCTTTCTGAAATAAGCTCAAGTGCCTGATCACTTAAATAATTCTGCCTCATCTGCTCCTTTTTCCCTAAAAGAATACTGTTAGTTTCCAAAAAAGCCTGTTTAAAATGCCCTCGCACAGAAATTCCAGCATTATAACTTAGATATTTTAGGCTTGCAAGAAACCAGTTTGACAGGTAAATGCATGAACAGTGTGCCTAAAGGCCTCAGAAAGAAGGGGAGACCTAGGATGCGGTGGGCAGACAATGTCAAACAGGACCTTGTTAGAATTGGTGTGCAGTGGCCAGATGCAGTAGATGTAGCTCAGGATAGACTTGCTTGGAGAACTAATTTGCACGGTCTGGTTGGACCTCCGTAGCCCATGGCTGCTTGAGGATGATGATGATGATGATGATGATGATGGGCTAAATGGCAAGGTCACAATGAGGGCTCAGAGAAGGTTGGGGGAGGGGACCCACTGGAACAGCTGTTGGGAGACAGATGGTAGCCTCGCGTCATGGCCATCCAGTGTGTTCTTTAACGTGCACAGGGTATGGTTCTCCCGCACACAGGGCCATGGCTTAACATCCCATCCGACGGACGGTGGCCTTTCCAAGCCCATCGGTGTCCCCTACTGACCGTGGGCAGGACGGGAAGTTTTGCGAAGATAAATGTCAAAACTGTCCCAGCTGGGACTCGATCCTGGATACTACAGATTATGAGCCTGGTGCGCTACCGACTGAGCCGCCCTGTGCAAAAAGGAGATGTATCTCTTGTGCTAGGTGACATCAATGCCAAAGTTGGTACTGACTCTGACCTTTGGGCAGGAGTTTTTTAGGTCCATTTGGCATTGGTAGTTTCAATGGCAATGGTGAACGTCTCCTAAATGGTTTATGAATAACTATCATAAGGCCATTTATAAATATACATACAAATTTCGCCTGATGGGTTGCACAGGAATATGATAGATTATATTTTAATTAATAACAAATGGGCCAGTTCAGTTAGGAATACCAGATCATACAGGGGAGCCAAAATTGGATATGACCATTATCTGGTCAAAAGTGTGTTGCAGCTGAAGCTTAAGAAAATTACCTTCAACGCTGAAGGTCTGAAAGATCCAGATGTATACAAAGCATACCATGATAGTCTACTTAGTCATTACGACAATCGTGGTTTGCTTACAGCTGAAGTTGAGAAAGAAGGGGATCAATTTAAACAGGCTTTTCTTGAAACCAACAGTACTCTTTTGGGTAAAAGGGAACAGAGAAAACAAAATTATTTGAATGATAAGGCTATGTAACTTATTTCTGAAAGCAGGAAGTGCAGGATTAATATGAATCAACACCCTACTAGTCCTAACAGAAGGCATTACAACGAACTTAAGCAACGTGTAGAGGATCAGTTAACAGCAGATAAGAATCTTTGGCTTAATAGCTTGGGTGAACAAAGCAGAGGAAGCAGTTAGACAGCACAACAGCAGGTATGCCAAATTGCTAATGTTTTATGTGGGAAGAAACAGACAGGTATACACGAATTAAGGGATAAACATGGCTAGGTGGGCTGAGCATTTCAGAGATGTTCTAAATAATGTGATTAATTTATAATAGACGTGTAAACGAAAGATAGAAATATAGAAATTTTTTAAAGATGTGTAAACGAGAGAAATTATATACCGGAATGGAAATCCAGTCTCATGGCCCCCATTTACATTTATCTGGCTTATGTTTCTTGCTGCACTTAAATTTTTTTCTAGATCAGGGCCTGGTTCAGAAATGTATTTCGAGAGTGAAGGCTGAATGCATGAACATACGCATGATTTAGTTTGGGGGGGGGGGGGTCTGAGAATTCAGTTATGGTGGGGGAAGTCTGACAACAAGACGAGTAGGGTTTCAAAATTATTAAAATATTCCATCACCAAGAAAGGTTAAAACGATATTCTATATGGAATGAGATTTTATTTATATTTTTTAAATCTATTTTTAGAGTCTGACAAAAAAAATGGGCCTAAAATAAAATTATACAAAGACAGCTGTTTTGGATTTCAAAGCAGGTAGACACGTTTCAGATTTACTATAAGACTACAGGATTTTCGGGATGGGGAGTGGGAGGTCTGGAACCACCCTTCCTGCATATGTCTTGCAGAATGTAACAAGTTGCATATAAGGTGAAAGCTAATGACGTGGGGTATGTTGTGGTCCATAAACACATATCCCCTTGATTCTCCATCAAAAGAAAAGGAAATTTGAAAGTTTTTCTTTTACCGTATTTTCGATGCACAATATTCCTTCAGATGGGATATTAAGTCATGACCTGTGCGCAGCAGAGTCCATAACCTCTGCACATTAAAGAACAAGCTGGATGGCTTGGATGTAATATAGACTACCATCTGTCTCCTACCAACAGTCCCCCTCCCACTAACCTTCTCTCAGCCTTCGGGGCCCTTGTGACCTGTCAGTTATCCCTGTGTATGCAAAAAAAGTGTCACTCAGAGGTAAACCAATCCAAATCGAACACAAGGGCTTACAGTTATGAGTTAGGTGTCAAATGAAAGTTCGTATGAGGACTTTTATTATGCTTCCCACTATTCTCTCCTCACTTGAAAAGGGGACGGAAATTTCGCGGGGATCGACCTTAAAGGGTTATACCTCAATAGTTATATCTCAAAGCTCATCTCAAATGTCATGGACTACTTCAAACACGACTCCAAATGATAGGTGGAGGAAAAATTTTCTTGATGTTTGTAAGTCGTATATGAAATGGAAAGTTTCTGAAGGTATGTATTTTTAGTGAGAAAAAAAATACATATTTATTAAAAAGTACATATATTCCTTTATCCGCCCTTAAAAGTAGAAAATAAACATCAAGCATAGTGATGGTGCAATCAGTGACTGAGTTCGTATTCACTTCAAAGGAAGATAGGTAGCCGATTTACCTACATAACAAGATTGCAGGATCCCTATCTTCCTTTGAAGCGAATACGAATTTAGTGACTGATTGCACCATTGGTATGTTTCAGGTTTATTTTCTACTTTTCTAAAGTGCATTTAAGAAGTTAGGTATTTTGTAAATTTTTTGTTTATATTTATATTAGAAGAAAGGAGAAAAATATATTAGGATATACTGCAAAAATATGTTTAGTACACCGTTAATGAAATAAATATATTATTACTTTACTCCAGTAACAGAACTCGTGCAAAATTTCAACGGAATTCGTAACCCTATTTAATAGAAATAAAAATTCAGTCCCAAAAATAATCTATGATAGTAAATGTTAGATGTTTGTCAAAAGCTGTTTAGAATACTAACAATTTAGTATCCCATGATTAAGAGATCATATTATATTGCTTCCATCCTGACAAAATAATTCAGCAGTCAATATTTTCATGTTTGCTGAAATCTAGCCATTTTAAAAGTAACAATGAATGGTTGGATGCGAGTAAAGCAAAACGTGTTAATAATTCTATTTTAAATGAGTAACTTAACGATAACAGTCATATATAATTGCCACAACGATCTAGGTGAAAATAGCTTTACTCACTTATGAAATGCAATTGTTCCTCCTTTAAAAAAATTTGTGGCAGCAAGCACTGCACACCATTCTCAAAGCTTTCTTTCCACAATAATGCCATATTTGTTCCCACTGGTCATGTGACTTAGTCATTGGACTTAGTATTGTAGTCTGGTTGTAGTCAATGCAGCCTCCGTGTATGCCACAGTGTTTTGAATTAGCAAATAAAAAACAACTTTTATTTAAGTATATTCAGGTGTGAATTGTTTCAACAATTTTAGGAACAGTTACACTGTTTAAATTACAGGCTAGTCCATTAAACACCCCTGAAGCAGCTGCTTGCCACAGATGTCTGAAAGGAGCCCTGTCAGTTATATGCCATAATAGGTCTGAGATGATGGCGGAACCTCACAGAAAAACGAGACATACATATGCCAATCTGTAGCTATGCATACGGACAACATGACCAAACTAACGCAGTCTCTGTCTGCACAAAGTGCTGTTCAAAGGAGGTTGTTGACTCCTTCTAATCTGATCATTGGAGTGGGGGTGGCTCAGTTGGTAGCCCGCCAGGCTCGTAATCTGCAGTTCCAAGGTTAGAGTCCCAGCTGGGTCAGCATTGAGATTTATCTCCGCAAAATTTCCCGCCCTGCCCATGGTCAGTAGTGGACACCAATGGGCTTGGAAAGGTCACAGTCCGTTGGATGGGACGTTAAGCCATGGCCCAGTGTCTGGGAGAGCCATACCCTGTGCACGTTAATAAACACACACTGAATGGTCTTGACGGGAGGCTACCATCTGTCACCCAACAGCTGTTCCAGTGGGTCCCCTCCCCCAACCTTCTCTGAGCCTTCGGGGTCCATGTGACCTGGCCATTTAGCACATGGTGTGCAAAAAAGTGCCGCTCAGAGGTAAAACAACCCAACCAAACCTAATCTGATCATTACTTACAAAGTCAAACCACTTAATTTCCAAGATACTGCGTAATCATCTATTCTCAATGTCAGCAGATTTCCTGTCTTCCTGCTTACACAGGGTCTAGGTTTCACTACCATAACTAATCTTAGAAAGAATCAAATTATTTTACAGCCTAATTTTAGTCTTTAGTTGTACACCCCTATTTTCCACACTCTTCATAGATTCTTATAAGTGGCCATAGGTCACCAGTTCAGTAGGCCAAACTGATCTGGCAGCCGTCCCTTTTCGTTCCCTTCCAAAAGAGAATATCTCTTTTGAAAGGTATTAACGACCTGCAACACGAGAAGGCGGGGTCGGACATTTGATGCTAGGCCTGACCGGTTCTATGCATCATTACTGGGGAGAGTTACACAGCTCTCCTTCAAGTATATAGCTAGCTACCATTTATCATTCTATACACCAAATTTTCCGAAAGTCTGATTTTGAAGTTCAGGCACTTTACAAAAAATTCCAAACAGAATTAAATTAACCGAAAATAGTTTTAAAATTGTAATATTCTGGCTGAAACTAAATATTTATTGCTAGTGAAGATGAAAAACTTCTACTTAATTGATATTACTCTTCGAAAAGTAAAAGTATTGGCAAGATTATGGTATAGCACTTAAATATCCTATAGTATTTTAGGAATTTTCTAGTTTTAAAAAATAGATTATCAATATTTTGGCATTCAAATTGACCGAAGAAAACAATATCGTCAATTGATTGATTTCGGGTTTTAACTGTTTTCACTGGTCGGTAATTTTCAATCATTGGTAAATTTACTAGTTATGGCATTTAAGAATAATAAAAATGTGAGCGAAAAGAATATGACATTGTTAGAAGAAGACTTTTATTGGATATGCTCAATGCATTTACTATGTGATTTTTAATATTTTTTTTTATCCAGTTTGATATGGCTGTATGTAGAATGGATCCTTGTGGTATTATATGTATAGTATTAACTTACATAGCAGTTTTGTATGCAGACTATGCCGTGGTTCAGTGGATGGTGATTCCAACTATGTCATCTAGGTGAGTTAAAATTGAGTGATAGAAATAATCTAGATAATACATAAAAATTTTACCAAATCTAATATGGGTGGGAAAAGAAGTTTTTATGTGTGGGAGGGAACATGACAGTGTTGTAACAAGCATGTGCATCTAATTATAATAGTTTGAGATGAATTGAGTGTTAGTAGTTATGTATAGTATAATTATTGTATTATAGTGATATATTAATTTTGTTAGATATTTATTGCATTGTTAATGTGATTAATATGATTTATTGGGAATATGTGGAAGGGTTGGGTGGCCTTTTTTTTACATAAAAATTTTGGTTGTAGAATTGGCAGTGTTGGAAAAATTGTAGTTCATATTGGAAACAGGAACATTAAGCATTATTTAGGGGAGATTTATTTTGTTAGAAATGTATGTTTTTGTTGCCGAGTTGTTAGCACATTACACTACTGATCTAAGGGCATTGGGTTTGAGTCCCAGTAAGGCGCAGATGTTATGTTGATGCTGAGGTTCCAACATTCTCACAGAGCTTCTATGACGTGTTGCTCAGAATGAAAGTGGTATAAGTCAGCGAAAATCGAGTTTTGACTTATACAACGATATGTACAGCTCTTGATGGTATCTTTTATGTGGCAAAGTAGCATCAGTCAGTTTCAACCAGATTTTGCATGAGAGCAGCACTTTGTTCTTCCCCAAAAAGCAGCCCTTTAAGAGAAGAAAACGCAAAACTACTTGTTTTGAAAAAATTGGTTTCTCTGACTTATACCACTTTCATTCTGAGCAACACATATTAAACTGGCAAGCTCCTGTCAGACCTTTAATAATATGTCAGAATATTTATTGGCTACTATTTGTTGTTAAGAAGTTTAATATGGATATGTAATTGCTGAAAATGATAAGTAATATATTAATTGGTGCAGAAATGCAATTAGCATTGTGATAGATATTGCAGGTTGGGATAATGTTGGGTATATGGTTTTTTTGTTTTCACCAATGACATTATTTAGATTTGGGGGCTATTTTATAATTTGGAGCAGCAGTGCATTGTTTTCTATTTTCATGGTTTTTGGTATGTGTTGTCTCCGTTGACATTTTTTAATTTTGGAGGTTTTTTTATAATTTGGATTGGCGATGCAATGTGCTGTGATTCAGTTAATCTGAAGGGTTGCAATCGAACAGGTCACAGTTTAATTATCTAGGGAGCTATGTAACAGATACTGACAGTCTTGGATACTGACACTATTTCTAAATTTGTATAGCATGATGGAAGAAATACATTTTGTGTTGCCATTGCGAAATGCCTGTTGCCACTTCTATGTACTTAATATAAGTACAGAATGTCATGATACCAGAGTCACACATGCAGTATCTTTTATATTGTTTACAAGACCACTGCATATTTCCTGACAATGGCAAATGTATGGTTCATGTTTTTTTTTCCATTACTTTTGTATTAACCCAATATATCTAATTAAACAGAATGTAGTTCTGAATTTCATGAAAATAAAAAAATTAAGTAAATTTGTAAAGATATTAATTATAATAAGTTTTCCACAGTGATATAGTGAAAAAAAAAATAGATGCAATTGTGCAGCTGAGGCCTAATTTTGGAAAACTAGATCAATAAAAACAGTTGAATTATATATTAATTGAAAGCCAATTTCCTCCTAAACATTATATTTGCATGAAACATGATTTTTACAATATATATAAATCTAAGGAAATAAAATCATAATAGATTTATAAAAATGAAAGCAAGGTTTTAATTATAAATGTACAAATAAAATGCTAACTGAATTGAAAAGTTTATTCAATGTTGATACTATATGCAGTACACCCATGCATATGTTCTGACACTTGCTACTAATTACTGCTACCTGTGTTTTGCTGGGCTGTAACCTAGTTTACCAGCAGTTCTGCCATATTGAAATAGGTTTCAGGAAGAATTTTTAAACTTTAAGAAAAAATGAATTTGCAGTAGTGTTGTGTGCACCTCACAGTTGCGAGCACTTTTCTAGTGGTATGCAGTATATCTCTTCTAAAAATAAACTGTCTTTAACAAATTATTTCTACCACAGCTAATAAAATATTCATGAAATGAAAAAAAAGTTGGTTTTTCAGGTTTGAATTATCTGCTGCTATGAGATCCCATGGCCGAGTGGTTAGCGCGCTTGGCTACTGATCTAAGGGACCTGGGTTCGAGCCCCGGATAAGGCATGGATGTTCATGGTGTTTTTCTGCTGAGGTCCTGCCATCCTCTCAGACCTTCTACTATGGCATATAAACTGACAGGCTCCTGTCAGACCTCTGTGGCAAGCAGCTGCTTGAGGGGGTATTTATTATTTATTTTTATTATGAGATATAGATAAAAATTTTAGGTAGAGAATTTCTGCCTAAATATGAAGTTACGTTTGTTGTTGTAGCATCACTGACCAGTGATTGTGCTCCTGATCTGTGGAAATATGATACACCTACAGCATAATGGATCCAGAAGATATAAGTTATTCCCATATACTGCTTACATTTATAGGATTTTTTTCTCCCATTTATGGAAGAACAAAAAATAAATTTAAAGAAATAACTGATTCCTGATAATGAATGACATCATGCATACACAAGCAAAGAAAGCTTTAGCATGGAAATCAGTTCTATGGTTGGAAGGACAATTTTTTCAGGATGTTATAACTATCTCCCTGCCTCTCATTCTGCATCAAAAACTGATCAAATAATGTAACAAAATAACAGAAATGAGAGATTGATTTATTTTTACTGAATATTTTGTATTTTTTCATTGTGTGTTACATTTTTTGAGTTGTAGATAGGTAGTCACTGGGAGGAGAGCTATGCACCAATCCCCTGTGATGATGCATAGAACTGGCCAGGCCTAACACCTAGTGACCGACCCCACCTTTCTGTGGTGCAGACCATTAGTACCTTTCAAAAGAGAAACTCTCTTATGGAAGTGAACGGAAGGGGAGGATGCCAGATTAGTGTGGCCTGCTGATCTGGACAACTATGGCTACTTTTCTTTTCAACCCACCTGAGGAGTGGTCAACCACACAGGGTCCTGGTGCTGACCATATAAACCCACTGCACTGGACAGATATATGGCTCTGAGCTTGATTATGGATCCTGAATTTGCTGCACTGATGGGCTTCTGTGGAGGGAAAATCTTCTGCTGTGTTTTCTGTTTGTTTGTGGGATGACAGCTCCAAGTGAATAGATTGGCAGGATATGTTTATCAGCTGGTGGATAATCCTGAGCAGAAGTCATCGCAGGCACCTGAACTCTTGGCTTCTACTGGCATTGTTAAATTCTACATTGGAGGAAGTCTTTCAGTGAAGATGGCTTCAGCTTTTAGTGGTCGGGGAACGGGACTTTGCCCCACACCTGCGATTAGGGGGCTGTTTGATATTGTTGGCATTCCCTCTCTCAATAAACATAGTTTCTTTAAACATCTCACTAACCATTTTCTCTCCATAAAAATAAATAAAAAATACCTCTCAAGCAGCTGCTTGCCACAGAGGTTTGACAGGAGCCTGTCAGTTTATATGCCATAGTAGAAGGTCTGAGAGGATGGCAGGCCCTCAGCAGAAAAACGACACAGACAGCCATGCCTTACTGGGGCTCAAACCCAGAGCCCTTAGATCAGTAGCCAAGCACGCTAACCATTAGGTAGTTGGAATGTGAGGACTCTCACAGAGCTTTTTCTCTTGATGTCCTCACACACGAATTCCACTGTTATAATTTAGATATTCTCAGCCTGCAAGAGACCAGATAGACAGATAAAGGTCAGATTCTTAAAAATAATCTTAAATTTCTCATTTTAGGGAGGAACGATAATAAACATCACCAAGACGTGGGTCTGCTTCTCAGTAGCGATGCTCTTCTAGGATTAGAGTGCATTAATGAAAGGTTTCGTACAGCAAAATTTCAGACAAGCGTTAAATAATTGAATGTTATCTGCTGTTATACCCCCACTCAGGATGCCGATGAGGATGAGAAGGATAGGTTTTATGGACAACTTCAGGATATTTTGAATTCTGTCAAGAAAGGAGATATTATCCTTTTTCTAGGTGACTTCAATGCCAAAGTTGGCACTGACTCTGACCATTGGGGAGGAGTGATAGGCCCTTTTGGTATTCATAGCTGAAATGGCAATGGGCAACATCTCCTACAGGGAAGTAAATTCAGTGGTTTCAGAAAAACTAACATTTATTACAAACTCTGCGACATACATAGGTACACATGGGTTTCACCTTATGGGCTGCATAAGAATATGATTGACTATATATTAATTAACAGCAAATGTGCTAGTTCTGTTAGGAAGACCAGGTCATATAGGGGAGCTGAAATTGGATCTGACCAATACCTTGTTAAAAGTGTCTTGCAACATAAACTTAAAAAGTGTTGTGCTAGGGTTAAAAAATTTACTTTTAATACCGAAGCTCTGAAAGACCCAGTTATAGTCAAAGCTTACCGTGATAGGTTACTTAGTCATTATGACAGTCATGGTTTGCTTAATACTGAAGTTGAGGAAGAATGGGGCCATTTTAAACAGGCTTTTTTGGAAACTAACAGTACACTTTTAGGAAAAAAGGAGCGGAAGAGGCAGACTTATATGAGTGATAGGGCACTTGAGCTTATTTCGGAAAGAAAGAACTGCAGGAATGTCCTTAATCAATACCCTACTAGTCCTAATAGAAAGCATTACAGAGAACTTAATAAACGTGTAAAAGATCAGTTAGCTGCTGATAAGAATCTTTGGCTTGATGGTTTGGCTGACAAAGCTGAGGAAGCAGTTACACAGCACAGCAGAGAGCTGTACCAGATAGTTAATGTTTTGTGTGGTAGAATAAGGACAGGTATACAGGGATTGAAGGATAAACGAGGTAAGGTTATAGAAGGTGAGGATTCTGTCATGGCTAGGTGGGCTGAGCATTTCAGTGATGTTCTAAACAATGTGGTTAGTTCTATTCCCATTGTTTGCAATGATGATAGTTGCATTGGTGGCTTTAATGTTGGCCCTATAACAAAAGGTGAAGTTATTTTGGCTGTTTCTAAACTGAAACTACATAAATCCCCAAGGGTAGATGAAATTACTAAGGAAATGCTTAGAGCTGGGAATGTTTCGGTTACCACTTGGATGACTGAAATTCTGAATATCTTTTATGATAAAGGCATGGTCCCTAAGGATTTTACCAGAGCTATTATTATCCCTATTTTCAAAAAAGGTGACTGCAGTTCTTGTTATAACTATAGGGGTATCAGCCTACTCTCTGTTCCAGAGAAAGTTCTTTGCATGATTGTGCTTAATAGAATTAAGAATCTGGTTGACAGGCAATTGCGTGATGAGCAATGTGGATTCAGAAGTGGTAGGGGATGCATAGATCACACATTTTCACTTAGGCAGGTTCTTGAGAAATCTTTAGAGTTTCAGAAACTTTTGGTTGTTAGCTTTGTTGATTTTAAAAAGGGTTTCGACTCTGTTGATTGTCATAATTTGTGGTTGATTGTGAGATCACATGGTTTACCAGACGTTAATTAACATAATGAAAGCTCTCTATAATAACACTGAGTCTTGTGTGAGAGTTGGTATGGCTTGTAGCAATTGGTTTAGCATTACTTCTGGTGTTCGAAAAGGGTGCATTTTGTCTCCTTTTCTCTTTAGTTTGGTTATTGATTATGTTATGCGAAATTCACTGCAAGGGAAAGATTTTGGCCTTAAATGGTCTGGATGTATGAAAATTTCTGATTTAGATTATGCTGATGATTTAGACCTTTTGACAAATGATGTTGATGAGATGAACTCTTTTATTTGAGCTGTTGATGAGACTGGTAGTAGAGTAGGTTTGGTTATAAACAGAGAGAAAACTAAAGTGATGAAAATTGGTCAGGCAGGCTGTGATTCAGTTAATCTGAATGGTTGTAGTCTTGAGCAGGTGTCACAGTTTAATTACCTTGGGAGCTATGTAACAGATACTGGTGATGTGCAGCATGAAATTAACAGACGAATAGGGATTGCTGCTGGGACTTTGAAGAATCTATGGAGAGTGTGGAGAAATAGGTGTTTACACCTAAAGACTAAAATTAGACTTATAATAGTTTGGTTCTTTCTAGGGTTAGTTATAGTAGTGAAACTTGGACGCTTTGTAAACATAACAGGAAACTAGATGCTTTTGATTCTAGATGCTTATGTAGTATCTTGGGTATTAGGGGGTTTAACTTTGTAACTAATGATGAGGTTTGGCAAAGGAGTTGGCAACTTCCTTTAAGCAGCATATTGTGCAGAGAGAGACTCCGTTGCTTTGGCCATGTTGCCCATATGAATAATTATAGATTGGAAAATAGGTTTATGAACAGTGTGCCTAAAGGCCTCAGAAAAGAGGGGAGACCTAGGATGCGGTGGGCAGACAGGTCAAACAGGACCTTGTTAGAATTGGTGCGCAGTGGCCAGATGCAGTAGATGTAGCTCAGGACAGACTGGCTTGGAGAACTAAATTGCACAGTCTGGTTGGAGCTCCGTAGCCCATGGCTGCTTGAGGATGATGACGATGACGTATTTTTGAAAGATCAATACATATAAATCTACGGAAACCAAGTCATAATTTTGGGGATCTTGGCAAAATTCAGAAAAAATAATGCACTAAGGCTAAAAATGTCCTCAGAGTGGCACAGTCATGATACTGGAAGAGGGAAGATAAAATATTTTAGAACAATTCAATGTGAACTGAAACTATTAACTGTTTAAAAATAATATTTTTTTGGGGGGAGGGAATAAAATACCTTTAGCAAAGCTGTAGAGAAAGAGGGGCAGGGGGGAGTAGTTATAACACTCGACAGAATTGCCCTTCCAACTATAGGAGGACTGATTTCCATGCCAAGGCTTTTTGCCTCTGTATCCAAGATGCATTCATTATCAGGAAATGAAGGAAAAATAGGTTTTTGACTGGAAAACAACAAAGGAATGAAAAAAAATTAATGTATAGCCTAATGCAATGTTAAACAAAAAATCTATAGCCAGAAATTTCAAGCCTGCCATTCTCATAACCTGCAATGTATCATAACTCTGAAAGATTATAATGACATATCTCTGTGGCAAGCAGCTGCTTGAGGGGGTATTTATTTTTATTTAAATTATGGGAATAAAATGAATAAATTGATACAAGTAAAAA
This sequence comes from Ryuthela nishihirai, assembly GCA_038380435.1. Classification (NCBI taxonomy): domain Eukaryota; kingdom Metazoa; phylum Arthropoda; class Arachnida; order Araneae; family Heptathelidae; genus Ryuthela; species Ryuthela nishihirai. The sequence continues at coordinate 552,683 of JAWZYU010000016.1, read as the reverse complement.
CTAACAAGTTGTAAGTAAGCCATTGTCACAGTCAGCTATGTAGCATAACTCTGAATGATCTACAGGAATGAAATCGATAGAAGCAAAAAATGAAACAGTAAGTTGTATTCTGGCCATTGTCATAACTAACAATAACTGCATTGTCATAACTAACAATGCAGCAAACAGAAAGATCGATACATATAAATCTACAAAAATAAAATCTTAATAAGTGCATAGAAATAAAAATGAAGTTTTAATCATGAAAGTACAAATAATATACTAACTGAACTGAAAAGTTATTCAATGTTGATGATGCTATATGTTCTTTTCTATGGAAATATTTTACTGTGTCATTTTTTTCAAACTTTGAAAGTAATAGGCCACATTAGAAAATTCAGTAGCTGCAGTTTTCTCAGCTCTGATGATTATCATCATTTCTCATAATTTTTTTTTTCTGTCTGTGGTACAAATAAGCTTTACCAAGGTTGTTAAGATGGAGTAAATATAAATTTAGCTAACTAATATTAAATGCATTTATTCCCAGGAAATTTTTTTACAAAGATTTCTCAGAGATATATTTACCTATTTGTAAGCTTGTGGAAGTGATTGTGACATGTGTTTTAGAATATTTTATTTAGTAATTTGTTAAGGATTTTGCTTTATTTTTAAGTTTGTATATGTATTTCCAGCTTATGGGGTGCATTCAACGTTGTAAGTTTCAACACAATAGTATTTCTGCTGATCATGGCTCATGTAAGAGCAGTTTTCTCAGATCCTGGAATAGTTCCTTTACCAGACAATAATCTTGATTTTTCGGATATGCATAGTGGAATTGGCTCTCCTGTTCATAAGGTGAGAAATTTAAATATAAAACAATTTAAGATTTGCAGTTAGTTTGGAAAATCAGTGATTTTTTAAAGCTTTTGTTTTTTAATTAAAATAATGCATTTCTAGTATTTGAGAAAAATACTTTATTGACTGTCAAATGATTCTTCCAGTTCTCCATTGTGTCTAGAAATAGGAAAAATTATTGCCTGTTAATTGGAAAAAGAGTCAGTTCTAATTGCATGAACATATATATATTAATAATATGCAGATGGTAGGGGGTGTTATATTAATTTCTCCATGGAGTCTCCTACTCCATCAAACTTCGCTGACTCTCTGCAATACTGATCCCTCGCTGCAAGTTCCTGTCCATGATGAGGTGGACCACCCTGTGAAGTTTCCACTGGTTCAGATACCTTCACAGAGTCCTGAACTCTCTCACGTGTTTGCCCTGCATAGATATCTGTATCCCTGGAAAGAGGATCCTGGTAATTGCTTGGGATCCCCATCTGCTCTCCCCAGATCATGATTAGTGGGGTCTCCTTGTCTTGCCATTGGGGACTTATTTGTTGGGCAGTCGGCAGCGTATTCAGTGGGCCACAGTAGATGAATGCTTTGCCCATGTCCGGGCAAAAGTTTGCGAGTTTTCCCGCACATTTACTAATTTTATAGTTTACTTTCTTTTGCAGCCAGTTCAATTCTCATACTTTTTTTATTTTTTCGCTTATTTTATTTTGTTAGGACTCGAGTGAGTTTCTCACATTTCTCTTTTCCTTCTTGTTCTTATTTTGTTGTGAGGGCTTGGCTCACTGGCTGTGTGTGTATGGTGCCCAATTGGGTGCCCTTTATTGGACTATGTGGTGGGTGGGGAAAATGAGCACTGAACCACCCAAAATCAAATACAAGTTGTAATGATGGAATATCAATGGCGAATGCTGCTAAGAAAGCTCACCATGAACCCCTGTATCCTCAGTCTTCTTCATCATTGTCATCATCCATGTCTGTCTCTTTATCCATTCTATGGGTGATCAGGTAATTAGGGACATGTCCCCTTTTTTCTTCAATAAAGGTCTGGAAGGTCTTGTGGAAGCACCAAAATCAGTCATGCACCTAATATTTGGTGACTTGCAGGTGGAAACTGCTTGCTCAAAACATTCTGAGCTACTCTTGAATGTAACAGCGATTGGTGGGGGAGCAGTCATTGTGACTCCACACAAGACATTTAATTCCTCCCAGGGTGTGATCTCCAAGTGGAGCCTCCTCAAGATTTCTGAGGAAGGAATCCTCTCGAAACTTTCATCCCAGGGAGTGATAGCAGCCCATCAGGTTTCGCAACACTGTGATGGGAAATTAGTACCCACCAGTGTACTAATTTTGACTTTCAACACATCACAACTGCCTACTTCCATCAAAGCAGGATACTTACACTGTGAGGTATTGCCATATATACCAAACCCTCTGTATTGTTTTCAGTGTCAAAGGTGCAGCCATGCCCGCATAGCTTGCCCAGGCAAACCCACCTGTGCGTGTGGCAGCCAGGATCACCTCAATCCTGACTGCAGCAAAAAAACAAGCTGCATGAATTGTGGTGAAGATCCTGCCTACTCATGTGACTGTCCTAAGTGACTAGAGAACAGGTACAGAGTCTAAAGACTTAACAACATCACTTATCCATAGGCAAAGAAGCTTGCTGTGCCACCTACCCCACCTGGAAAGGTCTCCTATGCTGGTTCAATCATCGGAAAGCCCATCATTGCGATGATTTCTGTGGTGGTGCAGACCAATAGTGTTCCACCTGCTGAATATTTCTCACCTGTTGCAAAGTACCTCTTGATGCAGACAAAACCAAAGTCAGTGTCAATCTGAACATCAACTCTGGTTTCCATTCCTGATGTGGTGCCTTCCACTTTCACCACTGGAAGTCCCCCTCTTTCCTAACCACAGATAGCCAGACCTTCCAAACATCAAGGTCCTCCTGAGGGCATCATGCCTATCTGTGTGTCCTGCAGGAGACATATTTGTAGGCAGCTAATGATCCACTATCTGGCAATTTTCTCTCAGCAGAACTGGGATGGAGATGGTCCACCTCGCGGGGTGTCACTATTCTTGTAAGCAACCATTCTCCATTTCAGGTCGTACTCCTCACCACCACCTTAGAGACAGTAGCCATCCACCTCTTTGTGGGATTTTTGTTGACTATCTGTTCTGTCTACCTTCCTACTACTACTATGTATCACCTGAGAAGACCTTGATGATCACATCTCACAGCTGCTGTCCCTCTTTCTGATCATGAAGAACTTCAATGGATAAAGTCCATTTTGGGGCAGTGCTGACTCCAATGGGAGAGATGGAGTCCTGGAGCAGTGGCTCCTGGATCCAACGCTCTCCCTGTTGAACACCAGTGTCAACACCTACTTTCACACCCCAACCTGTACATTCATTCCTATTGATCTCGCCTTTTGCTCCACCTTGATCCTTCCAAAACTCTGAAAATCTTGGCTGCTGAATGTCTTTGAAGATTCATTTTTTGCACTTGCATCTCGACTTCTTTCCCAAGAACTTAGGAGCTGTTAGTAATGAGCAAGGGGAAAGATTTCTCCAGGATATCCGAACCATGGAGGAGAGATCCAAAGCAGGTGGGACCCAGCAATGATGAGTGACTGCTGCTGCTTATTCAATTCCCCCCTCCCACTATCTTCCACCTACCCTTGGAATGCAGCTCAATGTAGTCTCCACAGTCAAGGTCAGACAATGCCTGTGAGGATGGCCTTGATTTGTGCTGTCTTCCACATGACTGCTCAACCCAAGGCAGCCCACACAATCTCCGATATGCCACAACTTGCGGAGCGCTGCCGGCGTCAATCCCTCATCTCAGTTTGCTGTAGTTCGATGTTCGGGGCCGCACCAATCTACGTCGAGATGGATTTTGTGAACACTTTCGCGCACCCCCCCCCCTTACACTTTACTTCCTGTCCTTCCAAATTTAAATTAATTTTATTAATAATAATAATAATAAATATTTCTTAAAACTTAAACATATTCTCATGAATGACAATTCTAACCATAAAATCATAACAAATTCAAACACTGTCTGGACTTCAGTCAAGATTTTATATCTATTTTTTTTTTCTGTCCCCCCATCTTTCCTATTTTATCTCACTATTACCATTCTCCTTTCTCCCTCCTCCCTTTACTTATTATTTATCACTATTATCTTATCATTTTATTCTCTCTCATTTCTATTTCCTCACTTATTTTTTCTCCTATTTCCTTCTTTATTTCTTTCTTTATTATTCTAATTTTATTTTATTATGGTGTAGGGGAGGGTCAGTTGGTAGCATGCCAGGCTTGTAATCTGCAATTCTCAGGTTTGGGTTTTGAGTTCCAGCTGGGCAAGTGTAGAGATTTTTCTCTGCCAAACTCCCTGCTCTGCCCTGCCCACTGTGAATAGGGGTCACTGTTGGGCTTGAAAAGGCCAATGTCCGTCGGATGGAACGTTAAGCTGTGGTCCTGTGTGTGGGAGAGCCACACCCCACAACGTTAAAGAACACACTGAATGGCCTTGATGGGAGGCCAACACCCTTTGTACAACAGCTGTCCAGTGGGTTCCCTTACCCAACCATCCACATAACCACAAAGAGCTTCAAACATGGACATTTGTTCCAAATATCTGATATTTAAGTAGCAAATATCATGTTTTTAAAAATAATAGAGCTCGAATTTACCCCTTAAAAAAAATGGAAGACTTTCGGCACACTTCATGTACAGAGTTGTAAAGTAAAAAAATAGACCATAATGCTACCTAACTACATTGGGAATAAATCCTTGGCACGGTTCAAAATTCGAAAGTTCCAATATTACAGATAAGAATGAATTGACAGATTTAGATAATATAATAATGTAGAAGATAGGAATTTCCTCAGCTGCTTTGCAGTCTTAATGTCAATTTTCTGTTAGGCCTCAACCAGCACACAAAGGTGGCTTTTGGTGTCATCTATTAGATGTAGTATTGTCCTGTATAGTGGAACATTGGATGACAATCATTCAATCATACTCAAGCTGGTTCTTGCAGAAGGACGATACCTCAGCACATAAAAGACAAAATGAACTTCTTCTAAGTATAAATGAGCCTTACCCATGTTTTCTTATTTTGCATTTCAATATTATTTCATTTGTTACTTTATATTCAGTGGTCTCTAAAACGATGATGTTTCTAATTTTTTTTCACTGTAATCATGTAATTAATGAGTTTTAAGTTGCAATTTAATAAAAATAGTTACATTTATTTCATTTCCCAGATATACGTATTCATTGAAATTTGAAATACATTAATCCGTAATTGAAAAAAAAAACTGTACATGCTGTAGATTTTTCATAACTATATTTGAAATCAACCACACCAAATTAGTTAAAACACCCTATTTGGCCAATGTTATAAAAAATAGTTCCAATTTGTTGTCTAGTGTTATTGATTCTGGAGCACAATGGACAGGCAGTTGCTGATTCACAAGCAATTGCCGACACTCTGGGGGAGTTCTTCTCCTCTACCTCTTCTTTATCCTCCTATTCCCCTCAGATTCTGGCCAGGAAGAGCAAGGCCAAACACTCTCCACTGTCTTTCCACTCAAATGGTCTGGAGCCTTACAACAGGATATTCACAGCGGAGGTGCATTGCCTTCCTTTGCACATATCTCATGCATCTGTTGTCTGGCTAGACAATGCCCATTATGTCACACTCCGACATCCCCTTGGTGCGAGCTCATGTCCATGGTGAGGGGACCACCCTGTGAAGGTTGCTCTGGTATCATCATCATCATCATCAAGCAGCCATGGGATATGCAGGTCCAACCAGACTGCAATTTAGTTCTACAAGCAAGTCTGTCCTGAGCCCCCCTCGGTGTGAGCGCCTGTACGTGGTGAGGGGGACCACCCTGTGAAGGTTCCACTGGCTTGGTTACCTTCACAGGGTCCTAAACGTTCGCCCACGTGTTTGCCATGCGTGGAGACCTGTGTCCCGGGAAAGGAGGATCCTAGTAGTTGCTTGGGGGTCCCCGTCTTCTCTCCTCAGCTCATGATTGGCGGGGTCCCCATTGGCTGCCTTGCCATTGGGGAGCCTGTCTGTTGGGGGCTGGGCAGCGGATTCTGGGGCCTCTGCTATGCACTGCTCTGGCCTCTGCTTCCGGTAAACGGGAGCTCCTGGGGTGGCCCCTCCAGGAGCAATCAGCTGGTGGGCAGGTCTTGCTAGGGTCAACCGTGCAGAGTGGTGAGTAACCTTGCCCACGGTCCGGGTACAGGTTTGCAAGTTTTCTCACAGATTATTTTCCTTTTGTCGTTATCCTTTCTTTGTGAGGCCAGTTTGACCATTCACAATTTTGATATTTTTCGCTTTGTTTCTTTTGTGAAGAATGTTTTTGTTCTGCACATTTCTCTTTTCATTTTCCTTATATTTATTTGTGAGGGCTTGGCTCACTGTCTGTGTGGGTATAGTGCCTATGTAGCCCTGGTGCCCGATTGGGCGTCCCCTTGTTGGGCTCCGTGGAGGGTGGGGACAGCGGGCATTGAACCACACAAAACAAAAAATGAGAGAGAATGATGAAATTAATGCGATCAGTGCCAACAAGAGGGCTCGCCATGAGCCCCCATCTTCTTCATCTCCGTTATTTGTGCCATCATCTGCTGTGTCTTCGTTCCCAAGATTCCTGATCGTCCACTCCACTGGCGATCAGGTACTTGGGGATATGTCCCCATTTTTTGTCAATAAAGGTTTGAAAGGTCTTGCGGGAGAGCCGAAATCCGTCAAGCGCTTACGATCTGGCAACTTGCAGGTTGAGACCGCATGTTCCCAACTCTCAGAACTGCTCCTAAAAGTCAAAGAAATTGGTGGGATGGCTGTTGAAGTCACTCCCCATAAAACTTTGAATTCCTCTAGGGGTGTGATCACTGAGTGGGGCCTCCTCAAAGTCACTGAGGAGGAAATCCTCTCAGAGCTCACACCTCAGGGAGTAACAGTGGTCCACCAGGTTTCGACACACCGTGATGGGAAATTGGTACCTTCCCGGGTACTTAGGTGGTCTGCACATTTAATACGCCACGCCTGCCTTCTTCCATCAAGGCAGGTTACTTGCATTGTGAGGTTCAGCCATATATACCAAACCCTCTGCGCTGTTTTCAGTGTCAGATATATGGTCATGCCTGCACAGCATGCTGTAGCAAGCCCACCTGTGCTCGCTGTGACAGTCAGGATCATCTTAATCCTGACTGCGCAGCAGAAAAGGCATGCTGTGTGAACTGCAGTGGCGAACATCCAGCTTACTCCCGCGACTGTCCGAAGTGGAAGGAGGAAAAGGAGGTACAACGCTTGAAAGTTATGAACAATATCTCATACGCTGAAGCGAGAGAGCTTGCTGCACCGCCCGCCCCACTTGGCAAGGTTTCCTATGCCAGTGCAGTCATTGGAAAGCCCATCGTTCCAATGACTTCGTTGGCGGTGCAGACTGATATCAGTGTACCACCTACTGAGTCTTTCTCACCTGCAGCCAAGTACCTCCTTATGCAGGTAAACCGAGGGTGGTGTTGACTTCGACATCAACCCTGGTTTCCATTCCTGCAACTCGGCCTTCCACCTCCACCGGAAGGCCTCTTCCTCCCCGTCCTCAGACAGCAAGACCTTCCCAACCTAAGGGGCCCCCACCGGGGCCCAAAAAGAAACAAATCACTCCTCTGCAAAGGGCGGTCACTGATCCATGCTCCTCAAATGATTCCGAGGACATGGATACAGATTGCCCCCTATTCACTAAACCGTCCTCTGCAGCGGTTAAGTTAAATAGAAATTCGTTGTCCGCCCATTCATCTAGGTCCTGAGCCCATCAGCCCATCTGTGTGTGCCTGCAAGAGACATACTTGCAGCCAGTCACAGATCCCAAGATCCGGCACTTTTCACTTGTTCACTGGGACCGGGATGGAGATGGTTCAGCTCGTGGGGTGTCACCATTCTCGTGAGCAACCATTCTCCATTCCAGGTCGTACCCCTCACCACCAACTTAGAGACGGTTGCCGTCCACCTCTTCGTGGGATTCTCGCTGACTGTCTGTCCACCTTGTAGCATCGTCTTCCTGGAAGACCTTGATGATCTTGTCTCTCAGCTGCCGTCCCCCTTCCTCATTTTGGGAGACCTCAATGGACACAGTCCACTTTGGAGCAGTGCTGACACCAATGGGGTGGGTGGGGTCCTCGAGCAGTGGCTCCTGGATCCTTCTCTCTCCTTGTGGAACACCGGTGTCAGTATTTGCTTTCACTCCCCAACCCGTACTTTCACTGCCATTGACCTTACCATCTGCTCCTCCTTGATCCTTCCACTCTTTACATGGGAGGTCGAGGACAACCCTTACGGAAGTGATCACCTCCCTGTGGTGTGCACCATCTCCTGTAGGGGGCCTTGCAGCCCTTCACGTGTCTCGCGGCGGAGGCTCGATTGGGCTGACTGGTGTGGTTTTGAGCAGCTCTCTGAGCTCGATAACCACTCTGTCAGCCAGGAGAGAATCAATGTGGCAGTAGCGGAGATAACGGACTGTATTGTAGATGCAGATGCATCAACAATTCCTCAAACTTTTACACGGTAAAAGAAGCTTTCCGAAATCGTGGTGGAATCCAGATTGCACCGCAGCTCGTAAGGCTCAGAACAAGGCTTGGGGGGGGGGGGGGGTTAAGAGATATCCGATGTCCACCAACCTCGAAAAGTTCAAACGTGCCAGGGCGAAAGCTCGTTTACTCCGACGCCAGAGCCAGAAGGAATCTTGGATTAAGTATTCTATCACCCGCACGACCAGTTTTAAGGTCGTGTGGGATAAAGTCCGGAAGATGGGTGGGAACTACACATCCCACTCATTATCGATCCTGGAGCACAATGGACAGGCAATTGCTGATCCCAAAGCAATTGCCGACACTCTGGGGGAGTCATTCTCCTCCATCTCTTCTTCTTCCTCTTACTCCCCCAAGTTTCTGGCCCAGAAGGGCAGGGCGGAACGCTCTCCGCTGTCTTTCCACTCGAATGGCCAGGAGCCTTACAACAGGCGGAGGAGCCTTCCAGCGGAGGAGCTTCGCCTTACAACCAGCGGAGGAGCTTTGCCTTGCTCTGCACTCTTCTTGTGCCTCTGCTGTAGGGCCGGACAATGTCCATTATGCCATGCTCCAACATCTTTCACCTTAGAGTAAGGATCGGCTGCTCCATCTCTTCAATCGCATTTTTCTCGAGGAGCAGTTTCCGGACTCCTGGCGGGAGGCCATCGTCTTGGCCTTCCCGAAGCCAGGAAAGGATTCCAAGATTCCTTCTAATTATCATCCCATTGCGTTGACGAGCTGCGTGTGTAAGGTGTTTGAAAGAATGGTAAATTCCAGACTCATCTGGTATTTAGAACATCACAACCTTCTTTCCAACACCCAGTGTGGCTTTTGCAGACAACGGTCAACTCTTGACCATCTGATACGCCTCGAATCGGCTATCAGAAGCTCATTTTTACGTAGAGAGCACCTGATGTCAATTTTCTTTGACATCGAAAAAGCGTACGACATGGCTTGGAGATTCGGCATTCTTCGTGACCTTCACAGCTTTGGCTTGAGAGGTCACATGCCGAACTTCATCTCCAACTTTTTATCGACACGTTCTTTTCATGTCCATGTCGGTAACACTCTGTTGCGGCCGTACCCCCAAGAACAGGGGCTGCCACAAGGCTGCGTTGTGAGTGTTACGCTTTTTGCTGTCAAGATTATTTCTATAACTAGACAACTTCCTCCATCAGTAGGCAGTGCCCTCTATGTTGATGACTTTAGCATCTTTTGCTATTCGTCCAGCATGAGGGTCATTGAAAGACAACTGCAAATTGCCATGAACAATCTTTCGGTTTGGGCGACGGCAAACGGGTTTCGGTTCTCCCCACAGAAGACCGCTTGTGTGCACTTTTGCAACAAGCATAATCTTCACCTGGATAACATCATTCCAATTGTGGCGGAGACCCAGTTTCTCGGTCTCATATTCGATTGGAAATTGACCTTTTTACCTCACATACGTCATCTCAGGTCCAAGTGCAGGTGGCATTGAACATTGTCAAGGTCCTCTCCTCCCTTTCTTAGGGGGCGGACCGATGTTCTTTACTCCGCCTGTACCGTGCACTTGTCTGATTGAAACTGGACTATGGATCCCAGGTGTACAACTCCGCCCGGAATTCAGTGGTGAAGGTGCTGGACCCCCTCCATCACCAGGCCCTCCGTGTTTGCACGGGAGCCTTCCGCACCTCACCGGTCCAGAGTCTCTGCGTTGAGACAGACGAACCCTGTTTATCTCTTCGCCGTCAGCAGTTGTCCCTACAATACGCATCTAAATTCCGATCCCTGCCTGGCCATCCCACTTGGGACTGCGTTTTCAGTCCAATGTGGGAAATGCTTTACACTAATCGGCCGACTGCCATTCGTCCATTTGGTTTGCGAGTCCGAGAATGTTTTTTTTGGTTTCCTCAGAGACATCAACACCGGTCTCGATAGCGTTGCACAGTCGACAGCTGAGCCACCATGGCTCACTGTTTCCCCTTCCTGCGATTTTTCCCTGTGCAGGACGGGGAAGGCCTTTACACCCGACTGTGTGTACTGGCAACTCTTTGCCAGCCATCGTGCTGAGCACCTGGACTTCTTTCCTGTCTTCACAGATGGCTCAAAGTCCGGCACATCGGTGGGATCGGCCATGGTCTGCTGTGATGTAATCAATGCAGACCAGATCCCACTGCAGTGTGCCGTCTTCACTGCAGAGTTGCACACTATCAGCCTCGCCTTGGACCACGTGACGACTAAGCATCCTCGTTGGTGTGTGCTTTACACCGACTAGCTTAGCTCGCTACAGGCTTTGATCTCGGTGAGGCATCGGCCTCACCCTGTTCTTTCTAAGATCTGGCAGCCACCACCACGATTCTCTTCTGTTGGGTGCCCGGCCATGTATCAGGGGCAATGACTTGGCAGATGCTGCTGCCAAATCAGCCACTCCTCTGTCCGGCACTCCGTTGCCGTTTCCCTATCTGGATTTTCGGCAGCATTTTACCAATGAGCTCCGGGCACAGTGACAGAGATCTTGTATCGTAGAACAGCTTACGAACAAGCTCTTTGAGATCAAACCTATCATCAAACCATGGCAGTCTTGTTATCTCAGGAATCGCAAGGAGGAAGTTGTACTTGCTCGGCTCCACTTAGGTTGTTCGTTTATTTCTCATTCATTTCATTTATGGGCGGACGACGTACCTAAGTGTGAGTTTTGTGACACCATTTTAACAATCCAACATATTTTAATCTCATGCCCCGCATTTAACTTGGAATGACGTATGAATTTTAATTTCCATAATTTTATGTCCGAGCCTCTTACACTCGGACATCTTTTATCAGATAATTGCATTTTATCTCTAGTTTTTACCTTTTTGAAATATTGTGGATATTTTAGTCGAATTTTATTTTACCTTAACTTTGTGCATTATTTAGCCCAAGTCTCTTACACCTGGGATTATTTTATTTAGTATTTTTATAGTTGTTTTAATCTCTTTATATACACTTGTTGTTTGTTGTTTTACCACTTTACAATGCTGAAAACGTATTTCAAATTTTGGTTGCAGGATTCTATGTCTTTTATCTTTTATATTGTCTTTTGTTTGGCGCATTATGGCCTTGTTGCCGATGCGCCATTAAACCCCAAACAACCAACCAGGTCTTTTACCTTTTTTATTGTTTGTTTAGTGCAATATAGCCGTAGTTACTGTTTGCCAAAAAATCCCAAACAACCAAACAACCAGCTGTCCTGAGCTACATCTGCTGCATCTCACCACTGCACACCAATTCTAATATGATCATGTTTGACATAGTCTGCCCACTGCATCCTAGGTCTCCACCTCTTTCTGAGGCCTTTAGGCACACTGTTCATAACCCTATTTTCCAGTCTATAATTATCCATACGGGCAACATGGCCAATGCAATGGAGTCTCTCTCTGCACAATATGCTGCTTAAAGGAGGTTGCCAACTCCTTTGCCAAACCTCATCATTAGTTACAAAGTTAAACCACCTAATGCCCAAGATACTGCATAAGCATCTAGAATCAAAAGCATCTAGTTTCCTGTTATCTTGTGTACAAAGTGTCTAAGTGTCACTACCATAACTAATCCTAGAAAGAACCAAACTATTATACAGTCTAATTTTAGTCTTTAGGTGTATACGCCGATTTCTCCACACTCTCCATAGATTCTTAAAAGTCCCGGCAGCAATCCCTATTCGTCTGTTAATTTCATGCTGCACATCACCAGTATCTGTTACATAGCTCCCAAGGTAATTAAACTGTGACACCTGCTCAAGACTACAACCATTCAGATTAACTGAATCACAGCCTGCCTGACCAATTTTCATCACTTTAGTTTTCTCTCTGTTTATAATCATCAGCATAATAAAATTTAATCAGCATAATCTAAATCAGAAATTTTCATACATCCAGACCATTTAAGGCCAAAATCTTTCCCTTGCAGTGAATTTCGCATAACATAATAACCAAACTAAAGAGAAAAGGAGACAAAATGCACCCTTTTTGAACACCAGAAGTAATGCTAAACCAATTGCTACAAGCCATACCAACTCTCACACAAGACTCAGTGTTATTATAGAGAGCTTTCATTATGTTAATTAACGTCTGGTAAACCATGTGATCTCACAATCAACCACAAATTATGACAATCAACAGAGTCGAAACCCTTTTTAAAATCAACAAAGCTAACAACCAAAAGTTTCTGAAACTCTAAAGATTTCTCAAGAACCTGCCTAAGTGAAAATGTGTGATCTATGCATCCCCTACCACTTCTGAATCCACATTGCTCATCACGCAATTGCCTGTCAACCAGATTCTTAATTCTATTAAGCACAATCATGCAAAGAACTTTCTCTGGAACAGAGAGTAGGCTGATACCCCTATAGTTATAACAAGAACTGCAGTCACCTTTTTTGAAAATAGGGATAATAATAGCTCTGGTAAAATCCTTAGGGACCATGCCTTTATCATAAAAGATATTCAGAATTTCAGTCATCCAAGTGGTAACCGAAACATTCCCAGCTCTAAGCATTTCCTTAGTAATTTCATCTACCCTTGGGGATTTATGTAGTTTCAGTTTAGAAACAGCCAAAATAACTTCACCTTTTGTTATAGGGCCAACATTAAAGCCACCAATGCAACTATCATCATTGCAAACAATGGGAATAGAACTAACCACATTGTTTAGAACATCACTGAAATGCTCAGCCCACCTAGCCATGACAGAATCCTCACCTTCTATAACCTTACCTTGTTTATCCTTCAATCCCTGTATACCTGTTCATTTTCTACCACACAAAACATTAACTATCGGGTACAGCTCTCTGCTGTTGTGCTGTCTGACTGCTTCCTCGGCTTTGTCAGCCAAGCCATCAAGCGAAAGATTCTTATTAGCAACTAACTGATCCTTTACACGTTTATTAAGCTCTCTGTAATCCTTTCTATTAGGACTAGTAGGGTACTGATTAAGGACATTCCTGCAGTTCTTCTTTCTGAAATAAGCTCAATTGCCTTATCACTCAAATGATTCTGCCTCCTCTGCTCCTTTTTCCCTAAAAGAGTACTGTTAGTTTCCGAAAAAGCCTGTGTAAAATGGTCCCATTCTTCCTCAACTTCAGTAGTAAACAAACCATGACTGTCATAATGTACCACGTAACCTATCATGGTAAGCTTTGGCTATAACTGGGTCTTTCAGAGCTTCAGTATTAAAAGTAAAATTTTTAACCCTAGCACAACACTTTTTAAGCTTAAGTTGCAAGACACTTTTAACAAGGTAATGGTCAGATCCAATTTCAGCTCCCCTATATGCCCTGGTATTCCTAACAGAACTAGCCCATTTGCTGTTAATTAATATGTAATCAATCATATTCTTATGCAGCCCATAAGGTGAAACCCATGTGTACCTATGTATGTCGCAGTGTTTGTAATAAATGTTAGTTTTTCTGAAACCATTGAATTTACTTCCCTGTAGGAGACATTGCCATTTCAGCTATGAATACCAAAAGGGCCTATTACTCCTCCCCAATGGTCAGAGTCAGTACCAACTTTAGCATTGAAGTCACCTAGAAAAAGGATAATATCTCCTTTCTTGACAGAATTCAAAATATCCTGAAATTGTCCATAAAGCCTATCCTTCTCATCCTCATCGGCATCCTGAGTGGGGGCATAACAGCAGATAACATTCAATTCTTTAACGCTTGTCTGAAATTTTGCTGTAAGAAACCTTTCATTAATGCACTCATATCCTAGAAGAGCATCGCTACTGAGAAGCAGACCCATGTCTTGGTGATGTTTATTATTGTTCGTCCCTAAAAAAGATAAATTTAAGATTATTTTTAAGAATCTGACTTTTATCTGTCCATCTGGTCTCTTGGAAGCCGAGAATATCTAAATTATAATGGTGGAATTCTTGTGAGAGGACATCAAGAGATAAAGCTCTGTGCAGAGTCCTCACATTCCAACTACCTATGGAGAGAAAATGGTTGATGGGATGTTTAAAGAAATTATGTTAATGGAGAGAGGGAATGCTGACAATATCAAACAGCCCCCTAATCGCAGGTGTGGGGCAAAGATCTGTTCCCCCACCATTAAAGGTTGAAGCCACCTACACTGGAAGACTTCCTCCAATGTACTTTCTTCCAGTGACTTCCTGTCTACCATTTGCAGACCTTTACAGGTTCTGAACGCTTGACCACGTTTTTGGCATGTGCGGAGAACCATGTTCCTGGAAAGGAGGATCCTGGCAGTTGCTCAGGGTTCCCAGTCTTCTATCCTCAACTCGTGATTGGTGGGGTCCCCTTTGACTATGTTGCCATTGACTAGCCTGTCTGTTGCAGGGTTGGGCAGCAACTTATGGGGCTGCTGCTATATACTGGTTTGGCCTCTGCTTCACGTGAACAGAAGGTCCTGGAATGGCACCCTCAGAATCAATCGGCTGGTGTGCTGGTCCTACTAGGGATCGATCTATTATGCAGATCAATGAGTAACCTTGTCCACATCCGGGCAATGGTTTACGAGTTTCCCCACACGTTCACTAATTTTATACTTTTCCTTCTTTTGTGAGGCCAGTTCTTTCCTCACACTTTATTATTATTTTGCTTATTTTCTTTTGTGGGAACTCAGACGAGTTTCTCACAATTTCTCTTTTACTTTTTTCTTTTGTTGTGAGGGCTTGGCTCACTGGCTGTGTGGGTATGGTGCCCGGCAGCCCTGGCACCCGATTGGGTGTCCCCTTGTTGGACTTTGTGGTGGGTGGGGACAATGGGCACCGAATCACAAAAAACAACCATGAGTTCTACAACTAATAATTCACTGGCCAATGCTGCCAAGAGGGCTCACCACAAAATCCCATCTACTGCATCTTTGCCATTGTCTTTGTGTGTGTCTCAATTCCTGATCATCCATGCTGTGGGTGATCAGGTGATTGGGGACATGTCCCCTCTTTTTTTTATAAACAAAGGTTTTGAAAGGTCTTGAGGGAGAACCAAACTCCACACAAGACGTTTAATTCCTCCTTGGGTGTGATCTCTGAGGAGGAAATCCTGTCGGAGCTTTCTTCCCAGGGAGCAATAGCAGTCCACCAGGTTTTGCAATGCTGTGATTGAAAGTTAGTGCCTACCAGGGTACTAATCATTGCTTTCAACACACCACACCTGCCAATTTGCATCAAGGAAGGACACTTACACTGGTAGGTACGGCTGTATATCCCAAATTCTCTGCATTGTTTTCAATGCCAGAGGTTCAACCATGCCCACACAGTATGTCGGGGTAAACCCACCTCTTGTCGTAGTGGCAATCTGGATCATCTCGAACCTGACTGCACAGCTGAGAAGGCATGCTGCATGAACTGTAGTGATGAGCATCTGGCATACTACCACTACTGTCCAGAGTGGCTGGAGGAGAAAGAAATTCAGTGTCTGAAGACACTCAATAACATCTCTTATGCAGAGGTGAGAAGGCTGTCTGCACCGTCTGCCCCACCTGGCAAGGTTTCCTATGCTTATGATGTCATTGGAAAGCCCATTATTAAGATGGCTTCTGTGATAGTGCAGACCGACATCAGCATCCCACCTGCTGCCAAGTACCTCTTGACCCAGGCGAATCCAAAGTCGGTGTCTAACTCGACATCAACTCTGGTTTCTATTCCTGCGTCTGCACCTTCCACCTCTGGGAGGGCCCCCCCCATCCCGCTCACAGACAACAAGACCTTCAAAGCCCAAGGGGCCCCCACCAGGACCAAAAAATAAAATTTTAACTCCTCCTCGTTTGACGGACTCTGATCTGTGTCACTTGGACGACTCCAAGGACATGAACACAGACCGCCTTATTTTCAAAAACTGTCACTGGCAACAGTTAAAATAAACCATAAGTCATCCACCAATTCTTCTAAGACCTGAGATGGCCACACTCCTGCAATGGAAATGTTGTGGATTCCGGAGGAGGTCCTCCTGAGAGCACAGGAGCCCATATGCGCCTGCAGACTTCACGCATCTCACAATGGAGGCTTGATCAGGCTGACTGGTGTGGCTTTGAGGTCCTCTCTGAGCTCGATGACCACTCTGTCAGCCAGGAGCCAATTAATGATGCAGTGGCGAAGATAACAGACTGCATTGTCCATACATCTGCCTGTACTATTCCTCAGACCTCGACTCAGTTTCCATGGTTCCCAAAACTGTGGTGGAATCCCAACTGCACCGCAGTTTGTAAGGCTCAGAAGAAGGCTTGGGGGGGGGGGGGTTTCGGAGACATCCGATATCTCCAAACCTTGAAGCATTCAAATGCACTAGGGCAAAAGCCTGTTTTGTCCAGCACCAGAGCCAGAAGGAATCTTGGATCAAGTATTCATCATCTATCACCTGCACAACCAGTTCTAAGATCTTGTGGGATAAGGTCCGGAAGATGAGTGGGAAGTACATGTCCCATTCATTATCGATTGTGGAGCACATTGGACAAGCAATTGCCAACACTCTGGGAAAGTCATTCTTCTCCATCTCTTCTTTGTGTTCTTACTCCCCCGAGTTTCTGGCCCAGAAGAGCAAGGATGAACGCTCACCTCTGTCCTTCCATTCGAATGGCCTGGAGCCTTACAACAGACCATTCACAGTGGAGGAGCTTCGCCATGCTCTGCACTCTTCCTGTGCATCTGCCGTCGGGCCAGACTATCCATTATGCAATGCTCCACATCTTTCACCATTGAGTAAGGATTGGCTGCTCTGACTCTTCAACCTCATTTTCATGAAGTAGCAGTTTCTGGACTCCTTGCTGTAGGCTATCATTTTGGCATTCCCCAAGCCAGGCAAAGATTCCAAGATTCCTTCAGATTATCATCCATTTGCATTGATGAGCTGCGTCTGCAAGGTGTTCGAAAGAATGGTAAATACCAGACTGGCCTGGTATTTGGAGAACATCACAGCCTTTTCAATACCCAGTGTGGCTTTCGCAAGCAACGTCTACATTAGACCACCTGATCTGCCTCGAATTGGCAATCAGGAATTTGTTATTACATCAAGAGCATCTGGTGTCCATTTTCTTTGACATCAAAAAAGCGTACGACATGGTGTGGAAATTCGGCATTCTTCATGACCTCCAGAGCTTCAGTTTGAGAGGTCAGATGCCAATCTTCATTGCAAACTTTTTATTTCTCATAGTCTTTGAGTTTGTGTCAGCAACACTCTGTCATGGCCTTTCCCCCAAGATCAGGGGGTGCCACAATTCTGCATATTGAATGTTACGCTTTTCACTGTCAAGATCAATTCTATTACACAGAAACTTCCTCCAACTGTAGTCAATGCCCTCTATGTTAACGACATAAGAATCTTTTGCTCATTGTTCAGCATGAGGATCATTGAATGACAACTGCCCTGAACTATCTTTCTGTTTGGGTGATGGCCAATGGGTTTCAGTTCTCCTCACAGAAGAACGCTTGCATGCACTTTTGCTGCAAGCGCAATTTCCATCTGGCTCCCGAGTTGCAGCTCAGGGATAACATCATTCCAGTTGTGGCAGAGACCAAGTTTCTGTCTCATCTTCAACTAGAAGTTGCATGTTGGCATTGAACAACCTCAAGGTCCTCTCCTCCATCTCTTGGGTTGGCGGACCGATGTTTATTGCTTCGCCTGTACTGTGAACTTTTGCGGTCGAGAGTCTTTATGTTGGGACCGACGCAAAACTAACTGTTCGTTATCTATTTGCCGTCAGCAGTTATCCCTACAGTATGCAGCAAAATTGCAATCCCTGCTAGGCCATCCCAATGGGGACTGTGTTTTCAGTCCCCAGTGGAAAATGTTATATTAGGATCAGCCAACTGATATTTGTCCTTTCGGTTTGCATGTCTGAGGCTACCTCAGAGACCTCAACATCATTTTCAGTAACATTGCCTAGTTGACAGCCAAGCCACTTCCACCAAGTCTCACTGGTTCCCCTTCCTGCAACTTTTCTCTTTGCAGAATGGGGAAGGCCTTTATGCCCAACTACATGTATCAGCAAATCTTTGCCAGCCATCATGCTGAGCATCTGGACTTCTAGCCTGTCTTCACAGATGGCTCAAATTCCATCTCATCGGTGGGATTGGCCATTGTCTGCTTGTGATGTAATCATGTCCTTCACTGCAGAGTTGCAAGCTATCAGCCTCACTTTGGACCATGTAGTGGCTAAGCGTCATTGTCAGTGTGTCCTCTGCACTGACTCTCTTAGTTCACTACAGGCATTGATCTTGGTGAGATATTGTTCTCACCAAGATCTGCCAGCAGCTCCATCGTCTGGCAGCCACAACAATGATCCTTCTCTGTTGGGTGCTCAGTCACGTCGGCTCATGGGCAATGACTTGGCAGGTGCTGGTACCAAATCATCCATGCCCCTGTTCAACTCTCTATTGCTGGTTCCATACCTGGACTTCTGGTAGTGTTTTTCCACTGAGTTCTGGGCACAGTGATAGAGATTTTGGTCTTAACAGGTTGGTAACAAGCCATACGAGATCAAGCCCATTATCAAACCATGCAGTTTCGCAGGAATCGCAAGGAGAAAATTCTACTTGCATGGCTCTGCTTAGATCATTTGATAAATCAATAAATATTTTGCAGAAAAAAACTTATTGATTTATCAACGCCAAAAGAGCAGCAGGTAATGCTGTGATTATCATCTATGTGTGATTATCATCTATGTTTAGACCATTTGTTTATCACATATTCTTTTCTTCTTTGGGTGGACAACGAACCTAAGTGTGGGTTTGATGACACCATTATAATCATTAATGCATGGAATGCCATGTCATTCATTTATGAATGACATTAATAGTTTGACCAGTGCCACATTATACATATATGTATAAATGTTGTTCATTATTGAATGGCATGGTCACACAGGTCAAAATTTTCATGAGGGACATCATCATTCATATCTGAATGACACAAAAAATTTTATTTCATAGGCACCAGAAGATTTTCATAGGCACCAGAAGAACATTACAAGTAATAAAATAATTAACATAAAATGACATTCAGAGGTAGAAATAATGACAATTGAAGAAAAAAAAATCACATGGCCCCCAGGGAAAATCTAAAGAAATCAGCTTGGCATCCAATGTGTTAAACATATTTTAACCACATATCCAGCTCTTAGCTGTGAACGTTTCTATTTTAGTAATCCGGATTTTATGTCTGAGCCCCTTACACTCGGACATCTTTAATCTGAGGAAAATTTTTAACTCCTGTGTTTTGTATTTTTGCATTATACTGCAGATTATAATTTTATAGCTTTGTCATTTATACACTATACAACCTGGGTCTTTTACTCCTGGGTTGGTTTTACTTTTCGTATCATTATATTTATGGCTTAATAGCTATTTATTGTTTGTCTTCTTTCTATCTGATGGTTTTGTCTTTTATCTTTTACTGTTTTGCCTTTTAACTATGTGGATTCTGTGATTTTTAACTGTTTACCTTTTTTATTTTACCATGTGTTTGGTGCAATATAGCCTTAGTGCCATTGCACCATTAAACACCAAACAACTAACTAACCAAGCTGCTGGACACCCCCCACGAGCATCAAGCTGCTTGTACTCTAGGTTCACATCTGCATTTATTATTTACAATTATAAAAGTTCATCTGCCAGTGTAGAGCTTGAAGTAAATTAAAGGGTATCATTTTTGGTATTCAAATTTCTAAAATGTATAGAATTATCATAGAAATTATAATTAACTTAGGCATTCAAGGTTCAAGGTGTAAGTTTTTGGTGAAATTAGTCTCCAATAAGGGGTTCCCTATACCAGTCACAACATAAGGGCAAGATAATGGAGGCAGAAGAAACTGCCTCTCAGCTATCTCTTGAAGTTAATTAGAGTACAAATCTGGAGAAATAAAGAAAACATTAGACGTTGTAAAAGAGGTCTATGTTCCGAAAGAAATCAGTGACCAATTGGAAGTGCTTTCGCTGCAGCTTCACATTGTTGTGATTACCAAAGGAGGTGATGGGGTAGTCAGTGGTTCCGATAGCATGAAGCTCCTGGAACAAAACTTCTCTTTCAGCATTGAAGCGGGAGCAGTTGAGCAGAATGTGGTATACAGTCTCAGGTGTGCTACACATGACACAGTTTGGACTGTAAGCTCTGTTGAGAGTGTGAAGATGTTACTGCTGAACTAACACCAGCTCAGTTTTTTTCTCCACTAATATGATTTATCACTCTTCCTGTGATTTCAGCGTCATCTATGATTTGGGACGACAACTATTTCTTTTTATGTTGTGCTGAGTAAGATATAAATAAATAAGTCACTTCATGCTATTATTGTTATTAATGATATAATCAATAAATAATATCCAGAGTTACCTGTTGACTTTTTAATGTATGGATATTATTTTTTAATTAAATCATTAATAACACTAATAGTGTGAAGTGACTTATTTATTTACATTGTATCAGCACAACATAAAAAGAAATAGTTTCCATTCCAGATCATAGATGGTACTAAAATCACAGGAAGTGTGATAAGTCATATTAGTGGAGAAAAAGACAGAGCTGCCATTTATTCAGTGATAGAAAACTGTGGCATGTATCTGGAGAGATGTGGGTTCGAATCCTGCATGTCAGTGAAACTTTTTTAGACAGCATCATTTATTTATTAATGGTAAAAAGTCGACAGGTAACTCTGTGGATATTACTTATTGATTTTCACAAATAGTTATGAACAGTTACCTGCTCTTTGTGCTAAAATCTTATTTTTTAGCTGCACATATGCAATAAAATTATAGGAAAATGCTTGAAAACTGTTGAATTAAAGGCAGATTATGCAATACAAGTATTGCCTTCCCCCCTGCACTGTGAAAAATACTACTCTTGGATTACCCATAACATTTGGTAAACACAAAGAGAACACAAAATGTAGACTGATGGCAAAGTACTGGAGTTTACCTCTCTTTAGGAGTGCTCTCCTGTGTAGTGTTGCTCTTCTGTCTTGAAACTGAAGAACAGATTCACTTGAAGATGGGTCAAATGGCTTCCTGCAATTGGGTTTTATTTAAATTATGATTTAATTCCATATATCTATTGATTCATTCAAGCTAAACTTGAAGTGATATAGTGAAGTGTTCCAAATAATTCTGCTAGAGTTAATTCTTCAGTTTGGAGGTAGCCTATTTATATAGAAATTAGAGAATAGCAGTATTATTTAAAACTGACATCCTTGCTTAAAGAAGTATTTTGTTTTTGTGATATTGCTTATTCATCATTCAAGTAAATTTGATTTCACTCAATCTACTATATTACTCATTTTAGGAAGATTGGACAGTATGTTCCAGGTGTGAAACATACAGGCCTCCAAGAGCACATCATTGTCGTATATGCCAGCGCTGCATCAAAAGAATGGATCATCATTGTCCTTGGCAAGTATTGATCTTATGTGCATAATGTTTTATCTTTCATGATTATATATATATCTTCACTAGTAGGCTTAAAAATTTCATTTCTGACTATGTCACCATTTTTATGGTTCTATTTGTTTGTACAGTATCTCATTCTAATGAAATAATAATATAGAGAATGTGATGAAATATAGCAATACATGTCTGAGTCAGTGTATATTTTAGTGTTCTTTTTTCTTTAAAAATTTATTTAACCCATTCAGGATGGGTACTGTACATGCACAATTTCTGGGAGCTACTGGTGCTCCAGAAATTGTACAGTAGGCTGTACATATACAATTTCAGTGAGATACTGTTGCAAGCTGGCTGTTGTAATGTACATTATTCCAGTCTCATTCCCCAGTTGCATGTTGTTGTGTCAAAATTGCAAATTTTTGCCATGCAATTTAATTAAACTTCCAGGGTGCATCTGTTTCAGGTGTTTTAAAATACAGACACTTTTGAAGGGTCTGCTTGTTCAACATTATCATCTAACTGTTCTGCTTCTTCATTGTTGGCAGCATCTTCTTCATCCTCAGTTTTGATTTCTTTATCAGATCTACTAGAACAATCATATTTTTCATTATTGCTCTGTATATATACTTTGTTTTACCTAACTTGAGACAATGTAAACAAACAGCTCTTTCTTATTGGCTGAAAACCTCATCACAACATTTAAGTGTACTTGTATGTGTAAAAAAACAAAGTACAATTTTTTTTGTTATTGGTTTCAGCAAAACTATGGTTATGAAAAATAGCTTTAATATACTTTATTTTGTTGCCAGCTGATGCACTCCAAATTTATTATCCCCTCGGTGCGAGCGCCTGTATGCGGTGAGGGGGACCACCCTGTGAAGGTTCCGCTGGCTCGGTTACCTTCGCAGGGTCCTAAACGCTCGCCCGTGTGTTTGCCGTGCGCGGAGACCTGTGTCCCGGGAAAGGAGGATCCTGGTAGTTGCTCGGGGGTCCCCGTTTTCTCTCCTCAGCTCGTGACTGGTTGGGTCCCTTTTGGCCGTCTTTCCATTGGGGAGCCTGTCTGTCGCGGGGCTGAGCAGCAGATTCCGGGGCCTCTGCTATACACTGCTTTGGCCTCTGCTTCCGGTAAACGGGAGCTCCTGGGGTGGCCCCCCCAGGAGCAATTGGCTGGTGGGCAGGTCCTGCTAGGGTCAACCGTGCAGAGCGGTGAGTAACCTTGCCCACGGTCCGGGTACAGGTTTACAAGTTTCCTCACAACTTATTTTCCTTTTGTAGTTATCCTTTCTTTGTGAGGTCAGTTTGGTCATTCACAATTTTTCTTATTTTCCGATTTGTTTGATTTGTGTAGAATGTTTTGTTCTGCACATTTCTCTTTTTATTTTCCTTATATTTATTTGTGAGGGCTTGGCTCACTGTCTGTGTGGGTATAGTGCCTGTGTAGCCCTGGCGCCCGACTGGGCGTCCCCTAGTTGGGCTCCATGGAGGGTGGGGACAGCGGGCACTGAACCACAGAACAAAAACATGAGAGAGAATGATGAAAATAATGTGATCGCTTCCAACAAGAGGACTCGACATGAGCCCCCATCTTCCTTGTTGTCTAAGTTATCTCTGCTGTCGTCTTCTGTGTCTGTGTCTTCATTCCCAAAGTTCCTGATTATCCACTCCGCGGGTGATCAGGTACTTGGGGACATGTCCCCTTTTTTCGTTAATAAAAGTTTGAAAGGTCTTGCGGGAGAACCGAAATCCGTCAAGCGCCTACGATCTGCTGACTTACAAGTTGAGACCGCTTGTTCCAAACACTCGGAACTGCTCCTGAAAGTTAAAGAAATTGATGGGGTGGCTGTCGAAGTCACTCCCCATAAAACTTTGAATTCCTCTCGGGGTGTGATCACCGAGTGGGGCCTCCTCAAAGTCACTGAGGAGGAAATCCTCTCGGAGCTCACACCTCAAGGAGTAACAGCGGTCCATCGGGTTTCGACACGTCGTGATGGGAAATTGACACCCACCCGGGTGCTGATTGTAACCTTTAATTCGCCACGCCTGCCTTCTTACATCAAGGCAGGTTACTTACATTGCGAGGTTTGGCCGTATATCCCAAACCCTCTGCACTGTTTTCAGTGTCAGATATACGGTCATACCCGCACAGCATGCAGGGGCAAGCCCACCTATGCTCGCTGTGGCAGTAAGGATCATCTCGATCCTGACTGCACAGCAGAAAAGGCATGCTGTGTGAACTGCAGTGGCGACCATCCGGCGAACTCCCGCGACTGTCCGAAGTGAAAGGAGGAAAAGGAGGTACAACGCCTCAAAGTCATGAACAACATCTCGTATGCTGAAGCGAGAAAGCTTGCTGCACCGCCCGCCCCACCTGGCAAGGTTTCCTATGCCAGTGCAGTCATTGGAAAGCCCATCGTTCCAATGACTTCGGTTGTGGTGCAGACTGACATCAGTGTACCACCTACTGAGTCTTTCTCGCCAGCTGCGAAGTACCTCCTCACGCAGGCGAGACCAAGGGTGGTGTCGACTTCGACATCAACTCCGGTTTCCATTCCTGCAGCTCAGCCTTCCACCTCCACCGGAAGGCCTCCTCCTTCCCGTCCTCAGACAGCAAGACCTTCCAAACCAAAGGGGCCCCCACCGGGGCCTAAAAAGAAACTCATCACTCCTCCTCAAAGGGCGGTCACCGATCCATGCCCCTCGGACGATTCTGAGGACATGGATACCGCCCGCCCCCTATTCACTAAACCGTCCTCTGCGCGGTTAAGTTGAATAGGAATTCGTCGTCCGCCCACTCTTCTAAGTCCTGAGATGGCCACACTCCTACAATGGAATTGTCGTGGATTCCAGAGGAATCTTGACAACATCAAGGCCCTCCTTCAGACACACCAGCCCATCTGTGTGTGCCTGCAGGAGACATACTTGCAGCCAGTCACAGATCCCACGATCCGGCACTTTTCACTAGTTCGCTGGGACCGGGATGGAGATGGTCCAGCTCGCGGGGGTGTCGCCATCCTCGTGAGCAACCATTCTCCATTCCAGGTCGTACCCCTCACCACCAACTTAGAGGCGGTAGCCATCCGTCTCTTCATGGGGTTCTCGCTGACTGTCTGCTCTGTATATCTTCCACCTGGGAGCATCGTCTTCCAGGAAGACCTTGATGATTTCGTCTCGCAGCTGCCGTCCCCCTTCCTCATTATGGGGGACCTCAACGGACACAGTCCACTTTGGGGCAGTGCTGACACCAACGGGAGGGGCGGGGTCCTGGAGCAGTGGCTCCTGGATCCTTCTCTCTCCCTGTTGAACACCGGTGTCAGTACCTACTTTCACTCCTCAACCCGCACTTTCACTGCCATTGACCTTACCATCTACTCCTCCTCGATCCTTCCACTCTTTACATGGGAGGTCGAGGACAACCCGTATGGAAGTGATCACCTCCCCGTGGTGTGCACCATCTCCCATGGGGGGTCTTGCAGCCCTTCCCGCGTCTCACGGTGGAGGCTTGATCGCGCTGACTGGGGTGGTTTCGAGCTTCTCTCTGAGCTCGATGACCACTCTGTCAGCCAGGAGCCCATCAATGTGGCAGTAGCAGAGATAACGGACTGTATCGTAGATGCAGCTGCATCAACCATTCCTCAAACTTCTACACGGTTTCCTCGCTTTCCGAAACTGTGGTGGAATCCAGATTGCACCACAGCTCGTAAGGCTCAGAACAAGGCATGGGGGGTGTTTCGGAGATATCCGCCGACCCCCAACCTCGAAAATTTCAAATGCGCCAAAGCGAAAGCTCGTTTCGTCCGACGCCAGAGCCAGAAGGAATCTTGGATCAAGTATACATCTTCTATCACCCGCACGACTAGTTCTAAGGTCGTGTGGGATAAAGTCCGGAAGATGAGTGGGAACTATACGTCCCACTCGTTATCAATCCTGGAGCACAATGGACAGGCAATTGCTGATCCCAAAGCAATTGCCGACACTCTGGAGGAGTCATTCTCTTCCATCTCTTCGTCTTCCTCTTACTCCCCCGAGTTTCTGGCCCAGAAGGGAAGGGCAGAGCGCTCTCCGCTGTCTTTCCACTCGAATGGCCTGGAGCCTTACAACAGGCCATTCACAGCGGAGGAGCTTCGCTTTGCTCTGCACTCTTCTCGTGCCTCTGCTGTAGGGCCGGACAATGTCCATTATGCCATGCTCCAACATCTTTCACCATTGAGTAAGGATCGGCTGCTCCATCTTTTCAATCGCATTTTTCTCGAGGAGCAGTTTCCGGACTCCTGGCGGGAGGCCATCGTCTTGGCCTTCCCCAAGCCAGGCAAAGATCCCAAGATTCCTTCCAATTATCGTCCCATCGCATTGACTAGCTGCGTGTGCAAGGTGTTGGAAAGAATGGTAAATGCCAGACTCATCTGGTATATAGAACATCACAACCTTCTTTCCAACACCCAGCGTGGCTTTCGCAGGCAACGGTCAACTCTTGACCATCTGATACGCCTCGAATCGGCTATCAGAAATTCTTTTTTACGTAGAGAGCACCTGGTGTCAATTTTCTTCGACATCGAAAAAGCGTACGACATGGCTTGGAGATTCGGCATTCTTCGTGACCTCCACAGCTTCGGCTTGAGAGGTCACATGCCGATCTTCATCTCCAACTTCTTATCGACACTCTCTTTTCGTGTCGGTGTCGGTAACACTCTGTTGCTGCCGTACCCCCAAGAACAGGGGGTGCCACAAGGCTGCATTCTGAGTGTTACGCTTTTCGCTGTCAAGATTAATTCTATAACTAGACAACTTCCTCCATCAGTAGGCAATGCCCTCTATGTTGATGACTTTAGCATCTTTTGCTCATCGTCCAGCATGAGGGTCATTGAAAGACAACTGCAAATTGCCCTGAACAATCTTTCGGTTTGGGCGACGGCAAACGGGTTTCGGTTCTCCCCACAGAAGACCGTTTGTGTGCACTTTTGCCACAAGCGTAATCTTCATCTGGATCCCGAGCTGCGGCTCGGGGGTAACATCATTCCAGTTGTGGCGGAGACCAAGTTTCTCGGTCTCATATTCGATCGGAAATTGACCTTTTTACCACACATACGTCATCTCAGGTCCAAGTGCACGCGGGCATTGAACATCTTCAAGGTCCTCTCCTCCCTTTCTTGGGGGGCGGACCGATGTTCTTTGCTCCGCCTGTACCATGCACTTGTCCGATCGAAACTGGACTACGGATCCCAGGTGTACGACTCGGCTCGGGGTTCGGTGGTGAAGGTGCTGGACCCCCTCCATCACCAGGCCCTCCGTGTTTGCACGGGAGCCTTCTGCACCTCACCGGTCCAGAGTCTTTACGTTGAGACCGACGAACCATCTTTATCTCTTCGCCGTCAGCAGTTGTCCGTACAATACGCATGTAAATTGCGATCCCTGCCTGGCCATCCCACTTGGGACTGCGTTTTCTGTCCGAAGTGGGAAATGCTTTACACAAATCGGCAGACTGCCATTCGTCCTTTTGGTTTGCGTGTCCGAGGCTACCTCAGAGACATCAACACCAGTCTCGATAGCGTTGCACAGTCGACAGCTGAGCCACTTCCACCATGGCTAGCTGTTTCCCCTTCCTGCGATTTTTCCCTGTGCAGGACAGGGAAGGCCTTTACACCCGACTGTGTGTACCGGCAACTCTTTGCCAGCCATCGTGCTGAGCACCTGGACTTCTTGCCTGTCTTCACAGATGGCTCGAAGTCTGGCACTTCAGTGGGATCAGCCATGGTCTGCTGTGATGTAATCATTGCAGACCAGATCCCACTGCAGTGTTCCATCTTCACTGCAGAGTTGCACACTATCAGCCTCGCCTTGGACCACGTGGCGACTAAGCACCATCATCGGTGTGTGCTTTACACCGACTCACTTAGCTCGCTACAGGCTTTGATCTCGGTGAGGCATCAGCCTCACCCAGTTCTTACTAAGATCTGCCAGCAGCTACATCGTCTGGCAGCCACCACCACCATCCATTTCTGTTGGGTGCCCGGTCACGTCGGAATCAAGGGCAATGATTTGGCAGATTCTGCTGCCAGGTCAGCCATGCCCCTGTCCGACCCTCCGTTGCCGGTTCCCTATCTGGATTTCCGGCAGCATTTTACCACCGAGCTCCGGGCACAGTGGCAGAGATCTTGGTCAGAACAACTTACGAACAAGCTCTTTGAGATCAAACCTATCATCAAACCATGGCAGTCTTGTTACTGCAGGAATCGCAAGGAGGAAGTTGTACTTGCTCGGCTCCGCTTAGGTCACTCGTATATTACACATTCGTTTCTTCTACGGGCGGACGACGTACCTAAGTGTGAGTTTTGTGACACCATTTTAACAATCAAACATATTTTAATTGAATGTTCATGTTTTAACCTAGAACGTCGTTTGTATTTTAATTTTCACAATTTTACGTCCGAGCCACTTACACTCGGACATCTTTTATCTGATAGTACCATTTTACCTCCAATTTTTGCCTTTTTACAGTATACAGGATATTTTACCAGATTATAATTTTAATCATTTGTAATTTATTCACCGTCTGCCTAGGTCATTTACACCTGGGCTAGTTTTATCCTTTGTCTCTAATGTATTTATTTATCTACACATTTGTTGTTTTACACCTTACTTTTTATTTCTGTTTTATATATATATCTTGTTTGTTTTAATTTTTACCTTTTCCAGCATTTGTTTTTTAATTTTGGTTGAGGAGTATTTGTTTTTTAGCATATTTTTACCTTGTTTGGTGCATTATAGCCTTAGTAGCTCATGCGCCATAAAACTCCAAGCAACCAACCAACCAACTTTATTAGCACTTAATAATAATAATCAGGAGATTTATGGATTTCAACGGTGAAACAAAACTAAAACCATCTACTCTCTAAGATGACAAGATGGCCACTGTTGTATGCACAGCCAAAATGGCACACATGAGGGAAGAAGCTCTTTGTAAATCCAATTTAAATTGAATATTGAGGTGCTCTGTGAAAATGCCAATAAAAGGAATTGCGAGTGTAATTTCTTAAAACATTTGGTGTCTAAAAGTTCTATATTTGCAATTTGATTTGAGTTGGATATTCTGTTTTTATATATTTTTATATTTTGTATATTGGTAATCAATGGCAGCTAATTAAATGGTTACAAAATGTGATCAATGTAATTTGACAGCTATCAGGATAATGGTTCAGGAATCCTCATGATAAATAAACTACTTAATTTAAATAAAGTTTTAATATCGATAGACTCTTATCCTGATTTACCTATTTTCAGTCTAACTATACATAGACAATACCCCACTAGTCCTAACAGAAGGCATTACAAAAGCTTAATAAATGTGTAAAGAGAATCTTTATAGAATAGAATCTTTGGTGTAGATAGAATCTTTGGCTTGATAGCTTGGCTGACAATGCAGAGGAAGCAGCTAGACAGTGTACCAGATACTTAATATTTTGTATGGAAGAAACAGATATACAGGGATTGACAAGATAGACAAGTTAAGGTGAGGATTCTGTCATGGCTAGGCTGAGCATTTCAGAGATTCTAAACAAATTTTCAGATTCTAAACAATGTGGTTAGTTATACTCCCTTTGTATGTAATGATGATAGATGCATTACTGGCTATAATGTTGGCCCTCTATCACAGTCTGAAGATATTTTGGCTATTTCTAAACTTAAACTGCATAAATCCCAAAGTGTAAATGAAATTACTGTTGAAATGCTTAGAACTGGGAAAGTTTGTGTTATCACATGGCTGATGGCAATTTTGAATATCAGTTTTGATAAAAGCATTGTTCCTAAGGTTTTTACCAGAGCTATTATTAAACTGATTTTTAAAAAAGGTTATCACAGTTCTCATGATAACTGTAGGAGTATCAGCCTGCTTTCGGTTCCATGTAAAGTTCTTTGCATGATTGTGCTTAATAGAATTAAGAATTCGATGAATAATTTTGTGATGAAGTATGTGGTTTCAGAAGTGGTAAGGGATTTTTTTCTCTTTAGTTTATTCTTGATTATGTTATGCAAAATTCACTGCAAGGGAAAGATTTTGGATGTAAATGGTCTATAGATTTCAAAATTTGTGATTTAGATTATGTTGATGATTTGGCTCTTTTGGCAAATAATGCTGATGAAATGAACTCTTCCATTAGAGCTGTTGATGAGGCTGGTTGCAGAGTACGTTTGGAAATAAAGACAAAACTAAAGTGACGAAAATTTGTTAGGTAGGTTGTGGTTCAGTTAATCTGATTAGTTGCTTCCTTGAACAAGTATCTTAATTTTATTATCTTGGCAGCTGTGTAACAGATACTGGGGATGTGTGGCATGAGATAAATAGAAGAATAGGGATTGCTGATGGAACTTTCAACTGTCTATGGAGAGTGTGGAAAAATAGACATACACATCTAAAGACTAATATTATTCTGTATAATTGGTTCTTTCTAGGGTTAGTTGTGTTGGTGAAACTTGGACCCTTTGTAAGGAAGATAACAGGAAACTTGATACCTTTGATTCTAGATGCTTGTGCAGTTTCTTGGGATTTGGTGATTCAACTTTGTAAGCAATGATGAGGTTAGGCAAAGGAGTAGGCAACATTCTTTGAGCAGCATATTGTGCAGAAAAGAGACTCCGTTGGTTTGGCCATGTTGCCCATATGCATAACTGTAGATTAATGAATAGGTTATGAATGTGCCTAAAAGCCTGAGAAAGAGGGGGAGACCTAGAATGCTGTGGGCAGACAATATCATACATGACCTCATTAGAATTGGCCTACAGTGATCTGATATAGGTCAGAGCTGATATGTTTGGAGAACTAAATTGCACAATCTGGTTTGATCACCGTAGCCCATGGTTGCTTGAGGATGGTGTGGTGATGATTCTTTGTGAGGGTTTGGCTCACTAGCTATGTGGGTATAGTGCCTATGCTGCATGATTGGGGCTCCCCTTGTTGGGCTCTGTAGTGGGTGGAGGAATCATAGGCACTGAACCTCATGTTAAAAACGACGAGTTCCATTAATGCAAATGATTCTGTCAGTGCTGCAGAGAGAGCTCAATGCGAGCCCCCATCCTTTTCATTGTGTTTGTCATTATCACTCCATCATTCCACTTTCATAGCTACTGCTGTGAAAGTGACAACAATTGGTAGGATGATGGTCACCATTACACCCCACAAATCACTTAATTCCTTTTGGGGTCTGCTGTAGAGTGGGGCTTCCTCAAGGTTTCTCAGGAGAAAATCCTCTCGGAGCTCTTCTCCTTGGAAGTGACAACAGTCAACTGGTTTTCGCAATGCCCAATGGGCTGTTAATACCCATTTGCTTCTAATTTTAACAATCAATATTCCACACTTGTTGACTTTCATAAAGGCAGGCTACCTTCAGCGAGGTATGGCCATACATTCCAAACCCTCTGCATTGTTTTCAATTCTAGAGTTACAGCCATGTCCACACAGCTTGCCAGGGCAAACCCACCTCTGCTTTTTTCAGCAGCAGAAGAGGCAAGCTGTGTGAACTGCAGTGACAACCATCTGGCATTCTCCTGTGACTGTCCAAAGTGGCTAGAGGAGGAGGAGGAGGTAACAACATTTGAGAACAGTGAACATCTATCTGGAGACAAGAAAGCTTACTACACTGCCCGTGCCACCAGTTGGGTTGTTTTACCTCTGAGTGGCACTTTTTTGCACACAATGGGCTAAGTGGCCAGGTCATATGGACCCTGTAGGCTCAGAGAAGGTTGTGGGAGGGGACCCACTGGAACAACTGTTGGGAGACAGATGGTCGCCTCTCGTCAAGGCCATCCAGCGTGTTCTTTAACTTGCACAGGGTATAGCTCTCCCGTACACGGGCCACGGCTTAACGTCCCATCCGATGGACGGCGGCCTTTCCAATCCCATCAGTGTCCCCTACTGACCGTGGGCAGGGCGGGGAATTTTGCGGAGATAAATCTCAACGCTGACTCAGCTGGAACTCGAACCTGGGAACTACAGATTATGAGCTCTGGGTCCTTGTGACCTGGCCATTTATCCCATGGTGTGCAAAAAAGTGTCACTCAAAGGTAAAACAACCCAATTTAAGACTGAATAGAAAGACCATTATCCCCCATGACTCCTCCTCGAGCTGCAGTCTCAAATCCCTGTCCCTTGGATGACTCTGAGGACATGGACACAGATCGCCCTCAATTCTCAAAACCGCCCTCTGAAATGGTGAAAATAAATAGATAATCGTTGTCCACCACCTCCTGTAAGACCTGTCACGCTCCAACAATGGAATTGTCATGGATTCCAGAATAATCTTGACAACATCAAAGTCCTTCTTCAGACACACGAGCCATCTGCAAGTGTCTGTAGGAAACATACTTGCATCCTGCCATCAATTCCATGATCCAGCACTTTTCTCTCATTCGCTGAGACTGGGACAGAGATGGTCCAGCTTGCAGAGATGTCACCATCCTTGTGATCCCCCATTCTCCATTCCATGTCATACCACTCACTACCAACTTAGAGGCAGTTGTCATCTGCCTCTGTGTGGGATTTTCATTGACTGTCTGTTTTGTGTGTCTACTGCCAGGAAATAATATCTGCCGGGAGGACCTTGATGATTTCATCCCACAGCTGCTGGCATTATTTTTTCTCATGGGGGGGGGGGGACTTTTTTAAGAGAAACAGTCTGCTTTGGGGGCAGTACTGACACCAACACAATGGGTCCACGAACAATGGCTGGGGAAAGGGGACCCCTCCTGTCAAGGCCATGCAGTGTATAGGGAGTTTTGCAGAGATAAATCTCAAAGCTGACTCAGCTAGGTCTCAAACTTGGGAACTACAGATTATGATTCTAGTGCACTACTGACTGAGCCACAACTGTCCCCCATAGGGGTGGAGATCGAATGTAATGATATTTATGCCAAATGAAAACTTGTGATGTGAAGAGTGCCATCTACTCTACATTTTAGAAAGTTTCAGATCTGAGCAGCGCTTGGTAAATCTGCTAGTGTTATATTTTTTCGTTAGTACTTCTTGAATATTGCAGTTATTTATATGCTCTGGTAAAGTGAGGGTTGGGTTGTCTTACCTCTGAGCAGCACTTTTTTGCACACCATGGGCTAAATGGTCAGGTCACATGGACCCCAAAGGCTCAGAGAAGGTTGGGGGAGGGGACCCACTGGAACTGCTGTTGGGAGGCAGATAGTAGCCTCCCGTCAAGGCCATCCAGCGTGTTCTTTAACGTGCACAGGGTATGGCTCTCCCGCACATGGGGCCACGGCTTAAGGTCCCATCCAACAGACAGCGGCCTTTCCAAGCCCATCGGTGTCCCCTACTGACCATGGGCAGGGCGGGGAATTTTGCGGAAATAAATCTCAACGCTGACCCAGCTGGGACTCGAACCTGGGAACTACAGATTACGAGCCTGGCGCACTACCGACTGAGCCACCCCCGCCCGTAAAGTGAGAGTAGAAGGTTGATAATATGTAGTTGTTTGAGTGGGTGGAGGTGCTTTTTATTATGTTAGGAATGAATGTAGGTTTTCTGTATACAGATTATATAGTTTAGTGGAGGTACAGTGTAAGTTAATGTCTAAGAATGGTAGGTGTCCGTTCTGTTCTTCGCATGTATATTTAAGGGTGAGGAGAACTGCATTAAATTCAGATAGTAGTTTCTTTAATTCTTCTTTGGAGTGTTGCCAGATAAGATATTGTCGATATAGCGAGCATAAAGTAGTGGGTGGATTTGATGTACATGGAGAACTGTGGATATTACATAATGTAGAATGGCTTCTGCCAACAATCTAGAAAAGGAAGAGCTTATTGGGACACCTTGGTTTTGGACAAAAATTCTGTCATTGGTTTGAAACCAGTTGCTCTTAGTGGCCAGATTGAGGGCCTCCTGTGTACTGAAATATTCAGGTGCTGTGGGTTTGGCTGCTTCAAGCCATAGTGGTGTTAGGGTAGAGTGTGATGACATTGAATGAGTGTAGGGTGCAGTCAGGGGTAACAGTTATGATTTTAAGTTTGTTAATTAAGTCCACACCTGGCTGGCTGGTACTGGGTGTAGGGTCTGGTCACATGGATATGGGGCAAAAATATATATAGATATGGGGCAAAAAACTGAAAGAGTGCTTTCTCTAGGTTATATGTGGGAGAATTTTGTTTGGCAACTAATGGTCTAAAGGGTTTCAAAGATTTGTGTAATTTAATTTTGACAAATAACTGGGGGATATTAAAGTATAATGGGGATTTGCAGGCTTTGGCTAAGTTTGCCAATAAACAATGTCCAGTTTTCAAGTGCACATGTTTAGTTAAATTTAGGTAGTGGGTAATTGTAGGTATAATAAATGTAGGTAGTGGGTTGTACATAATTTCTGTTGCTTGCAATTGTCAAGGGTTGTTTTAATTTGCTTATGTAGTCATCTGTGTCTAATAATACTAATTGATTGCTTTTACTGGCGAGTATTATTTTAATGCTATTATCTTTTTCAGGTTTTGGAGAGTTTTGATTTCATTTAGTGCTTTGGTTTTGGTGCAGGTTGGATATTGTTGTATGCCTGAATGCTGCAATAGAATTAAATCTTAATTTGTCTTTGTATAATTCAGGTATAGGGTTTATATTTGTTCTAACTGTGGTATGATTATGTGCAGGGTGGTAGTGATGCCATGTATGCAAACTTCAGTCCTTGTTGTAATAGCTTTTCCTGCTGTTGTTTTAGTTGTAAGGATGAGAGGTTCAAGAATGGAATAGGCTTAGGTGTTGGGTTATTAACACAATCTCTATTATATGTTGTGGGATAGTGTTTTATGGTCTTTAGGATCTTTTATTAGTAATTTGTGTGGAGTGTTCGCATTGATCTGTGAGGTATGTGAGTTGTGGGTTGGTGGAGGTGGGTTGTGAATTATGGTGGGGTTAGGATATCCAGAGTAGAGGAATGTAGGTGGGCTCCCCTAAAGACACTCCCTTTTCTCAGTGCTGATCTCTGTTCCAACCTGCATTAACTCACATATTCCCAAGCCCTTAGAAAACTGCCATACTGTATACTAAGAATCAGTGATTAAAATTTCCCCTCCCCCCTCACACACATACACATTTTCAATATCCCTGCTGATATGAAAGCCATTATTCATGTTCTCACTAACATATTTATTTTTAACCCCTAAGTTTAGTGTACAAAATTTATAAAGTTAGTGAAAGTATCCCACTCATTATACTCCCAATGCAACGCACATGAAACCAAAGTAATTTTTTTTATCTATTCACAAAACGAAGCTTCCCTCGAAACTCACTAATCTTAGAGAGTTCCCATAACCCCATACCCTCTTTCCAACCTCCATCACATGCAGATCGCATTATGGCCACTCACACATTCACTGGCCATTCTGAACCTTGGAGCTGAGCCACTGACCATGCAATTTATGGTACCCCACCCCTCCCCTGTGCTCAACAACCAACTGCCTCTCATGCAATATCTTAAGCTGCTCACTTCTCACCTGATGATGTTTTTTAAACACTATATGCTACCACAAGTATTATTGGTTATTTCCTTCAAACCTTAAACAAATAAATTATCAGCATCCCTCATCACCTTCTCAAACTCTACTGAGACATCACTTGCCAGCAAGAACATTGAAGATTAAATTTGTCACTCGCAAGCATCCTGGAAGTTCCTCATACTACCCCATCCTCTGTAGTACAGTATGTAAATTTCTCCTTAATAACTTTTGATCCTTGATAGCATAGAACATTTGTTGAAGTGCTTAAAAACTTTTAACAGTATCATAGAGAATTAAGAATTTCAACTTAATTTTAATTACTTCACTGTGAACCTCTACTGTACTGAAATATTCAGGTGCTGTGGGTTTGGCCGCTTCAAGTCATAGTGGTGTTAGGGTAGAGTGTGATTTTGTTAACATTTACATAATTGAACACTTACATTTATTTAGCACTGGAGATGAAAGGTTGTACATTCCAGTATTGTGTTTTATATCCACATGTTTGATGTGCTTAAAAATGAGGCCTCAAAATGTAACCAATAGTAGTTACTGCTGTGTGCATTGATACTAGGAAAGACTTGCTTGTGTTGTACAGTTTGTTTATGTTAGGACTCAGCTTAAGTGGAGAGGGGTATAGTCATTACCACTACCATAAATTAATTGTTCATTGGATAATCCTTTTTTAATGGGCAATATTTAACTTAAAAATATAACAAGAGTACTGAGAACTAATATATTTGCAATAGTTACTGTGTTATTGCCATGTGTTTTGTAAATAATCTTGGATGCTGAGCAGCATATAAACATTTTCCTGACTTGGCCAGCCAGCCCTTCCTACCCCTGAACTGAATGGGTTAAAGCTTTAGTACAATGTTTAGTTTTCTTTTTGTAAATCTTTAAAAAAATAAAAAAAATAAAGTGTTTTGAAAACAAAATGTCTTAAACAACTCAATAAAATTTGCCTTGCTGAAAGGTGACCTATTGACTGGAAATGAAAGTTCATAAGTGATTGATTAACGAAAAGGTTACTAAATGTATATTCCAAATCTGAGATATATACAGTCGTATCAGAATAATATAACCACCCTTTTCCTGTATGACAGCAGTGAGACGGTGTGGCATGGACGCAATGAGGCCCTGGAAGGTTGCCAGAGGCACACGTGACCATTCGGACTCCAGCAGAGCACAGAGGTTCCGGAGATGACGTGGTTGTGGGTCTGCATGCTGAACCTGTCGATCCAAATGGTCCCACAAGTGCTCTATGGGATTGAGGTTGGGCGATTTCGACAACCAAGGAAAACGGAAACATCGCTGTCGTGTTCCTGGAACCAGTCATGCACCACCTCAGTGACATGCAGGGCGCATTGTCCTATTGGTAGACACCATCAACACAAGGGTAAACGTCCAACATGAAGGGATGCATGTGGTCAGCGAGGATGTACTGGATTATAATTCCATGACACCTCCCAAACGTTCCACTGTTCAAGACAGTACCACATTATACAGAGGGTGCCATTTTGATCCATCTACTTTCCGGCATGCCTAACATTGAAAATTCCCTTATTAGTAGAGAAAGGACCTGTTATAATGAGCAAGACACATAAGTTGATATAATCAGAATCGTCTGGTTTTCTAATCATTGAGGTGTAGCATGAGATTTTTTAACTTTGCGCATTGCCAAAATATATAAGCCAAACACATCATTAGATCCATTCAATATAATTGCCAAAAATATACACAACCTTATTTATTGGTTAATTTTGAATTTTGAATACCGTTCAATATATTCAACCTAACTTTTTGTTCAGGTGGGAGCTAATGTGGTGGAAACACCCATTGGCTTTTCCATCGAAAAGTCCATCGACCAGGGATCCCACTCCCAGTCGCAAACCTTCAACTTCGTCCTCTCCATAGAGCCAACTCGCCACCCCGCAGCATACAGACCCCACCCACTTCAGGGCTTGCAACGAACCTTTCTCTGATGCCAGGATAAGTCTGCCTAATCGGTTTGACCAAGCCTTTTCAGCAGACCCTCCCCTTTATTACATCTCCAGCCAGGTTGCTGGTAGTGTGCATGCTAAGAGGACCTCACAGCCCCCCAGCGTACAGACCCCCACCCACTTCAGGGCTGCAACGAACCTTTCTCAGGTGCCAGGATAAGTCTGCCTAATTGGGGTACCCAATCCCTTTCAGCAGACCCTCCCCTTCACAAGAGCCATTGGCATTCAGGGACATATCCAGTGGTACCAGCGTTCCTAGGTCATACACAGAAAACATCCCTCATACATACACACTGCCACCACTGGCCTATACTTGACCGACAAGCGTGTCCGGGTTTGGTTCTCGTGTGTCTGATGGCGTGTCCACCACTGCCCATGACTTCTGTGGAGTAGAAATCTGAATTCGTCGGAGAAGGCAACCTTTTTCCACTCTTCCACTGTCCAATGACAGTAGTCCCGTGCGAACTGCAGGCATCATTGCTGATGGGCCTTGGTTAACATGGGCGCATTTATGCAGCATCGACTCCGGAGACCAAGCGTAACAGGGTTCACTCTGCTGTTATCGGGAACACATACCTGGGTGCCTCAGGGTTCATTTGAGTAGCCAATTGCTGCACTGTTGCATGTTGATTGTCCTTTACCAGTCGACAGAGTCCATTCGTTTTCCTCTGGGGTCGATGGCCTTTGGGGCTCCACAGTTATGACATCTGGAGGTACTCTGTGTGCCAGCAGTCCATTCTTGGTACACCCTTGCTAAACACCTTGCTAACAGCCCATGAAGTCTGCTGTTTCCAAGATGCTTCCACTCTTGGCACGGTAGCCAATGATCATTCCTTTTTGATCATCCGTCAAATCAATACCTCTTCCCATTGTGCTCCTGTTATGCACTATGGCTCATCTGTCCTGGCTGGCTGCTTATATCTCTGTGTGGTCAGCCTTGTCATGTGCACTCTGTGATGCACCTGGGTGGGTACACTGTGATTCCATGGGTGGTCATATTATTCTGATATGATTGTGTATATTGCATTTTATATTCTAAAATATGTAGCATTTTTATGCTAGAACAATTATTTTCTAGTCATAATATTCAAGCAAGATCAGAACCTTGTTCAAAGAAGCATTGTACAATTTTTTCTAACCTTTTGTACTTTTAATCTCCTTGATTCAGATATTAATATCTGAAATATCAGATATTTATTAATTATTAATCATTAGTTAATTTTAATTAATATGATATGAGTTAATGATATTAATGCAGTACATTATTACACTTATATTTTTAATTTATGAAATCAAATAAATTAAAGACTTGCAACTTATGTTCTGAAAATATCCCTTCAAACAAGCATTTCTGTATCTGACACATATTATTGCATTCATTGGAGCTGATCCTGTATGATGGAATCATTATCTTGGATTGCAACCGTTAGTATGTTGATCATGTAAAGATTTATCATGTACACTTGTCTTTCAAATGTCCCCATAAGTGAGAATCCAACAGGTAAAATCCATACTTTAGAATGGAGAAAATTTTCTTTGAAATCAATGTGTCCTTGAACACATCAAGGATATGTGTAACAGGAGTTCACTTTGTTCAGAATCACAGCTTGCTGCAGTTCACATGCACTAATGTTGCAGATTGCTGCAATGTATGTGCACTAATGTTTCAGCTTGCTGCAGTGTACGTGCACTAATGTTTCAGCTAGCTAATATATCTATCATCCAGCTCCACAGTTTCTATGTAATATTCAAATTAGTTACATGCTAACTTTTCGATGTACCTTTTATAAAATAATGTGATACAGTTCATTTTTGATTTCAGGTGCTGCTTATAGCTGTGTAGTTAATTTTTCATTCAGTTACATCAGCACAAATTTTTTTCAAAGTCTCATCACATTTTTCTTTAATATTATTTGCAAATATTCATTTGCATACAAACTTCTGAATGACTCTCCTCAAAGTGGCAGCCTATTTATGATGAGAGGATCACTCTGTAAAGGTTTTGTGTGAATGACCTTGATGGGAGCTGTCTCCTAACAACTGCCCAGAGGTTCTCGTTCCCCCAACCTTCTCTGAGCCTTTGGGATTCTTGTGAGATGTCCTTTTAGCCTGTTTTATACAAAAAAGGTGCCATTCTGAGGTGAAAAACCCCAACTTCACCATTGCCTTACGAACAATTGAAATTCACTTCTTCATGGAATTGTTGTTGACTGTTCCATCTTTCCTTGGAAATGTCATTTCCCAGGCTCACTTTGATCTTGTCTTGCAGCTGCTTTCACCATCATCCCTCTCATAGGGGACTTAATTGCACACAGGCCTCTTTGAAACAATACTGACACCACTTGTAGCAGTTGAGTCTTTGAACACTGGCTTTGGAATCTGTCATCTCCCATTGAATACTGGGAGCAGGGGTGGCTCAATCGGTAGTGCACCAGGCTTGTAATCTGCAGTTCCCAGGTTCGAGTCCCAGCTGCGTCGGCATTGAGATTTATCTCTGCAAAACTCCCCGTACTGCCCACAGTCAGTAGGGGACACCAATGGGCTTGAATAGGCCACTGTCCGTCGTATGGGATGTTAAGCTGGGGTCCCATGTATGGGAAAGCCATACCCTGTGCACGTAAAGACACAAGACTTGACAGGAAATTAATTGAATGACAAAACCCAGATGGTCCGCATTCAAGGACTGCTCTACATCTATAGGGATAATGCCAAAATCTCCACTACCTACGGTCGAGGGCAAGACAGCACCATATAGGTACAGCTTGCCCCACAACTACCTATGGCAAACAGTACTATAGAAGTAAGTTCATCCATTGGTCAAAACGTAAATTTAATCTGTGTCCCGGATCGCCACAAACAAGGATATACAATCCAAGTTGCCTCGGCTCCCGTTATGGGAGCTCTTAGTCTGGCCCGTCCATCTTAGCCTGTCTGACAGGTAAAATAACCCAACGATTACCCTTAGAGAAGCAATTATCTCCCCCATTATATGCAAAAATCTCTTGTAGATGGTCTTGTTACCCTTTGCATGTATCATGGAAGAGGGTTGATCTGTCTGACTATAGTGGTTTTGACCTCTGTGATTTTAACTCTGTCAGCCTGGAGACCATGAATGGTACAATGGATATTCTCTGTATTCTATATCATCCAAGTCATTGATATTATCAGGTAACCAAAAAAGTTGGTGCTGTTTTTGAGAGTAAAATGAAACCATACATAAAAAGGGAATAAAGATATTTTATTCAGGAAAGTAACTACCAGTGCAATCTATAATCTTAAGTGCTTATAACCAAACGAGATACAAGTTTGTAAATATCACTGCCAAACTTTAGAAATGAAGAAAGTAGCCAACTCTGTTTCCAGTGCTTCTTGGTTTTGAAATTGTTGGTTGCGCTTATGATTGTCCAGCACCAAGAAAAGATGGTAGTTGGATGATCATTCTAACCCATATGAAGATGGGTTAGAATTTCCCAACCAAGGTTGTGGAGCTTGTCTTGCTCGTGCTGTGTGAGTGCGAGCATTGTCCTTAACCCTTCCAGTGTCCAGGATGAAAAACAGGTTTCCATCCAGGGACCAAGCTATTTTCTCACTATGCTCAGCCAAAAAAAATTTAACTTTAGAACTTTTTTTGCCAAATAACTAATGAAAGGAATTATGGCATATTTTTACC
This sequence comes from Ryuthela nishihirai, assembly GCA_038380435.1. NCBI lineage: Eukaryota > Metazoa > Arthropoda > Arachnida > Araneae > Heptathelidae > Ryuthela > Ryuthela nishihirai. The sequence continues at coordinate 511,766 of JAWZYU010000016.1, read as the reverse complement.
AAATTAACCAGCATTTAATTCTGAATTTTCTGAAAATCAAGTATTTAACAAAAAAGCAATGTTTTATTTTAATAGGAGTTTTTTAGTCATGTAGTAAAAAAATGCATCAGTCAATGCAAATAAAAATTTATTTAAAACAAACCAATAGACAGAAATGATTACAATGCACATGAATAGAATGGCTATATATTTCTGAATAACAAAAAAAAATTTTTTTGTCTTTAAGTAGGTAGTTGGAATGTGAGGACTCTGCACAGAGCTTTTTCTCTTGATGTCCTCACACAAGAATTCCACCGTTATAATTTAGATATTCTCGGCTTGCAAGAGACCAGGTGGACAGATAAAGGTCAGATTCTTAAAAATAATCTTAAATTTCTCTTTTCAGGGAGGGACGACAATAAGCATCACCAAGGCGTGGGTCTGCTTCTCAGCAGACACGCTAGCGATGCTCTTCTAGGATAAAATAAAAATAAATAAATAAATACCCCCTCAAGCAGCTGCTTGCCACAGAGGTCTGACAGGAGCCTGTCAGTTTATATGCCAGAGTAGAAGGTCTGAAAGGATGGCAGGACCTCAGCAGAAAAACGACACATACAGCCATGCCTTACCCGGGGCTCGAACCCAGATCCCGTAAATCAGTAACCAATGAGTGCATTAATGAAAGGTTTCTTACAGCAAAATTTCAGACAAGCGTTAAAGACTTGAATGTTATCTGCTGTTATGCCCCCACTGAGGATGCCGATGAGGATCAGAAGGATAGCTTTTATGAACAACTTCAGGATATTTTGAATTCTGTCAAGAAAGGAGATATTACCCTTGTTCTTGGTGACTTCAATGCCAAAGTTGGTACTGACTCTGCCCTTTGGGGAGGAGTAATAGGCCCTTTTGGTATTGATAGCTGCAATGGCAATGGGCAACGTCTCCTACAGGTAAGTAAACTCAATGGATTCAGAATAACTAACACTTATTACAAACACTGCGACATACATAAGTACACATGGGTTTCACCTGATGGGCTGCATAAGAATGTGATTGATTACATATTAATTAACAGCAAATGGGCTAGTTCTGTTAGGAATACCAGGGCATATAGGGGACCTGAAATTGGATCTGACCATTACCTTGTTAAAAGTGTGTTGCAACTTAAACTTAAAAAGTGTTGTGCTAGGGTTAAAAAATTTACTTTTAATACTGAAGCTCTGAAAGATCCAGTTATAGCCAAAGCTTACCATGATAGGTTACTTAGTCATTATGACAGTCATGGTTTGCTTACTACTGAAGTTGAGGAAGAATGGGATAATTTTAAACAGGCTTTTTTGGACACTAACAGTACTCTTTTAGGAAAAAAGGAGCAGAAGAGGCAAAATTATCTGAGTGATAAGGCACTTGAGCTTATTTCGGAAAGAAAGAACTGCAGGAATGTCCTTAATCAATACCCTACTAGTCCTAATAGAAAGCATTACAGAGACATTAATAAACTTGTAAAGGATCAGTTAGCTGCTGATAAGAATCTTTGGCTTGATGGTTTGGCTGACAAAGCCGAGGAAGCAGTCAGACAGCACAACAGCAGAGAGCTGTACCAGATAGTTAATGTTTTGTGTGGTAGAAAATGGACAGGCATACAAGGATTGAAGGATAAACAAGGTAAGGTTATAGAAGGGGAGGATTCTGTCATGGCTAGGTAGGCTGAGCATTTCAGTGATGTTCTAAACAATGTAGTTAGTTCTACTCCCATTGTTTGCAATGATGATAGATGCATTGGTGGCTTTAATGTTCGACCTATAACACAATCTGAAGTTATTTTGGCTGTTTCTCAACTTAAACTTCATAAATCCCCAGGGGTAGATGAAATTACTACGGAAATGCTTAGAGCTGGGAATGTTTCGGTTACCACTTGGATGACTGAAATTCTGAATATCTTTTATGATAAAGGCATGGTTCCTAAGGATTTTACCAGAGCTATTGTTATCCCTATTTTCAAAAAAGGTGATCGCAGTTCTTGTGATAACTATAGGGGTATCAGCCTACTCTCTGTTCCAGGTAAAGTTCTTTCCATGATTGTGCTTAATAGAATTAAGAATCTGGTTGACAGTCAATTGCGTGATGAGCAATGTGGATTCAGAAGTGGTAGGGGATATGTGGATCAGATATTTTCACTTAGGCAGATTCTTGAGAAATGTTTAGAGTTTCAGAAACCTTTGGTTGCTAGCTTTGTTGATTTCAAAAAGGCTTTCGACTCTGTTGATCGTCATAATTTGTGGTTGATTGTGAGATCATATGGTATACCAGACAAGTTAGTTAACATTATGAAAGCTCTCTATAATAACACTGAGTCATGTGTGAGAGTTGGTAAGGCTTGTAGCAATTGGTTTAGCATTACTTCTGGTGTTCGACAAGGGTGCATTTTGTCTCCTTTTCTCTTTAGCTTGGTTATTGATTATGTTATGCGAAATTCACTTCAAGGGAAAGATTTTGGGCTTAAATGGGCTGGAGATACGAAAATTTCTGATTTAGATTATGCTGATGATTTAGCCCTTTTGGCAAATGATGTTGATGAGATGAACTCTTTCATTCGAGCTGTTGATGAGACTGGTAGTAGAGTAGGTTTGGTTATAAACAGAGAGAAAACTAAAGTGATGAAAATTGGTCAGGCAGGCTGTGATTCAGTTAATCTGAATGGTTGCAGTCTTCAGCAGGTGTCACAGTTTAATTATCTTGGGAGCTATGTAACAGATAATGGTGATGTGCGGCATGAGATTAACAGACGAATAGGGATTGCTGCCGGGACTTTTAAGAACCTATGGAGAGTGTGGAGAAATAGGCGTATATACCTAAAGACTAAAATTAGACTGTATAATAGTTTGGTTCTTTCTAGGGTTAGTTATGGTAGTGAAACTTGGACACTTTGTAAACAAGATAACAGGAAACTAGATGCTTTTGATTCCAGATGCTTACGCAGTATCTTGGGCATTAGGTGGTTCAACTGTGTAACTAATGATAAGATTAGGCAAAGGGGTTTGCAACCTCCTTTAAGCAGCATATTGTGCAGAGAGAGACTCTGTTGGTTTGGCCATGTTGTCCGTATGAATAATTATAGATTAGCGAATAGGGTTATGAACAGTGTGCCTAAAGGCCTCAGAAAGAAGGGGAGACCTAGGATGCGGTGGGCAGACAATGTCAAACAAGACCTTGTTAGAATTGGTGTGCAGTGGCCAGATGCAGTAGATGTAGCTCAGGATAGACTTGCTTGGAGAACTAAATTGCACGGTCTGGTTGGACCTCCGTAGCCCATGGCTGCTTGAGGATGATGATGATGATGATGAGTATGCTTACTACTGAAGTTGAGGAATAATGGGACTATTTTAAACAGGCTTTTTTGGAAACTGACAGTACTGTTTTAGAAAGAAAAGGAGCAGAGGAGGCAGAATTATTTGTATGATAAGGCACTTGATCTTATTTCAGAAAGAAAGAATTACAGAAATGTCCGTAATCAATACCCTACTAGTCCTAATAGAAAGTACTACAGAGAACTTAATAACGGTGTAAAGGATCAGTTAGCTGCTGATAAGAATCTTTGGCTTGATGGCTTGGCTGACAAAGCTGAGGAAGCAGTTAGACAGCACAACAGCAGAGAGCTGTACCAGATAGTTACTGTTCTGTGTGGTAGAAAATGGACAGGTATACAGTTATTGGAGGATGAACAAGGTAAGGTTATAGAAGGTGAGGATTCTGTCATGGATAGGTGGGCTGAGCATTTCAGTGATGTTCTAAACAATGTGGTTAGTTCTACCCCCATTGTTTGTAATGATGACAGATGCATTACTGGCTTTAATGTTGACCATATAACACAGTCCGAAGTTATTTTGACAATTTCTAAACTTAAATTACATAAATCTCCAGGGGTAGATGAAATTACTACTGAAATGCTTAGAGCTGGGAATCTTGCGTTTACCTAATGATCACTGAAATTTTGAACATCTTTTATGATAAAGGCATGGTTCCTAAGGATTTTACCAGAGCTATTATTATCCCTATTTTTAAAAAAGGTGATCACAGTTCTTGTGATAACTATAGGGGTATCAGCCTACTTTCTGTTCCAGGTAAAGTTCTTTGCATAATTGTGCTTAATAGAATTAAGAATCTGGTTGACAGTCAATTGCGTGATGAGCATTGTGGATTCAAAAGTGGTAGGGGATGTCTAGATCGGATATTTTCACTCAGGCAGATTCTTGAGAAATGTTTAGAGTGTCAGAAACCTTTGGTTGCTAGCTTTGTTGATTTGAAAAAGGCCGTTGACTCTGTTGATCATCATAATTTGTGGTTGATTGTGAGATCGTATGGCATGCCAGAGAAGTTAGTTAACACAATGAAAGCTCTCTTTATAATAACACTGAGTCATGTGTGAGAGTTGGTAAGGCTTGCAACAATTGATTTAGCATTGCTTCTGGTGTTTGACAATGGTGCATTTTGTCCCCTTTTCTCTTTAGTTTTGTTATTGATTATGTTATGCAAAATTCACTTCAAAGGAAAGATTTTGGCCTTAAATGGTCTGGAGATACGCAAATTTCTGATTTAGATTATACAGATGATTTGACCTTGTTAACTAATGATGATGATGTGAACTCTTTCATTAGGGCTGTTGATGAAACTGGTAGTAGTGTAGGTTTGGTTATAAACAGAGAGAAAACTAAAGTGATGAAAATTGGTCAGGCAGGCTGTTATTCAGTTAATCTGAATAGTTCGATTCTTGAGCAGGTGTGGCAGTTTAATTTTCTTGGGAGCTAAATAACAGATACTAGTAATCTCCGGCATGAGATTAACAGGCGAATAGGGATTGCCTCTTGTAATTTTAGGAATATATGGAGAGAGTGGAGAAATAGGCATATGTACCTAAAGACTAAAATTAGACTGTTTAATAGTTTGGTTCTTTCTAGGGTTAGCTATGGTAATGAAACTTGGATGATTTGTAAACAAGATAACAGGAAACTTGATGTTTTTGAATCTAGATGTTTATGCAGTATCTTGGGTATTATGTGGTTCAACTTTGTAAGTTATTAAGAGGTTAGGCAAAGGAATCTGCAACCTCCTCTGAGCAGTATATTGTGCAGAGAGAGAGACAGTTGGTTTGGCCATGTTACCACTATGGATAATTATAGATTAGGAAATAGGGTTATGAACAGTGTTCCTAAAGGCCTCAGAAAGAGGGGGAGACCTAGGATGCAGTGGGCAGACTATGTCAGACAGGATCTTATTAGAATTGGTGTGAAGTGGATAGATGCAGCAGATATAGCTCAGGACAGTTATGCTTGGAGAACTAAATTGTGTGGTCCTCCATAGCCCATAGTAGCTTGAGGATGATGATGATTTCAAGTAAATATTTCTCCTGTTTTGTAATTTTTTTCTCGCTTACCATACTTTGAGAAAAGTCCAAGCTTTTAGCCAATTGTGCTGAGTCAGATAAACAAGTCAACTTTAGAATTCTTTTAAAAAATAGGTAATCAACAGAAATAGGTCATATTATATACCAAATTACACAGAATTTAACTCCAAATCTTATGAAAATAAAAAATTTTAACAAATTTGCCAGTATATTAATTTTGATACTCTTTACAGTAATAGAGTGAAAAAAATAGATGGGACTATAAGTTTAGAGTTTAATGTTGGAAAACGTAATGAATAAAAACCGTTAAATTATATATTAATCAAGAGTAAATTTCTTCCCAAATAATATATTTTTTACTTGAAACATAATATTTATTTCTTTTAATGAATTTTTTTTGCAGTGTGGTATATTTAAAATGTGGGCTAATGTTATACAAGGAGACTTGGATTGCTCCTATTTATGGGATTTTCTGCCTTGTGTAGGAAATGGGAAACACACTTTCTTGGCTGCTAATTAAACATTATGATTTTTCTCTTTGGGTGTTAAACTTTGGGGTTCTTGGTTAAGTGCCGAAACATTTTAGCACTGAAGCAAAAAAAAGAAAAGTATATGTCATCAGAGTGGCACAGCCAAGTTACTGAAGGGTGGGGGGATCTTTTAAAATCATTGAATATATCAAACATTAATTAATAGATTCTGTAAAAAATTCATCGCTGCCACGGCGGGAATCGAACTCGCATCTCTCCAGATTCATGCCAGAGTGCGCTACCATTACACCATGCATCAGACAACGAACTCTTTCAGAATATGACCTTATAAATCTTCTTCCTGAGACGTGACTTAGACAGCGCCATCTATACTCAAGGAGATGCAACTTTTTCAATCGTGGCATTTGATTATCAGATGTTAATGAGAAGGTCGCTAATGCTAAGACATTAATATATAATTAAAAATCAATCCAAAGTGAATGCACAGTATTCCCTGTTAAGATAAACATCAAACATTAATAGATTCTGAAAAAAATTCATCGCTGCCACGGCGGGAATTGAACCCGCATCTCTCCAGATTCATGCCAGAGTGTGCTACCATTGCACCATGTGTCGGACAATGAACTCTTTCAGAATATGACCTTATAAAGTCTCTCCAGATTCATGAATCTGAAGAGATGCGGGTTTGATTCCCGCCGTGGCGGCGATGAATTTTTTTCGGAATCTATTAATTATTGTTTGATGTTTATCTTAACAGGGAATACTGTGCATTCACTTTGGATTGATTTTTAATCATTGAATATAAACTTAAATTCTTGTAATTTCATTTTTTAAGGAAACTTTGCTGCTATAGAGAGTAAAACACCCTCAGTGAGAGGGGTAGGGGGTATAAACTTATGCTGAAATTGTCCTCCCAGAGAAGAACTGATTTACGTGTCAAGGAAGTTTTTTTGTTTTGCTTCCATAACCAAGACCTCATTCATTTTTAAAAAAATGATATAAGATCATTTTTTTTACTGAAAAATGAAGAAATAATAAAATAAAAATTCATGTATAACCGAATGCGATGTTAAATAAAATATCCATAGCAACAAATTGTAAGCCGAATTGTAATGTAACAAATCAATCGATAGATCAACCGACCCAAAAATCGATAATTTACAAAAATAAATCTACTGAAACAAAAACTGAAGTCTAAATATAAAAAAAGTAAATACTAACTTTACAAAGGTTATCCAATTTATTGGAAAAGCACTAAACAATCTATTTTGCAGCCACTTGTGTGGAATGGAGATAGCACATGTCAGCCACCTTCCCCCTCTGCTGCAGGTATAGAGCCATGACCTAGTTGCAGTTGCAGCCAGTTTTGAAAAGCCTAAGAAAGCTGTTACAACAGACTTTACAAGAGAGATTCGCAGAGCACCAAACTGATGTCAGCCAAAACAAGCTAGTGACGGCTGCTGACGAGCTAGCAGTACAACACACCAGCAGCAATAGACTGGAAACACTGCTTGCATGTGCGTCCACTTTCTACGGAACCAAAGGCCATGAGGCTATTGAAATAATGACCTCGTCTGTCCCCACCTGCAACCAAGACACTGAAATCGCCTTTCATGACATGTGGAAAGAAGCTCTTTGTCTAAACAGCCCTAACGTCACCACATTGTGTCACTTCACTGAAGACGGAGCACTGTCATTACTCCGAAAAGCTTCCGAGTTTTCTCCTAAAAACTTTTAACATGCAAATAGTTTGAAGGATAAACTTTAAAATTTTATTGCTCAACGACAGAGAATTTTAAGTTATTTTTAATTAAAATCTGAGCAAGAAGGTCATTTTAATTGTGACAATCAGATGGTTTTAACAAGTTATTTATATTGTAGTTTAATAAAATATGCACCAAATAAAATAAAATATTATTTTTCAAGCCTGAATTATATATTTTTATGCGATGTATATAAAAAATTTTACAATAGTAATTTTATTTTTAAAAAATCGATTTTTTTTTTGTTGTACTAAAAATGTATACATACGTCCCCAGCCTCTTATTATGGATTCTGCAAACATATGTAGGCGACATGGGCACTGGAAGGATTAACCCACTTTCTTTTAATCCTTAATTATGCACTTTTATATAGGTAGGGATGCAGTCAGAAAGTATTTTTATCGTGGGGTTCAAAATAAAATAAAGAAATAATGAGGGAAGTTAAAACATTGATATAAATAAAATATTCTTGGTTTACTGCTGACAAATATATAATTACATGTACATCATAATCCTCAAGCAGCCATAGGCTGTGGAGTTCCAGAATGTAAAATTTAGTCCTATCTCTTCAGCTATAGCTTCAGCATTTGGCCACTGCAGGTCAATCCTAACAAGGTCCTCTTTGATATTATCTACCCACTTCATTTTATATCTCACTCTTTCTCTGATGCCTTTAGATACACTGTTCATAACCCTATTTACTAGTATATTGTTATGCATGCAGGAACATAACTGAACCAGTGAAATCTCTCTTTGCAAAATATGCTACTCAGAGGTGGTTGCAGACTCCTTCCTCTAACTTCATAATTGCTTATAAAGTCAAACCACCCAATGCTCAAGATACTGTAAGCATCTAAAGAGTGTTCAAAGAGTCCCTTTACTCAAAGTTCATGAATTTATTACATTAAATAAAGCTAATTTATAGTATGTATAGAATCTATTACAGAAATAAGAGATTATAGTTAAGTATCTAATTAGTATATGTTTATATCCTCTATATGTGTTGTGGAATATGAATACAGTTCACAACAGGTGTTGGAAATATCTGCCATTCTCTTTGAAGCACAGTTCCACATGCTTGCACATACAGAATGGAGAAGGCATTTAAAAGGTTCTTGATAATTGATTTGATTTGAGATTTGCACCTGTTTCACCACAGCTAATGAGTTATGACTTGTTTGAAAGCTTGTCTAACTTGTCAGTATGTGTTAAAAACACAGGCCCTAACATCATTTCTTTCTTCGCTGGCAGCATAAAAGAAATCAGAGAAAGGGTTGTGCGTTGTTGCTATGGAACCTACTAAAGATGGGGAAAGATTTTACATTTTCACAACAATGCAGCTTCGGGACAACTAGAAAAAAATTCATACCGATTTGTCACAAGTATTGGGGATCATGCCATTTCATATGGCTCTGCTTGAGAGGGGAGGGTATTTATTTTTATATTAATACCATCGGGGGATGGATGTGTGAATTCAGAGAAAGACAGCAAAGCTTCAAAGACCTCAGTCATGCAGAAAGACCAACGGAGGCTGTGAACGAGTAAACCATCACCATTCAGGTAATAAATTTAAATATTAGTGTATCATTTGGCAGTGTGGAAATAATTATTCATCGACATTTAAAGTTCCGAAAGATCTGTGCCAAATGGGGTATCCCATAAACTGGCAGAACAAAAAAAAAGGACTAGAGTTGACTTGTGCAAGGAGATGCTGGCAATGTTTGAACCTAGTTGTCCCAAATGGTTAATGTAACACTCCAAAAGTATGTTAACTTCTTTACTTAGGACCTTGTGACTGATCCAAATTATACTAAATTTCCAGATAGCTTCGGGTGCCAGGCAATTAATCTTGCCAAATAAAGTTAAACAAGGGTTTGCTAAGTATATGATGTATTACTTAGTCAATATGAAAACAATTCAAAAGGTTGTCAAATTATTAAAGTTTAAAACTAATCAAATCAATTATCCTGCTCAAGAGAAAAAAATTGGAAAATAAATATTTCCTAAAACTAAGTTTATTTCCAAAAAATTATGGCTCACCAGAGTGAAACTTCTACATGCAATTCTCTGAGCAACTAAAAGCCCACTCAAACATCACCACCACCTACATTCGCATATCACAACTTCAGAACTAACAAACATCTCTAAAACTGACTTAACATCTCTCTCTTACACTTCTCCCTACTCTGCCTTCAAAACTACTCTGTTAACTCCATGACCTAATGTCACTTACTATACATGTGGTGTGTAAATGACATATGTGTTGCATGCTGGGAAAAACATTTGCATAGACTTATGATCGTGCTAGCTATGATGCAAGAGGGGGGGGGGGGGGGTTATTCCATGCACATTAATGGTTGTCAGTCAAAAAGTTGGAGTTCCACATAAGCAACTCCTTTTGTGGTCTTGGGTGAGGAAAAATGATGTCAACTTAAAAAAAATTTCCAAAATAATAAATAAAATGAAAATAAAGTAAAAACTGGTTAAGGAAAAGTAAAAGTGAATGGGTGCACCATCACATTAACAGATATTGTCACAGGTAATGAGAAGTGGTTTTATTTCTCTACAACTCTCAAAAAAGTTCAACAGCCATGTTTGAGTTGCAGAAGATAAACCTAGTCCCTAAATCCTCTGACAAGATTTTTGCTCAAGGAAGAGGATATTCACAATTTTTTTCAATTATCAAGGAGTGGTAGCCATGGCCACTACACAAAAAAATGATTTTAAATGGCCAGTATTACACCAATATTGTTTTGCCCAAAAGAGTTAAGGAGATGAAGGAGCAGCATCTAACAACAGGTGTGTCAAGGGTTCTTCTTCATGACAGTGCCAGTGCTCGCAAAACCCAACAAGTCTGGAGCAGGCAAAAAACAAACAGCTACCCCATCTTGTATATTCATCTGATCTTGCAGCATGCAATTTTTGGTTGTTTCCAAAAATTAAAAGGAACTTTCTGGGAATCCTTTTTCAAGGGTGCAAGACCTTTCAAAATGTGTCGGTATTGCAGAGTACCACCAAGTATTCCAGAATTGGTGTAGATGTCTGCAACTTTGCATAAATGCTAGAGGGGACTACATTGAAGACAGTAAAAATTTTGAGGCAAGTGCAATGGTTTTTGTTCTGCAGATGCATGTCAAGAACTTCTTGAATGCTCCTCATATTCCATGACACAAGTTGGAATATTGCAGGAGTAATTGCATCTATTGCTTGCTTCAGGTCATTCAATCTACAGGGGTTATTTTTGTAGGATGTTCCTTCAAGTACCCCATAGAAAAATATCTGGTAGGGCTAAATCAGGAGATTGTGATAGCCAAAGATTTTTAGATATTATCACCAAAAAGGTCCCTGAACATGTCCAGGGTTTCATTAGCAGTGTGGCATGTTGCATAATCCCTACTGAAACCAACAGTCTTGTTCATTCAGTTCTAACAAAGTCACAAACTGCAGCACCATCAACCGTGGATTCAAAAAACATGTCCTGCAATTCTGTGTGATACAGCATACCAGGCACTGACTTTCTCAGAATGAATGGTACTTCATGAAGTCATGGGGATTTTTGCAATCCAAAATGATGTATCCATTCAGGTGAATGAATATGTCAAAAACCATGCTTCCTCTGTGATAATAGTCTTATCCAGAATGGCCACATTGTTGTGAATGAATTTATGAAACTACTGGCAATAATGAAGGCAATTACAATTACCCCTGTCTTGTGGCTTTAGTTCCTGCGCAACCTTTATTTGGTACACGTGTAACTTCAAACATTTCATAGTGTTATATACCAATCCACTTGACACTCCAATTTGTTGCAACAAATGCTTCACAGATTTCTGAGGTGATCATAATATTCGTTGCTAGACATTTCCGACTTGGTGGCAGAATATTTGAATATTTTTGCCGTCATAACTCCATACACCTCTGATAAGATTTACACTGGAAGTACACCTATAGAAAAGTGATTCTCTGACTACAGGTAAAACCCATTCTTGACTGACTGACCTTCAGCTCCCTCCCTTGAGACTCCTAAGCAGTCACACCAGCTACATATGGATCTGGACAATTCTACAGAATTGCCGACATTTTCATAGTAAATCATGGCTGCACAATGTGTATAATAAAGTAATAGTACATTTTCAAACTTTGACTAAATAGACTTTTTGGATGCTTTGTAGAATTGAAAGGCAACAAATTTTCTGTTATCTTCCTCAGAGTAGGTTTTACTACCATTGTAATTATTATAAAGGACCAATCTATTATATAGCATAATTTTATTCTTCAAGTGTATATACTTGTTTTTTACAGTCTACACATTCTTAAAACTCCCAACCTCAAACCCTGTTATTCTGTTTATCCCACATCTCATCACCAGTGTCTTTTACAAAATTACCATGATGAATAAACTAAGAAACATGCTCAAGGATGCAACCATTCAAGGGAAATAGAGTACATACTGCCTGACCATTTTCACCATTTTAGTTTTCTCTCTGTTATCATTACTGTCCCATTCTTCCTTAACTTCAGTTTTGTAAGCTCACCAAATCTACACTCTTAATAGTCTCATCAAAAGCCTTATTAAAAAGTTCATCTCACCAATATCATTTGCAGAAAGGACCAGATCAACAGGAAAATAGAAATTTTTTAAACCTCTAGACCATTTAAGGCTTTAATCTCCCCATTGAAGTTAATTATGCAAAACATAATGAGCATACTAAAGTGAATAGATAAAATGCTATATCAATCACTTAATATCTTACCAACTCTCACACAACCCTGTGTTATAGAGAGCAATCATTATGTTAACTAACTTATCAATTATGTATACAATCTCACAAACAACCACAAATTATGATAATCAACCAAGCCAAAAGCCTTTTTGAAATCTATAAAGCTAGTTACCACAAGTTTCTGAAACTCTAAATATTTCTCAAGAATCTGCCTAAATGAAAGTATTTAATCTATACATCCCCTACCACACTTTCACCTGGAAGCATCGTCTTCCAGGAAGACCTTGATGACCTTGTTTTGCAGCTACCATCCCCCATTTCATCATGGGGGACTTCAATAGACACAGTCCATTCGGGGCAGTGCTGACATCCTGGAGTGGGATCCTGGAGCAGTGGCTCTTGGATCCTTCTCCCTCTCTTTTGAACACCAGTGTCAATACATACTTTCACTCCCCAACCCACAAAATAACTGCCATTGACCTCACCATCCGCTCCTCCTCAATCCTTCCACTCTTTACATGGGAGGTTGAGGACAACCCTTACGGAAGTGATCACCTCCCCATGGTGTGTACCATCTTCCATGGGGGCCCTTGCAGATCTTCACGCATCTCACAGTGCAGACTTGATCAGGCTAACTGGAGTGGCTTTGAGCTCGATGCCCACTCTGTCAGCCAGGAGCCCATCAATGTGGCAGTAGCGGGGATCACAAAATGTTTCATAGATGCATCTACAATTCCTCAAACTTTGACATGGTTTCCTTGTTTTCCGAAACTGTGGTGGAATCCATATTGCACCGCAGCTCTTAAGGCTCAGAACAAGGCTTGGGGGGTGTTTCGGAGATAACCAGCATACCCCAACCCTAAAGTGTACAAAAAACGCCAGGGCAAAAGCCTGTTTCATCTGGCACCAGAGCCAGAAGGAATCTTGGATAAAATACATGTCTTCTATCACCCGCATGACCAATTCTTAGGTCATGTGGGATAAAGTCTGGAAGATGGGTGGAAAGTACATGTTCCACTTGTTATTGATCCTGGAGCACAATGGACAGGCAACTGCTGATTCGAAAGCAACTGTCGACACTATGGGGGAGTCATTCTCCATCTCTTCGTCCTCCCCTGAGTTTCTGGCCCAGAAAAGCAAAGTGGAACACTCTCCACTGTCCTTCCACTCGAATGCCTGGAGGTTTACAACAGGCCATTCACAGCAGAGGAGCTTCGCTTTGCTCTACACACCTCTCGTGCATCTACTGTCAGGCCAGACAATATCCATTATGCCATGCTCCAACATCTCACACCATTGAGTAAGGATTGGCTGCTCCATCTTTTCAATCGCATTTTTCCCGAGGAGCAGTTTCCGGACTCCTGGTGGGAGCCATGGTCTTGGCCTTTCCAAAGCCAGGCAAAGGATTCCAAGATCCCTTCTAATTATTGTCCCGTTGCAGTGACCAGCTGTGTGTGCAAGGTGTTGCAAAGAATGGTAAATGCCAGACCGTATGTAACACCACAACCTTCTTTCCAACATCGAGTGTGGCTTTCGTAGACAATGGTCAACTCTTGACCATCTGATGCACTTCAAATCAGCTATCAGAAATTCATTTTTTACGTGAGAGCACCTGGTGTCAATTCTCTTCGACATCGAAAAAGTATATGACACGGCTTGGTGATTTTGTATTCCTTGTGACCTCCTTAGCTTCGGCTTGAGAGGTCACATACCGATCTTCATTTCCAACTTCTTATTGTCACATTCTTTTTGTGTCCGTGTCAGTAACACTTTGTCACGGCCTTCCTCCAAGAACAGGGAGTGCCACAAGGCTGCATTCTGAGTGTTACACTTTTTGCTGTCAAGATTAATTCTATTACTAGGCAACTTCCCCAATCTGTGGGCAGTGCCCTCTATGTTGACGATTTTAGCATCTTTTGCTCCTCGTCCAGCATGAGGGTCATTGAAAGACAAATTCAAATTGCTCTGAACTATCTTTCAGTTTGGGCAATGGCAAACGGGTTTCGGTTCTTCCCACAGAAGACTGCTTATGTGCACATTTGCCACAAGCATAATCTTCATTGGGATCCTGAGCTATGGCTCAGGGGTAACATTATTCCAGTTGTGGTGGAGACCAAGTTTCTCGGTCTTATCTTTGATTGGAAATTGGCCTTTTACCACACATACATCATCTCAGGTCCAAGTGCACACGGGCATTGAACATCATCAAGGTCGTCTCTCTCCTGGGGAGCTGACTAATGTTCTCAGGAGAACTCTCCGCCTGTACTGTGCACTTGTCCGATCAAAACTGTTCTACAGATCCCAAGTGTACGACTCCACCCTGCATTCGGTGGTGAAGTTGTTGGACCCCCTCCATCATCAGGCTCTCTGTATTTGCATGGGGGCCTTCCGCACCTCATCGGTCCAGAGTCTTTACATTGAGACCAACAAACCATCTTTATCTCTTCGCTATTAGCAGTTGTACCTACAATACGCATCTAAATTGCAATCCTGGCTGGGTCATCCAACTTGGGACTGCATTTTCAGTCGGAAGTGGGAGATACTTTACGCTAATTGCCCAACTGCCACTTGTCCTTTTGGTATGCAAGTCTGATGTTACTTCAGAGACATGAACACCAATCTCAGTAGCATCACACAGTCGAGTCACTCCCACTCCCCACTCTTGCTCGCAGTTTCTTCTTCCTGTGATTTTTCCCTGTGCAGGACGGGGAAAGGCCTTTATACCTGACTGTGTGTACCGGCAACTCTTTGCCAGCCATCATGCTGTGTACCCAGACTTCTTGCCTGTCTTCACAGATGGCTTGAAGTGTGGCACATCAGTGGGTTTGGCATGGTCTGCTGCGATGTAATCATTACAGACCAGATCCTACTGCAGTGTTCCATCTACACCAATTGTACACTATCAGTCTCGCCTTGGACCACATAACGGCTAAGCATCATCGTCAGTGTGTGCTATACACCAACTTGCTTAGCTCGCTACAGTCTTTGATCTCGGTGAAGGATTGGCCTAACCCAGTTCTTTCTGAGCAGTTTTACCATCGAGCTCCAGGCACAGTGGCAGAGATATTGGTCAGAACAACTTACGAACAAACTCTTTGAGATTAAACCTATCATCAAACCATGGCAGTCATGTTACTGCAGGAATCGCAAGGAGGAAGTTGTACTTGCTCAGCTCCGCTTAGGTCATTTGTTTATTACACACTCTTTTCTTCTTTGGGCGGACGATGAAATTAAGTGCGAGTTTTGTGACACCACTTTATCTGCCAAGCATATTTTAATTTCTTGGCCATGTTTAAACTTTGAACGATGCATGTTTTTTAGCTTTCAAGATTTTATGTCTGAGAGGACATCTTTGATCATTGCTATGTTTGTTTACTCTTTGGTATATCTCATTGATATTGCGCTGTCTAGCTGCTTCCTCTGCTTTGTCAGCCAAGTTATCAGATGAAATATTCATATCAGCTTTCAGTTGATCTTTTTACACATTTCTTAAGCACCTTGTAATGCTGTCTACTAAGACTAGTAGGTTGTTGATTCAGTTTTTCCCTGCACTTCATTCTTTCAGAAATGAGCTCCATTGCCTTATCACTCAAATGACTGTCTCCTGTACTTTTTTTTACCCAGAAGAGTACAGTTGGTTTCAAAAATAGCCTGTTTAAAATTTCCCTTCCTCAACTTCAGTTGTGAGCAATCCACAATTATCATAACGACTAAGCAACTATTATTGTAAACTTTGGCTATATCTGGATCATTCAGAGCTTCACTGTAAAGATAATTCTGTTAATTGTAGCGCAACATTTCTTAAGCTTCAGTTACAAGACGTTTTTAATGAAGTAATGGTCAAACCCAATTTTGGCTCTCCTATATATCCTAATATTCCTAATAGAACTAGCTATTTGCTGTTAATATAAAATTGCATTCCTATGCACCTACCTATGAAACCCACATGTACTTATAAATGTCATGGTGTTTGTAGTTTTATTCTCAAACTATTCAGCCTATTTACTTGTAGTTGATGTTCTCCATTCCCTTTACAACTACCAGTGGCAAAAAGACATCCACTGCCCAAAGGTCAGAGTTCAGTGCCAATTTTAACATTGAAATCATTATTAGAAGAGTTATCTCCTTTCGTGACAGAATTAAAAATATATCCTGGAGTTATCCATACTACCTATCGTTTTCATTCTTTTCAAAGTCCTTGGTGTTAGCATAATAGATAAAGTTCTGGTCTTTAATCATTATTTTATATTAGCTGTAAGAAATCACTAACTCTGCTGATACTTTATGCCCTCCCATCTTGAAAAGAGAAATTTAGGAATTTAAGATATTTTAAAAAACTTTCCTTTAGCTTTCCATCTGATTTATTGCAAGTGCAAATTGTATAGGTTGTAAGCTGGAATTCTTCCTCTCTGAGGAATTCAAGAGAATAATCTTTATGCAGCATTTTTGCATTCCATATGCCTATGGAAAGAAAATTCTTAGTAGGATTTTTAAAGCAACTTGAGTGTTTGGGCCAACAATATCAAACTGTCCTCATTTGCAGTCTTGAGGCAAAGACATGTTCCCCATTTGCCCAAGGCTTAAGCCACCCATACTAGTAGGAAGTTCTCCAGTATAAGTTTGACAATGCCCCTAGAAGCAAAGGTTCTGGTATCTATGATAGCCCTTAATCAAAATTATTCACCAGCTGATACAAGATAATTGTGCATTTATTCTCTTGGGACTGAACTCACAAATAGGAAACATCAGTAGCATTTCCCTCAGCAGAATCCCAGTAGTCGAACAACTTCAAGATTCATAATAATACTCAAAGCCATTTGACAGTCCAAGTAGTATAAGTAATCAGCATCAAGACCCTGGTAAGTTGACCATAGAAATGTAGATCAGTAGCCTAAACTGATCCACCAGCCCTCCCCTTCTGTTCCCTTCCAGAATAGAATATCTCATTTGGAAAGTATTAATAGCCTGCAATATGAGAAATAAAGGGTCAGACTTTTGATGCTAATCCTGTGCATCATCACAGGAAATTGGTGCACAGCTCTTACCAGTGCATTCCTCACTACCATTTGCATGCCAAGATAGAACAGAAATTTATTCCTTTAACTGAAATTTTGAGGGTTTTTTTTTTTACTCTTATGGAATAGGGAAGTAGAATAGGGAATGGACAGATATACTTGATTTAGTAAGTTGGGTTGTTTTACCTCTGAGCGGCACTTTTTTGCACACCATGGGCTTAAATGGCCAGGTCACATGGACCCCGAAGGCTCAGAGAAGGTTGGGGGAGGGGACCCACTGGAACAGCTGTTGGGAGACAGATGGTAGTCTCCCGTCAAGGCCATCCAGCGTGTTCTTTAACGTGCACAGAGTAAGGCTCTCCCACACACGGGGCCATGGCTTAACGTCCCATCCGACGGACGGCGGCCTTTCCAAGCCCATCGGTGTCCCCTACTGACCGTGGGCAGGGTGGGGATGATTTAGTAAATAAGCATAAAATATTTAAATACTATGTGACAAGCTTGGTTATTGGGAAGTTCACATGTATTCAGGATTTTTTAGGTCGTTTCAACTTCATTATAACCTGGTTTGATTGTAGTACTTTTACTTAGATTAAAACTTAAAACTTCTGGAAAAAAATATTTCTTATCTACTTTCAGGATTAACAATTGTGTAGGGGAATGCAACCAAAAATATTTCATCCAGTTTTTAATCTTTGTAGGTAGGTTCTAATTTTGTTTAGCATATTAGTAAAATTTGTAATTGTTTTAAAAATTTTAAAGTTTGTATAATTCATATTTATATTTTTGTTACTGAATTTGGAGTTATTGTAATTGAAATTTTAGCAGATGCCAGAATCTTGTTTGACATTTATTAATATTTACTTAAATGTTTCAGGAAATTACTGTGAAATGTTAATCTAAATTAGTAAAGTAGCATTTATATTTATTTTTCTATAAGCAGTTACTATTTAAAACTAAAACTTTTTAATTGTTTAAATTGTGAAACAAAACTTAAAAGGATGACTTTTAAATTTTTTTGCTCAAAGGCAAAGAGCCTTATATTAATATATCCGTAATGTTACTCAGGGTGAATAGAGGTGGGGTGGGTCCATTCCACCAGGAAGAATTTCTTGCTGGTCATTCATTAGCTAGGAGTTTTGGCATCACAACAGGAAGACTACTGTAAAAATCATGTAAGAAGCTTCTATAAAGTCTATTTTGTTTTAACAAAAAAATGCTCATTTGATAAAATAACACTTCTAATGCAATTTATGCTTGACTGATAAACTTATTGATGTATGCTAAACCACTCATAAAACTTAGTGCAAATTTCTTGTTTATGGATGTTGTAGTGAATGCAATATGAGAAATTACAAGCAACAATTGTTCAAGAATTGATTTTATGTTATTTATAATATTGAAAACATGAAGGATATATCAGCATGTTTACACATCTTATCTATATAATATTTATATTTAAATAGCATAATTTTGATCACACTTCTGAAATCAATAAACTTTGTGTTCATAGCTATTTAATAATTCAAAAAAAAATATTTCAAGTATCAGAAAGGTTTATTGTTTCATCATGCAAAATTCAGTGTTTAAATTTAATGTATTCAAAATTTTTCATTTCAACCCCCTTCAGTTGGTGTGTTGAAGTTCGTTGTTTTGCTATGTATCCTTAACCCTTACAGTATTGGGTTTATCAAACTGAACTCACTGTGGTAGCCATATTTGTTTCAAAGTATTTTCAGAAAATAAAATAAACAGCTTTAGAACCTCATCCTGAAATAACTATGAATGGAAATATGCCCTGTTATATACCAAAAGAAAGAACATTTAATTATGCATAATAAAATGGCAAAAAATTTGAAGGAAAAAAAATGATAGGTTAATTTTTTTAAACATTGCAAAATTTTACTGTTTTACCCACTTTATCTGTAGTAAATTTAAAAAAATATATATATACATTTTTCCCTTTTTTTATATTTTTTTCTGATATAAGCAGTTCATAATATTTCTATTATTGCTTAAATCTGCCATTTATTTATATTTTTTTTTTAGATTATTTAGCCATTTATGTATATAATGCATATTCTTAGACTTTTGACGATCAGCAAATTCTAAGTCTAAGAAAAGCAGTGTCATAAAAAATTTTTGCTTTATAAACAAGATAATTTAAATAAAAATTGAAAAATATATTAGAAAAGTTATAAAGAAGTATGAAAAAAATTTCAGTGAAATATTTCAAAGCATTTGAAGTTTAGCTGAAGCACTGAATTTGAGAATGAGTTACTTTATTATGAAGATGTATTACTGCTACAGAAAACTTTAACTCTAAAATTCCAGCTGAAATTTTAGTTAAAAGTTGCAATTTTCTGACATAAATTAGTTTATTTAGTTGAAATGTAATTAAAAGTATTGATAAATAATGCCCTACCTGTAAAAAATTGTGTTTTGAGTAATCATAACGTTATTTTGGTGCTGCCATTATACATCACTAGCAGTTTCGCTTTTGATCATTTCTAATTAATTACTGTGTATAATCACAGTATCTATTTGAGAAGCAATAAAAATAATTTTTGAAACATTAAAATGGAAAAACATCTTTAAAATAAAAAATCTGCTAAAATGCTGATCAAAAGCCAATTTGCATAGTTTCTGGATGACACAATTTCCAGTAATAATAAAATTAGTGTCTTTACAGAGCTGCCAACCTTGCATGACAAAAATTATGATTTGGGACAGTGAAAAATCAGAGCAGGGCAGTTCTGCAATTTATGGTGCTCAGGTGACATTTTTTAATGTAATACAATAATGTATTCCATCTGAGAATGCTCGACTTCCAGACTCCTAGTGGTAACGAAAATTTGTTTATTTTTCCATAATTATATCAAGTTTTTTAATATTATTTCTGTAAAAAAAACCCCACTAAATATGCGATTTAAACTAATCACAAAAGCATTTCACTATCACGTTAGAAAGAATATTTGGCCAATCCTTTAATGGCCATCTCTTTATTTGTTGAAAGCGATGGTCCTCAGATCAGCATTTTACTAAATATTCAACTTCTTGGAAAGTTTTATGAATAATAACTTAAACAATCATATTAACCCTTTTGCACTTGAAGTTTTTTTCGTTATAGGGAAGTAGCAACTCAAAGTTTTTTTGCTAAAAGGTTGATGAAATTTTTAACAACATAAAAATAAATCATACGTAAACAACATAGAATCAAACTCATCTTCACTCCTACTAATTTCATCATTTGGCTCCATTTTTATAACCACTAAAAACAGACTAAGTTTAAAATAATAATTTTAATTAAACACAATGCTGTACTATGAAGTGCACATAGACAATAGATTTACACATCTAAAATATAAAGAGGAATGATATCTGTTTATAAAACAGTTGTCACCTCCCAGTCGCCATTCAAGTTGCTACATTATGCCAAGTGGCGACTGAGAGTCGCCTCTCGAGTGCAAAGGATCTCTGCTTATAAACCAGCATATTGTTATATGGTGAATGTTGGTCAGTACCATCTGAGGCTATTTGTTTCAAGAGCCTATTATCACTCACAAATTAATGTTCATTCTGCAATTGAAAAAAAAAACTTGCAAAGATTAATAGTTTCATCGGAGACTGCTATTCAAACAAGCGCATTCCACTAAACAACGAATTGCTATCCACAATTTAAGAAAATTTCAGTACAAAATTATCGGAGATAACCATTTTAACATAAACATACTGTTAAACAACAAACAACTGCTCCACCCTTTTTACCAATCAAAGCCTAAAAAAAAATTGTAAGCAATTCACCACCAATCCACTGTAATAAAAACAAAAAAAGACTCTGGAACTAAATAATCACATCAAAGACAACAAGCTTGAGACACGTAAATTATCCTAAATAATGATCCGCTGATCCAAAGTATAAAAAAGCTCCCGGAACTAAATAATCCCATCAGAGAAAACAAGCCTAAAAAACATGATCTTAAACAATGCACAGCCATTCACATTATTAAAAAATACCCAGAACAAGATAATCTCATCGGAGACAACCATTTTAAAAGGAGTTTTTTTTAACACTCTATTTTAAACAGAGAATTTAAAACATTGCTTAAGATTTATTAAATATCACAAATTGTCTGCAACTTTCAGTACTTACCTGAAGCAAAATTTATACCTTTATGCTACATATATATGAATTAAATCCAAGTTGCATGTAAAAAATACACTTATATGTTAGCTAAATCTGCATTTATTAGGAAAGTTTAGGTTCTGAAAATAAACTCCTTTCATTCATTTTAGAAGGTTAGACCGGGGAAAAAAAATCAAGAACCAGCAGCCATACTAATAGAGAATCAAATAAATCGTTCAATACGATGAAAAGCTATCATAATATATAAATTCACCTAGGTTTTTTTAATCATACTGAAAACGAACCTAGGGCTTTTAATCCAAGTTTTAACCTTACTTTACACACTGTAAAGTTAGCCACTCATGGTGCCATCTAGTGAGCCAAGTGAAATAAACTGCAAGGTTATTGCCGAAATAGACATGCACAAGACACATTCATGTTGCAATGTCAATCATGCCCACAGGTAGGGAAGTTCTCTAATCTGTATTATTTCCTTCACTCTGAAGTTTCTGATTCCAATTAATACAATTAGCATTTAGTTGGCCAGAGCCAGGAGAGTTGGTATAGGTTCAATAAACACCCACTTAGAAACAATCTATGACCTTCAACTCTGTAAAAGAATTTAGATATGGACTTTGCCATGTATTCTGTCTGGAAATGGTCAGCTGCAGTCATAGATCTCCTCTGATTGGTTTGCAGGTGAGCCCACAAGCAAGCACAGATTAGGGACTGAGGACACAGCTGCATCTTTAGTACAGTGAAAGAGCTAAATCGGAAACAATTCTTCACTTTCATTAACATTCTCCTTTTAGGAAAAGAGTACAAATACTGTACAATTTGGAGGCAGATTTTCGTAAGAATAAAACTGAAAAACGCTAAAAATCGGATTTTTGGATTTTGAACCAAAAATCTGAGAAAATCTGATAAAATCATAGTAGTTGGCAGCTCTGTCTATAGGTTAAAAGTTTGGAAAGCATTACAACTCTAGTAGAACTAGAAATAGTGCAAAAACCAGGGAAATGCAACTGATTGATAATCTAAGCACGGTACGGCAGAATAAAGGCATAAACTAAATCATCCCTACTTGATGTTGTTTACGTTGACTGAACTTGTGCATATGTTCACTGAAGACTCAGATTTATTTTTAAACTTTATCATAATTTTTTTAAGTGGAATCCACATAAAAAATATACACCGATCATCCAAAACATTAAAACCTAATATGATGTAAGTCCTCCTCTCGCTGCCAAAAGAGCTCTCACCCAATAAAGCATAGATTCAGCGAGATGTTGGTAGGTGTCACTTGATATTTGGTACCATGACTGCAACAGATCCTGCAATTCCCATAAGTTACATGGTTGGGGTGATGCTGCTTATCCTGTTTCTCAACCTCAAACCACAAATGCTCGATAGGATTCATGTGTTGTGAATTACGGGGCCATGGCTATAAATGGAATTCCTCATCATGTTCTAGGGACCATTCCTGAACCTTCTTTGCAGTGTGACATGGGGCATTGTCTTGTTGAAAGATGCCATCTCCCCCAGGGAATACAGTCACCAGAAAGGAGTGTACATGGTCACCCACGATGTTAAGGTAGGTGACAGCTGTCAGAGTTTGCTCTACAGGAATAATTGATCAAGTGTTCCCCAAGAAAATATTGCCCAGATTATCGCACTCTCTCCAGCAGTCCACACAGTGGATCCATCCCACAGTGCATCCAGGTGAGAAGGCTTCTGTGGGTAAATGTTGCACACGAGCTCGTCCATCCACATGGTGTAATAGAAAATGGGATTCGTTTGACCATGTGACCCTTTTCCAGTCTTCTTGGTCCAATGTCGATGATTATGTGCCCACTGCAAGCATTGACAATGGTGAATGGATGTGAGCATAGGCACATGAAATGGTCTACGGTTGCAGAGACCCATATCCAAGAGCTTACGATGAACTGTGTGTTCAGACACATTGAGCCCTTTACCACAATTGAAATTATGGGTAATGTCAGCCACAGTAGCCCTCCTGTTGCTGTGGACAAGATGAGATATCATGCACTGACCTCTGGCATCAATTAGGCATGGCCGGCCCACACCTTGTCGATGGCTTGAAGTGTCACCTGTTTTGGACCATCTTTAATAGGTACTAACTACTGCATAGTGTGAGCAGCCTACCAGCATCATTGTTTCAGAGATGCTCTTACCAAGGCCTTGCCATAACAATCTGTCCTTTGTCAAAATCAGATAACTCCTTTGCTTTTCCCATGTTGAGACGAAACGAAATACTGCCTGCAAAAGCTTCGACCCAGGTATTAAATGTCATTTGTGACCTTGGTACATGACACTGGCTGCATGTCTTTGCATATGAGTGCACTTCTTTGCATAAGATGAGGTGGTTTTAATGTATTGGATCAGTGTATATGATAGCTTTAAATGTTATTTTTGATAGTTGATTAGCAACAGTTGAAAAGATTAAGATTTCTATTTGGAAAGATGTTTTTTCGTATCCTTGTTCTACAGGAGCAAAACTTGCATCTCCATCACTAGGATTCAAAAGATGAAAGCATTTTTGGGCAGCAAAATGGAAAGGGTTGAAATATAGTTTTCATGTGGGATGGGATCACATATTATTTTATGCCTCAGGCATTCAGGAGCATAAACCTTGGCTACCCAGCCAAACGTGAAGCAAAATTAATTCTGAAGGAGTCCCTCTGTTTGCGATTTAGATATTTAAAAGGCTGTGCATTATGTCATTTATTTGATCTATAACTGTTTTGGAATTATCTATGGAATTTAATTGATTGTCGGCTACAACTCAGATAATTTTTTTTTCCTGAACATGTTTAATTGTCTGTTATCCTATCTTGAAAGTGGATGGTCTAATAATCCCTATTTGTTGTACTTCGAACATTACATGACTATTTTATGTGCTTAATTTTATTTATTTTTTTTATTTGTTATGGTTCATTCATTTAATTTTATTATTTCTTGTGTGCATAATTCTTCTGATTCTCTTCTTGTTTTTCCTCCAATTACAAATAACAAATAATCAACATAAGCTTGTATTTTTGCATTTTTGGGGAAATCCATGGCTAGAGATTGATCCATTATCAAATCCCAAAATAAGGTGGTCCAAACAATTTGCCTAATGACAACTGGTCCAAAGAAGACAATTCGTCCAATCCTGATTCGTCCAATGGACTGTGACCAGATCCCACAGCAGTGTTCCATTTTCACTGCTGAGTTGCATGCTTTCAGCATTCCTTGGACCATATAGCAGCTAAGCATCATCGTCGTTGTGTGCTTTACACCGACTCGCTTAGCTCGCTACAGGCTTTGATCTCGGTGAGGCATCGGCCTCACCCTGTTCTCTCCAAGATCCGCCAGCAGCTCCATCGTCTGGCAGCCACCACCACGATTCTCTTCTGTTGGGTGCCCGGTCATGTCGGAATCAGGGGCAATGATTTGGCAGATTCTGCTGCCAGGTCAGCTACGCCCCTGTCCGACTCTCCGTTGCCGGTTCCATATGTGGATTTCCGGCAACGTTTCACCATCGAGCTCCGGGCACAGTGGCAGAGATCTTGGTCTGAACAGGTTGCTAACAAGCTCTTCAAGATCAAGCCCATTGTCAAACTGTGGCAGTCTTACACTCGGACATCTTTTATCAGATCATTGTCGTTTTAACGCTGTTTTTCAGTTTTTAAAATTTACTGGTTATTTTAATCGAATTTGATATACTATTTATACTGGATATTTTAATCGCATTATTTACCCCAGATCTCTTACACCTGGGATTATTTTATTTAGTATTTCTACAGTTGTTTTACTCTGTTTATATGCACCTGTTTTTTGTTGTTTTACCTATTTACACTGTTGAAAACGTATTTTAAATTTTGGTTGCGGGTTTCTATGTCTTTTATCTTTTATTTTGTCTTTTGTTTGGCGCATTATGGCCTTGTTGCCGATGCGCCATTAAACCCCAACCAACCAACCACCAACCAACTATCCAATGGACTGTCATCCAATACGATTCGTCCAATACCTGTCCATAAAATGGTACGATTAGTCAGATTGGATGATACACAATTAAAGGACCTTCTTGCTCAGAAATTGATTAACAGTAACTTAAAATTTTCTGTCATTAAGCAATAAATTTTTTTTGAGTTTAGCTTTCAAACTATTAGCATGCTAAAAGTTTATAGGAGAAGCTTTCTGGAGCAAGGACAGCACTCCATTTTCAGTATAGTGGCACTATGTAGTGATGTTAGGGCTGTTTAGAGCTTTTTTCCACGTGTCGTGAAAAGCGATTCCAATGTCTCAGTTGCAGGTGGAATGGGCGAGGTCATTATTTCAATAGCCTCGTGGACTATGGTTTCGTAGAAAGTGGATGCATGTGCAGTGTGTCTGCTTGAAAAATTGAGCCCCTCAAGCAGCTGCTTGCCACAGAGTTCTGACAGGAGCCTGTCAGTGTATATGCCACAGTAAAAGATCTGAGAGGATGGCAGGACCTCAGCAGAAAAACGACACATACATCCATGCCTTACCCAGGGCTCGAACCCAGGTCCCTTAGGTCAGTAGCCAAGCGCGCTAACCACTCGGCCATGGGACGGCAAAATATCACTTAGGATCATTTATTTCATTTTTTTCTTATATATGTATAATACATATATTACTCGTCATTGGTTATATTTTACCATCATAACAGAATTTTTAAGCTATTGCATTATTTTGTTATTATGTTATGGGATTAAAATTGCAGTTTTTCCACAGTACTTAGAGAATAAGATATCATGGATATGAATAACAGTAATAATTCAAATTTGCATAGCGGTATCTGGAATCATTGCTGTAGTGTAAATTAAAATAAGATATCACACAGCTAGAAGTTAGTAATAAGAATTTAATTCACGATAATGCTGTGGTTAGTTTTAAAACATTAAAACACGGTTCAGGGAGCAAGTGTCAAAAGTAGGAGAGTGCTTTACATTTGCAAAAACCTTTTTATGGGTTTTACCTTATGATTACCCATAACACTATATACCATATCTATATGGCTCTTTTCTCACAAGAGCCACTAGAAACGTTTATATAGTAGAAAACATATTTACCATAATTTCTGGTACAGTTGCATATTGCAGCATTCTCATATTGCAAGATGGTCTTTAAATATGCTACCAGTCCTATTTATGGAAAGTTCGTTCAGTTGTTACGATGTTGGTGTAGTTGCTTTGGAGCGACACTGGTTTTTCCTTGTCCGCACTTGGTGCTTTGCACTATACTGGCTCTTGTTGTCAGTGATTTCTGGCGGCACAAGTTCTTTGTGATGTCCACAGCTGTTGTTACATGTTGTAATCAACCGTTACTTTTATATGCTTTGATGGGTATAACCATCAAGCATATATATTTATTGTCACACACAGTTACCATTGCTCCTGCCTGAGGAAGCCACGTGTAAAGAGAGCGTGGCGAAACGTGTCGCACGGAGAACCTGGGGAGTTCCTGTTTGTTTTTTAAAATGTTGTCTTAAAAAACGTTTTTAAAGTTTTAGCATTGAAGTAGTAACGGTTTAATGGTGGAGCAAAGTTAATATCTTCGCAAAATTGGAGAAGTGCTAATCACAACAAAAAGAACAGTTTGTGTTATACCCATCAAGCATATAAAAGTAACGGTTGGTTACAACATGTAACAACAGCTGTGGACATCACAAAGAACTTGTGCTGCCAGAAATCACTGACAACAAGAGCCAGTATAGTGCAAAGCACCAAGTGCGGACAAGGAAAAGCCAGTGCCGCTCCAAAGCAACTACACCAACATCGTAACAACTGAACGAACTTTCCATAAATAGGACTGGTAGCATATTTAAAGACCATCTTGCAACATGAGAATGCTGCAATATGCAACTGGACCAGAAATTATGGTAAATATGTTTTCTACTATATAATACGTTTCTAGTGGCTCTTGTGAGAAAAGAGCCATATAGATATGGTATATAGTGTTATGGGTAATCATAAGGTAAAACCCGTAAAAAGGTTTTTGTAAATGTAAAGCACTCTCCTACTTTTGACACTTGCTCCCTGAACTGTGTTTTAATGTTTTAAAACTAACCACAGCATTATCGTGAATTAAATTCTTATTACTAACTTCTAGCTGTGTGATATCTTATTTTAATTTAAGAAGCGCACGAGTCATTTTAAGCGCAATATGGAAGCACGAAAATTCATGAAAGTTCGCCTCACGCTAAATAACCATCTGCTACGGTTAAACTTTTTAGTTAAGTGTAAAAAATACGATGTTATTCCAAATTCACTAATTATAGAAAAATCAAAATTTAATAAAAATTTACATTACACTTTACGAAAGGCAGAAACAATAATGTTGAAAAAAGTGATCAGAGAGACACGAAATGATATTCGGCAACAAGAAGAGTATATTTGTAGAAGTTACTTAAAATTAAAAATTAACAACTTAAATCAATTTATGGGTAGAGTAGCATATAGATTAGAGCAAGAAACCACAAAGATTCAGAAGAAGCATAAAAGGAAAATAAATAAATTAATACAAAATCAAAAACAAAGTCAAAATTTACCACAGCAAAAAGAAAACTATATAAACTTAGTAAAATTAAGCAAAGAACAGGATACTATTTTACAAAAAGGAGCAAAATATGCCTTTGAAAATAGTAATATTAATATTGAACAGCTAATGCCACAAATAGAACAAGCATTAAATAAAATAACGCAAAAACTAAAAGATAAGGAACGCTTTAAAATGTATAGGTCTATTCAACAAATAAAAAATAATAAGAATGGGAATACTAATATTAAAATAATACAGGATCTTAAAAAGAATAAAGATATCAAAATTATCATGGCAGATAAAACAAATCAAATAGTGATCATGGATAAAGAACAATATGATAAAAAAGTAACGGAAACTTTACAAGAATTAAAATGTCAACTAGTTAAGAATAACCCCATTTCAAAAATTATTACAAAATTGGGCAGTATAAAAAATTTTCGACCATTAGTCAATAAACGATTGGGCATTATAAAACCTTTTCGACCATTAGTCAATAAACGAAAATCTCCAACTTATAATTTAGAAATAGCTTTATTTAATTTTTTTAAACAATATTTCCCACCCACAAAAAGCATTATAAGGTCATGTCAAGAAGCCTTACATCGAATTCAAAATACCCCAATATCAACAAAGGTCACGATGCATTCGTTGGATGTCGTATCGCTCTATCCTAATACTCCGGTATTGGATGCGGCGATGCGGCTAAAAGCCGAATGGCTTCGCGTAGCAAATCCATCCCATCCACAATACTTTGCTATGCACGATGCACTGGACCTCGCCGTAAATTCTGACTTTTTTGACATAGGGGGGCGGACATGGCTCCAGACCGAGGGTGTCCCGATGGGTTCCCCTCTGTCTGGACTCATGTCCGACGTCGTTATGCGACATGTTGAAGAAACCGCCCTTTGTAGATGTAATTTAAAACCAGACCTTTATATACGATATGTGGACGATATATTTATATTATGGCCACACCCTATTGAAAAGTTAAATGAATTTGTTAATATTTTTAACGGTATAATGCCTACAATTAAATTTACCATAGAATCGGAAGTAAATAGCCAAATATCATATTTAGATATAAAATTAACCAGGAAAGCAAATTTTTGTGAAAGTACTGTGTACCGAAAACAAACCAATATCCCTAATTACTTACCAATAGATTCAGCACACCCAATGAAATACAATAAAGCAAGTATTATTCCTCACTATGTGAGAGCATATAGATATTGTTCGCAACAGAAAACTCTACAAGAAGAGTTACAATATATTCAAAAAACAGCACAAGACGTAGGATACCCACGAAAGCTATTACAAAAATGGGACACCGAAGCTAAATACATAGTTAAAAGAGACACCCAACCAAACCCGCAGCAAAACAAAAATAAAAAACAATATGTTAAAAGTTTTCCTTATATAAATACAATAACAAAAACACTGGAAAATACGCTAAGAAAATATAATTACACATTGCCTACTACCATTACACACTCTATCAAAAACTTAATTAGAAATGATAGAGATCAGAAACCACCAACGGGGGGAGTTTACGAAATAGAAATCCCAGACCCAGAAAATAAATTAGAGGGTAAAAACAAATATATTGGAAAAACATATAGGCAGTACGAGGTACGAATGCAAGAACATATCACAGACATAGATAAAAAGAAACCCACAACGGCACTCTCAAAAACAATACTTGAAAATAATATCAAAATCGATAAAATTAATTATAAACCAGGAATGGCCCCAAAATCGAAATTTGAGTTGCAATACGCTGAAACATTAAACATAGACAAATACCGTGACGAGGTCTGCAACATCGAGATCCCACCCCTTCCATCGGCATGGCATCTCCTGTTGCACGCCCCGTCACGAGATGCGTACGCAACATTAAAACGCAGAGGCTATGACTAGAATGAGGCTGACTATAAATTGTCACATACGGTTACCATCGCTCCTGCCTGAGGAAGCCACGTGTAAAGAGAGCATGGCGAAACGCATCGCACAGAGAACCTGGGGGGTTCATGTTTGTTTTTTAAAATGTTGTCTTAAAAAACGTTTTTGAAGTTTTAGCATTGAAGTAGTAACGGTTTAATGGTGGAGCAAAGTTAATATCTTGGCAAAATTGGAGAAGTGCTAATCACAACAAAAAGAACAGTTTGTGTTATACCCATCAAGCATATAAAAGTAACGGTTGGTTACAACATGTAACAACAGCTGTGGACATCACAAAGAACTTGTGCTGCCAGAAATCACTGACAACAAGAGCCAGTATAGTGCAAAGCACCAAGTGCGGACAAGGAAAAACCAGTGTCGCTCCAAAGCAACTACACCAACATCGTAACAACTGAACGAACTTTCCATAAATAGGACTGGTAGCATATTTAAAGACCATCTTGCAACATGAGAATGCTGCAATATGCAACTGGACCAGAAATTATGGTAAATATGTTTTCTACTATATAATACGTTTCTAGTGCTCTTGTGAGAAAAGAGCCATATAGATATGGTATATAGTGTTATGGGTAATCATAAGGTAAAACCCGTAAAAAGGTTTTTGTAAATGTAAAGCACTCTCCTACTTTTGAGACTTGCTCCCTGAACCGTGTTTTAAAACTAACCACAGCATTATCGTGAATTAAATTCTTATTATTGCTGTAGTCTATTTTCCCTCCTTTTTTTTCTCCATTTTTATTTCAGTAATCCACTTTGGAGAAGTTTGGTCCGTTGTGCAAAACCTTCAAGCCAACTGCAAAAGTACATGCAAAAACTTCATTGCTGTTATTTACTTTCCATTTTTCCTTAATCTCAGTAATCTTCTTCGCAGCAATGTAGTCAGCTTCCAAGTCAAAAGCAAGAAGTGAACATATTAAAAGCACTTTTTTAATTCCTTCCTTTTGTTGAAAGAACAAAGTCATGCATACATGAAAAAAAAATTCTGCCGAAATACACTGTGTAAAAAGTTCACCACTTGAGTGGGGGAATTAATATATATAGAAATAATATATTTGTCAGTCTTCTTATTTAGTTATAATGCAGTGTTGATCTGTAAATGGTAGGTAGGTAGTCACTGGAAGGAGAGCTATACACCAATCCTCTTTGATGATGCATAGAACTGACCAGGCCTAACATCTGATGTTTGATCCCACCTTCTCATGGTGCAGCCGATAGTACCTTGCAAAAAAGATACTCTCTTGTGGAAGTGAATGGAAGGAGATTGTTGCCAGATCAGTGTAGACTACTGATCTGGACAACTATGGCCACTTTTTTTTTTCTGCCCTGCTGAGGAGTGGTCAATCACACAGGGTCCTGGTATTGACCATATATACTAACTGGAGTGGAATAAGGCTCTGAGCTTGATTATGAATCCTGAATTTGCTGCATTGGCAGGCTTCTGTGGAGCGAAAATCTGCTGTTCTGTTTGCTTGTGGGTTGACAGCCATAAGTGAACAGAGGCACAAGATACCTTTATATTAGTTGGTGGATAATCATGATCAGAGGCCATCACAGGTACATGAACTCTCACTTAGCTCATTGAACATCACAAATCTTATACTGGAGTAATGTGGTCTCAGGCAGATTAGTTTCTATCTTGATTCTGGTTCTTGAAAACATTCACTTGAAAAGGTGGTGCCTGATGTTCCTATCAGCATGGGTGGCTTCAGCCTTTGGCAGTGGTGGAACAGGTCTTTGCCCCTTGCATGCAATTAGAGAGCTGTTTGATATTGTTGGCTCTAACTCTCTCAATAAACCTGATTTCTTTAAACATCCTACTAATCATTTTGTTTCTGCAGGTACATGGAACATGAGGATGTTGCATAGAGATTATTTTCTTGACGTTCTCATGGAGGAATTCTAGTGTCATAACCTTAATATTCTAGGCTTGCAAGAGACCACATGGAGAGGAAAAGATCAGATACTTAATAATAATTTTAAATTTCCCTTTTCGGGAAAGGATGATGGAAAGCATCTTCAAGATGTAGGTTTGCTTCTCAGCAGATACTCCAGTGATGCTCTTCTAGGATATGACTACATTAATGAAAGATTTCTTACAGCCAAATTTAAAACAAAAAATTAAAGACTTGAATGCCATCTGTTGTTATGCCCCACAGAGGACACTGATGAGGACAAGAAATTTTACAGACAATTTCGGGATATTTTGAATCTGTCAAGAAAGAAGATATTTCTCTTGTCCTAGGTAACTTCAATGCTAAAGTTGATATTGACTCTGACCTTTGGGCAGGGTATTAGGTCCCTTGGCTTGATGGTTTGGCTGACAAAGCCGAGGAAGCAGTTAGACAGCACAACAGCAGACAGCTGTACCAGATAGTTAATGTTTTGTGTGGTGGAAAACGGACAGGTATACAGGGATTGAAGGATAAACAAGGTAAGGTTATAGAAGGTGAGGATTCTGTCATGGCTAGGTGGGCTGAGCATTTCAGTGATATTCTAAACAATGTGGTTAGTTCTATTCCCAATGTTTGCAATGATGATAGATGCATTGGTGGCTTTAATGTTGGCCCTATAACACAATCTGAAGTTATTTTGGCTATTTCTAAACTTAAACTTCATAAATCCCCAAGGGTAGATGAAATTACTACAGAAATGCTTAGAGCTGGAAATGTTTTGGTTACCACTTGGATGACTGAAATTCTGAATATCTTTTATGATAAAGGCATAGTTCCTAAGTATTTTACCAGAGCTATTGTTATCCCTATTTTCAAAAAAGGTGATCGCAGTTCTTGTGATAACTATAGGGGTATTAGCCTACTCTCTGTTCCAGGTAAAATTCTTTCCGTGATTGTGCTTAATAGAATTAAGAATCTGGTTGACAGTCAATTGCGTGATGAGCAATGTGTATTTAGAAGTGGTAGGGGATGTGTGGATCAGATATTTTCATTTAGGCAGATTCTTGAGAAATGTTTAGAATTTCAGAAACCTTTGGTTGCTAGCTTTGTTGATTTCAAAAAGGCTTTCGACTCTGTTGATCGTCATAATTTGTGGTTGATTGTGAGATCACATGGTTTACCAGACGTTAATTAACATAATGAAAGCTCTCTATAATAACACTGAGTCTTGTGTGAGAGTTGGTAAGGCTTGTAGCAATTGGTTTAGCATTACTTCTGGTGTTCAACAAGGGTGCATTTTGTCTCCTTTTCTCTTTAGTTTGGTTATTGATTATGTTATGCGAAATTCACTTCGAGGGAAAGATTTTGGCCTTAAATGGGCTGGAGATACAAAAATTTCTGATTTAGATTATGCTGATGATTTAGCCCTTTTGGCAAATGATGTTGATGAGATGAACTCTTTCATTCGAGCTGTTGATGAGACTGGTAGTAGAGTAGGTTTGGTTATAAACAGAGAGACTAAAGTGATGAAAAATGGTCAGGCAGGCTGTGATTCAGTTAATCTGAATGGTTGCAGTCTTGAGCAGGTGTCACAGTTTAATTATCTTGGGAGCTATATAACAGATAATGGTGATGTGCGGCATGAGATTAACAGACGAATAGGGATTGCTGCCGGGACTTTTAAGAATCTATGGAGAGTGTGGAGAAATAGGCGTATACACCTAAAGACTAAAATTAGGCTGTATAATAGTTTGGTTCTTTCTAGGGTTAGTTATGGTAGTGAAACTTGGACACTTTGTAAACAAGATAACAGGAAACTAGATGCTTTTGATTCCAGATGCTTACGCAGTATCTTGGGCATTAGGTGGTTCAACTTTGTAACTAATGATGAGGTTAGGCAAAGGAGTTTGCAACCTCCTTTAAGCAGCATATTGTGCAGAGAGAGACTCTGTTGGTTTGGCCACGTTGCCCGTATGAATAATTATAGATTGGCGAATAGGGTTATGAACAGTGTGCCTAAAGGCCTCAGAAAGGAGGGAGACCTAGGATGCGGTGGGCAGACAATGTCAAACAGGACCTTGTTAGAATTGCAGTGGCCAGATGCAGTAGATGTAGCTCAGGATAGACTTGCTTGGAGAACTAAATTACACGGTCTGGTTGGACCTCCGTAGCCCATGGCTGCTTGAGGATGATGATGATGATTAGGTCCCTTTGGAATTGGTAGCTCCAATGGCAATGGGGAATGTCTCCTGCAATAGATTCATTGCAGGGTTTAATGTTGACCTTATATCTCATTCTGAAGTCGTTTTGGCTGTCTCTAAATTAAAACTGCATAAATCCCCACAGGTGGATGAAATCACTACTGAAATGTTTACAGCTGAGAACATTTGTGTTGTCACGTGGCTGACTGAAATTTTGAATATTTTTTATGATATAGGGTTCCTAAAAATTTTACTAGAGCTATCATTATCCCTATTTTTTTTAAAAAGTGATCATAGTTCATGTGATAATTATAGGGGAATTAGTTTAATATCTGTTCTGGGTAAATTTCTTTGCATGATTATACTTAATAGAATTAGGAATTTGGTTGATGGACAACTGCATGATGAACTGTGTGGATTTAGAAGTGGTAGGGGATGTGTAGATCAGATTTTTTCACATAGGCAGATTCTTGAGAAATGTTTAAGAGTTTTAGAAACCCGTGATTGCTAGCTTTATAGATTTCAAAAAAGCTTTTGAATCTGCTGATCGACAAAATATGTGTTGGTCGATAGGTCATATGGAATATCTGACAAGTTAGTGTAATGAAAGCTGTCTGTAATAACAATCAGTCATGTGTCAGAGTTCGTAAGGCTTGTAGCAAATTGTTTAGCATTACTAGTGGAGTTAGACAAGGGTGCATTTTGTTAAATTTGGTTAATGATTATATTATGCAGAATTTTATGCTGGTGGAGATTTTGGCCTCATATGTTAGCCCTATGTTTGAAGAGAGTCATTTGAAAATTTCTGATTTAAGTTATGCAGAAGTTTTGGGCTTGTTGTCTAATGATGTTAATGAGATGATTTCTTTCATCAGGGTCACGGCCATACCCCCAAGAACAGGGGGTGCCTCAAGGCTGCATTCTGAGTGTTACACTTTTCGCTGTCAAGATTAATTCAATTACTACACAACTTCCTCCATCAGTAGGCAATGCCCTCTATGTTGATGACTTTAGCATCTTTTGCTCATCGTCCAGCATGAGGATCATTGAAAGACAACTGCAAATTGCCCTAAACAATCTTTCTGTTTGGGCGACAGCAAACGGGTTTTGGTTCTCCCCGCAGAAGACCGCTTGTGTGCACTTTTGCCACAAGTGTAATCTTCACCTTGATCCCGAGCTTCGACTCGGGGGTAACATCATTCCACTTGTGGCAGAGACCAAGTTTCTCGGTCTCATATTCGATTGGAAATTGACCTTTTTACCACACATGCATCATCTCACGTCCAAGTGCACGCAGGCATTGAACATCGTCAAGGTCCTCTCCTGCCTTTCTTGGGGGGCGGACCGAAGTTCTTTGCTCCACCTCTACTGTGCACTTGTCCGATCGAAACTGGACTACGGATCCCAGGTGTACGACTCCGCCAAGATTCGGTGATGAAGGTGCTGGACCCCCTCCATCATCAGGCCCTCTGTGTTTGCACGGGAGCCTTCTGCACGTCACCGGTCCAGAGTCTTTATGGTGAGACCGATGAACCTTCTTTATCTCTTCGCCATCAGCAGTTGTCCCTACAATATGCATCTAAATTGTGATTCCTGCCTGGCCATCCCACTTGGGGCTGAGTTTTCAGTCCAAAGTGGGAAATGCTTTATACAAATCGGCCGGCTGCCATTCTTCCGTTTGGTTTGCATGTCCAAGGCTGCCTCAGAGACATTAACATCAGTCTCGATAGCATCGCACAGCCGACAGCTGAGCCACTTCCACCTTGGCTCGCTGTTTCCCCTTCCTGTGATTTTTCCCTGTGCAGGACGGGGAAGGCCTTTACACCCGACTGTGTACCGGCAACTTTTTGCTAGCCATCGTACTGAGCATCCATACTTCTTGCCTGTCTTCACAGATGGCTCAAAATCCGGAACATCGGTGGGATAGGCCATGGTCTGCTGTGATGTAATCATTGCAAACCAAATCCCACAGCAGTGTTCCATCTTCACTGCAGAGTTGTACGCTATCAGCCTCGCCTTGGACCACGTGGCAGCTAAGCATCATTGTCGGTGTGTGCTTTACACCGACTCGCTTAGCTCGCTACAGGCTTTGATCCCAGTGAGGCATCAGCCTCACCCTGTTCTCTCCCAGATCTGCCAGCAGCTCTATCGTCTGGCAGCCACCACCAATGTTCTCTTCTGTTGGGTGCCCGGTCACATCGGGATCAGGGGCAGTGACTTGGCAGATGCTGTTGCTAAGTCAGCCACGCCCTTGTCCGACTCTCCGCTGCCAGTTCCATATCTGGATTTCTAGCAGTGTTTTACCAATGAACTCCGGGCACAGTGGCAGAGATCTTGGTCAGAACAGCTTACGAACAAGCTTTTTGTGATCAAACCTATTATCAAACCATGGCAGTCATGTTACCGCAGGAATCGCGAGGAGGAAATTGT
Organism: Ryuthela nishihirai; assembly: GCA_038380435.1. Taxonomy (NCBI): domain Eukaryota; kingdom Metazoa; phylum Arthropoda; class Arachnida; order Araneae; family Heptathelidae; genus Ryuthela; species Ryuthela nishihirai. Next base: position 475,215 of record JAWZYU010000016.1, on the reverse strand, counting down.
ACTTGCTCGGCTCTGCTTAGGTCATTCGTTTCTTACTCATCGTTTCTTCTATGGGCGTATGATGTACCTAAGTGCGAGTTTTGTGACACTGTTTTAACTGTTAAACATATTTTAATTGAATGTCAAGCTTTTAACTTTGAACGTCAGATGTATTTTAACTTCCATGATTTTACGTCCGAGCCCCTTACACTCGGACATTTGTTAACAGATTCTTGTTGTTTTAACGCTGTTTTTCAATTTTTACGGTATACAGGATATTTTACTCTGCTATAGTTTTATTTGAATTTTTAACCCAGGTCGTTTACACCTGGGTTACTTTTATATTTCTTCGATATTTATACATTTGTTTCATGTTAACTATGTTTCCTTTTATTGTTTTACATTTTTTGTATGTGTGTGTAGTTAATTTTGAAATTTGGTTGTGGGTCTTATGACTTTTAGCTTATATTTAGACATTTGTTTGGTGCATTACAGCCTGAGATGCTAATGCACCATTAAACCCATGACTTTTAGCATATATTTAGACATTTGTTTGGTGCATTACAGCCTGAGATGCTAATGCGCCATTAAACCCAAACCAACCAACCAACCAACCAACCCACCCACCCTTTCATCAGGGCTGTTGATGAGACTGATATAGAGTAGGTTTGGTGATAAACAGAGATAGAGCTAAAGTGATGAAAATTGGTCAGGCAGATGGTGTTTCAGTTGCTTTAAATGGCTTCACTCTTCAGCAAGTGCTTCAGTTTAATTATCTCGGGAGCTATGTTACAGATACTGGTGATATGTGGCATGAGATAAATAGGAGAACGGGTATTGATGCTGGTACTTGTAGGAGTCTGTGGAGATTGTGGAACAATAGACATATACACCTAAAGACTAAAATTAGACTGTATAGTAGTGTTTTTTATTACTAATGTTAGGTATGGTAGCAAAACGTGGACCATTCGTAAGCAGAATAACAGAAACTTGATGCCTTTCATTCTAGATCTTATGTGGTATCTTCGCCATTAGGTGATTTGACTTTGTAAGTAATTATGAGGCTAGAGAGGAGTCAACAACTACCTTTGAGCATCGTTTTGTGCAGAGAGAAACTGCATTGATTTGACTCCATTGTCCATATGTATAGCTGCAGATTTGCAAATGGGATTAAGAACATTGTGCCCAATGCCACTATGGAGAGGAGAAAGTGGCATATACACCTAAAGACTAAAGTTAGACTGTATAATAGTTCTGCTCTTTCTAGGTTTAGTTATGGTAGTAAAACTTGGACCCTTTATAAACAAAATGGCAGAAAACCTGATGCTTTTGATTCTATTTTCTTGCACAGTATCTTGAGCATTATGTGGTTCAACTTTGTATATAATGATGAGGTTAGGCAAAGGAGTCTGCAATATCCCTTGTGCAGAGAGAAAAACTGTTGGTTTGGCCATGTTGCCCATATGCATAATTATTAATTATTATTAATTAGTGAATAGGGTTATGAGCAGTATGCCTAAAAGAGGTGGAGACCTAGGATGCCATGGGCAGACATTGTGAATCAAGACCTTGTTAGAATTGGTGTGCAGTGGCTAGATGCAGCAAATGTAGCTCAGGACAGATTCTCAGAGAACTAAATTGCATGGTCTGGTTTGATGTCAGTAGCCCATGGCTGCTTGAGGATGAGGATGAAAATGCATGCAGTGAAATACTTGATAAGAGAATTATTATATTATACAAACAAAATTTTGGAAATAAAATAAAAAATAATAAATACCCCCTCAAGCAGCTGCTTGCCACAGAGGTCTGACAGGAGTCTGTCAGTTTATATGCCATAGCAGAAGATCTGTGAGGATGGCAGGACCTCAGCAGAAAATACGACACATACATCCATGCTTTACCCAGGGCTTGAACCCAGGTCCCTTAGATCACTAGCCAAACATAATATTTATTCCTATTTAAAATATATTATTTAAATATTTTATTATGTTAAACTAGAAATTTCAAACGTAGCTGAAAGCACAATAAGGACTCTCTTCAAATATAGCACAGAGTAGGTAAAATAATAAAAATCTGTACACACACATAATGCATACATACATGCATGCATGCACGCATGCAGCCATAGGCTATGGAGGTCTTACTAGACTGTATTTTTCCTCTCCAGATAAGATATGTCTGTCCTGAGCAACAGCTGATGCATTTGTCTACTGTAAGTTAATTCTAGTAAGGTCCTATTTGACATTGTCTATTCATCATTATTTATACAATTAAACTGAGACACCTTCTCAAGACTGCAGCCATTCAGATTAACTGAATCACAGCCTGCCTGACCAATTTTCATCACTTCAGTTTTTTCTCTGTTTATCACCAAACCTACTCTACTACTCTCATCAACAGCTCGAATGAAAGAGTTCATCTCATCAACATCATTAACCAAAAGGGCTAAATTGTCAGCAGAGTCTAAATTTAGAAATTTTCTGATCTCCAGATCATTTCAGGCCAAAATCTTTCCCTTGAAGTGAATTCCACATAACTTAATCAATAACCAATTAAAGAGAAAGGGAGACTAATTGCACCCTTGTTGAACACCAGAAGCAATGCTAAACCAATTCTGAATTCTCCAATGCAAAATTTGATGATGCTCATGGGAGCAAGAGTTCAGGTGTCTGGATGACATCTACTCAGGATTATCCACTAGCTGATAAAACATATCCTGTGAATCTATTCACTTGTAGCTGTCAACTCACAAACAGAAAACACAGCAGAAGATTTTCCCTCCACAGAAGCCCACCAGTGCAACAAATTCAGGACCCATAATCAAACTTAGAGCCTTATTCCATTCTGGTTAGTGTATATGGTCAGCACCAGAACCCTGTGTGATTGATCACTCCTTAGCAGGGTAGAAAAAAAGAAAAAGTAGCGATTGTTGTCCAGATCAGTATCCCACGCTGATCTCTCAGCCCTCCCCTTTCATTCCCTTCCACAAGAGCGTATCTCTTTTGAAAGGTACTAACGGTCTGCACCACGAGAAATTGAGGTCGGATATTAGGTGATAGAACTGGCTGGTTCTATGCATCGTCACAGGGGATTGGTGCAAAGCTCTCCTTGCAGTAATTGCATAGCTGCCATTTACAGACTAAGTGTTAAACAGTTTAAAACTTGATCTGTAAATAGTATCTGAAATATTTTTTAACAGTTTAAAAGTTACACTTACTTCTATTTACATTACTTCTATTGGTTTTATTTCAAACTTTTACAACTCTATGTGGCATTTACTTAGTTTGAATTTTTAGGTGTTGCCAGTATTTACGCTGTATTGATGGTGATTGTTTCTTGGATAACAGAATGCAAAGAATGCAATGCTGAAATTACATTTAAACAGCATCGTGTGTAAGTAAATGCTATTTTTTCTATTTAATGTATCTTAAATTTAGTTTTAACTCTTGCAGTGCCATGTCTAAAAAATTGCATTGTACAAGGTAGTTAGGCCTTTTTTTTTAAACTCCATTCAGTCAAAAATGGTTAACTTTTTTACCAAATAAGTAACTGAAGGAAATATGGCAAGTTATAAAGCTTAGTAATAAATACAAAATCCTCATGCAGCCATTGGCTGTGGAGGTCCTATCAGACTGTGTAATTTTGTTCTCCAAATGTGTTTGTCCTGAGCTACACCTGCTGCATTTGACCACTATATGCCAATTGTAGCAAGGTCCTGTTTGGCATTGTCTGCCCATCCTATCCTAGGTCTCCCCCTTTTCCTGAAGACTTTGGGCACACTGCTCATAATCTTATTTGCCAATCTGCAGCTATGCATATGGGCAAGATGGCCAAACCAACACAGTCTCTCTCTACACAAAACGCTGCTCAAAGGAGCTGCTAACTCTTTCTAACTTCATCATTACTTACAAAGTCAAACCACATAATGCCCAAGGTACTGTGCCCCCTCAGTGTGAGCACCTGTATGCGGTGAGGGGGACCACCCTGTGAAGGTTCCGCTGGCTCGGTTACCTTCACAGGGTCCTAAACGCTCGCCCGCGTGTTTGCCGTGCGCGGAGACCCGTGTCTCGGGAAAGGAGGATCCTGGTAGTTGCTCGGGGATCCCCGTCTTCTCTCCTCAGCTCATGACTGGTGTGGTCCACATTGGCCATCTTGCCATTGGGGAGTATGTCTGTCGCGGGGCTGGGCAGCGGATTCCAGGGCCTCTGCTATACACTGTTTTGGCCTCTGCTTCCGGTAAACGAGCTCCTGAGGTGCCCCCCCCCCCCAGGAGCAATCGGCTGGTGGGCAGGTCTTGCTAGGGTCAACCATGCAGAGCGGTGAGTAACCTTGCCCACGGTCCGGGTACAGGTTTGCAAGTTTCCTCACAGATTATTTTCCTTTTGTCGTTATCCTTTCTTTGTGAGGCCAGTTTAGCCATTCACAATTTTGATATTTTTCGCTTTGTTTCTTTTGTGTAGAACGTTTTTGTTCTGCATATTTCTCTTTTCATTTTCCTTCTATTTTTTTGTGAGGGCTTGGCTCACTGTCTGTGTGGGTATAGTGCCTGCGTAGCCCTGGCACCCTACTGGGCGTCCCCTTGTTGGGCTCTGTGGAGGGTGGGGACAGCGGGCACTGAACCACACAAAACAAAAAAATGAAAGATAATGATGAAATTAATGCGATCAGTGCCAACAGAGGGCTCGCCATGAGCCCCCATCTTCTTCGTCTCTGTTATCTCTGCCATCGTCTCCTGTGTCTGTGTCTTCGTTTCCGAGATTCCTGATCGTCCACTCCACTGGCGATCAGGTACTTGGGAACATGTCCCCATTTTTCGTAAACAAAGGTTTCAAAGGTCTTGCAGGAGAGCCGAAATCTGTCAAGCACTTACGATCTGGCGACTTGCAGGTTGAGACCGCTTGTTCTAAACACTCTGAACTACTCCTGAAAGTCAAAGAAATTGATGGGGTGGCTGTTGAAGTCACTCCCCATAAAACTTTGAATTCCTCTCAGGGTGTGATCGCTGAGTGGAGCCTCCTCAATGACACTGAGGAGGAAATCCTCTCGGAGCTCACACCTCAAGGAGTAACAGTGGTCCGCGTTTCGACACACCGTGTTTCGACAACCGCGTTTCGACACACCGTGATGGGAAATTGGCACCCACCCGGGTGCTGATTGTGACATTTAACATGCTATGCCTGCCTTCTTCCATCAAGGCAGGTTACTTACATTGTGAGGTTCGGCCGTATATCCCAAACCCTCTACGCTGTTTTCAGTGTCAGATGTACAGTCATGCCCGCACAGCATGCCGGGGCAAACCCACCTGTGCTCGCTGTGGCAGTAAGGATCATCTCGATCCTGACCTGCACAGCAGAAAAGGCATGCTGTGTGAACTGCAGTGGCGAACATCCGGCGTACTCCCGCGACTGTCCAAAGTGGAAGGAGGAAAAGGAGGTACAACGCCTCAAAGTCATGAATAACATCTCTTATGCTGAGGTGAGAAAGCTTGATGCACTGCCCGCCCTGCCTGGCAAGGTTTCCTATGCCAGTGCAGTCATTGGAAAGCCCATCGTTCCAATGACTTCGGTGGCAGTGCAGACTGACATAAGTGTACCACCTACTGAGTCTTTCTCGCCCGCGGCAAAGTACCTCCTGACGCAGGCGAAACCGAGGGTGGTGTCGACTTCAACAATGTCGATCAACCCCGGTTTCCATTCCTGCAACACAGCCTTCCACCTCCACCGGAAGGCCTCCTCCTCCCCGTCCTCAGACAGCAAGACCTTCCAAACATAAGGGGCCCAAAAAGAAAATCGCTGCACCACGAAGGGCGGTCACCGATCCATGCCCCTCGGACGATTCCGAGGACATGGATACCGACTGCCCCCTATTCACTAAACCGTCCTCTGCGGCGGTTAAGCTGAATAGGAATTCGTTGTCCACCCACTCTTCTAAGCCCTGAGATGGCCACACTCCTACAATTTAATTATCGTGGATTCCAGAGGAATCTTGACGACATCAAGGCCCTCCTTCAGGCGCACCAGCCCATCTGTGTGTGCCTGCAGGAGACATACTTGCAGCCAGTCACAGATCCCACGATCCGGCACTTTTCACTAGTTTGCCAGGACCAGGATGGAGATGGTCCAGCTTGTGGGGCTGTCGCCATCCTCATGAGCAACCATTCTCCATTCCAGGTCGTACCCCTCACCACCAACTTAGAGGCAGTAGCCATCCGTCTCTTCGTGGGGTTCTCGCTGCTCTGTATATCTTCCACCTGGGAGCATCGTCTTCCAGGAAGACCTTGATGATCTCATCTCGCAGCTGCCGTCCCCCTTCCTCATTATGGGGGACCTCAGCGGACACAGTCCACTTTGGGGCAGTGCTGACACCAACGGGAGGGGCGGGGTCCTGGAGCAGTGGCTCCTGGATTCTTCTCTCCCTGTTGAACACCGGTGTCAGTACTTACTTTCACTCCCCAGCCCACTCTTTCACTGCCATTGACCTTACCATCTGCTCCTCCTCGATCCTTCCACTGTTTACATGGGAGGTCGAGGACACCCGTATGGAAGCGATCACCTCCCCGTGGTGTGCACCATCTCCCGTGGGGGGCCTAGTAGCCCTTCACACGTCTTGCGGTGGAGGCTCGATCATGATGACTGGGGTGGTTTCGAGCTGCTCTCTGAGCTCGATGACCACTCTGTCAGCCAGGAACCAATCAGTGTGGCAGTAGCGGAGATAACAAACTGTATCGTAGATGCAGTGCATCAACAATTCCTCAAACTTCTACACGGTTTCCTCGCTTTCCAAAACCGTGGTGGAATCCAGATTGCACCGCAGCTCGTAAGGCTCAGAACAAGGCTTGGGGGGGTGTTTCGGAGATATCCGACGACCCCCAACCATGAAAAGTTCAAAGACGCCAGGGCGAAAGCTCGTTTCGTCCGACACCAGAGCCAGAAGGAATCTTGGATCAAGTATACGTCTTCTATCACCCGCACGACCAGTTCTAAGGTCGTGTGGGATAAAGTCCGGAAGATGGGTGGGTACTACATGTCCCACTTGTTATTGATCGTAGAGCACAATGGACAGGCAATTGCTGATCCTCAAGCGATTGCCGACACTCTGGGGGAGTAATTCTCCTCCATCTCTTCATCTTCCTCTTACTCCCCGAGTTTCTGGCCCAGAAGGGCAGGGCAGAACGCTCTCCGCTGTCTTTCCACTCGAATGGCCTGGAGCCTTACAACAGGCCATTCACAGCGGAGGAGCTTCGCCTTGCTCTGCACTCTTCTCATGCCTCTGCTGTAGGGCCGGATAATGTCCATTATGCCATGCTCCAACATCTTTCACCATCGAGTAAGGATCATCTGCTCCGACTTTTCAATCGCATTTTTCTCGAGGAGCAGTTTCCAGACCTCCACAGTTTCGGCTTGAAAGGTCACAAGCCGATCTTCATCTCCAACTTCTTATCGACACGTTCTTTTCGTGTCCATGTCGGAAACACTCTGTCACGGCTGTACCCCCTAGAACAGGGGGTGCCACAAGGCTGCATGCTGAGTGTTACGCTTTTCGCTGTCAAGATTAATTCTATTACTAGAAAACTTCCTCCATCAGTAGGCAATGCCCTCTATGTTGATGACTTTAGCATCTTTTGCTCTTCGTCCAGCATGAGGGCCATTGAAAGACAACTGTAAATTGCCCTGAACAATCTTTCAGTTTGGGCGACGGCAAACTGGTTTCGGTTCTCCCCACAGAAGACCTCTTGTGTGCACTTTTGCCACAAGCGTAATCTTCATCTGGATCCCGAGCTACGGCTCGGGGGTAACATCATTCCAGTTGTGGCGGAGACCAAGTTTCTATGTCTCATATTCGATCGGAAATTGACCTTTTTACCACACATATGTCATCTCAGGTCCAAGTGCACGTGGGCATTGAACATCATCAAGGTCCTCTCCTCCCTTTCTTGGGGGGCGGACCGATGTTCTTTGCTCTGCCTATACCGTGCACTTGTCCGATCGAAACTGTACTATGGATCCCAGGTGTACGACTCGGCCCCGGATTCTTTGGTGAAGGTGCTGGACCCCCTCCATCACCAGGCCCTCCGTGTTTGCACGGGAGCCTTCCGCACCTCACCGGTCCAGAGTCTCTGAGTCGAGACAGGCAAACCCTGTTTATCTCTTCGCCGTCAGCAGTTGTCCCTACAATACGCATCTAAATTCTGATCCCTGCCTGGCCATCCCACTTGGGACTGCGTTTTCAGTCCAATGTGGGAAATGCTTTACACTAATTGGCCGACTGCCATTCGTCCATTTGGTTTGCGAGTCCGAGGCTACCTCAGAGACATCAACACCGGTCTCGATAGTGTTGCACAGTCGACAGCTGAGCCACCATGGCTCACTGTTTCCCCTTCCTGTGATTTTTCCTTGTGCAGGACGGGGAAGGCCTTTACACCCGACTGTGTGTACTGGCAACTCTTTGCCAGCCATCGTGCTGAGCACCCGGACTTCTTGCCTGTCTTCACAGATGGCTCAAAGTCTGGCACATCGGTGGGATCGGCCATGGTCTGCTGTGATGTAATCAATGCAGACCAGATCTCACTGCAATGTGCCCTCTTCACTGCAGAGTTGCACACTATCAGCCTCGCCTTGGACCACGTGATGACTAAGCATCATCGTTGGTGTGTGCTTTGCACCCACTCGCTTAGCTTGCTACAGGCTTTGATCTCGGTGAGGCATCGGCCTCACCCTGTTCTTTCTAAGATCTGGCAGCCACCACCACGATTCTCTTCTGTTGGGTGCCCGGCCATGTTGGTATCGGGGGAATGACTTGGCAGATGCTGCTGCCAAATCAGCCACTCCTCTGTCCGGCGTTTCCCTATCTGGATTTTCGGCAGCATTTTACCATTGAGCTCCGGGCACAGTGGCAGAGATCTTGGTCAGAACAGCTTACGAGCAAGCTCTTTGAGATCAAATCTATCGTCAAACCATGGCAGTCTTGTTACCGCAGGAATCGCAAGGAGGAAGTTGTACTTGCTTGGCTCCGCTTGGGTCATTCGTTTATTACTCATTTGTTTCTTCTTCGGGCGGACGATGTACCTAAGTGCGAGTTTTGTGACACCTTTTTAACTGTGAAGTATATTTTAATTGAATGTCAAACTTTTAATTTCGAATGCAAAATGTATTTTAACTTTCATAATTTTATGTCCGAACCTCTTACACTCGGACATATTTTATCTGATCATTGTGTTTTACTGCCATTTTTTACCTTTTTGAAGCATTGTGGCTATTTTAATCGACTTTGATTTTACCTTGTATTTTTATATCTAACCAAGGCTTTACACCTGGGTTGTTTTTTACTATATACATCTTGTTGGTTTGTTGTCTTTACATCTTGTTTTTATTTTTTTTCTGTTATATATATATACATCTTGTTGGTTTTATCTTTTGCCTTTTACAGCACTTGGTTTTAACTTTGATTCAGGGGTACTTGACTTTTAGCTTCTATTTATCTCGTTTGGTGCATTATAGCCTCAGTAGCTCATGCGCCAAACAACCAAACCAAACCAAGGTACTGTGTAAGTATCTAGAATCAAAGGCAACAATTTTTATCCTGCTTATGAAGATCCATGTTTCACTGCTATAGCTAACTTTAATAGAAAATAGAAAGAACCAAACTATTATACAGCCTAATTTTAGGCTTTAAGTGCATATGTTTATTTCTTTACACTCTCCATAGATTCTTAAAAGTCTTGGCAGCAATCCCTATTCATCTGTTAATCTGATGCCACACATCACCAGTATCTGTTACATAGCTCCCATGATAATTGAACTGAGACACTTGCTCAAGAGTACAGCCATTTTAAGCGACTGAAGCACCATCTGCCTAGATTTCTCTCTGTTTTTCGTTTGTTTAATCACTTTAGTTTTCTCTTTGTCACCAAGCCTGCTCTATTACCAATCTCATCAATAGCCCTAATGAAAGCATTCTTATCATCCACATCATTAGCTAACAAGGCCAAATAATCTGCATAATCAAAATCAGAAATTTTGAAATCTCTATAATATGAATAATAACTTAGTGTGGACAAGTGATGATTTAGAGAATAGTGTGGCTAATTATACTTCATTCGAATTGTGTAGTGATAAGGAGTTCATACAATGTATAAATAGTGATAATACTGTGAATTATATTATTTTCATATTAATGTTAGAAGTATTCGTGCACATTTTAATTAAATATTATTGTTATTAGATATGGCTAATTACAAAATTGATATTTTGTTGCTTAGTGAGATCTGGATATCAGAAAACGAAGTGATACATTTAAAATTGACGGTTATGATACGTTTTATGATTGTAGAAAAGGAAACAGATCTGGTGGGATATTATTTTATTATTAAACTAATGTCTTTAACTTCGATAAAATGCCTTTCAAAATGAATACTGCAGAGTGTGTATATGTCTATGATAGAAATTTGGATGTGGATATTTGGACAATATATAGATCACATAAGCACACCATTTCAAATTTTGTGCAGGAGATGAAAAATATATTGAAAACGACGAATTATAAGAATAGTGTAATAATTGGGGATATAAATATTGATAACCAATAAATCAGCACTTTAGCGTCGATTTAAATTTTTAGAGGAAAAATTGTCTTGAGCCGGGTGGGATACGAACCCACGACCTCCTGATAACATGTCGGGTGCTCTGGACCACTGAGCTACTGGCCGCCAATCAAGATCTCCTCTAATTAGCACTATGAACATTCCTTTTATGTTTCATATAGGTGCTATTCAGGCAATTTAGCCACAAACGGCATTTATATTTGCCAATAGATGGAAGCATGTATTACAAGTATGCAGATAATAAATAATGAAATAAGCTTGACGTATTCCATATCAACCAATAAATCAGCAGTTTAGCATCGATTTAAATTTTAGAGGAAAAATTGTCTTGAGCCGGGTGGAATACGAACCCACGACCTCCTGATAACATGTCAGGTGCTTTGGACCACTGAGTGGGCTCAGTAGTCCACTCAGTTGTCCTCGAGACAATTTTTCCTCTAAAAATTTAAATCGACGCTAAAGTGCTGATTTATTGGTTGATATGGAATACATCGAGCTTATTTCATTATTTAAATATTGATATATTATAAGATACAAATGATAGTCTATCATATTTAAATTTACTGTGTGAATATCATTATCATTCTTTAATATCTAATCATACCAGGATAGTTAAAGATTCAAGATCTTGCATTGATCATATTTTTATCATCATCATCATCATCATCCTCAAGCAGCCATGGGCTACGGAGGTCCAACCAGACCGTGCAATTTAGTTCTCCAAGCAAGTCTATCCTGAGCTACATCTACTGCATCTGGCCACTGCACACCATTTCTAACAAGGTCCTGTTTGACATTGTCTGCCGAATGAATTGTTGTTCTTTTTAGGTTAAGAGCTAAGTTTATTGAAAATATAGAAAATATCCTAATATTATAGATTATTGGGATCAATATAAAAATATTAGAAACGTTACGGTAGATCAAATTGAAGTAGCTAAAAATGATTATCAAAGAGATTTTCATAAATGTGAGGGAAATTCTAGAAAGGAATGGCAATGTTTAAATAAAATATTGGATACTCCTGAAAAGGAACTAAACTTGTCCAAGAACTGTGATCTAAACATTTTGTCCAAAAAATTTAATAATCATTTTGTAAATATTAATTTAGGTAGGACATGCTGTGGAAAATTCATTTTATGTAAACAGATAAGAGGATTCTCCAAATTCAATTCACTTGGAATTGACGAATTCAAATGTAGTAGTAAATATTATTCCTCATTAAATAATAATAAATTTCAGGATACAATAAGATTGGATTGAAGGTACTAAAAATTATTGCTAAATATCATGCTGAATATTTAGCATATTTAATTAATTTTTCTTTCAAAAATGGTATATTCTTCAATAGTTTACAAATTGATAGGGTTTCTTCTGTTTATAAAAAAAAAGGAAACAAAGATGACATGAATAATTATAGGCCAATATCAGTTTTGCCTAGTTTATCTAAAGTTATAGAAAAAAATTATGAAAAAAAGAATTGGTGCCTGAAAAGGTAGTGCCTGAAGTTCCTACCAGCATCGGCGACTTCAACTTTTAGCGGAGGAGAAACAGGTCTTTTCCCCATGCCTGCGATCAATTCCTAAAGATTTTACCAGAGCTATTATTATCCCTATTTTCAAAAATGGTGATCGCAGTTCTTGTGATAACTATAGGGGTATCAGCCTACTCTCTGTTCCAGGTAAAGTTCTTTCCATGATTGTGCTTAATAGAATTAAGAATCTGGTTGACAGGTAATTGCGTGATGAGCAATGTGGATTCAGAAATGGTAGGGGATGTGTAGATCAGATATTTTCACTTAGGCAGATTCTTGAGAAATGTTTAGAGTTTCAGAAACCATTGGTTGCTAACTTTGTTGATTTCAAAAAGGCTTTCGACTCTGTTGATCATCATAATTTGTGGTAGGGGATGTGTTGATCAGATATTTTCACTTAGGCAGATTCTTGAGAAATGTTTAGAGTTTCAGAAACCTTTGGTTGCTAACTTTGTTGATTTCAAAAAGGCTTTCGACTCTGTTGATCGTCATAATTTGTGGTTGATTGTGAGATGATGTGGTATACCAGACAAATTAGTTAACATAATGAAAGCTCTATATAATAACACTGAGTCGTGTGTGAGAGTTGGTAAGGCTTGTAGCAATTGGTTTAGCATTACTTCTGGTGTTCGACAAGGGTGCATTTTGTTTCCTTTTCTCTTTAGCTTGGTTATTGATTATGTTATGCAAAATTCACTTGAAGGGAAAGATTTTGGCCTTAAATTGACTGGAGATACAAAAATTTCTGATTTAGATTATGCTGATGATTTAGCCCTTTTGGCAAATGATGTTGATGAGATGAACTCTTTCATTCGAGCGGTTGATGAAACTGGTAATAGAGGAGGTTTGGTTATAAACAGAGAGAAAACTAAAGTGATGAAAATTGGTCAGGCAGGTTGTGATTCAGTTCATCTGAATGGTTGCAGTCTTGAGCAGGTGTCACAGTTTAATTATCTTGGGAGCTATGTAACAGATACTGGTGATATGCGGCATGAGATTAACAGATGAATAGGGATTGCTGCCGGGACTTTTAAGAATCTATGGAGATTGTGGAAAAATAGGCGTATGCACCTAAATACTAAAATTAGGCTATACGATAGTTTGGTTCTTTCTAGGGTTAGTTATGATAATGAAACTTGGACGCTGTGTAAACAAGATAACAGGAAACTAGATGCTTTGGATTCTAGATGCTCATGTAGTATCTTGGGTATTAGGTGGTTCAACTTTGTAATTAATGATGAGGTTAGACAAAGGAGTCGGCAACCTCCTTTAAGCAGCATATTGTGCAGAGAGAGACTCCATTGGTTTGGCCATGTTGCCCATATGGATAATTATAGATTGGCGAATAGGGTTATGAACAGTGTGCCTAAAGGCCTCAGAAAGAGGGGAGACCTAGGATGCGGTGGGTAGACAATGTCAAACAGGACCTTGTTAAAATTGGTGTGCAGTGGGCAGATGTAGCTCAGGACAGATATGCTTGGAGAATTAAACTGCATGGTCTGGTGTAATGGGCCAAAGAATTAAATACTTTTAAAGTTTTGGACCTTTTATGTGATCCAATATTTATTCAAACTCCAGATAGCTCAGATGCCAGGCAATGAATAATTTGCCAATTAAAGTCAAAATTTGGGTTCGAATATTACACCAGCAGGCGTTACTTAGCGAGTAAGAATTAAAAAATAAATGATTGTCAGTATATATATATAAAATCAAAAATTATCTGCTACATTGCTCAAGAGAAAAAATAGCAAAGATTCAAAAAGTTTCTATGACAAACAAAATTTATTTCCAAGTATTCAAATTCACCAACATCAGAGGAAGTATTGACTACAACTTCTACATCTCTATTACTCCAACTACAACTCTGTTACAAATCAGTTGTCTTCTACTTCCAGCTCTGCTACAATTCTGTTCTTACTCTGTGACCACGTCACTGCTATATCAGCATTGTACAAAGGGCCGCACGTGTCATGTTACACACCGGGAAAGACATTTACATAAAGTGACGAGCTCGCAAGTTGTGACTCAAGAGAGGGCATGTCTTTGAACACACAGTCTTTAGTGGGTGACAATCGGAAGTTCGGAGTTGCACAACTCCTATGCTCTCGAAAACGAGCGCTGTGATGTGAAAAATAAAATTAAAACCCCCAAAATGATAAATATAATGTAAATTAATCAAAACTGGTTAAGGTAAAGTAAAAGTGAATGAAGGGGCATCACACTGGTTGGACCTCCGTAGCCCATGGCTGCTTGAGGATGATGATGATGAACATGTGTAATAAAGACTGATCATGTTCATGTGAAGCTACTGAACAAATTGCAATGATCAAATACCTTGGAGTGTATATAGATTCAAATTTAAAGTGGAAGGCACATATCCATATAAATAAAAAATAAATACCCCCTCATGCAGCTGCTTGCCACAGAGGTCTGACAGGAGCCTGTCAGTTTATATGCCATAGTAGAAGGTCTGAGAGGATGGCAGGACCTCAGCAGAAAAACAACACAGACATCCATGCCTTATCCAGGGCTCGAACCCAGATCCCTTAAATCAGTAGCCAAGCATGCTAACCACTCGGTCATGAGATGATTCACAAATCCATATGCTGACCAAAAAATAAAGATACTATTTATATAAATTATATTATATAAAAAGGATAGTGTCAAATTCATTTATGCTGAAGTTATACTATGCATGGATTCAGTCTGCTATACACTATGGTTTAATTGCTTTGGGAGGAACCTATTGAACATCATTTAGTGGTATTGAAGTTTTGTAAAGGAAGTTCTTGAATATAATGACTTATTATAACAAAGACAGAAGAAACAAATTAGTCAAAAAAATTAATGTATTTAAGAAAGGTGTACACACATTGAATAACATCTAGCATTTAGAAAACTAATACTTTGAAGAAAAAGGACACATGTTATAATTTGTGAAATGAAGAATGTAAATTATTTATTCCACAGGCTAAAAAGGAAATTTCACAGGCATTTTATGTATTATGGACTGAGAATCTATAATTCATTGCCCATAAATATAAGAATGAAAAAAAAATATGAAAGTTAGTTTAGAATGGCTAAAGACTTACATTATGGAAATGGATGATATAAAATTATTACTAAAATAATTAAATGATAAGCAAAAGTTAGTGGGAGGGATGTTAAAAAAATGTTAAAAATATTAATAATCAGGTTTGTTTTTTGTATGTGCTTTTTGTTGTTGTGAGTTTTCTTAGTGTTTAAAGATTTAGTTTTCATATAAAAGTGGACTATAAATGAATGAATTGCTGCAGGACAGAAAGAGACTGATGTCTCATTGTACCTGCCAACATGGATATATCTCTAAGAATGTACATGTACTGTATTTGTGCTATTAATTACTGTTGTTGTTGTTAAAAGTTTTTGTATGTTCAATAAAGAACGATGTTTAATTTGAGGTCAAAATCTTACTCTTGCAAAGGATTTTGCATATCATATAATCAATAGCCAAACCAAAGAGAAAAGGAGACAAATTGCACCCTAGTCTAACTCCACTAGCAATGCTAAACGAATTACTATAAACTTCACCAACTCTCACACATCTTGGTGTTATTACAGAGAGCTTTCATTATGCTAACTTGCCAGGTATTCAATAAAATCTAATGATCAAAAGAATCTAAATCCTTTTTGAAAGCTATAATAATGCTAGTAACACGGGTTTTTGAAACTCTAAACATTTCTCATGAATCTGCCAAATTCTTAATTCTGTTAATTGCAATCATGCAAAGAACTTTACCTGGAACAGAAAGTAAACTAATTCCCCTATAATTATCACAAGAACTACGATTACTTTTTTGAAAAATAGGGACAATAATAACTTTATATGAATAATATAAAATAAAAGTGTTGTTCCTTAGTAAATCTTGAGAAACAACTTTATCATAAAAAATACTCAAAATTTCAGTCAGCCACATGACAACACCAATGTTCCCATCTGTAAGCATTTCAGTAGTGATTTCATCGAGCCTTGAGGATTTACAGTTTTAATTTAGAGATAGCCAAAGTGACTTCAGAATGTGATATAGGACCAACATTAAACCCTGTAATGCATCTCTCCTCATTACAAACAATGGGAGTAGAAATAATCCGATTATTTATAACATCACTGAAATGCTCAGCGATCTAGGCATGACAGTACCCTTATCTTCAATAACCTTACCATATTTATCCTTCCTGTTTATCTGGCCGTTTTTTCCCACTCGAAACGTTAACTATCTGGCACAGCTTTCTGCTGTTATGCTGTCTAGCTGCTTCCTTTGCTTTCTTTGCCAACCTAACAAGCCAAATATTCTTATCAGCTGTTATCTGATCCTTTACATGTTTATAAATCTCTTTGTAATGATTTCTGTTAGGACTTGACACCCTGTCAATTAAGGATATTCCTTTAGTTCTTTCTTTCAAAAATTTGTTCCAGTGTCTTATCACTGAATTATTTTTTACTCCTCTGCAGCTTTTTACCCAAAAGAGCATTGCTAGTGGCAAGAAAAATCTGTTTAAAATGATCCCATTTTCCTCAACTTCAGAAATAATAAGCAAACCATGACTTTTCTCAGGCAGTGAAAATCCTAGACTTTTCACAAAATATAGTACTAAGAAAAAAATTCAAGAAAAGAGTAATTTTCTTCACTTAAGTAAAAAATTTGTTTTTCTGTTATTCAGAAATAAGTAGCCCTTCTATTCATATGCAATATTATTATTTTGTTTTATTGTGTGTTTTTGAATAAATTTTTGTTTGCATTGCCAGATGCATATTTATATTACCTATCTCTATAAAAGTCATATTAAAATAATACTAGTTGTCTTTTTATGTTAAATGTTTAACTTTTAGAAAATCAAGAATTAAATGCTGATTAAATAATTTTTGTGGAAAAAAATAACTTTGTCAATTCATGGGACTGGAAACCACATCTCCAAATCCATGCCAGAATGTTACAACCATTGAACTAGAATTGACTTGCCATCCTTTCACTAATGTGGTATGTGTGTGGCACTAATGTGGCATGTTAAAACATTCTGGCATGAATCTGGAGAGACGTGGGTTCGAGTCCCATGCATTGGCAAACTTATTTTTTCCAAAAACTATTTATTGATTTATTGACTTCTGTGTCAACAGTAAACTCTGTGTATTTACTATTTGTTAAATTCTGAATGATTTATTGACAAATAAAAAATTTATTAAAAAAATTAATAAAGAAAAATTCTGATTGATTTGTTTTACAGCATGCCATAATTCCTTTCATTAGTTGTTTGTCAAAATCCTGGCCATGGGGTACAATTCAGTTTTTCAGGTTTGGCATGGTAATGGTTAAAGTTGTTATGAATTCATTAAGTGAATTTATTGGTATGTTTCATTTTTTTATTTCTAGTCACATACCAGAATTTAAATTTTTTTTTAAATTTTTATCTTATTTCTAGCTTTGTAGTTGTTCCAAATATTTCTCAATATTCTAAATATTGAGAGAAAAAGCTTTTGCTGTCCTTTTCTGTAACTACACCTGTCCCTCAATTTACACTGTACTCAGTTCAATTTTGGCTTTGCACGGTCAAAAAATGCAACCAGTTTCGATTTACACGGTACTGACTGAGATTTTCTTTCTATGTACGTCTCAGTCAGTACCGTGTAAATAGAAACTGGTTGCATTTTTTGACCGTGCAAAGCCAAAATTATGTGAACTGAGTACCGTGTAAATTGAGGGATAGGTGTATTACAATTAAGTAAATATTTTACTTAGTATCGTATTTGTTTCTTAACCTAATATTACCAATGCTTTTGCTTTCCAGAATACATTCCGTTATACTTCTCATAGAAAGTCTTCTGTTTGGAATTTTTGTTATAGCTATAATGTGTGACCAGGTAGGTGAGCATGAGCAAGTGTTTTTCCTCCAATTGGATGTGTATCAGAAAAAATAATATAATAATATAATTTAAAAAAAAGTGAAACTAACACCAGGCATACTCATGGAACTTCCCCCCCCCCCCCCATCCCTTGCATTCCTACAAAATTGAACTGGCCAATGCAAATATGATGCAGTGATGATATGTGCCCTAAGCTAAATTTCAGAAGTGCTAAAGTGAAATAAAGTGGTAATGGAATAAAATGGATTGATATAGAATAATTGCATTTTATTTACTCATAACAAAGCATCTAAATACAAGGATGGATTGTTTGATTTGCAGACTGCCATCACCAACAGCAGCTTTTTGTACAAGTTACTATATAATAGGTGGCACTACAGTGACTCTTCAAAGGCATGGAGCAGAGCGTGCAAGTCAAAACATATTGCAATGCAATCAACAGCAGAACAGATACAGTCTCTGCCCTTTCCTCACTTTGGAAAGATGTTTTCGTTTGTGTGATTTTTTGCAGGATATGGCTAATTAGAAAATTGAGCAGCAGTATGTGATATATTACTGTTTGACGAGGCTTAAGTGGTACAGAGTTGCAAAAGTGACTTAGGTATATGAAGAACAGTGCTTAGTTACCCAGATCTTGGTCATCCTCCACAGAATCCCATCCATTAGGGAAGTATTTGTACCACAAGAAAATCAAGATACACTTCAGTCATTTATACATCTGACTTCACTACTTCAGCCTTGCCAAACACACTAACATATCACTATCACTGCTCAGTTTCCAGGTTAGCCATAGACTGCAAAATATCACAGAACAGAAAGTGAACACCTTTAAAAAGTAAGAAAATGACAAGACTGCATATTTTTCTACTGATTTTTGTGACCAATCACAAACTCACACCCCTCGATGTGAGCTCCTGTCTGTGGTGAGGGGACCACCCTGTGAAGGTTCTGCTGGCTCGGGTACCATCACATAGTCCTGAACGCTCGCCCGCATGTTTATTGTGCATGGAGACCCATATCCCTGGAAAAGAGGATCCTGGCAGTTGCTCAGGGGTCCCAGTCTTCTCTCCTAAGATCTGGTGACTTGCAGGTGGAAACTGCTTGCTCGAAACATTCCAAGGTCCTCTTAGATGTTACACTGACTGGTGGAGTAGCAGTCACTATCACTCCACACAAGACACTTAATTACTCCTGGAGTGTGATCTCCGAATGGGGCTTCCTCAAAGTTTCTGGGGAGGAAATCATCTTAGAGTTTCCATCCCAGGGCGTGACAGCAGTCCACTGGGTTTTTCAATGCGGTGATGGAAAGTTAGTACCCACCTGGGTACTAATCATAAATTTTAATATGCCACACCTGCCTACTTCCGTCAAGGGAGGGTATTTACACTGAGGTATGGCTGTATATACCCAATCATCTGCATTGTTTACAATGTTAGAGGTTAGGCCATGCCTGCACAGCATGCCGGGGCAAACCCACCTTTGCTTGTGGCAGTCGGGATAATCTAGAACCTAACTGCACAGCAAACAAGGCATGATGCCTAAACTGTAATGGTGAACATCCAGCCTACCCCTACGACTGTCTGAAAAGGTTGGAGAAGGAGGTACAGCTCCTCAAAATGCTGCACATCTCTTATCCAGAGGCAAAGAAAGCTCGCATCGCCTACACTGCCTAGCAAGGTCTATGTTGGGGCGGTGAACAGAAAGCCCATTGTTATTGTGATGGCTTCCGTGGCAGTGCAGACAGATATCAGCATCCCACCAGCTGAATCTTTCTTGCCTGCAGTAAAGTACCTCTTGATACATGCAAAGTTAGTGTCAATTTCAACATTGACTCCGGTTTCTATTCCTGCGTCTGTGACTTCCACTTCCACCACCAGAAGGCTGCCTCTCCCGCTCATAGATGGCAAGACCTTCCAAACCCAAGGGGCTCTCACCAGGGCCTAAAAAGAAAATTTTATTCCCTCCTCGTTTGGCAGTTTCTGATCTGTGTCCTTTGGATGATTCCGAGGACATGGACATAGACCATCCCATTTTTGCAAAACTGTCACTGGCAACAATTAAAATAAATCACATGTCGTCCACCAATTATTCTAAGACCTCAGAGGCCACACTCCTACAATGGAATTGTCATGGATTTCAGAGGAATATTGATGACATCAAGGTCCTCCCGAGGGCTCATGAGCCAATCTGCCTGTGCCTGCAGGACACTTACCTACAGATAGCCAACGATCCCACTATCCGGCACTTTTCTCTCGTTTTGCCGGGACCAGGATGTAGATGGTCCAGCTCATGGGGGTGTCACTGTCCTTGTGAGAAACCATTCTCCATTCCTGGTTATGCCCCTCACCACCAACTTAGAGGCAGTTGCCATCTGCCTCTTTATGGTATTTTCGTTCACTGTGCTCCATCTACCTACCACCTGGGAATCTTCCGGGAAGACCTTGATGATCTCATCTCACAGCTGCCATCCCCTTTTCTTGTCATGGAGGATTTGAATGGGCACAGTCCACTTTGGGGCAGTGCTGACACCAATGGGAGGGGTGGAGTCCTGGAGCAGTGTCTCTTGGATCCTTCACTCTCCCTATTAAACATGGGTGTCGGCACCTACTTCCACTCCCCAACCCGCACCTTCACTGCCATTGATCTGACCATCTGCTCCTCCTTGATCTTTCCACTCTTTACGTAGGAGATCGAGAACAATCTTTATGGAAGTGATCACCTCCCCTTGGTGTGCACCATCTCTTGTTGGGAGCCTTGCAGCCCTTCGTGTATATCCCAGTGGAGGCTTGATCGGGCTGACTTGAGTGGCTTCGAGCTCTTGTCTGAGCTTGATGAACACTGTCAGCCAGAAGCCAATCAATGTTGCAGTGGCAGAGATAATGGACTGCATTGTCCATGCAGCTGTTTCTACTATTCCTCAGACCTGGACTCAGTTTCCAAAACCTTGTTAGATTCCTGACTACACTGCAGCTCGTAAGACTCAGAACAAGGCTGGGGGTTGTTTCGGAGATATCCGACATCCCCCAACCTTGAAGCATTCAAATGTGCCAGCCCGTTTCATCGGGCACCAGAGCCAGAAGGAATCTTGGATCAAATATGTCTTCTATCACTCGCATGACCAGTTCTAAGGTCATGTGGGATAAAATCCGGAAGATGGATGGGAACTATATATCACACTCATTATCGTTCCTGGAGCACAATGGACAGGGAAATGCTGATCCCAAAGCAATTTCTGACACTCTGGGGGAGTCTTTCTACTCCATCTCTTCTTCATCTTCATATTCCTAGAGTTCCTGGCCCTAAAGAACAAGGCCGATTACTCTCCACTCTGTATCTGCTCGAATGGCCTGGAACCTTAAAATAGGCCATTCACAGCAGAAGAGCTTCGACTTGCTCTGCACTTCTCTCGTGCATCTGCTGTCTGGCCTCACAATGTCCATTATGCCATGCTAAATCTCACCATCAAGTAAGGATCAGGTGCTCTGACTCTTCAACCATATTTTCAAGGAGCTGTTTCTGGACTCCTGGCAGGAGGCCATCCTTTTGGCCTTCCCCAAGCCAGGTAAAGATTCCAAGATTCCTTTAAATCATTGTCCAATTGCATTGAGCTGTGTCTGCAGTGTGTTGGAATGAATAGTATTTGGAACATCACAACCTTCTTTCCAACACCCAGTGTGGCTTTCACAGACACAGGTCTACTTTAGGCCACCTGGTCTGCCTTGAATTGGTAATCGGAAATTATTTTTTACATCGAGAGCACCTGCTGTCCATTTTCTTTGACCTTGAAAAAGCATGTTGCATGGAGATTCGGCATTCTCGTGACCTTCATAGCTTTGGCTTGACAGGCCACATGCCGAACTTCATCACAAATTTTTTATCATCTGGTAATTTTCGAGTTTGTGTCGGCAACACTCTGTCGCAGCCTTTCCCCCAAGACCAGGGGGTGCCACTAAGCTGCATGTTAACTGTTACGCTTTTTGCTGTCATGATAAATTCTATTACACACCAACTTCCTCTGACTGTAGGCAATGTCCTCTGTGTTGACAACTTCAGCATCTATTTTTCGTTGTCCAGCATGAGGGTCATTGAACAACTGCAAACTGTCCTGAACAATCTCTTGGTTTGGGCAACAGGAAATGGGTTCAAAGCTGCAGATTGGGGGTAACGTAATTTCAGTCGTGGTGGAGACCAAGTTTCTCTGTCTCATCTTCGACCAAAAATTGGCCTTTTTACCCCATATATGCCATCTCAGGTCCAAGTGCACACTAGCATTGAATATCCTCAAGGTCCTCTCCTCCCTCTCTTGGCTGTTCATTGCTTCGCCTCTACCGTGTGCTTGCCCGGTCAAAACTGGACTATGGATCCCTGATGTATGACTCCACACGGGATTTGGTGGTGAAGGTGCTGGACCATCTACACCATCAGGCCCCTCCATGTTTTCACAGGGGCCTTCCATATTTCACTGGTCCACAGTCTGTATGGTGAGACTGACAAGCCTTCATTATGTATTCGCTGTCAGCAGTTGTCCCTGCATTATGCAGCAAAATTGTGATCTCTACCAGGCCATCCCACTTGAAACTGAGTTTTCAGTCCCCAGTGAGAAATATTATACCAGAATTGACCAACTGCCATTCGTCCTTTCAGTTTGTGTGTCCATGGTTACTTGTGAGACATTAACACCAGTCTCAAAAGCATCTCACAGTCGACAGCCAAGCCACTTCCACCATGGCTCAGGACAGGGAGGGCCTTTACACCTGACTGTGTATATCAGCAACTCTTTGCCAGCCATCATGCTGAGCAGCCAGACTTCTTGCCTGTCTTCACAGATGGCTCAAAGTTTGGTACGTCTGTGAGATCAGCCATGGTCTGCTGTGATATAATCATTGCAGACCAAATCCCAAGCAGTGCTCCATCTTCACTGCAGAGTTGCATGCTGTCAGCCTTGCCTTGGACCACATAGCAGCTAAGTGTCATCGCCGGTGTGTCCTCTACACTGACTCACTTAGCTCGCTACAGGCTTTGATCTTGGTGAGGCATTGGCCTCAGCCTTTTCTTTCCAAGATCCGTCAGCAGCTCCATCGTCTGGCAGCCACCACCATGATTCTCTTTTGTTGGGTGCCCGATCACGTCAGAATCAGGGGCAGTGACTTGGCAGATACTGCTTCCTGGTCAGCTACACCCCTCTCCGACTCTCTGCTGCCGGTTCCATACTTGGACTTTCTTCAGCATTTTTCCATTGAGCTCCGGGCACAGTGTCAGAGATCTTGGTCTGAACAGGTTGGTAACAAGCTTTTTGAGATCAAGCCCATTGTCAAACTGTGGCAGTCTTGTTTTCACAGGAATCACAAGGAGGAAGTTGTACTTGCTCAGTTCCATTTAGGTCATTTGTTTATCACTCGTTCCTTTCTTCTTCGGGCAGATGACGAACCTAAGTGTGAGTTTTGTGACACCATTTGAACCATTAAACATACTTTAATTGCTTGTCCTGCTTTTACCCTTGAACATTTTTTATATTTTAACTTAATAATTTTACAGCTGAGCCTCTTACACTCGGCCATCTTTTATCTTATGACTCTTTTTTTTACCATCTGTCTTTGCCTTTTTGCTTATACAGGTTATTTTAGCAGACTGTGATTTTATGGCTTTATCCTTTTCACCTTAATCATCCTGGGTCTTTTACACCCGGTTCATTTTTTTTTTTTTTGCAGTTATTGCTTTACACTTTTACCATTTTTGTGGTTATTTTAACTTTGGTTGTTGGTCGAACGTGTTTTAGCTCTTTATTTGTCTTTGTATGGTGGAATATATCCCTTGTTGTTCTTGCGCCATGAAACCCCAACCAACCAACAAACTCACACACATTGCTCCATGCCTTCAGAAGCTGCTGTGTTGCCACATCACCTACTAACTAATATCATTGTAAACTTCAGTAGTAAGTTAACCACATTAAAGAAAAAACAACAACTAAGCAAACCTAATTGTTAGCAATGGTAGTCCATGAATTAAATGATCCTCTTATGTATGTATGTAAATGTATGTAATAGAATACCAAAATAGATTTAAGTTACGAAAAAATATATCTTAAATCTTCCAGAGTTTCAGTTTTGGAGAATTCCGGGGGGGGGGGGGGGGGGGGGAATCCATCATGAGCATGCCTAGTGCTTTGCACATTTTTGATATCCAATTTTCCATTTTTTTTTTAGTGAAATAAAAATTACATGTAACAGAATAATAAACTGATTAACCCTTTCAGGGTCCTGCCTCAAGAACTAGGTTACATCCATAGCTTCATCTATTTTTTACTGTTCTCAGCCAAAAAAAATAATTTAGAACTTCTTTGCCAAATAACTAAGGAACAGAAATAGGTTATGTTGTATATCAAATTAAACAGCATTTAATTCTGGATTTCATGAAAAAATATTTTGCAAAGTGAGAATAGTATTAATTTTAATAGGACTGTTTTTAGGTTGAAATAGTGAAAAATAGAATCTGGCAATTCAAATAAAAAAATTAGAAGAAGCTAATGGATATAAATAATCACCATACATGTCAATAGAAAGGCAATTTCTTTCTGAATAACACGAAAATTTTTATTTCAAACAAGAAAGTTATTCATTTCTGTATTTTTTTTGTCAGTGATATACTTTGGGAAATGTCTGGTCTTTGTGTCAACTGTACTCAGTCAAATTAAAAAATGTGAACTTTAGAATTTTTTTTGCCAAATAACTAACGAACAGAAATAAGTCATGTTATATACCAAAATAAACCATTAAAACTCTGAATTTTAGGAAAATTGTTTAAACAAATTTGCAAACATATCAATTTTAAATATGACTTTTTCACAATGATGTAGTGAAAGAAAGGATTTGGTAAGCTAATTAAGTTCTAATGTTAGAAAACCTGATGAATAAAAACAGTTAAGTTATATATCAAAGGAAATTTCTTTTTGAATAATACAATAAAAAAAATCACCTAAAACTGGACTACAATTATTTAATCTTTTTTTTTTTAAAGTTACTGCACTTTTCACACTCATAAGATATCTTGTTTTGTTCATGCACAGCCAAAAATGAGGGGAGGGGTAGTTCTTTTTCATAACCATTCAATACAATATAAGCTAACATTTTCCCTAAAATAAAAATTCGTAAAAGAAGGGCGTCTTGGAATCCTTCATAATAGTGGCAGAGAAAGTAGGGGGGGGGGGGGGGGTTAAAATGCCATAGATGAAATTACCTCCCAACCATAAGAGGACTTAATTCCATGCCAAGGAAATCCTTTTTGCTTCATTATCCAAGATTTGATTCATTCGTATGAAACAATAAAACATCAAAGATTTTTGACTGTGAAACTAAGTAATAATTAAATTTAACAAATAACCTAAGGCAATGTTGAAAATTTTTTTAAAGCGACAAGTTCTAAGACTTCTTTATCAGTAAAGCTGACAATGTTGGATAACTCCAAAAAATCAATGATATTATAAATATACTGAAATAAAATCAAAATGTATCTATACAAATAAAATGAAGGTTTATTTATAAAAGTATAAATGAAATGCTAACTGAACAAATGGAGACAATCTATATAATAAAAGGTGTCTCTCTTGTCTGTGGCAGCCATAACTCATCGGGAAATCAACGTACATGCTCCAAATTTTCAGAGAAAGTTTCTGGTTGTAGTCCAGATTGCAGTGCCAAATTTCAGATCGAAAGTCCAAAAGGGGGGCTTGCTAGAACCAAAAATATTTACCATGCTATACCTAGGGGAAACGAGAATCGCTATCAAATTTACTGTTGCCATTTACTGCTCCCTAACTATGAAAGTAAAGATTTAAAATAGCATTTAAATTTTCTGCTGCAAATCTGATGCCATTGCCAGATTCCCTACATTTCCAAAAGCATTATTTAGGCGTTCCATTGCAGCTAGGGACCTGATTTTCTAACCACAAATAGGATCGGGCAGGGGGAACCAGTGTACGAAATTTGGGACCTTTCTCTGAAGTACATCGGGAATTACAGAATGCCAAAATATGACCAAATAAATACATGGATCATTTGTCAAGGGCTCTGAAAAGTGCATGCCGAGTCAGCAATGTCTTTTGCAACAACAGGAAATTCTTCGTGTTGAAACTGTGATAAAATGTCGGGGGAGGGGGGATACTCACAAAACTAACCTTTAGTGCAGGAAACAACAAACTATGCAGATTAAAAGTGAGACACAAGCTGTCACAATTTGTGTAGAAACGAAGCCACCAGCCAAGTGAGAACCTGATTTTTAAACCAATCATAGGGCCACACGGGGGACACTGTGTAAGAAATTTGGACCGTGCAGACGAATATCACGGGAGCCATAGGGCGGCGAAATTTGTGGTAATGGAAATAAAATCTGATAGCTTACACAGAAACTAAGCCACGAGCTATGAGAGAGCTCGCTGACATCGACAATGATCCAAGTCAACACCGGGCAAATTTCTTCCTATTGAAAATCTGTGCTAAATGTCGGGGGGGGGGGGGTGCCTTTGGTGCAGTGAAAAGAATATACTGATTAAAAGTGACACCCATGCAGCACCAGATAAGTTCAACTAGTATCCAATATGTAAAGAAATTGAGCCAATGCTCTAAACTAGGGTTTCTCAATGTGGGGTATGCGTACTTGGAGGTACGCTGTAAAATATTTTGGGGTATGCCATGAGAGTTTAAAAGTCGCTAGATATATATTATATATATTTGTGTTTTATTTTATTCCCATTGTTATACTATAACTATAGTTTTATCTATCTATCTATCTATCTATCTATCTATCTATACAAGGGGTACGCCAGTTACATACACATTTCCAGAGGGTACGTGAAGCATAAAAGGTTGAGAACCACTGCTCTAAACAATTCACTACACACACAATGCACATGTAATCAGTTAGTGACATCTACATGTGGCTGTGCCCCAGTTTACATGGTACATTTGCCAAAATAAGTGGTTTTTATTTCAGTCAGGTGAAATTATACACTGAATGTTGGGAGTATAAAATAATTCTAGAAATACAGAAATTGGTTTAAAGCAGGAAAGAGAGTAAAGCATAAAATGAAGAAAAAAATAGACGTGATTTGTAAATGGCAGCTAAGTAGTTACTGCAAGTAGAGCTATGCACCAATCCCCTGTTATGATGCATAAAACCAACCAGGCCTATCACCTAATATCCTACTTCACCTTCTCGTAGTGCAGACCGTTGGTACCTTTCAAAAGAGATACTATACTCTTGTAGAAGTGAACCGAAGAGGAGGGCGGCCAGATCAATGTGGCTATAGCCACTTTTTATTATTTTTTTTCTGCCATGCTGAGGAGTGGTCAACCACACAGGGACCTGGTGCTGACCATATGCACTAACCGGAGTGAAATAAGGCTCTGAGCTTGATTATGAATCCTGATTTTGCTGCATTGGTGGGCTTCTGTGGAGGGAAAAATCTTCTGCTGTGTTTTCTATTTGTTCGTGGGTTGACAACCCCAAGTGAATAGATTTACAGGATATATTTTATCAGCTGGTGGATAATCCTGATCAGAGACCATTGCAGGTACCTAAACTCTTGCTTCTACAGTCATCGTCAAATCCTACATTGGAGGAAGTCTTTCATTGTAGATGGCTTCAATCTTTAGCAGTGGAGGAACGGGTGTATTCTGAACTGCTAAGATTGGCATTTTTTTTTTTCATATATTCTGGATCACTTCCAAAGTGTATAATGCACAAAAGTTTCATCATAAAATATATATATATTTGAATTTTGATAGTCATTTGTATATGTAGGTAGAATAAAGAAATATATAATGGTATGTTGATGAATTTATTAATAAATCAAATGAAATATCATTGAAAACATGCTATATGAAGACTCCAGTCACTGATATATGTGGTTGTTCATAGTGAATTGTTATTGCTTGTGAACATCATTACAAAAATAGGTAACCCTAAATAAAGGACAAAAATTTTTTGGTTAATATCATTGCATAAATTCAAATGATAGGTGTCCTGTGGGTTGGGTTGTTTTACCTCTGAGGGCACTTTTTTTGCACACCATGGGCTAAATGGCCAGGTCACATGGACCCCAAAGGCTCAGAGAAGGTTGGGGGGAGGGGACCCACTGGAACAAGCTGTTGGGAGACAGATGGTAGCCTCCTGTCAGGGCCATCCAGCGTGTTCTTTAACGTGCACAGGGTATGGCTCTCCCGCACACGGGGCCATGGCTTAACGTCCCATCTGATGGACGGCGACCTTTCCAAGCCCATCGGTGTCCCCTACTGACCGTGGGCAGGGTGGGGAATTTTGCAGAGATAAATCTCAACGCTGACCCAGCTGGGTGTCCTGTGGGAAAAAATATACCATTTATGTTGGATTCAGGCTGCAAATAACTTAAAAAATAAATCTAATGATTGTCATAAGCAGGAAAAATGGAGGTCCTATTGCCTATTCAGTTCTATAGAATCTTTGTAGTTAATAATGTTACAGAGAAGTGTAAGAGAGGCATTGTTATTTCTTTCAGAAGGTCGGTTGGAGTAAGTGATCTTTCTATCTCTTGATGCATACGAAAAGAGTCTGACTATTGCAAATTTGCTAAGAAACTGGATCAAAATATATGTGAGGGCCACAGTTATAAGTAGAAGATATTAATTCGAAAAGAAGATTAGAAAAGGAAGTATGAAGATCTAATCTGTAACTGTCAACTGTCTTTAAGGCTAATGATTAGCCTTACCTCCCTCCTCCAACTCTGTATATCATAACTCAAAATTCACCCCACCTCCAAATGAACCAGGAGTTATGGGCACTCAAAGTTGTCACTACATATGTTTTTGTGACTGCTGATGATATAACAATCAGTTTTTTTCAACCCATTCTAATCAAGGAACCCATTTCTAGAAATTTGAAACCTTACTAAAATTACCACATTTTTTAAGAATAAAAAAACTGCTAAACACCTCGGGAAATTTAAAATATTTAAAATAATTTAAAATTCCAGAGAATTTTAAATTAATTTTTGAGCAAGAAGATCTTTTAATTGTATACCTCGGGAAAATTACTTCAAAGACCTTAAAAAGTTAATCGCTATCCTAGTGTGATGCCCCCTCATTCACTTTTACTTTACCTTAACCAGTTTTGCTTAATTTATGTTATATTTATCATTTTGGGGGTTTTTATTTCATTTTTGGCATCACAGCACTCGTTTCCAAGAGTTAGGAGTTGCGCATGCTCAACTCCGAACTTTTGATTGTCACCCACTAAAGTGTGTGTACAAGGACACACCCACTCTTGCGTCATAGCTTACTCCACTCGTCAATTTATGCAAATGTCTTTCCCGGTGTGCAACATGACGTGCGGGCTTTGTACCTCTTGTTATAACTTGGTCACATGTTGTCACAGTAGCACAGAAGAGAGTTGAGCACAGTTAGTGCTGTGTGTAGAGTCAGAGTTTTTGGACAGAGTTGAGAAATGATGTAGTATCTTCTTTATTGAAGTTTTGGTAGTGTTTTTTTGGAAATAAATTGTTTGTTATATAAACCTTTTGAATCTTTACTAATTTTTTTCTCTTGAGCAACGTTAATTTGATTAGAATTAACCTTTACATTTTGACAATCATTTAATATTTTTGAATTCTTACTCATTAGCACTTGCTGGTATTTTGAACCCAAATTAAACTTTATTTTTTGGCAATTTGTTAATTATTGCCTGGTGTCCAACTCAGCTATCCGGAGCATGAAAATAATTGGATCAGACAAAGGGTCCAAAACTAAATAAACTTTAAAAGTACTTAAATCTTTGGAGCGTTGCACTAGTTGTTTCTTATCATTTTACTAATTCAAAATGTCATTTTGATTGGTGAATACAGGATGGTAGAGATGTTAGTCATTTCTTGTATAATAGGTGAAATAAGTCCTTTTCTGCTATACAGATCACTCAATAATATTATGACCACTTGTCACTTAGCATGTTTTGACTTGTAAAGTCTTCATCAGAAGTTGTGGAAATGGTTCTACTTCAGAGATATCTGTGTACATTGTTCTGTAGTTGCACCGTATGGTTTGCAGCAGTTGATGCTGTTGTGGTTTCTGCTCATGTGCCTTTGGTGGGGGTGTGGATGCTTTAGCTGTAGTGATCAAGGAGCAGTTTCCATGGATGGGGTAGATGGCAAATTTCTTCATTGCAGCACGCTTCTCTGTGTTGGTGCATCACCAATTCAGTGAGATCCAACTGAAATTTGGTCGGATGGCACAAATAATTTTGGCATGTTCAAATTATGGTGTCATTCATGTATTTAGAAATAACTCTTGCCAATGATGTTTGTTTTTTAAACATATATCCCTTTGATGTTCTTTTATATGAGTTGGCAGGGTCTTTTGTTTTGTCATAATCCAGTTTGTTGCTATCGAGACTGCCTTCATGTAATATTACTTCATATGTGTCTCTTGTTTTTTCATTCTAGTCCCGATTGGTTTTAATTAAGTTAATTACAGTATTACTCATTTTAACTGGCACTATGTAGTTGTAAGGTTGCATTGCATTTTCAATGAATTAGCTAGCTGTGGGATGTTTGGAATGCCTGTGGTGAACTTATTTTTCTTAGATTGCTGTGCTGGTGTCGATTGTGATATTTTTGCCAAATATGTCTTGCCATGTTTTTTGGCTAATTTTAATATTTTTAGCAGGTAACACACGTCTTGAGCATTTGAGTAGATTTTTTTCTGGTAAAATTGTGGTGTGGAAGCATATTTTATATTTCTTAGGAATGCTGTTTTTGAGAGAGTTTTTGTGGGCTAGTGACTGTTGGGAGGTGTATGGAATTACAATTGGTGGTACTGTAGGCTTATCATAGACTTCAGTTTCGAGTTTTTGCTCCTGCTGATGTAGTAGCATATCCAAAAATGATAACTAGTTATCCTTTTCCTTTTCAGAAGTTACTTTAAAACCACACATCACTGTTTAGGTAATAAGTTTAGATGTCAGTGTATTGATTGATAGTGTGGAAAACAGTTTTCATCAACATTTATAGTTCCTAAAGATCTCTGCCAAATGATCACACCACAACTTGACAGAACAGCAAAAAAAAAAAGGCTAGAGTCAACTTGTGCAAGGAGATGCAGGCAATGTTTCAAGCTAGTGTCCCCAAATGGTTTTATTACAACTACCAGAAAGATCGACAGCCATGTTTGAGTTATGGAAGATGAACCTCCATTGCCAAATCCTTCAAGACTTTCACTCAAGGAAGAGGGTGTTCACAATATTTTTCAATTCCCAAGAAGTGGTAGCTGTGGACATCTTACCTGAAAAAATGACTATAAATGGCTAATACTACACCAACATTGTTCTGCCCAAAATGATTAAGGAGTTGAAGGAGCAGCATCCAACAATAAGTGTATTGTGGATTCTCCTTCTTCATGACAATGCTAGTGCTTATAAAGCCCAATAAGTTACAACATATCTAGAGCAGGAAAAGAATCAAACAGCTAACTCTTCATGCATATTCACCTGATCATGCACCAGCTAATTTTTGGTTGTTTTCAAAAGTTTAAAAGGAACTTGCTGGAAATCCTTTATCATGGGTACAAGACCGTGCAAAATGCATTCATTCAGAGTTGTGGAGTATTCCCCAACAGGAGTACCACCAAATGTTCCAGAATTGGTGTAGATGTATGCAACTTGGCATAGACGTTGGAGGGAAGCACTTTGAAGGACAGTAAAAGTTTTATTTAGGTAAGTGCAATGGTTTTTGTTCTGGAGATGCATATTAGCAAATTTTTGAATGCTCCTTGTATTATAAACATTTGTGTCATACAGTTGGTTTATCCTGGTTGCCAATTTAGGTGCAGTAAATTGTAATATATATTGTAGATTCTCATAATTAAATATATCACTTGTTTTAGTTTCAAGCAATTTTGACTGATGAAACAGCCATAGAACAGCTACAGAAAAAGGGACCACACAGACCAAGAAAACCAAAAATGGCTCTTTTGAGTGAAGTATGTGGAAGAGGTAAGGAGGAAATAATGTTCTATTTTCACATGATTTAATAGTTTGAAAAGCTAATACAGAATTACATTAAATTTCTTTTTATATCCTCTATAAAAAATATATTGATTGTTTTTGGGTTTCAAAGAAACAGTATTTCATTAAAAAAGCTAAACTTGAAATGTTAGAATTTGACCCCTTGCCATAGGGAGCCTGTTTGTGGTGAGGAGCCCACCCTATGAATGATCTGTTTGTTTGGCTACCCTTTTGCCTGTTTCACAGTTAACCTTTAAAGACCCTTTGTTTTCAGAAAACTTTATTACAAATTTTTGCTAAGAGAAATTTTCCTTTCAAATACCTTCTCAAATTAAACATGAAAGTTAACAAATTACATTGTGCGCAATAACATGACCAAGTTCTATTAGTTACTTGCTTCAGGATAAAATTCTACAGTTCTTTGAATTTTCATGTTGAACAGAAATGATAACTATCTGGCACTTAAGGATTCTGTTAGTTGTGTGGAGGCAGCTGCAAGACATTACTTTGGCCTCTGCTTCAGGTCAGTGGGATGTCCTGGGTGATCTCCCCACCCACCCCCACCCCTGGTTTTGCTAGCATAAATGTGAAATGCAACAAGATCCTTGTCTACATCCAGGTTCAAAAGTTTCTTTCCCACATACATGGTTAAGAATTTGTACTGAATTTGTTCTCTACAGGTATGATGACTGTGCAGCCATGGCATATAATTGGGTGTGTCTGTCATCGTCATCTTCTTCACCTTTTATTTCACTTGTTTCTGTTCACCAACTTATTAGGAACATGACCCTTATTTCATTCCGAAATATTTGGAAGATTATTCGGATATCTTGAAATTTATAAGATCTGATGATTTGCTAGCAGAAACTCTGTGTGTGAAACATTCGGAAAAACTAAAGACAGCAACAGTTGGATAGGTTGTTGTCACCATGCCACCCCACAAATCTCTCATTTCTTTTGTGTGATATCTGAGTAGTATCTCCTGAATGTTTCTGAGGAGGAAATATACTCAGAGTTATACATCCAAGTAATTACTGCAGTTCATCAAGTTTTGGCACATCATGTGGGAAATTAGTACCCACAATACAATGCAAATCCTCATGCATCCATGGGCTAAGGAGGTCCTACCAGAATGTGTAATTTTGCTCTCCAGACTTGTCTATCCTGAGTATTTAAAATCATTCAATATAAACATAAAAACTTGTAATTGAAAAAAAATTACATTCTTCTAGGGGAGGGGTGAAACATTCACAGTGAGTTTAATGGAGGGGAAGTGTTCCCGAAATTGCCTTCACAAATGAAGGCTGATTTTCATAACAAGGAAGTCTATTTTACTTCCATATCCAAGACATTCATTTTCAGAAAACGGTACAAGCTCAAAAGTTTTTTTTACTGAAAAAACAAGAAATAATAAAAGAGAAATTACATATAACCTAATGGGATGTTAAGTAAAATATCCACAACAACTTTTAAACCTGCCTCCAATCTAGCATAATTCGGAAAGATCGATAAATCAGCCAATCGAAAGATCGCTAACTAATGGAAATAAATCTACAGAAATTAATTTGCTTCCATATCCAAGATCTCATTTATTTTCAGAAAATGATACAAGATCAAAGTTTTACTGGAAAAGTAATAAATTAAAAATTAACACATAGCCTAATGCAATGTTAAAATATCCATAGCAACAATTTGTAGGCTGGCGATCGGCTAAAAGATCGCTAATTTCCAAAAATAAACAATGTGCATAATACAAATGTGCACTATTTCTAAATGATATAACAGATCACTATACTTTAATTTTAAAAATTCTTAAACCTAATATGAAACAGAAACATGAAATATCTCAAAGAACTAGTATCAATTTTAAACAGTTGGAATCTAAGATAAAATATTTAAATTTTAAATTAGATGAAATAGATAATTCAAATATTAATGATATATATCAAACTTTTATACAGTTAGTTAATAATGCAATATTAAACAGCACACAAACACATGATATTGATGATAGAAACATAAAAATTAATGGTAATCCTTGGATAACTAATGAAATAATTATTTTGATTAAAAAAAGAGAAAAAGCATTTTTAAGACACAAAAAATATCCATTTATATTGCAATATAATGATGATTATAAAACAAGTAGAAATAACATAGTTTCAAAAATAAGAAATTTAAAAAATAAATATTATGAAACTGAATTTAAAAAATGTAAAAAAGATACAAGAAAACAATAGAAATGTGTAAAGAAATTTTTGAATGAAAAAACTTCTGATTCAACATTTCCAGTATATACTGATGTAGTAAAATTAACTAATGACTTTAATTATCATTTCATTAATGTTAATAATTATAATAATGATAAAACTATTAACTTTCATAATTATCCCTCTATCTTAAATAACAAAAATTCCATGTTTTTTAAAAAAAAGATTAAACTGAATTGAATGATATTATAAACAATTTAGATGAAAATAAAGCTTATAGATTTGATAAGTCCCAAAATATTAAAAATCATTAATACCATGCAACATTTTTAACACAAATCATACATATATCGTTTAATTTTGGTATTTTTATAAACCAATTGAAAACTGCTATTGTAAAGCCTATATACAAAAAAGGAGATAAAAATATTTTAAATAATTATAGACCAATCTCTATATTACCTATTTTCTCAAAAGTTATCAAAACAATAATGAAGAATAGACTTATAAAATTTTTAAATAATTCGTCATTTTTTTATAAATCACAATTTGGGTTTAGAGAACATAAGAGTACAGATCATGCAGTGCTGGAAATGACCACTACTGTTTTACATGGTATAAATAATTCTCAAAAAACTAATGGTAATTTTTTTAGACATTGCAAAAGCATTTGATACTGTAAATCATGATATCTTATTGCAGAAACTTAATTACATTGGCGTTAGAGGAAATATGCTAAAATGGTTTAAGCCATATTTTACAGATAGAAAACAAATTGTAGACATAAAAAATACAAAAAGTTCACCCTTATTGCTTGCTAAAGGAGTGCCTCGGGACTCAGTTTTAGGACCTATTTTATTCCTGATTTATTTCAATGATTTCTTTTTTAATAACTTAAAAAGATATCCTATATCCTATGCTGATGATACTAACAAGAGTTATTTCAAAGATAAAAATCATGTATCATAGATTTACTTGTGATAATAATATTATATGTACAAGTGCAGAAATTAAACAAATTAAAACATACAAATATTTGGGGATTACTATTGATAATAATTTGAAGTGGAATAGTCATACAAATATAATTGCAAAACGTTTAAGATATTTCCTAATTAGAATATATCATCTAAAGAAAATTGTAGGTACTTCCTTTCTAATAACTCTTTATTATTCATGGATTCAATCTACTTTAAAATATTGTTTAATTAGTTGGAGAGGAATATATTTTAATTCTTTAAATAAATTAAATTCATTACAAAACAGAATTCTGAAGGTTATTGTAAATAACTATATTATGAATTTTTGAAATGGAATTTGGAATTTAAGACAATTATATATATTTATAAAATCCTTATGTTTGTGTTTAAAAACCCAGATTTCTTAAAATTACAACATACAAAAATAAATCTTAGAAATACAGAACTTTATTATATACCTTTTTTCAAGAAAAGACATTATCCATAAACATTTCATGATTCTAACTCCACAAAATTTTAATAAATTACCGAAAAATATAAGGGAAGAAAAAAATGAAAATATATTTAAAATAAAAAATAAGCAAAGCTTATTACATATAAACAATATTGAGTCTTTATTTCATTGTTAAGTGACTTACCTCATTTCATATCATTAATGAATAAGTCTAAAATTATTAATTTTTCCACTCTTAAACCTTTTTAATTCTGTATTATAAAAATGCATATTGTTAGAAACTATTAAATTAATTTGACAACCTGTAAGAGCATAATGCTCATTGGTCGTTCTTATATGGCTTCTATTTTATTGCATTTCATTTCACAATAAATATTTTACATTACATGGATTTATTTATATCAGTTGTATATTTTGTTCAATTGTCTATACCGAATTGTGGATTTTATTTTAACTCATTATTTTGTATAAGCATTATTTATTTTTTATTAAGTGTATTATATGTTAATAATAAGTTTAAACACAGCTAAAATTCTATAATAATTTAATAACACGATAATGCCGTGGTACAAAAGTTAAAACATTCTTCTAGGGGAGTAGTTTTCAAGCCTAGGGAAGTGCTGTTCATTACCATTATTTGCCCATTGCAGCTACCAATACCAAAAGGGCCTATTACCCCTCCCCAAAGGTCAGAGTCGGTACCAACTTTGGCATTCAAGTCACCAAGAACAAGGGTAATATCTCCTTTCTTGACAGAATTCAAAATATCCTGAAGTTGTTCATAAAACCCATCCTTCTCATCCTCATTGGCATACTCAGTGGGGGCATAACAGCAGATAACATTCAAGTCTTTAATGCTTGTCTGAAATTTTGCTGTAAGAAACCTTTCATTAATGCACTCATATCCTAGAAGAGCATCATTAATGTGTCTGCTGAGAAAAAGACCTACGCCTTGGTGATGCTTATTATCATTCCTCCCTGAAAAGAGAAATTTAAGATTATTTTTAAGAATCTGACCTTTATCTGTCCATCTGGTCTCTTGCAAGCCGAGAAAATCGAAATTATAATGGTGGAATTCTTGTGTGAGGACACACATTCCACTAACCTATGGATAGAAAATGTTTGTGGGATGTTTAAAGAAACCATGTGTATTGAGAAGGAATGCCGACAATATCAAGCAGCCCCCTAATCGCTGGCATGGGGCAAAGACCCATTCCCCGACCACTAAAGGTTGAAGCCATCTACATTGGAAGACTTCTTTCAATGTAGAATTTGACGATGCCAGTAGAAGCAAGAGTTCAGGTGCTTGCAATGACCTCTGCTCAGGATTATCCACCAGCTGATAAAACATATCCCATGAATCTATTCACTTGTGGCTGTCAACTCACAAATGGAAAACACAGCAGAAGATTTTCCCTCCACAGGAGCCCACCAGTGTGGCAAATTTAGGATCCATAATCAAACTTAGAGCCAGGACCCTGTGTGATTGACCACTCCTCAGCAGGGTAGAAAAAAAGGAAAAATAGTGATTGTTGTCCAGATCAGTAGGCACACTAATCTGGCAGCACTCCCCATACGTTCACTTCCACAAGGAAAGTATCTCTTTTGCAAGGTACTTTCGCCCTGCATCACAAGAAAGTGGGGTTAGACATCAGGTGCTAGGCCTGGCCAGTTCTATGCATCATTACAGGGGATTGGTGCATAGCTCTCCTTCCAGTGACTACCTAGCTACCATTTACAGACCAATACAAAGCAGGTATAGTAGATGTTATGAGTGTTTTTGTGAATTATTATTGTGTACAACTGTACCTAATTTTGTTCCCAGTTCTTTTCTCTGAAACGTTCTAAAAAACAAATAGAAGAATTATGCCTGTAAATGGAGTATTATTTTTTATAATATCTTTTTATTTAAATTAGTAATTTTTTCTTTTACTACAGGCTCTCCTGCTCTTTGGATATTTCCATGCCAGGGTGCACCAAGGAATATTGAAAATTTAGCATCATATGAAGTTTGACATAAGCCTTTTATTATATATCAGAAAGGCCCACAGTTGTATGAAAAATGAACTCTGACCTAGATGGTGTGGAAATGCATGTGTCATGTAAACTATGTTACTATGATATAAGAAGTTGGAGTATAAGAGATCATTGAAATAGGTGATTGGATGCCAAAATAAGCCAATAGGTAATACTATATTGGGCATGAACTAAAAGATGACTCTTTAAACATGATTCATCAATACTGACAATAATGTACAATGAACATTATCTCACCAAGTGCATTTTTATGGATTCATCACTTAACGTGACTAAAACTGCTTTCAGGTTTTTTGGGTGAATAAGTAGATTTATTGCTGCTGATATCCTTAAGTTATGTGGCATGTGAAATATCAAATATGTTAAGTTTGAAAATAATTGATAAAAAGAAAATCTCACTAACAAAAAGTTTAATATTGTGCAAGTGTTAACTGAAAAATGGAGCTTATTAAACAATAATTGATAATCTCAGCGTTACCTGTAGACATTTAAAAGTCTATAAATCAATAAATATTTTTGTGGGGAAAAAATTTGCCGACATACGGGATTCAAACCCACATCTCTCCAGAAACATGCCAGAGTATTCTAACCTGTTGAACTACAGGTAACTCTGAGATGATCAATTATTGTTTAAATCATTAGTAATGCTAAGTAGCATGATGTGACTTCATTATTTATTACCATCTTACTCAGAGCACTAAAAAGAAATAGTCATTATTAGTGGAAAAAAGACTGAGCTGGCATTAGTTCAACAGGTTAGAATACTTTGGCATGTTTCTGGAGAGATGCAGGTTTGAATTCCCTTTGTTGGAGCTTATTAAATTTTCAGTTGTCATTGATACCAGAAGTCCCATATTAGCAAGAAGCAAGATTCAGAGTTTTGTAATGACAAAAAGGAACATTTTGCAAAGTAGTACCACTGAGAAAATAGGTTACGGATTTTAATGGAATCTGTAAAAAATTTACTTCTAATAATATTTGTTCAGAGTTTAAAGTTATGAATGAAAGTAAAAAATGTTGCATACATATCACTGCTCGTAAAAAGTTTCTTTGAAATAGTGAAAACTGAAAGACTAATTACACATACTTCTAAAAATACACTAATTTTGGTAAACAATTATTATTATAACTTGCTGTACTTTAAAATATTGGTTTATATCATAAATAACGATTTTATTTGTTTCAATTTACTTCTCTGAAATATTACAGCTTTCATGACTTTGCTGAGAATCAAGATTCAAGTTGATTTGATTCGGGTCTCTATGTTGATTTCAGTTTCATGTCTCCAGGAATATATTTTGGATGTTAGAGAACTTCATATAGGGCTGTTTGTTGAGAGTGTAGAAGACGTTCATATTTCAGCAACACAACAAGTAGAATTGATTGAACAATTTCCTTCACTTGTTGCAAGTTGTTATAGGTAGTAGAGCTATAATCTGTTGAAAATGATAATTTACCACTATGTGGATTGATGTGATCGAAATTTGATGGAGCCTGAAAATGTCAGCTGTATAACACTACCATGTTGCTGATTTCAGTGTTTGTGGGGTGAGTGGAATGATTTCACTCCTCCCACCCTGAAACTCTTAGAATTGAGAAAGTTCTAGCTGGGGATAAGGCTGAGAAGTTTGAGTTTAATGGGGCTTTTGGCATGCTTTGATCTGATTTTCATGGACTACCTTGGAAATCTTATTGAAGCCTCAAAATTGTGTGTTTGAGGGGGAGGGGGAGTATAACATACACTCCTCTCCAGGTACATGGCTGGCTGATTTTGATTTTTACTTGAACTATCCTATGTTCAGATTAATAATGCAAATGATATTTATAAATTACTGCAGAGCAGTATTCCCACTCCATGGTTTTTAACAAGTTTTTCTTGTATACATCTCTACATCATGAATCAAATAGGTGTTTTTATGTGGATTTCACATGAAATAAAAGCAATCACAAATAATGATATAATGCTAATCACAACTGTATTGTTTCTTGCATGATTTTTCTTCAATATTTAATAATGTAATACATGCAGTTTAAATTTTGTAATAAAATATTTTATTCCAATATTAACTGACATATGTTGTTAAAGTATTTGTATACAAGGTCTGAAATAAAGTTTCAAGATTAAGTTTAGATATTTGGGTTGCAGAAATGACTCTAATATGGAAATAAAATCGAGGATTGAAATGGTTAGACAAAATTCGAATGATGAAGTGCTCTATTTGGTCGATCATGCTGTATGCTGTTGATACTTGGAAAATAAAATCCACAGTTATCAAGAAGATTGAAGCATTAGGATGTAGATTGACAGAAGGATATTGAAGATCCCATGGACAGCAAAGATGACAAATCAAAAAGTCTTGGAGAAAGTAGGAAGAAACCGTAAATTACTCAGCAACATTAAGAGAAGAAAGACTACTTATCTTGGTCATCAGGTCAGAAACGATAAATATATAATTATTTAATCCCACAGTTAATTATTGAAGGAAGAATGGAAGGTAAAACAAGACCTGGAAGAAGAATCTTAAGGTTAGATAACATTAGGAAGTGGACTGGAGTGAACATTTGTTTAGAATGGTAACTGATCATGGAAGATTTGCCAAAATGGTCGCTGACCTCTGTTAGGAGATGACATTTTAAAAAGAAGAATTATAAACATATGAATTATGTTTTTTCGTCATTGTCAAAATAATTTCCTTCGAAATCTATGCAAGTTTGTCAATATCACTGCCATGCTTTAAAACTCTTGGAAGTTATTTTCTGAAATACCATTACCTCTTTGGTTGCTACTTTCTGTTGTTGTTGTTTTTTTTCAATGATTTGAAATGATTACTTTTTTATCGAAGTTTTTAGTTTTAAAAGCTACAAAATTTTAAAGAAGCTTAAGTAAAAAAAAATTAAATGGCAGTTTAGTCATTTTTAGCATGAAATTTACTATTCTGCTAAGAATTATCTCAGAGTATTGTGTGTGTGTATGTGAAAGCACTTTTTGGATGATAAATCCATTGTATGTTGTGAACTCTGGTCTGATGTGCAAATCATATTTTCTGAAACATTGCAACACTTTCGTGAAAAATGCTTGGTCATGTTTTTTCCTAGGGTCCTTGCATAAAATCCCTTTGATAATGGTAAAACTAAGCATTATTTTAACTTTGACTTCAGTATGAAAGCTTTTTCTTTCTTGGGGAATAGTTATTTTTTCAATGCTGACTGTCATTTGATTTGTGGGCTGTACTGGAAGCAGTGTTTTGAACTAATTGAAATAATGACTTGGTTCATTGCATAATACTATGTTCCACTTCGGTTCCAGCAGTAGTTTCAGAGCTGTAAAATGTTATAGTTTCGCTTTGTCGTCTGCCCGTTGTAGATATCAAACTTTTTTATTAACAGACATAAAAATTATTTGTGTCTTGGATAAGTATTGATGAAATAATACAATATGCACTTTCTTAATATCTCTAGAGCAATAATTACGCCCTCTGGTGGTGGAAAAAGTCAAAAATTTCAAACGAATATTGCAAACGATGTATTTGTGCTAGAAATTTTGGTGGTGGAATGTGAAGGCCACGAAGTTTCTATTGCCGATAATGAGTTGAACCCTTGGACCCAATGGGGGTTGGAAAATGCACCTTTTTAGTTTTAGCAGAAAATTGTTTCTTTTAATGAAAAATTCTTTTTAGGTTAGATAGGAATTGATAAAACATTATGATTCACACTTTTTAATACATACATACATACAGACAGACAGACAGACAGACAGACAGACAGACAGACTCCTCATGCAGCCATGGACTACAGAGGTCCAACCCAGATTGTAATTTTTCTCTTCAGGCATGTCTATTCTGAGCTACTGCTGCTGCTTTTGGCCAATTCTAGCAACAATCCCTATTCTATTTATCTCATGCCACACATTACCAGTATCTGTTATTTAGCTCCCAAGATAATTTGAGACACTTGCTCAAGAGCGCAGCCATTCAAAACAATTGATCCTCATTGCAAACAATGGGAGTAGAAATAATCAGATTATTTAGAACATCAGTGGTAGTTATTAAGAGATGTTCCACTGACAGCGATAATCTGCTCACTTTTCTGAGAGAGGTATGAGAAATGCAACTCTTTAGATTTAGGAATTAAAAGATGAATATTTTTATGTTTTATAAATAAAAATAAATACCCCCTCAAGCAGTTGCTTGAATTACTAATAAATACTATTTGCATTTTTCTTATCATCCCTCCCTCGATGCGAGTTCCTGCCTGTGATGAGAGGACTGTGACTCCAACCTGACTGCACAGCAGAAAAGGCATGCTGCAGAAACTGTAGTGGCAAACATCGACCTACTCCCATGACTGCCCAAAGTGGCTGGAGGAGAAGAGGTACAGCACCTTAAAATGCTGAATAACATCTCTTAACCAGAGGCGAGAAAGCTCGCTGCACTACCTACCCCACCCAGCCAGGACAGTGACCGGAATGCCCATTGTCACAATGACTTTCGTGGCGGTGCATACCGATATCCTTGTGAAGATTCTGCTGACTCGGCTATCTTCACAGGGTCCCTGAATGCCTGTCAGTGTGTTTGCTGTGCTCGGAGACCCATGCCCCTGGAAAGGAGGATCCTGACAGTTGCTTGGGGGCCCCCCATCTTCTCTCAGGTCATGACTGGGGGGGTCCCCCTTTGGCCATCTTGCCGTTGCGGAGCATGCCTGTTGCGGTGCTGGGCAACAGATTCTGGGGCTGATGCTATACACTGCTTTGGCCTCTCAGGATCATTCATTGGGCTGAACCAACTATGCAGCAGGTGGATGCCTTGCCTGTGTCCAGGCAACAGTTTGCGTGTTTCCTTACACTAATTTTGTAGTTTTAGTTCTTTTGTGAGGGCAATTCGGTTCTCACTTTTTTCGTTTTTCGCTTATTTTGTGAAGACAAGTGAGTTTCTCACATTTTTCTTTTTCTTTCTTATTTAATTGTGGGGGTTTGGCTCACTAGCTGTGTGGGTATGGTGCCCGATTGGGCATTCCCTTGATGGACTCTTTGGTATGTGGGACAACAGACATTGAACCACAAAACACAACCAAAAATTCCAAAAGGAGATTTTTTAAGAGAATTCCAAAAATGCAATTTCATTGGTGAAAGCCTCAAAGCTCGGCCCGACCCCCAGTTTTTGGTATCATCGCCGTCTTGTGTTTCTCTATCCCCGAAGTTCCTGGTCATCCACTCTATGGATGATTGGGGCATGTCCCCAATTTTTATTAATAAATGTTTGAAAGGTCTTGCCAAAGAACAAATATCTGTCAAGCGCGTAAGATCTGGTGATTCTCTTCTGCTACGAGCAATAAACTTGCTCGTCATGAGGCACCATCTTTATCCTCATCGTCTTAGTCTGTTTCCTCACCTGTGGCACATTTCATGATCATTCTCCATTCAACCGGTAAGCAAGTGCTTCAGGATATGCTCCTATTCTATATTCAGAAGTGTTTGGAAGGTCTCGTGGGTTTCCAAAGTCTGTTAATAATAACCAGAGTTCTGGCAACTTGTTAAGACTGCTTTCGCTCAACGTTCTGAGCTGTGCCTCCTCAGAGTTTCTGAGGAATAGTTCCACTCCGAGTTCGTCCCACAGGGATTACAGTCTGGTAGAGATTTGTGTATTGCAGTGGTAAGTTAGTTTCCACCCGGACACTAATTCTCACATTTGACATGCATTGTCTTCCTGCTGCCATAAAGTCAGGCTACTTGCATTGTGAGGCACGGCTGTACATCTCCAACTCCCTGCGCTGTTTACAGTGTCAGATGTACAATCATGCCCACCTACCTTCCCGTGATAGTGTGGATCATGCTGATCCAGGCTGCACAGTTCAACAGGCAAACTGTGACAACTGCAGCAGTGACTATCTTGAAGGAGAAGAAAGAGGTACAATGCCTTAAAGCGTGAATGATATCCCTTACCCTGAGGTGACAAAGCTCACTGCATTCCCCCCCCCCCTTCCCTCCATCTGGCAAAGTGGACGGTTGTCGATTCTATGTTCTTGCAGTCATTGGAAAGCCCATCTTTGCAATGGCTTCCAAGGCAGAGCAGACTGATTATCAGTGCCCCACGATCTGAATCTAGCCTGCTGTGAGGTACTTGTTACAACAGGCGAAACCAAAGTCTGTCTCCATCTCAACATCCTCTCCATTTCCATTCCTGCTGTGCATCACAGGCAGGAACCATACCCCTGTGTGCGGGAGAACCATACCCTGTGCACGTTAAAGAACACGCTTGATGGAAGGCTACTATCTGTCTCCCAACAGCTGTTTCAGTCGGTCCCCTCTCCCAACCTTTTCTGAGCCTTCGGGATCCATGTGACCTGGCCATTTAGCCGATTGGT
Organism: Ryuthela nishihirai; assembly: GCA_038380435.1. Classification (NCBI taxonomy): domain Eukaryota; kingdom Metazoa; phylum Arthropoda; class Arachnida; order Araneae; family Heptathelidae; genus Ryuthela; species Ryuthela nishihirai. The sequence continues at coordinate 431,143 of JAWZYU010000016.1, read as the reverse complement.
GTGGAAAAAAGTGCCGCTCACAAGTAAACCGAGCTCTGCTGTGGCACCTATTTCTATCACTGGAAGATCCCTCCTTCCCAACCACAGACAACTAAACCTTCCAACCCAAAATGGCTCATCTGACCCAAGAAAAAGATATTACCTCTTTTTAAAAACTTAATCACTATCCGAGCTGTTTTATTATTGTTTTAGTAAATCAAAATAACATTTCGATCGGTGAATACGAGATAGTAGGGATGTTAGTCACTTTTTGTTTCGACTATTAGCGTCTTCTTCAGAAGTTGGATAAACAGTTCTACTTCGGAGATTATATTAATGTGTATTTTGCAACTGCACCATATGGTTTGCAGCTTGTGATGTTGCGGTTTCGTGGTCGTGCCCATGTGCCTCGGGTAGAGGTGGAAATGTGGATGCTTTAGCAGCGCTGCGTTGATCAAGGAGCAGTTTCTGTAGTGGGTGGGTGGTACATTTCTAGTTGAGAAACGAATTGCTTTTCTGTTTTAGTATATCACTAGTTGTTCAGCGAGATCCAATTGAAACTTGGTGGTGGTGGGGGGGGGGGGCACGAATATAATCTCCGAAGTAGAACCATTTACTCAACTTCTGAAGAAGACATTAATAGTCGAAACATGTCAAGTTGTGGTGGTCTAAATGTTGCAGTGTGATCCATGCAACAGGAAAGGACTTCACATACTACTACAAAAAGTGACTAACATCCCTACTATCCTGTATACACCGATCGAAATGCTGCTTTCATTTACTAAAACAATAATAAAACAGCTCGAATGGTTATTAAGTTTTGAATTTAACCCAGCTGTGTTAAATCTGGTATACTTTACCTCTTGCTTCTTTGGTTATTTCTGACCCATGTCCCTTGGATGACACCAAGCATGGGGGCGGGGGTGGCTCAGTCGGTAGCGCACCAGCTCATAATCTGTAGTTCCCAGGTTCGAGTCCCAGCTGGGTCAGCGTTGAGATTTATCTCCGCAAAATTCCCCGCCCTGCCAACAGGTAGGGGACACCGATGGGCTTGGAAAGGCCGCCGTCTGTCGGATGGGACGTTAAGCCATGGCCCCGTGTGCGGGAGAGCCATACCCTGTGCACGTTAAAGAACATGCTGGATGGCCATGACGGGAAGCTACCATCTGTCTCCCAACAGCTGTTCCAGTGGGTCCCCTCCCCCAACCTTCTCTGAGCCTTCGGCGTCCTTGTGGCCTGGCCATTTAGCCCATGGTGTGCAAAAAAGTGCCGCTCAGAGGTAAAACAGCCCGACACCAAGCATATAAATACACATCACAATTTCCAAAACTGTCGCTGCCGATGGTAAAAATGAATTGGAAATCACCATCCTCCCATTCTCTTAATACTTAAGATATCCACACTCTTAAATTGGAATTGTCATGAATTCCAGAGGAATATTAACAGAGGGCACAAGCTCATTTGCGTGTGCTTGCAGACGTGTTTGGAGACAGTCACCAATCCCAAGAACAGGCACTTTTCTCTCATTTGCTGAGACAGGTGGGGATTGTTCAGTTCACGAGGGTGTTGCCATTCTTGTGAGCCATCATTCTCCATACCAGGTCATACCCCTCAATACCAATTGCTATTCACCTCTCTGGGGGATTTTTGTTCACTGTCTATTGCCTGGCAGTATCTTCCAGGAAGACCTTGTCTTGCAGTGCCATTTTCCTTCTCATGGAGGATTTCAACTCCACGAGAGTGTGCTTTGGTGTAGAACTGAAACAAATAGGACTGGTGGGATCCTCAAGTAATGGCTCCTTGATCCTTCACTCTCCATGTTGAACACTGGTGTCAATACCAGCTTTCATTCCCCGACCACTCATATACTGCCATTGATCTTACCATCTGCTCCTAGAGGTTAAGTCCTCAGAGCAAGCTCCTGTCTGTGGTGAGAGGACCACCCTGTGAAGGTTCCACTGACTCTGGTACATTCACAAGGTTCTGATTGCCTGCGTGTTTGCCTTGCTTAGAGACCCATGTCCTGGGAAGGAGGATCCTGGCAGTAGCTTGGGGGTTTCAGTCTTCTCAGCTCATTCTACTTTCTCTTCGTTGTCATCATCGCCGTAGTCTTCATTTGTTCCCAAGGTTCCTGGTCATCCACTCTGTGGGTGATCAGGTTCTTGGGGAAATGTATTTTTTTTTAAACAAGTGTTTGAAAGGTCTTGTGGGAGAACCGAAATCTGTCAAGTGCCTAAGGTCTGGTGACATGCAAGTAAAGACTGCTTGCTCCAAACATTCGGAGCTACTGTTGAATGTAACAGCGACTGGTGGAGTGGCCATCACAGTCACTCCACACGACGCTTAATTCCTCCCAGGGCGTCGGTGCGGGCGCCTGTATGCGGTGAGGGGGACCACCCTGTGAAGGTTTCACTGGCTCGGTTGCCTTCACAGGGTCCTAAACACTCGCCCGCCGTGCGTGGAGACCCGTGTCCCGGGAATGGAGGATCCTGGTAGTTGCTCGGGGGTCCCCGTCTCAGCTCATGACTGGCGGGGCCCCCATTGGCCATCTTACCATTGGGGAGCCTGTCTGTCGCGGGGCTGGGCAGCAGATTCCTGGGCCTTTGCTTCTGGTAAACGGGAGTTCCTTGGGTGGCCCCCCCAGGAGCAATTGGCTGGTGGGCAGGTCCTGCTAGGGTCAACCGTGCAGAGCGGTGATAACCTTGCCCATGGTCCAGGTACACAAGTTTCCTCACAACTTTTTTCCTTTTGAAATTATACTCTCTTTGTGTGGCCACTGTCACCGAAAGAAATTCAGCTGGTCGTGGCTAAAATATAAAGCGGCAAGGCATGATCACGTCTGTTGTACTTTTAACGTAGTAAGGTGTGCTTTTCATGCGGCAATCTTGAAGGGATAGGAACCGTTAGCCTTAGGATTGCAACGAACAGTTTTAAAAGCATTTTTCTCAGTATAACAACTTTCTTTGCACAGTGCAGTTAAGACGAGAATTTTTAAGAGTAATATTTAGAATTTTAGATTCTACTCAAATGTAAATAAATTACTGAGGTTTTGTTTTTACGTTAAGAACATTCAAGTCTGATATGCATTGTGGGTACGGTAAAGCTGTTATTGGTTCCTGTCAACTCCATGATCTATGTTCCAGTACTTAACGGTAATAAAATGCTGTGGCAATTCAGCACAGGATGGTAACAGCGTTTAACAATCCTTCATCCTTTCCTGGACCACTTTGTAAAAGTGGCCTCAGCCCCTTTATCATCTGGTCCAATCGCAAAATTCAATTTCACGCGCTGTAAGCAACGACTGGCGGAACCAGGACCATAAAGTGCTGGTTATCCTACATTTTGGCAATAGGCTTAATGGCTCGCAGACCGCCTAGATTCGTTGAAAAATGAAAAAAAAAGAAGCAAACGGAAGCTGCTACTTCGTAAAAAATGTTAGTGGTGGGGAGTAGTTAAAATATCTTCCATAATGGAGAGTGAAATGTATAATGCTTTTTGTGGGACATGCTGTGAGTTGGTGTCAATAAGGTACATTTTAGCGCTTTCATTGTGTTACACAACGTAGCGTAACTACCTAGGAAATGAGATGGACTGTAGTTAAAGGTATGGAATTGAGATAGTTATAAATTTTTAATGGTGTGGGGAAGGAGGGGTCTGGGGTCTTGATTAGGGGTGGAAATTAGTGCCCTGGGGGGGGGGGGCTAAGATAGAACTTTTATATTCTTTAAATCCTCTTGCATTGGAGGGAGTTAACTGTAGAAATAGAATTTTTAGGGGTGAGGGGGAGAGGCACCTTTAATTAACTGCCCTTCAAAATTTTTAAATGTGCCCTTAATTTAATGGGGATGTGAATTGAGGTATATGGGGGTAAGGTTAGTTGTTAGGCAGTAAGATTAGCAATAATAATGAAGTGGAATGCAGTGAAGTAGACTGGAAGGGGTCCAGTGCAAACTCTATTCCTTGTGAATTAAAGGCTATTTGATACCATAATTTTTTTCCCTTATAATGAGGGGTAAGGGGGTTATGGGGGGTCTGTTTATGACCAATTGGTGTATTCAGAGTGGTGAAGTGGGGGTTGTGAGTAGACAGGGGGTAATAAAAATTTGAATTAATCGATAGGTTGGAGCATTTTAAAATAGAATAATCATGGTACAAATAATTTGCAGTATTAAAATGATATAACCTATCGGTTAATTCAAATTTTTATTACTTGAAGTATATTTTATAATTTGAAGATGTGACAAATAACATGCGTACTAATATGTGACGTTTGGATTCGCCAATTGTAATAGAAGTCCTGGCGTAGATATCCTTGTAAATTGCAAAAGCAATTTAAAACGTTATTCTTGCATTCTTGTTTAGCCAATTACAACGTTTTATATTGCTTTTGCAATTTACAAGGATATCTACACCATAAGACTTCTATTACAATTGGCGAGTCCAAACGTCACATGTTAGAACATAGTGGTTCAAATCATATTTAAAAAATAGGATGCAATTTGTCCAGATCAGCAGAAACAAAAAGTATAGTTAAATTGATCACTGATAGTGTATCACAAGACACAATACTTGGATCTATTTTTTTTATTTTTTTAATGATTTTTTTTCAACTTGAATTTAAAAGGAGAAGTTCTGTCACTTGCTGATAATACCACAATTGTTTTTAAAAATTCAAATAATAGTGAACTGTATCTGGATATCAGTCACGATACAGATTTAATAACAAGCTTGTTCAACAATACCCCATTAAGTTTAAATATTGAGAAAATAAAATTTATGTATTTTTCACTAACAAAGATAAAATATTTTCCCTATAACTTATGCTACCTTTGGAAAGGAACGGAAGGGAAGGGCTACCAGTTCACTATGGCCACTTTTTTTTTTTTTTTTTTTTTTTTTTCCAACCTTGCTGAGGAGTGGTCAACTTTATAGGGTACTGGTGCTGACCATTTATACCTACTAGACTGGACTTGTTTATGGATTTGAGCTTGATTATGGATCCTGGACTTGCTGCACTGGTGGGTCTCTGTTGAGGGAGAATCTGATGCTGTGTATTCTGTTTGCTTCTGGGTTACCGGCCCTAAGTCAGTTTACCTTATATCAGTTGGTGGATAATCCTAATCAGAGACTATCGCAGGTACCTGAACCTCACTTAGCTAGTTGGACATTGTCAAGCCTAAACTGGAGTAATGTGTCTCAGGCAGGCCATAGGCTCTTGAAAAAGTCCACTTGAAAAGGTGGTGCCTGAAGTTCCTACCAGCATCGGTGACTTCAGCTTTTAGCGGAGGAGGAACAGGTCTTTGCCCCATGCCTGCGATCAAGGGGCTGTTTGATATTGTTGGCCTTACCTATCTCAATGAACCTAATAATCATTTTCTCTCCGCAGGAACTTGGAACATGAGGACATTATATAGAGATTATTCTCTTGATATCCTCACGCAGGAATTCCAGTGCTATAACCTAGATATTCTAGGCTTGCAAGAGACCAGATGGACAGGTAAAGGGAGATATTTAAAAATAACTTTAAATTTCTCTTTACAGGGAGAGAGGATGGAAAGCATCATCAAGGGGTGGGTCTGCTTCTCAGCAGACTTGCTAGTGATGCACTTCTAGGATATAAGTGCATTAATGAAAAGTTTCTTACAGCAAATTTTCAGACAAGCATTAAAGACTTGAATGTTATCTGCTGTTATGCCCCCATTAAGGATACCGATAAGGATGAGAAGAGTAGGTTTTACGGACAACTTCAGGATATTTTGAACTCTGTCTAGAAAGGAGATATTATTTGTGTTCTAGGAGACTTCATTGCCAGAGTTGGTGCTGACTATGACCTTTGGGGAGGGGTGATAGGCCCTTATGGTATTAGTAGCGGCAATGGGCAACGTCTCCTACAGCTAAGTAAACTTAATGGATTCAGAATAACTAACACTTATTACAAACACCGCGACATACATAAGTACACATGGGTTTCACCCGATGGGCTGCATAAGAATATGATTGATTATATATTATTTAACAGCTAATGGGCTAGTTCTGTTAGGAATACCAAGTCATATAGGGGAGCTGAAATTGGATCTGACCATTATCTTGATAAAAGTGTCTTGCAACTTAAACTTCAAAAGTGTTGTGCTATAATAATAATAAATACCCCCTCAAGCAGCTGCTTTCCACAGAGGTCTGACAGGAGCCTGTCAGTTTATATGCCATAATTTACCTTTAATACTGAAGCTCTGAAAGACCCAGTTATAGCAAAAGCTTACCATGATAGTCATTATGACAGTCATAGTTTGCTTACTACTGAAGTTGAGGAAGAATGGGGGCATTTTAAATGGGCTTTTTTGGAAACTAACAGTACTATTTTAGGAAAAACGGAGCAGAGGAGGCAGATGGCTTGATGGTTTGGCTGACAAAGCCGAGGAAGCAGTTGGATAGCACAACAGCAAAGAGCTGTACCTGACAGTTAATGTTTTGTGTGGTAGAAAACGGACAGGCATACAGCGATTGAAGGATAAACAAGGTAAGGTTATAGAAGGGGAGGATTCTGTCATGGCTAGGTGGGCTGAGCATTTCAGTGATGTGTTAAACAATGTGGTTAGTTCTATTCCCATTATTTGCAATGATGATAAATGCATTGGTGGCTTTAATGTTGGCCCTATAACACAATCTGAAGTTATTTTGGCTATTTCTAAACCTAAACTTCATAAATCCCCAGCGGTAGATGAAATTACTGTGGAAATACATAGAGCTGGGAAGGTTTCTGTTACCACTTGGATGACTGAAATTTTGTATAACTTTTATGATAAAGGCATGGTTCCTAAAGATTTTACCAGAGCTATTATTATCCCTATTTTCAAAAAAGGTGATCGCAGTTCTTGTGATAACTATAGGGGTATCAGCCTACTCTCTGTTCCAGGGAAAGTTCTTTGCATGATTATGCTTAATAGAATTAAGAATCTGGTTGACAGGCAATTGCGTGATGAGCAATGTGGATTCAGAAGTGGTAGGGGATGTGTAGATCAGATATTTTCACTTGGGCAGATTATTCAGATGTGTTTAGAGTTTTAGAAACCTTTCGTTGCTAGCTTTGTTGATTTCAAAAAGTCTTTCGATTCTGTTGATCGTGAGATCATATGGTATACCAGACAAGTTAGTTTACCTAATGAAAACTCTCTATAATAACACTGAGTCGTGTGTGAGAGTTGGTAAGTCTTGTAGCAATTGGTTTAGCATTACTTCTGGTGTTCGACAAGGGTGCGTTTTATCTACTTTTCTCTTTAGTTTGGTTATTGATTACGTTATGCAAAATTCATTGCAAGGGAAAGATTTTGGCCTTAAATGGTGATGAGGTTTGGCAAAGGAGTTGGCAACCTCCTTTAAGCAGCATATTGTGCAGAGAGAGACTCCGTTGCTTTGGCCATGTTGCCCATATGAATAATTATAGGTTGGAAAATAGGGTTATGAACAGTGTGCCTAAATGCCTCAGAAAAAGGGGGAGACCTAGGATGCGGTGGGCAGACAATGCTAAACAGGACCTTATTAAAATTGGTGTGCAGTGGCCAGATGCATCAGATGTAGCTCAGTACAGATATGCTTGAAGAATGAAACCACGGTCTGGTTGGACCTCCGTAGCCCATGACTGCTTGAGGATGATGATGGTGCTGGTTTACGTATATATTTAATTTTTTACAATTTACTGGATATTTTACATGCCTTTAGTTTTCTGTCATTTTATTACTCTATTTGTTTAACCCAGGTCGCTTACACATTGGTGACTTTTATCTTAATATTTATATATGTGTTTATTGTTGTGTACTTTATTCAATTTTATTGATTTAATTTTTTTGTATGTGTGTATTGTATTTTTAAAAACTGGTTGAGGGTATCACGACTTTTGTTATTTTTTGGCGCATTACAGCCTTAGATGCTAATGTGCCATAAAATCCTAAACAATCCAACCAACCAACTTGAACTGTATTTTCATTGACTAGCATTATCCAGACTTCTGGCAGGAAGCAATTTTTTGGTCTTGCCCAGGCAAGGATTCCAAGATTCCATCAAATTATCATCCTATTGCATTGACTAGCTATGTAACATGTTGGAATGAATGGTAAATATAAAGCTGGGATTTTGGAACACAATGGCCTTCTTTCCAATTACAAGTGTGACTTTCACAGGCATTGATCTACTTTAGACCACATGATCCATCTCAAATCAGATATCAGAAACTCATTGGTAAGTTGAGAGCACCTGTTGTCCATTTTTTTCAACATCAGAAAAGCTTACGACACAGCAGGAAAATTCAGCATTCTTCATGACTTCCATAGCTTCGGCTTGAGAGGTCGCATATCGATCTTCATCGCATGTTTGTTATCATTTCGTTCCTTTTGAGTTTGTGTTAGCAACACTCTGTCGTGACCTTTCCCACAAGAACAGGGGTGTTATGCTTTTCTCTGTCAAGATAAATTCCATTACACGACAGCTTCCTCCAACTGTAGACAATGCCCCCTATGTTGTCGACTTTAGCATCTTTTGCTCATCATCCAGCATAAGGGTTATTGAATGACAACTGCAAAATGCCCCGAAGAATCTCGATTTGTGTGATCGTCAGTGGGTTTCAGTACTCCCCACAGAAAACCACTTGCATGCACTTTTATCACAAGTGTAATCTTCATTTAGACTCCGCACTACAGCTCGGAGGTAACATCATTCCAGTTGTGATGGAGACAAAGTTTCTTGGTCATCTTCGACAGGAAATTGACCTTTATGCCACACATACGATATCTCAGGTCCAAGTGCACATGGCCTTTGAATATCATCAATGTCCCTTCCTTCCTATCTTGTGGTGCAAACCGATGCTCTCTGCTCTGCCTCTACCATGCACTTTCCAGTTGAAACTGGACTACGGATCCCCAGTGTACGACTCCACCTGGGATTCGGTGGTGAAGTTGCTGGGCCCTCTACATCATCAGGCCCTCTGTGTTTCCACCAGGGCTGTCTTCACTTCACCAGTCCAGTCTTTATCATTCCCTGTCAGCAGTAGTCCCTACAATGTGCAACAAAATTGCGATCTCTTCAGACTATCCCACTTGGGACTGCATTTTTAGTCCCCAGTGGAAAATGTTATACCAGAATTGGCAGACTGTCAATTGTCCTATTGGTTTGCATGTCCAAGTTTACCTGAGGGACATGAACACCAGTCTCAATAACTTCTCTCAGTCGACAGCTGAGCCATTTCCACTGTGGCTCCCTGTTTCCCCCTTCTGTGATTTTTCCCTTTACACTCGATTTTGTGTATCGGCAATTCTTTGCCAGCCATCATGCTGAGCACCCAGACTTCTTGCCTGTCTTCACAGATGGCTTGAAGTCTGGCACATCAGTGGGATCAGTCTAGTCATCAGTGGGGTCAGCCATAGATCAGTCATGATTGCATACCAGATCCCACAGAAGTGTTCCATCTTCATTGTATACTTGCATGCTATCAGCCTTTCCTTTGATCACATAAGAGCTAAGCGTCATCATCAGTGTGTACTCTATACCAACTTGATTAGTTCGCTGCATGTTTTTCTCTCTGTGAGGCTTCGGCCTCACCCTGTTCCCTGCAAGAGTCGCCATCATCTGACATCCACTACCATGATTCTCTTCTGTTGGGTGCCTGGTCATGTCATAATCAGGGGAAGTGACTTGGCAGATCCTGCTGCTACCAGCTCAGCCATGCCTCTGTTCAACTCTCCACTGGCAGTTCCATACCTTGACTTCTGGCAGCGTTTTTCCATCGAGCTGCGGGCTCAATGGTAGAGATCGTGGTCTGAACATGTTGGTAACAAGCTCTTCAAGATCCAGCCCATTATCAAACCTTGACAATCGTGTTTTGCAGGAATTGTAAGGAGGAAGTTCTACTTGGCTCTGCTTGGGTCATTCATTTACAACACATTCTTTTGCTCCTTGGGCAGACAACGAACCTAAGTGCGAGTTTTGTGATACCTTTTTAACTATTAAACGTATTTTAATCTATTGCCCCACTTTTAACCTAAACAGACAATTTTTTTTTACTTTTGTGATTTCATGCCCCTTATACTCTGATATGTTTTTTCAGGTAAATCGGTTTTGATTTCTGTCTTCAAATTTTTTATGTTTTACTGGTTACACTTATGTAAAGTTTTGGTCCATTTTGACTTTAAGAGGCATTTTTATAATATGGGTCTTATACACTCATTCATTTTTTTTCTGTTTTACAATTGTGGACTATTTTTACCCTTGTTCTTATACACTTGTTTGTTTTGTTCTGTCATTTTCATTATTGTTGCTTTTAACTTTTGGTTAAGGGTTCTGTGTTTTTTTTTACTGATATCATATTTGGTGCAATACATCTATACTTTTTAGGATCATAAATTAAGGCTATAATGGTGTTTTTTACGGCTTATGTCATTCCCTACATCATAATTTCATTTGGTACCTGACTCATTATGATTCAACACAGGATTGGGAAGATATGGTGCGATAATATTTTCATAAAGAAATTTAAAAAAATTAGTTGAATGAATTTAAAAACTGCCTATGTTCTTATATGTCCCTAAGAAGTATAAAATACATTGAAGTGCCATTGAATTAGGGATAGCAACCTAGTAACGTGTTGGACCCACTCTGACCCTGATAACAGCCACCACACGAAGAGGCAAGGACTCCACAAGCTTGCATAAATGTTCCACAGGTATTGTGTCCATGCATCCTCCAGAGGTGTCGACAATTCTCTCAAGTTCTGGCTGATGAGACTCAGGCCCGAACACTCTGCTCGACGGTACCCAAAGATTTTTGATGGGATTTAAATCTGGGCTTCTAGGTGGATAATTCATTATTTCAGAGTCAACAGAATGCTCCGGCAATCATGCAATAGCCAACCTAGACCTGTCAGATGAACAGTTGTCTTGCTCGTAGATGCCATCTCCATTTGGATGCATGATGGGTGTAAATGGTCAGACATGAGTACTAGTACCGGGATGCATTGAGAGTCGTCGGTACACGTACCAAAGGTCCCATAGATATCCAACTGAAATTTTAATCTATTGCCCCACTTTTGATCTTTCCTTCCCAAAAAATTTCCTTCCCAGGCCATCACTGAGCCACCACCAGACCTGACATGCAGGATCCAAGGGGTTGGTGTCATACCATCAGTCTCCCATTGGCGTGATGAAGTTAAATCGAGATTCATCACTCCTTGCTATCAGTTGCAAATTTTCGATGATTCAGTTTCGACGCTCTTTAGCCCAGGCAAGGCATTGAGCCTGGTGTCATTCCATTAGAAGTGGAACTCTCTTAGGTCTGTGACTTCCGAAGCCGAGATGATGAAATGAATATTGCATGGTCCATGCACTAACTTCCCTGCTGGAACTCACGTTCAGATGGGAGGTGATTTCAGATAATGTCTAGCCCATATCGGTCTGTACGATGCGGGTCAAACAGCAAAGCCCACGATCATTCAAGGATGGTTGTCCTTTACAGTTTGTCCAGGTGCTTGTTTTTTGCCGGAATTTTCATATTCCTGGAACACTTGAAATTTTCGTAAGAGAAAATCCAAGTTCGTTGACAATTTCAGAGATTGAGTGTTAAATCCATTGGGCTCCTACGATCTGTCAAATGCATCTAACTCCTGCGCCTTTCCCATTACGCTTCTCACGACAAATACTTGGGGAAGCCAAAGCTGACAGCTATATATGACCAGAGTTTCAACCACGAATGCGCACAAATGCGGGACTTGCAGTCGTGAAAAAATTTGGATAAAGTCTATCACTAAATCAATGGCACTTCAGTGTAAACCTAAAGCATATCATTAATGCAATCAGTCATTGAGTTCGTATTAACTTCAAAGGAAGATGGGGTGCTGGCAATCTTGCTGTGAGTAGATAAAGCAGCGCCCTATCTTCCATTAAAGTGAATATGAACTTCGTGACTCATTGCACCATCGATATAGTTTAAGATTATTTTCTACTTTTTAGAATGCATATAGGAAGATAGGTATTTTTTGAATTTATATTTTTCCTTTGTCACTAAAAACACTTCAGACTCTTTTAATATATGGACTGATAAACATTGACCACGTTTTTCCTCCCTTATGGAGTGGTATTTGAAATAGCCCATGACAAGCTTTGAGATATGAATTGACACCTGCGACAATCCCACCCCTCTTATAATGAAAGATAATTCGAAATAGTTTATGACGGTCATTATATAATCTCTCATTTGATACCTGAATAGTAACTATAGACACTCCCGTTCCGAAAATATAGTAGAATGACGTTCACAACGCCTGTATTTATTCCAACGCCCTGTACTGGTATGGGACACTTTTTTGGCCAGATTTTATTAGGCGAATAGCTATTATTTATAGGCAGTATAGCGTAGGTCTGCTTCTCATCAAACATATCAGTGATGCTCTTCTAAGATATGAGTGCATTAATGAAAGGCTTTTATTCCCCCACTGAGGATGAGAGGATAGGTTTATATGGACAACTTCAGGATATTTCGAATTCTGTCAAGAATGGAGATATTACCCTTGGTCTAGGTGACTCCAATGCCAAAGTTGTTACTAACTCTGACCTCTGGGGACGGGTGATAAATCCTTTTGGTATTGATAGCTGCAATGGTAATGTGCATTTTGTCTCCTACAAGTAAGTAAACTCAATGGTTTCAGAATAACTAATTACAAACACCAGGACATACATAGTACACATGGGTTTCACCTGATGGGCTGCATAAGAATACGATTGATTATATATTAATTAACAGGAAATGGGCTAGTTCTGTTAGGAATACCAAGTCATATAGGGGAGCTGAAATTGGATCTGACCATTACCTTGATAAAAGTGTCTAGCAACTTAAACTTCAAAAGTGTTGTGCTATAGGGTTAAAAAAATTACCTTTAATACTGAAACTCTGAAAGTCTCGGTTATAGCTAAAGCTTCATGATAGGTTTCTTAGTCATTATGACAGTCATGGTTTGCTTACCACTGAAGTTGAGGAAGAATGGGACCATTTTAAACACGCTTTTTCAGAAACTAACAGTACTCTTTCAGGAAAAAAAGGAACAGAGGAGAGAGAATTATTTCAGTGATAAGGCACTTGAACTTATTTCGGAAAGAAAGAACTGCAGGAATGTACTTAAACAATACCCTACTACTTTACTACTACTTTGTCAATAATAGAAAGCATTACAGAGAGCTTAATAAACGTGAAAAGTATCAGTAAGATGCTGATAAGAATCCTTGGCTTGATGGCTTGGCTCACAAAGCCGAGGAAGTAGTTAGACAGCACAACAGCAGAGAGCTGTACCAGATAAAGTTTTGTGTGGGAGAAAACGGACAGGTATACAAGAATAGAAGGATAAACACGGTAAGGTTATAGAAGGTGAAGATTCTGTCATGGTTAGGTGCACTGAGCATTTCAGTGATGTTCTTAACAATGTGGTTAGTTCTCCCATTGTTTGCAATGGTGATAGATGCATTGGTGGCTTTAATGTTGTCCCTATAACACAATCTGAAGTTATTTTGGGTGTTTCTAATTTAAACTTCATAAATCCCCAGGGGTAGGTGAAATTACTGCGGAAGTGCTTAGAACTGGGAATGTTTCGGTTACCACTTGGATGACATACAACTACGATCTCCACAAAACTTGGCACACAACCACGATCTCCACAAAATATCCATAAGATATATAGGATTACCCATGCATATCTACTGGTCATCTTAGATATCTTATAGATATTATGTGGAGATTGTGGTTGTGTGGGCAGCTTTGTTTATTTCAAAAAGTCTTTCGACTCTGTTGATCGTCATAATTTGTGGTTGATTGTGAGATCGTATGGAATACCTGGTAGGTTAGTTAGTGTAATGAAAGTTCTCTATAATAACACTGTCGTGTGTGCGAGTTGGTAAGGCTTGTAGCAATTGGTTTAGCATTACTTAGAATGTTCGACAAGGGTGCATTTTGTCTCTTTTTCTCTTTAGTTTTGTAATTGATTATGTAATGCAAAATTTATTGAAGAGAAAGATTTGAGCCTTAAATGATCTGAAGATACGAAAATTTCTGATTTAGATTATGCTGATGATTTAGCCCTTTTGGTAAATGATGTTGATGAGATGAACTCTTTCATTAGGGCTGTTGATGAAACTAGTACTAGAGTAGGTTTGGTTATAAACAGAGAGAAAACTAAAGTGATTAAAATCGGTCAGGTAGGCTGTGATTCAGTTAATCTGAATGGTTGCAGTCTTGAGCAGGTGTCACAGTTTAATACCTTGGGAGCTATGTAACTGATACTGGTGATATGCAGCATGAGATTAACAGACGAATAGGGATTGCTGCCGGGACTTTTAAGAACCTATGGAGAGTGTGGAGAAATAGGCGTATACACCTAAAGACTAAAATTACACTGTATAATAGTTTGGTTCTTTCTAGGGTTAGTTATGGTAGTGAAACTTGGACGCCTTGTAAACATGATAACAGGAAACTAGATGCTTTTGATTCTAGATGTTTACGTAGTATCTTGGGCATTAGGTGGTTCAACTTTGTGACTAATGATGAGGTTAGGCAAAGGAGTCGTCAACCAACTTTAAGCAGAATATTATACAGAGAAACTCCGTTGGTTTGGCCATGTTGCCCGTATGGATAATTTTAGATTGGCGAATAGGGTTATGAACAGTGTGCCTGAAGGCCTCAGAAAGAGGGGGAGACCTAGGAGTTCTCGGTGTCCTTGTAACCTGACCATTTACTCCATTGTGTGAAACGGGGGCGGGGGTGGCTCAGTCAGTAGCGTGCCAGGCTCGTAATCTGTAGTTCCCAGGTTCGAGTCCCAGCTGGGTCAGCGTTGAGATTTATCTCCGCAAAATTCCCCGCCCTGCCCACGGTCAGTAGGGGACACTGATGGGCTTGGAAAGGCCGCCGTCCGTCGGATGGGACGTTAAGTCGTGGCCCCGTGTGCGGGAGAGACATACCCTGTGCACGTTAAAGAACACGCTGGATGGCCTTGACGGGAGGCTACCATCTGTCTCCCAACAGCTGTTCCAGTGGGTCCCCTCTCCCAACCTTCTCTGAGCCTTCGGGGTCCATGTGACCTGCCCATTTAGCCCATGGTGTGCAAAAAAGTGCCGCTCAGAGGTAAAACAACAACAAACAACATCCATTGTGTGAAAAAAGTGTCGATCAGAGGTAAAATAACTTCCTATTAACCGAGGGCTGGGGGGGGGGGGGGAACTTTCATTTGTGGTTCTAAAGGCTATAATTGCACCCTCTTTTTACGAAAGGCTATAATTGCAACCTGATTTTACGAAAAGCTCTCTAGAGGTTCTCTGATATTTCTCCTTGTATGTAGATAATATGAAATGAACCTGTTTAAAAAATTCACAATTCGTCTTATCATTTCATTGTATTTTTATTGTACCTCATCTTTGTATAACGAAAAATGTTTTTGTATTATTAAAAATAATAAATAATCCTTCAAGCAGCTGCTTGCCCCACTGGTCTGATAGGAGCGTGTCAGTTTATACGTCACAGGAGAAGGTCTGAGAGGATGGCGGAACCTCGTCAGAAAAACAAACATCCATGGCTTATGCCAGGCTGGAACCTAGGTCCTTTAGATCAGTAACCAATCGCGCTAACCACTTGGCCATGTTTTTTTTTTTGCAAAATATGGTATTTTTTGTTCCGATTTAAGTAACCTTTTACGTATTTTTTGATCTGGCAACGTTGAGCTGAGGACAATAATTGTGGCATAAGGGCAGGAGGTTGTTATGTATTAAGAATGTCGACTATAGGAAATATGTTGTTGAGAAGAGTGTATGAACGATTTAATAGAAGTTCTTTGCTATTTCAGTTTGGAACTTCGTTATTCATAAGGTTGTATCCGCGTTATTATTTTATATTTTGATATTGAATTTGATAAAGTGGTATATGAATATTGATACAAAAATACGTTAGAGTAGCCTATATATTTTAGAAAGGGGAAGGTTAATGGATTTTATTATCCATGTAGTAATTATTTTGTTTCATTATTAGTCATGTGGTTTTGAAACCGCCTCTAGACATTTCCTGTTAAATTCTAATGCTCTAAAATATTTTGCTTTTTTTTATTTCAAAGCAATTTGAAAAATAAATTACCCCTCCAATAGCTGCTCACCATAGAGGTCAAAACTTCAATAACAGTTTTACGATACCTTTAAAAAATATTCAGATGCTACCGTGCCCTTATCAGCGGAGAAAATTAAAATCATGGCTTGGGACTTCAGTGTGGAATCATGTCATATCCGCCACAGAGCCCTTAAGGATCCTTGGTGTGTACCACAGCTGGGATGGATGTGATCCATGCACCTGGAAATCTGCCCTTTCTAGAGCTGAGGAGACATACAAACTTTGGGGAGATATATTTCCATCTTGGGTAGAGCCAAAAATAATGCAATGATAATCCCTATTTTCACATTTCTCAGAACTATACACACATGCACCCCAAATCAGTATCAACAGCTTTCGAAGATGGCAGGGTTTATCTGGGATAATGGGGAAGAACCCTTGCACAGAGAAATTCTCCTCCAACCAGTGGGGCTTGTGGGCCCAACTTAAAGCATGCCCCATCATGGATCTAGACCATTCAATAGGTTGTTGATATCATTCAGACATTGAAAAGTTTATCTCACCCTGTGAGTATTTCTCGCATATTTCCTTGGCCTTGCCACTAGGAAATATGTGGAGATTTACACTCCCAGGAGTCCTAAGTGTGTTATTGTTCATAAAACTTAGTCATTTACTGACTATAGGTATAGCTCTTGAAGCCAATGGAGTTGCAACACTTGTGCAAAAAGCTCCCCAAAAATTGGTATACCCAATTCTACTCCCACAGGAGATAACCAGAATTGTGGGAAAATTTCCAAACATCAAGTGGAAGATAGCCTGGGAAAATTTACAAGTGAAGCATGTTTCAACCCCAAAGGCTGAGTTTATCTGAAGCTCTCCCATATCCTAAGAACTAGGGACAAACCATAGGTTCAACATGACTTAGGCTTCGATCACTGCTTTCTACCATTGCAAGGAAACGATTACCCACCTGTTTTGCGAGTGCTCCTTTGCCAAAGAATTCTGGTGACTTTTATAGCTTACCGACATTTCTCCTTCCTCCTCTTCCACCAGCTTTTATTTCAAAGCAGTTCGAAAAATTTGGAATTGGAACCAGATTTGGAGAGCAAGGCAGAGAGCCTTTTCCACCAGGTCACAGGAAATTGCGAGCAACATTGTTTGGAGAGTCCAGTATGAACTCTGAAACACTCAGACTTGACCATGCTGGCTAACACCATCATCATCATCCTCAAGCAGCCATGGGCTACGGAGGTCCAACCAGACCAGCAATCTAGTTCTCCAAGCAAGTCTATCCTGAGCTACATCTACTGCATCTGGCCACTGCACACCAATTCTAACAAGGTCCTGTTTGACATTGTCTGCCCACCGCATCCTGGGTCTCCCCTTCTTTCTGAGGCCTTTAGGCACACTGTTCATAACCCTATTCGCCAATCTATAATTATTCATACGGGCAACATGGTCAAAACGTGATAATTGGAAACAGTGCCCTGCTGTCCAAATTATAAAAAAGTCCCCTAAACTAAATGTCATCTGAAACTGCATAATAAAAAGCATGAAAATTGGAAACAGTTCACTACCAATCTGAATTGCACTACCCCCTCAAGCAGCTGCTTGCCACAGAGGTCTGACAGGAGCCTGTCGGTTTATATGCCATAGTAGAAGGTCTGTGAGGATGCACTACAGGAAATAAAAATTGCAACATTTGCAATAAGTTATGCAAATGTGACAAAATTTAGGGAGGTGGTGGTATATGTAAATCCGTGGAAATGATTAGATTTGCAGGAAAATCGAAATTATTGGACAGGCGTGAGCTGATGTCACAGGTGTGGAGCAATCAAACATGGATAAAGGCAACCAAAGCTTCCTTGTCGACAAAATGTGGAAATTGTTCTAAACTGCTGAAGACTCCTTTACGCAGATGTCGGCAGCCATTCCAACAGTTAACAGACTTTAAGTGTGGAAGAATCGGCCTTAGAGAAGCTGGTTTCAACTTTGTTCATCACGATCCCAACACCATCATACACATATGGGGCCAGTGGGTTCAAGAAGGATCCAGCACACGTTGGCACAGATCGGGAAGACTTAGTATGACCACAGAAAAAATAGGACCACCATTTGTGATGCATGGCATTGCATGACAGATTCACAACTATAACGCCAACTGCAAAGGGACTGGCAAAAGGAAACACATTGAATCCTACCAGGTGGACGGTAAACAACACATACAGTTTTCATTGTGAGTCTATCATACGGCACTGCATTTGCCTCTCACCCACATGCACATCTTCAGTGGTGTCATCTCGGACAGAACTGGAAAACGAGTGGAGTACTGTGGTGTTTAGTGACGAATCTCATTTTTGTCTTGGTCAGCATGATGGAAGAAAATGTGTTCTCTGTTAGGGGAAAGAAATGCCACCCAGTGCATGCGACATCGTCACATATCTCCAGCACCTGGTGTCATGGTGTAGGGTGCCATTAGTCGGATATCACGGTCGAACTTCATAAGGGGATCTCTAACTGCTCAATGATATGTTACCAACATTTTCCAGCCATTGGCTGTTCCATTTGTTCAGCAGCTCAAAACCTTTTACCAGCAAGATAACGCCGTCACCACACAGCCCACATTAGTCTGCAATATCTACACAAGCAAAACGTTCAGGTACTATCAGGCGAGCATGCTCGTTGAACCTTTCACCTATTGAACACGTATGGGAGATAATGGGCTGCAGCAGTAATACCCAAAAGGCTCGCCAACCACTGTCGCTGAAATGGAACAGTGCCTGCTGAAATGGAACGTCACATCTCTAACTCGCAAATTAACCGCCAGGGAGCAGTTGTGTCAGTTTTACTTTTAGGCTACTTCACAGTTTTATTGATTTCTTTAATTTGTTATTTCTCAAATACTGCATTTTTGAGTTATGTCACTTTTCTTGCCGGGGTGCGATATGAAGATAATCTGTTAAACATCTGAATTAACATATGAAGATAATCATGATTAAGCTGTTACATATGAAGTACTGTGCTACCATATGTAACAGCTTAATCGTGATATAGTAAATTTTTTAACTACTATTAGCTGTGTTTAAATTGGTTATACTATAAAAATAAATACCCCCTCAAGCAGCTGCTTGCCACAGAGGTCTGACAGGAGCCTGTCAGTTTATATGCCACAGTAGAAGGTCTGAGAGGATGGGCTACTTTTTTTTTCTACCCTGCTGAGAAGTGGTCAACCACACAGGGTCCTGGTGCTGACCATATAAACCCAGTGCACTGGACTGAATTATGGCTCTGAGCTTGATTATGGATTCTGAATTTGCTGCACTGGTGGGCTTCTGTGGAGGGAAAATCTTCCGCTGTGTTTTCTGTTTGTGGGTTGACAGCCCCAAGTGAATAGATTCACAGGATGTGTTTATCAGCTGGTGGATAATCCTGAGCAGAGGTCATCGCAGGCACCTGAACTCTTTGCTTCTATTGGCATCGTCAAATTCTACGTTGGAGGAAGTCTTCCAGTGTAGATGGCTTCAGCCTTTAGTGGTGGGGGAATGGATCTTTTCCCCATGTCTGCGATGTCTGCGATATTATCGGCATTCCCTCTCTTAATAAACACAGTTCCTTTAAACATCCCAATAACCATTTTCTCTCTGTAGGTAGTTGGAATGTGAGGACTCTGCACAGAGCTTTTTCTCTTGATGTCCTCACACAAGAATTCCACTGTTATAATTTAGATATTCTCGGCTTGCAAGAGACCATATGGACAGATAAAGGTCAGATTCTTAAAAATAATCTTAAATTTCTCTTTTCAGGGAGGAATGATAATAAGCATCACCAACCGTAGGTCTTTTTCTCAGACACACTAATGATGCTCTTCTAGGATATGAGTGCATTAATGAAAGGTTTCTTACAGCAAAATTTCAGACAAGCATTAAAGACGAATGTTATCTGCTGTTATGCCCCCACTGAGGATGAGAAGGATAGGTTTTACGGACAACTTCATATTATTTTTAAATCTGTCAAGAAAGGAGATACTACCCTTATTCTAGGTGACCAATGCCAAAGTTGGTACTGACTCTGATCTTTGGGGAGGGGTGATAGGCCCTTTTGGTATTGGTAGCTGCATTGGCAATGGACAACGTCTCCTACTGGTAAGTAAACTGAATGGTTTCAGAATAACTAACACTTATTACAAACACCGCGACATACATAAGTACACATGGGTTTCACCTGATGGGCTGCATAAGAATATGATTGATTATATATTAATTAACAGCAAATGGGCTAGTTCTGTTAGGAATACCAAGTCATATAGGGGAGATGAAATTGGATCTGACCATTATCTTGTTAAAAGTGTCTTGCAACTTAAACAGCCTTGTGCTAGGGTTAAAAAATTTACCTTTAATATTGAAGCTCTGAAAACCCAGTTATATCTAAAGCTTACCATGTTCTTTGCATTATTGTGTTTAATAGAATTAAGAATCTGGTTGATAGGCAATTGTGTGATGAGCAATGTGGTTTCAGAAGTGGTAGGTGATGTGATTTTCTGAAGTGGTAGGGATATTTTGACTTAGGCAGATTCTTGAGAAATGTTTGGAGTTTCAGAAACCTTTCGTTAGTAGCTTTGTTGATTTTGAAAAGGCTTTTGACGCTGTTGATCATCATAATTTGTGGTTGATTTTGATATATGGTATACTAGACAAGTTAGTTAACATAATGAAAGCTCTCTGTAATAACATTGAGTCATGTGTGAGAGTTGGTAAGGCTTGTAGCAATTGGTTTAGCATTACTTCTGGTGTTCAACAAGGGTGCATTTTGTCTCCTTTTCTCTTTAGTTTGGTTATTGATTATGTAATGCGAAATTCACTGCAAGGGAAAGATTTTGGCCTTAAATGATCTGAAGATACGAAAATTTGTGATTTAGATTATGTTGATGATTTAGCTTTTTTGGCAAATGATGTTGATGAGATGAACTCTTATTGGTGGGATCGGCCATGGTCTGCAGTGATGTTATTGTAGACCAGATCCCACCGCAGTGTTCCATCTTCACTGCAGAGTTGCATGCTATCAGCATTGCCTTGGACTACATAGCAGCTAAGCGTCATCATCATTGTGCACTTTACACCGACTTGCTACAGGCCTTGATCTCGGTGAGGCATCAGCCTCATCCTGTTCTGTCCAAGTACGCCATCAGCTCCATCGTCTGGCAGCCACCACCACGATTCTCTTCTGTTGGGTGCCCGGTCACGTTGGCATCAGGGGCAATGACTTGGCAGATGCTGCTGCGAAGTTGGCCAACCCCCCTCTCCGACTCTCCACTCCCGGTTCAATACCTGGACTTCTGGCAGCATTTTTCCATCGAGCTCCGGGTACAGTGGCAGAGGTCTTGGTCTGAAAAGATTGCTAACAAGCTTTTCGAGATCAAGCCCATTGTCAAACCATGGCAATCTGGTTTTCGCTGGAATCGCAAGGAGGAAGTTGTACTTGCTAGGCTCTGCTTAGGTCATTCGTTCCTTACACATTCATTTCTTCTTAAGGCGGACGACGAACCTAAGTGTGAGTTTTGTGACACCATTTTAACTATTAAACATATTTTACTTCATTGCCCCGCTTTTAACTTTGAACGTAAATTGTATTTTAATTTTCACGATTTTATGTCCGAGCCCATTACACTCGGACACCTTTTATCTGATCATTGCATTTTATCATCAGTTTTTTCCTTTTTAAAACATTATGGTTATTTTACTAGAATTTGATTTTTACCTTGTATTTTCTATATATAATCCAGGTTTCTTACACATAGGATTATTTTTATTCTGTGTTTATCCTGTTGTTTTAAATTGTACTTTTACACTTGTTCTTTATCGTTTTACTATTTTATATTGTAGTGTTCTGATTTTAACTTTGTTTGCGGGTATGCATGACTTTTATATTATCATTAGTTTGGCGCTTTATGGCCTAGTCCCCCTCGGTGTGAGCGCCTGTACGCGGTGAGGGGGACCACCCTGTGAAGGTTCCGCTGGCTCGGTTACCTTCGCAGGGGTCCTAAACGCTCGCCCGCGTGTTTGCCGTGCGCGGAGACCCGTGTCCCGGGAAAGGAGGATCCTGGTAGTTGCTCGGGGGTCCCCGTCTTCTCTCCTCAGCTCATGACTGGTGGGGTCCTCTTTGGCCGTCTTGCCATTGGGGAGCCTGTCCGTCGCGGGGCTGGGCAGCGGATTCCGGGGCCTCTGCTATACACTGCTTTGGCCTCTGCTTCCGGTAAACGGGAGCTCCTGGGGTGGCCCCCCAGGAGCAATCGGCTGGTGGGCAGGTCCTGCTAGGGTCAACCGTGCAGAGCGGTGAGTAACCTTGCCCACGGTCCGGGTACAGGTTTACAAGTTTCCTCACAACTTATTTTCCTTTTGTAGTTATCCTTTCTTTGTGAGGCCAGTTTGGCCATTCACAATTTTGTTATTTTACGCTTTGTTTCATTTGTGTAGAACGTTTTTGTTCTGCACATTTCTCTTTTTATTTTCCTTCTATTTATTTGTGAGGGCTTGGCTCACTGTCTGTGTGGGTATAGTGCCTGCGTAGCCCTGGCGCCCGACTGGGCGTCCCCTTGTTGGGCTCCGTGGAGGGTGGGGACAGCGGGCACTGAACCACACAAAAATAAACATGAGAGAGAATGAGGAAAATTCGATCACTGCCAACAAGAGGGCTCGACATGAACCCCCGTCTTCTTCTTCGTCTACGTTATCACTGCCGTCGTCTTCTGTGTCTGTGTCTTCGTTCCCAAAGTTCCTGATCATCCACTCCACGGGTGATCAGGTACTTGGGGACATGTCCCCATTTTTTGTGAATAAAGGTTTGAAAGGTCATGCGGGAGAGCCGAAATCCGTTAAGCGCTTACGATCTGGCGACTTACAGGTTGAGACCGCTTGTTCGAAACACTCCGAACTACTCCTGAAAGTCAAAGAAATTGGTGGGGTGGCTGTCGAAGTCACTCCCCATAAAACTCTGAATTCCTCTCGGGGTGTGATCACCGAGTGGGGCCTCCTCAAAGTCACTGAGGAGGAGATCCTCTCGGAGCTCACACCTCAAGGAGTAACAGTGGTCCACCGGGTTTCGACACGCCGCGATGGGAATTTGACACCCACCCGGGTGTTGATTGTGACATTCAATACGCCACGCCTGCCTTCTTACATCAAGGCAGGTTATTTACATTGTGAGGTTCGGCCGTATATCCCAAATCCTCTGCGCTGTTTTCAGTGTCAGATATACGGTCATGCCCGCACAGCATGCAGGGGCAAGCCCACCTGTGCTCGCTGTGGCAGTAAGGATCATCTCGATCCTGACTGCACAGCTGAAAAGGCATGCTGTGTGAACTGCAGTGGCGAACATCCGGCGTACTCCCGCGACTGTCCGAAGTGGAAGGAGGAAAAGGAGGTACAACGCCTCAAAGTCATCAACAACATCTCGTATGCTGAAGTGAGAAAGCTTGCTGCACCGCCCGCCCCGCCTGGCAAGGTTTCCTATGCCAGTGCAGTCATTGGAAAGCCCATCGTTCCAATGACTTCGGTTGCGGTGCAGACTGACATCAGTGTACCACCTACTGAGTCTTTCTCGCCAGCTGCAAAGTACCTCCTCACGCAGGCGAAACCGAGGGTGGTGTCGACTTCGACATCAACCCCGGTTTCCATTCCTGCAGCTCAGCCTTCCACCTCCACCGGAAGGCCTCCTCCCTCCCGTCCTCAGACAGCAAGACCTTCCAAACCGAAGGGGCCCCCACCGGGGCCAAAAAAGAAAATAACAGCACCGCAAAGGGCGGTCACCGATCCATGCCCCTCGGACGATTCCGAGGACATGGATACCGACCGCCCCCTATTCACTAAACCGTCCTCTGCGGCGGTTAAGTTGAATAGAAACACGTCGTCCACCCACTCTTCTAAGTCCTGAGATGGCCACACTCCTACAATGGAATTGTCGTGGATTCCAGAGGAATCTTGACGACATCAAGGCCCTCCTTCAGGCACACCAGCCCATCTGTGTGTGCCTGCAGGAGACGTACTTGCAGCCAGTCACAGATCAAACGATCCGGCACTTTTCACTAGTTCGCCGGGACCGGGATGGAGATGGTGCAGCTCGCGGGGGTGTAGCCATTCTCGTGAGCAACCATTCTCCATTCCAGGTCGTACCCCTCACCACCAACTTAGAGGCGGTAGCCATCCGTCTCTTCGTGGGGTTCTCGCTGACTGTCTGCTCTGTATATCTTCCACCTGGGAGCATCATCTTCCAGGAAGACCTTGATGATCTTGTCTCGCATGTGCCGTCCCCCTTCCTGGGGACGGCAGCTGCGAGACCTCAACGGGACACAGTCCACTTTGGGGCAGTGCTGACACCAACGGGAGGGGCGGTGTCCTGGAGCAGTGGCTCCTGGATCCTTCTCTCTCCCTGTTGAACACCGGTGTCAGTACTTACTTTCACTCCCCAACCCGCTCTTTCACTGCCATTGATCTCACCATCTGCTCCTCCTCGATCCTTCCACTCTTTACATGGGAGGTCGAGGACAACCCTTATGGAAGCGATCACCTCCCCGTGGTGTGCACCATCTCGCATGGGGGGCCTTGCAGCCCTTCACGTGTCTCGCGGTGGAGGCTCGATCGGGCTGACTGGGGTGGTTTCGAGCTGCTCTCTGAGCTCGATGACCACTCTGTCAGCCAGGAGCCAATCAATGTGGCAGTAGCGGACATAACGGACTGTATCGTAGATGCAGCTGCTTCAACAATTCCTCAAACTTCTACACGGTTTCCTCGCTTTCTGAAACCGTGGTGGAATCCAGATTGCACCGCAGCTCGTAAGGCTCAGAACAAGGCTTGGGGGGTGTTTCGGAGATATCCGACAACCCCCAACCTCGAAAATTTCAAACGCGCCAGGGCGAAAGCTCGTTTCGTCCGACGCCAGAGCCAGAAGGAATCTTGGATCAAGTATACATCTTCTATTACCCGCACGACTACTTCTAAGGTCGTGTGGAATAAAGTCCGGAAGATGAGTGGGAACTACACGTCCCACTCGTTATCGATCCTGGAGCACAATGGACAGGCAATTGCTGATCCCAAAGCAATTGCCGACACTCTGGGGGAGTCATTCTCTTCCATCTCTTCGTCTTCCTCTTACTCCCCCGAGTTTCTGGCCCAGAAGGGCAGGGCGGAGCGCTCTCCGCTGTCTTTCCACTCGAATGGCCTGGAGCCTTACAACAGGCCATTCACAGCGGAGGAGCTTCGCCTTGCTCTGCACTCTTCTCGTGCCTCTGCTGTAGGGCCGGACAATGTCCATTATGCCATGCTCCAACATCTTTCACCATCGAGTAAGGATCGGCTGCTCCATCTCTTCAATCGCATTTTTCTCGAGGAGCAGTTTCCGGACTCCTGGTGGGAGGCCATCGTCTTGGCCTTCCCCAAGCCAGGCAAAGATCCCAAGATTCCTTCCAATTATCGTCCCATCGCATTGACGAGCTGCGTGTGCAAGGTGTTGGAAAGAATGGTAAATGCCAGACTCATCTGGTATTTAGAACATCACAACCTTCTTTCCAACACCCAGTGTGGCTTTCGCAGGCAGCGGTCAACTCTTGACCATCTGATACACCTCGAATCGGCTATCAGAAATTCATTTTTAAGAAGAGAGCACCTGGTGTCAATTTTCTTCGACATCGAAAAAGCGTACGACACGGCTTGGAGATTCGGCATTCTTCGTGACCTCCACAGCTTCGGCTTGAGAGGTCACATGCCGATCTTCATCTCCAACTTCTTATCGACACGTTCTTTTCGTGTCCGTGTCGGTAACACTCTCTCGCGGCCATACCCCCAAGAACAGGGGGTGCCACAAGGCTGCGTTCTGAGTGTTACGCTTTTCGCTGTCAAGATTAATTCTATAACTAGACAACTTCCTCCATCGGTAGGCAATGCCCTCTATGTTGATGACTTTAGCATCTTTTGCTCATCGTCCAGCATGAGGGTCATTGAAAGACAACTGCAAATTGCCCTGAACAATCTTTCAGTTTGGGCGACGGCAAACGGGTTTTGGTTCTCCCCACAGAAGACCGCTTGTGTGCACTTTTGCCACAAGCGTAATCTTCACCTGGATCCCGAGCTGCGGCTCGGGGGTAACATCATTCCAGTTGTGGCGGAGACCAAGTTTCTCGGTCTCATATTCGATCGGAAATTGACCTTTTTACCTCACATACGTCATCTCAGGTCCAAGTGCACGCGGGCATTGAACATCATCTAGGTCCTCTCCTCCCTCTCTTGGGGGGCGGACCGATGTTCTTTGCTCCACCAGTACCGTGCGCTTGTCCGATCGAAACTGGACTACGGATCCCAGGTGTACGACTCGGCCCGGGATTCGGTGGTGAAGGTGCTGGACTCCCTCCATCATCAGGCCCTCCGTGTTTGCACGGGAGCCTTCCGCACCTCACCGGTCCAGAGTCTTTATGTTGAGACCGACGAACCTTCTTTATCTCTTTGCCGTCAGCAGTTGTCCCTACAATATGCGTCTAAATTGCGATCCCTGCCTGGCCATCCAACTTGGGACTGCGTTTTCAGTCCGAAGTGGGAAATTCTTTACACTAATCGGCCGACTGCCATTCGTCCTTTTGGTTTGCGTGTCCGAGGCTACCTCAGAGACATCAACACCAGTCTCTATAGCGTTGCACAGTCGACAGCTGAGCCACTTCCACCATGGCTCTCTGTTTCCCCTTCCTGCGATTTTTTCCTGTTCAGGACGGGGAAGGCCTTTACACCTGACTGTGTGTACCGGCAACTCTTTGCCAGCCATTGTGCTGAGCACCCTGACTTCTTGCCTGTCTTTACAGATGGCTCGAAGTCCGGCACTTCAGTGGGATCAGCCATGGTCTGCTGTGATGTAATCATTGCAGACCAGATCCCACTGCAGTGTTCCATCTTCACCGCAGAGTTGCACGCTATCAGCCTCGCCTTGGACCACGTGGTGACTAAGCATCATCGTCGGTGTGTGCTTTACACCAACTCGCTTAGCTCGCTACAGGCTTTTATCTCGGTGAGGCATCGGCCTCACCCTGTTCTTACTAAGATCCGCCAGCAGCTACATCGTCTGGCAGCCACCACCACCATCCATTTCTGTTGGGTGTCCGGTCACGTCGGAATCAGGGGTAATGATCTGGCAGATTCTGCTGCCAGGTCAGCCCCACCCCTGTCCGACTCTCCGTTGCCGGTTCCATATCTGGATTTCCGGCAGCGTTTTACCACCGAGCTCCGGGCACAGTGGCAGAAATCTTGGTCGGAACAGCTCACCAACAAACTCTTTGAGATCAAACCTATCATCAAACCATGGCAGTCTTGTTACCGCAGGGATCGCAAGGAGGAAGTTGTACTTGCTCGGCTCCGCTTAGGTCACTCCTTTATTACTCATTCGTTTCTTCTACGGGCGGACGATGTACCTAAGTGCGAGTTTTGTGACACCATTTTAACAATCGAACATATTTTAATCTCATGCTCTGCTTTTAACTTTGAACGACGTATGATTTTTAATTTCCATAATTTTATGTCCCAGCCTCTTACACTCGGACATCTTTTATCTGATCATTGCATTTTATCTTCAGTTTTTACCTTTTTGAAATATTGTGGATATTTTAACCGAATTTGATTTTACCTTGCCTTTATGTATTATTTACCCCAGGTCTCTTACACCTGGGATTATTTTATTTAATAATTCTACAGTTGTTTTACTCTGTTCATATACACTTGTTTTTTGTTATTTTATCACTTTACAATGTTGAAAATGTATTTTAACTTTTGGTTACGGGGATCTATGTTTTTTATCTTTTATATTGTCTTTTGTTTGGCGCATTATGGCCTTGTTGCCGATGCGCCATTAAACCCCAAACAACCAACCAATTATGGCCTAGTGGCCCATGCGCCATGAAACCGAAAACACCAACCAACCAAGATGAACTCTTTCATTAGGGCTGTTGATGAAACTGGTAGTAGAGTAGGTTTGGTTATAAACAGAGAGAAAACTAAAGTGATGAAAATCGGTCAGCCAGGCTGTGATTCAGTTAATCTGAATGGTTGCAGTCTTCAGCATGTGTCACAGTTCAATTATCATGAGAGCTATGTAAGAGATACTGGTGATGTGCATCATGAGATTAACAGGAAAATAGGGATTGCTGCTGGGACTTTTAAGGATCTATGGAGAGAGTGGAGAAATAGACATATTCACATAAAGACTAAAATTAGACTATAATTTGGTTCTTTCTAGGGTTAGTTATGGTAGTGAAATTTGGACACTTTGTAAACATAACAGGAAACTAGATTTTTACATAGTGTCTTGGGCATTAGATGGTTCAACTTTGTAACTAATGATGAGGTGTTAGGCAAAGGAGTTGGCAACCTCCTTTAAGCAGCATATTGTGCAGAGAGAGAGACTGTTGGTTTGGCCATGTTGCCCGTATGGATAATTATAGATTGGTGAATAGGGTTATAAACAGTGTGCCTAAATGCCTCAGAAAGAAGGGGAGGTCTAGGATGTGGTGGGCAGACAATGTCAAACAGGACCTAGTTAGAATTGGTGTGCAGTGGCTGAATGCAGCAGATGTATCTCAGGACAGACATGCTTGGATGACTAAATTGCACGGTCTGGTTGAACCTCTGTAGCCCGTGGGTGCTTGAGGAGGAGGAGGAGGATGATGAGTGTATAAAAATCCCTGATTTTATAATCCCGATCGAATTATGAAAATGTTCTCCAAGCCAAATAATCTCATCAGAGACATCATTGAACCCCCACATCATATAGTTCATTGAACCCTCCCCTAAATTACTCATTATCTTCCTGACTCCATAAAAAACTGCCATTTTTCCACACCAATAATTCTACAATACCCCAAATTTCTATATAAAAAAAGCCACCAAATGCTCCCAATTTTATAATTTTTAATATGTATAACAATAAAACATTAATTATAAAAACTCCCAAGTATCTAATAAAATTAATGTATGACTATAATACACTAATAATTAACATACGTAACTAATAATCACTCAATTCATCTCGAACTACTATAACGAAATACATGTGTTCGTTACTATTGCTATTTTCAGTCCTACATGCAAAAACTTCAAACATTCTTCCCCCAAACATACTCCACCCTTCCTACTACATTAGAATTCTCTGAAAATTCACCGTATATGTTTCCCAAAAACTATTCTAAAACCCTAACACCCCATAGAAACTGTTTCATTTTTACCACTTAATTTCCCCATATTGTAAACTTTTGCCATTTTCTTCCACAATCAGAACAAAACATATACTGCATCATACTAAACACAAAATAAGATTTAAAATAATTCTAACTGGTTCTAACCACTGCTCCCTTCCCCTTCAAATGCTCCTCACTCCAAAGAACTTACAAATAGCATCCCCCACACACATAGCCACAAAAAGCTACTGAACTCCCACCCCCAAAGGACATGGCCATAACATTACAAAACAGTTGACTAACACTTTTAAAAACCCTCCTAATATTAATTTCAATTCCTAAACATTTTAAGTTATTTATTATTTACCATATTTCAACCAAATTAAAAAAAAAGCACCAAAAAATATATTTGCTCTGTCATTAAAAATCCCTCATTAAATATATATTACACATATCCACCTACCTGTGATTGCATCAGCATGCTATCCCAATGAGTTATCCAGCAAAAAAAGCAAACATAACCTCACATCAAATCACACATATGACTTCACATTCACATCAAATCACACATATGGCACATGACTTCATGTTTCCTACCCAAAAGAAATCATAGAACCACAGGTCTCCAACAGTTACGTTTCTACATCATACTTTACACTTTGACATCATATATTTCTTGAGCAGTGCCATCTGTTGGCTGAGGACTGTGAACAGTGCACTGACCTAATTTTGTTATGTAATTATAACATTAATATTTTTCTTATTAATGTATGGTTATATGATATATGATCTTAGCAGAAATTATATCTAAAGTGCCATCAACCTGTAAATTGCAAATTTTATGTAATACTAACATTGTAAAATCTCTGACTTTGTTTTTCCGCTTTTATCCCAAAGCACTGCGGTTTGCACTTCTGCCATCAGACTACATGGGGATCCACATTGGCGCTGGTTCATAGGAATTAATAGTTCATAGGTGCACTTCCCCAGTGCAAATGAGTTCCCCTGGATCTTGGGACTCAGAAGCCCACAGTTTGTAATCATAGACCTTCAATTCAAGAATATAGATGATGGGTACTTGAGGAGGAGGAGGAGGATGAGTGTATAAAAAAACCCTGAAACTTAATGTTATTGGTGATAATACATACCCAAAAGTGTGAAAATTGGAACAGTGCACCACCGAATTATATATATATATATAAAAAGCCCTTGAAACTGAATAATGCCATCAGAGATAATGAACATTATATAGTTCATTGAACCCTCCCCTAAATTACTCATTATCTCTCCTGACTCGTATGATGATGATATAGGCAATGATGTATTATAGGCAAGCTAAATTCAGTACTGAAATATTTAAAATAACACCCCTCTCCTGGCTTAGGTGACTGGTGAGATTTCAGTGTTTTGCAGATTTGTCATGGGTCACATGACTAGACAGGCTATATCCCAACCACATCTGGCCATTTCCATCCACCTGCTTTTTTTTTTCAGAATTAATTTATTGGCATCCAATATCTGAAATTACTTAATTTTCTTCTGTGAAAACCCAAAGCAATCAGGCACTAGCAAAACCTGACCTTTCCCTAGCCCCATCAATCTTCATGGCTAGTGGCCAATGAAAATTTGCCATTTTCGCGAATTCTCATTGGTTGAGAGATCGGTGATTCAATAACTGGCCATAACGCTACAGACCAATTGATATCTCCTCATGTGAAGGACGAGAGAAGTTGAACAAATAGAGCCTGATTTGCACCATTTCCTGAAATAAAACTTAATATGCAGAAACTATCCTCCCTTTAAATTACTTTTATTTTAACAGTTGCCTCAATGCTTGTTGCATATGTTTCTTTTCGAATTGCCATGTCAACCCTTGACAACGCTGACAGGAGCCAATGAGAATTTACCATCGTAGCAAATTTTCATTGGCTACAGACATGGTGATGTCATAATTGGCAGAGCACTACCGATCACAAAACTTTACCTGCCTTCTATATAAACTAATGAATTAAATGATTAACCAAAAATATGAATAGATTTGGTCATAATTTATTAACTTGCGGATTTAATATAAACTGGATTCCAAACATTTACCCTAATTTTGCATAACTTAGTTAGTGATTCTTCCCTATCTCCTAAGGAGGCATCCAGGAGCTCTTGAGGGACCGAGGACCTCTCGGGTCACTGGATCATACTGAAACTGGCCTGTCCACTAAATTTTGAACAACCCTGCTGGCACCAAATCCCTTTTGTATTTTCATTCTTCTGCTATAACCCTTCCCTTTCCTCACCGCTATCTTCTACCTCTTCTTCTAGTTGAAGGATGGCAGGCCAAGACCCGAGGCAACTCGGACCCAACCTGACACCTTACCAGGTGACACATGGCCTTAGCCACTGGTGAGCCTTTCAACATGCAAATAGTTTGAAGGATAAACTCTAATATTTTATTGTTCAATGACAGAGAATTTTAAATAATTTTTAATTGCTCAAATCTTTATTTTCTGCTTATGTTTATGTGTAATTATTAAAAGTTATGTATTTAACTGTACATTATGCACTGCCATTCCTAGCTCATTTGGTGCACTGGACAAGAAAATTATTTGGTGCTCCTTTGAATATAATGAATGGAGAAAATTACACAAGTTTAAAATTAGTTCATTTTAACAAAATTAAAAACATACATTATTTATTATTAACATTATTTATTATTATTAACATATTTTTAACAAAAAACAAAAACAAAATGTTAGTTTTTATTGTTTGATTATGCTTGTATGGAACTCTGGGCAACTGCCCCATCCGCATCTACCTTGGCATTGCCCTGATCTTACATAACAGAAAACCCTGTATCACATAACTTTGCTGGAATGATATTGATTTATATTTCTGAGTAAATTGCCTTCCGCATTATATATATATATACAAAATTAAAAATGACGAATTCTGGATTTTTTTACAATGTGACAGTAGTATAATTGTTGAAATCAATGACGTCCATGAAAATGTGTAAAATGGATGTCAACAGGCAGTATCTGAAGTGTGTTTTTGTATACTTCTAGAGCTGTTAGCATTTCTAAGAAATCGCCTGTAGCATTATATTGATATACAAAGCAACTCAGAATCATATACATTATTTCCTTCTGTTTATTTTTTAAATTCTGCAGTTGAATAGCTATTCAATAAAGTAATAGCCATTGTAGTGTAA
The DNA here is from genome assembly GCA_038380435.1 of Ryuthela nishihirai. NCBI lineage: Eukaryota > Metazoa > Arthropoda > Arachnida > Araneae > Heptathelidae > Ryuthela > Ryuthela nishihirai. Next base: position 398,648 of record JAWZYU010000016.1, on the reverse strand, counting down.
TGGTTTAAATGTTTTTTGATAATTACAATGATAATTATATTGACATTAAAAAGTCAACATGTAATGCTCTGATTGTCATCTATGTTTAAATTAAGTGTATCTGATGAGTATTGCTAGCAAGCAGAATTAGCTGTTCTGTTAAGTGTGTTAAGCAACCATGAGTAACAGTTCAGCAGAATTAGTTAAAACTTGCTGGCAGGTCAGATTTTCCCATTCCCTTGTCTTATCTAAGAGGAATATTCAAGGTCTACTAGATGTTAAAGAATTGTGGCCATCCTGGCAAACCATCAGCCTTTCCTCAGTCAGAAAGGTGACATCAATGAGCACAGCACTTATTCTTCATTTAACAGTACTCATTCTTTAGTGAAGTGACAATGTGTGATGTTAGGACCATTTAAAACCACATATGAAGGGTGATTCCAATGTTGGTTACAGGTGAGGACAGATGAGGTTGTTATAGCAATAGCCTTGCAGACTCATAGTAATTGATCAGTATGCTATCAGTACGGTGTGCTCCCAGTCTATGTTAGCTGTGTGCTGCTGTCATGTCAACTGCTAACTGATGCTTTATGTATTAAGCTCTTTGTAATGCTCTATTGATTAATACCATTCCTGCAGTTCTTTCTTTCCAAAATAAGCTCCAATGCCTTATCACTCAAATAATTTTTTGAGTCTAGTTCAAATAGTGCTATTCCTTTTTCACCCTCTATACTTTTCAGAGATTTATTGAGTGTTAAAGGGTTAAACATATAAACCAGGGGTAGGGAGTGCTTTCTCTTCAGAAATCCGAAAGTTACTCCAATTCCCATTAGGCTGCAAATTATCAAGGTATCAAGGACATTGAAATAATTTATAGGACATCAAAATAGTATATGGGCTATATATATATCGAATTGCTACTTTGAGGATCAAAAAGGCCATAGGTTCCCTCACCTCTGATCTAAACTGTAGAATTGGGTGATATGTGTGAAAAAAGTAGCTTTAATTGTAATACACTACAGGAAAAAAAAATTGCAACACCTGGAAGGATTAATGCCATTTGATTGAAAAGCAGGCAGCTGTTAGCATACTGAGATTTGCAATTGATTACATTATAAAAAATATGGAAAATTACCACTTTACCTACCTGGTAAAGTGTTATAATTAGTATTATGTTGAACCGCCTCGCGCAGCAATGCATTCATTAACACGGCAGGGAAGGTTATCATACAGCTCTGTAATGTCCTCCTGAGGAATAGAATGACGTAGCATGAAGTCGCTGTCCCATTTCAGTGACAGTGGTTGGCGAACCTCTTGGTGGGTGTTACTGCTGTGGCCCATTATCTCCCATACATGTTCAATAGGTGAAAGGTTCAACGAGCGTGCTCGCCTGGTAGTACCTGAACATTTTGCTTGTGTGGATATTGCAGACTAATGTGGGCTGTGTGGTAACTGGCATTATCTTGCTGGTAAAAGGTTCCGTGCTGCTGAACAAATGGGGACAGCCGCTGGCTGCAAACATCATTGGGCAGTTAGAGATCCCCATATGAAGACCTTATGAAGTTCTGATTGAGATGTCTGATTAATGGTGCCCCACACCAAGACACCAGGTGCTGGATCTATGTGACAAAGTCGCATGCACTGGGTGGCATTCCTTTCCCCTGGATGACAGTGAACACATTTACCATCATGCTGACCAAGACAAAAATGAGATTCATAACTAAATACCACTGTACTCCACTCTTGTTTTCCAGTTCTGTCTGAGGCAACACCACTGAAGATGTGCTTGCACATGGGCAGATTTGAGGGGCAAATGCAGTGCTGGACGATAAGCTTGCAATGAAAACCGTAAAAGCCTGTTGTTTACCATTCACCTGGTAGTGATTTGATGTGTTATTTTTTGCCAGTCCCTTTGCAGTTGCATTGTAGTTGTGAATTTGTCATGCAATGCCATGTGTCACAAATGGCAGGTCATTCCATGCTCATGCCTTTTCTTCCTGATCCTTGTCAGTGTGTGCTGGATCCTTCTTGAACCCACTGGTGCCATATGATGGTGCTGGGATTGTGGCCAACAAGGTTGACCACATCTCTGTATGACAAACCAGCTTCTCTAAGTCCGATGATTCTTCCACACTCAAAGTCTGTTAACTGTTGGAACAGCTGTCAAAGTCTGCACAAGGGCATCTTTAGCAGTTTAGAACAATTTCCACAACATTTTGTCAACCAGGGAGCTTTGGTTGCCTTTATCTGTGTTTGACTGCTCTGCACCTGTGATGTCAGCTCATGCTTGTCCAATCATTTTGATTGTCCTGCAAACCTAATCATTTCCATGCATTTGCGTATACTACCACCTCCCTAAATTTCATTATATTTGCATAACTTCTTGTAAGTGTTGCATTTTTTCCTGTAGTGTATTTATGAATGGTGTGGCCGAATGGTTAGCGCGTTTGGGTACTGATCTACAGGACCTGGGTTTGAGCCCCGGGTAAGGCATGGATGTTCGTGTTGTTTTTCTGCTGAGGTCCTGCCATCCTCTCAGACCTTCTACTCTGGCATATAAACTGACAGGCTCCTGTCAGACCTCTGTGGCAAGCAGTTGGTTGAGGGGGTATTTTAAAAAATTTCCACACTGTTTTTATTTTGTTTCACAATACTAAGTTTACAGTGATGAATAAATATTAATATGTATATTTCAATTTCCAGGGGAAAAACGTGGTATCCAGATGCTGAGTTTATAAAACAGTTTGAAGGCCCTGTAATGTTTCCTACTGAATTAACTTCCAAATGGGCACCACTGCCATTAAAAGGTAAATATAATGGTTTAATATATGGTCAGTGCTCATTAACTTTAAGCTGAAAAGAAATAAAAAAGCTTTGAGTTATCGAATATTTGGTTTACAGAATTTATGCTAATAATAGGCATAAGTAGTTTAAAAATTAGTTATTAGTTACAGGTAAGTTTATTCTAATGTTTAATCACATATTTCGTTTAAGTTCTTACAATTTACTGAGTTGCATAATTACTTTAACAAAATTAATTAATACAGTTTGTCACCTTTTTTTGCCACTCCCTAGTTCTACTACAGCTTGGATATCAGCAATAGTAGTAGTGACAGTCAAGATTAATGAAACTTCAAGGAAATTCCTAATAGACTGCACTACCTGTTGAATGTCTTCGATTGAAACAAGTAGTAATTCTGGCTCATTTCCATTATCAATATCATCGTCAGAGACTTCACACCCTGAGTCCATCTCTGTGATTATTTCAGCATCGGTCATTTCCCTACAAACGGCTACTTTTTCATCGATGCCAACATATTCAGAAAAACAAATCTTATGTTTTGAGTTTTTCGGTGATATTCCATTTCATAATAAAATCATTGTCCGCAAAGTTTGAAGTTTCATCCAGCTGGTCTGTTTGCAAAAAAGATATCCAGATGCAGAGTTTATGAAACAGTTTGATGGCCCTGTAATGCATCCTAATGAAATAACTTCCAAATAGCCACCAGTTCCATTAAAAGGTATTTCATAATCTTTAAGCAGCCATGGTTGTTGTTAGTGTCCTTTTCATCTCGAACAGGTACTCCAGACTTTTTGAAACAATTTTGTATATTTTTTTTTTGATAGCCATTTTTTATGCTATATCAGCCAATTCATTTGTCTTGCTTGCATTACCTTAATTCCAATTTCATGGCCATCATCAATATAAGCATTTTTAAACAACTTCACTGCAATCATTTTAAAATTTTTAATTATCCCTTGATCTAAGAGTTGTAATTTTGAAGTTCTGTTTGGTGGTAGGAACACAACTGTTATGGCATGTAAGTCTGGAATCTTATTGTGTGCTGTACATTTATGCAAAATAGTTTTTCTTGTCATCCATCCCTTGCAGTTTGTGGCACATTCCATCGGAAGGCATTTTATTCCTGTATAACACCTGGGCTTCGGAGATTTGCCAAATCGTAAAAGGAGGGAGCTTTTCAGTGCCACTCGTGTTGGCCACTAGCAACAGATAACTCTTCAGAGTGAACTCCTATCTGTGGTGAGGCGACCACCTTGTGAAGGTTCTGCTAGCTCGGATACCTTCACAGGGTCCTGAATGCTTGCCCATGTGCTTGCCATGTGTGGAGACCCGTGTCCCGAGAAAGGAGGATCTGGTAGTTGCTCGGAAGTCCCTTCTTGTCTCCTCACTGGCAGGGTCCCCTTTGACATCCTTGTCATTGGGGAGCCTGTTTGTCACAGGCTGGGCAGTGAATTTTGGGGCTGCTGCTACACACTGCTTTGGCCTCTGCTTCCAGTAAATGGGAGCTCCTGGGTGCCCCCCCCCCCCCCCCCCCCCAAGGAGCAGTCGGCTGGTTGGCAGTACCTGCTAGGGTCAACTATGCAGAGTAGTGAGTAACCTTGCCCATATTTGGGGTACAGGTTTGTGAGTTTCCTTACACTTTAACTAATTTAAGAGGTTTCTTTTGTGAGAATGGTTCATCTCTCACAATATTTTGTTGCTTCTTTTATTTTGTGGAAACTAAGATGAGTTTCTCACAATTTTTCTTTTTATTTTGCTTTTATTTGTGAGGGTTTGGTTTGCTGTCTGTGTGGGTATAGTGCCTGTGTAGCCCTGACACCTGACTGGGTGGCCCCTTGTTGGACTCCATGGAGGGTAGGGACAGTGGGCACTGAACCAAAAAAAATATGAGTTGAACATGCAATTGATATGATCAATGCCAGCAAGTGGGCTCTACATGAGCTCCCATCTTCGTTGACTTTTTCATCTACACTATAGTCTTCCTTGTCTGGTGTCTTCGGCCCCAAGATTCCTGGTCATCCACTCCACAGGTGATCACATAATTGGGGACATGTCCCCTTTTTTGGCAACAAAGGTTTGAAAGGTTTTGTGGGAGAACTGAAATCTCTAGAGCACTTCGATCTGCAACTTGGAAGTTGAGACTGCTGGTTCAAAACATTTGTTACTACTCCTGAAAGAGATTGGTGGGGTGGCTGTCATGGTCACTCCCCACAAACCCTTGAATTCCTCTCAGGGTGTGATCACTGAGTGGGGCCTTCTCAAAGTCACCGAGGAGGAAATCCTTTCAGAGACACAGAAACAGCGGTCCATCGGGTTTCAACACGCTGTGATGGGAAATTGGTACCCACTAGGTACTAATTGTGACATTTAATACACCATGCCTGCCTTCTTCTATTAAGGCAGATTATTTACATTTTGAGGTACAGCCATATATTCTGAACCTTCTGTGCTGCTTTCAGTGCCAGATATATGGTCATACCTGCACAGCATGCCGGGGCAAGCCCACTTGTGCTCGCTGTGGCAGCAAGGATCATCTCGATCCTGACTGCACAGCAGAAAAGACAAACTGTGTGAACTGTAGTGGCGAATGTCTGGCATATTCCCACAACTGTCCCAAGTGGAAAGAAGAAAAGGAGGTTCAACACTTGGAAACAATCAACATTTCTTACGCTGAAGAGATAAAGCTTGCTGTGTTAAGCTGTGGCCCGGTGTGTGGGAGAGCCACACCGACGCATGTTAAAGAACACACTGGATGGCCTTGATGGGAGGCCGACATCCTTCTCCCAACAGCTGTCCAGTGGGTCCCCTCTCCCAACTATCCACAAAATCACGAGAGCTTCGAAATTGGACCTGTCCCAAATATCTGATATTTAAGTAGCGAATATCATGTTTTTTAAAAACAATAGAGCTCAGATTTAACCTTAAAACACTGGAAGACTCTCTGAACAATTCATATACAGAGTTGCAGTAATAATTAGACCATAATGCTACCTAACCATAATGGCAATAAATCAATGACACTGTTCAAAATTCGAAAGGTCCAAAATCAGAGATGTGAATGAACCAACAGATTTCGATAATATTATAGTAAACTAGATGGTAGGTACTCACTCCGCTGCTTCACAGCCTTAATATCAGTGTTCTGTGAGGCCTCAGCTAGCACACAAAGGTGGCTTTTGGTGTCATCCATAAGATGTAGTTCTGTCCTGTATAGTGAAACATCGGATGGCATCATTCAATCATACTCAAGCACTGCCCACCCCATCTGGCAAGGTTTCCTATGCCAGTGCAATCATTGGAAAGCCCATCATTCCAAGGACTTTGGTGGCCCATTGTTCTAAGGACTGAAGTGCAGACTGACATCAGTGTACCACCTACTGAGTCTTTCTCGCCCGCAGCTAAATACCTCTTGCCGCAGATGAAACCGAGGTTGGTGTCCACTTTGACATCAACCCCAGTTTCCATTCTTGCAACTCAGCTTCCACCTTCACCAGAAAGCCACCTCCTCCCTGTCCTCAGACAGCTAGACCTTCCAAACCGAAGGGGCCCCCACTGGGGCCAAAAAAGAAAAAAGCATGGATCGGTGACTGCACCACTCGGAAGATTCCAAGGACATGGATACCCCCCCCCCCTATTCACTAAACCGTCCTCTGTGGCGGTTAAGTTGAATAGGAATTCGTCGTCTGCCCACTCTACTAAGTCCTGAGATGACCACACTCCTACAATAGAATTGTGGATTCCAGAGGAATATTAACAACATCAAGGCCCTCCTTCAGGCACACAGCTCATCTGTGTGTGCCTGCAGGAGACATACTTGCAGCCAGTCACAGATCCCACGATTCGGCACTTTTCACTAGTTTGCTGGGACTGGGATGGAGATGGTCGCGCTCGTGGGGTGTTGCTATCCTCGTGAGTAACCATTCTCCATTCCAGGTCATACCCCCTCACCACCAACTTAGAAGTGGTAGCCATCCACTTCTTCATGGGGTTCTCTCTGACTGTCTGCTCAGTATATCTTCCACCTGGAAGCATCATCTTCCAGGAAGACCTTGATGACCTTGTCTCGCAGCTGCCATTCCCCTTCCTCATAATGGGGGACTTCAACAGACACAGTCTGCTTTGGGGCAGTGCTGATACTAATGGAACTGGTGGAGTTTGGAGCAGTGGTTTTTGTATCCTTCACTCTTCCTGTTGAACATGGGTGTCAGCACATACTTTCACTCCCCAACCCACACATTCACTGCCATTGACCTCATCTGCTCCTCAATCGTTCCACTCTTTAAATGGGAGGTCGAGGACAACCCTCATGGAAGTGATCGCCTCCCCTTGGTGTACACCATCTCCCTTTGGGGGCCTTTGCAGTCTTTCACCATCTCACGATGGTGATTTGATCGGGCTGACCGAAATGGTTTCGAGCTCCTTTCTGAGCTCGATGAGCACTCTGTCAGCCAGGAGCCTATCGATGTGGCAGTAGCAAAGATCACAGACTGTATCAGATGCAGTTGCATCCACAATTCCTGAAACTTTGACACAATTTCCTCATTTGATAAAACCATGGTGGAATCCAGATTGCACCGCAGCTTGTAAGGCTCAGAACAAGATTTGGGGAGTGTTTCGGAGATATCCGACATCCCACAACCTTTAAGCATTCAAACGCACCACGGTTGAAGCCTGTTTCGTCCGGCACCAGAACCAGAAGGAATCTTGGATCAAATATATGTCTTCTATCACCAGCATGACCAGTTTTAAGATCGTGTGGGATAAAGTCTGGAAGATGGGTTGGAACTACACGTCCCACTCTTTATTGATCCTGGAGCACAATGGACAGGCAATTGCTGATCTGAAAGCAATTGCCGACACTCTGGGTGAATCATTTTCCTCCATCTCTTAGTCTTCATTTTATTCCCCCAAGTTTCTAGACTAGAAGAGCAAGGCGGAACGCTCTCCCCTGTCCTTCCACTCAAATGGCTTAGAGCCTTACAACAGGCCATTCACAGCAGAGGAGCTTCACTTTGCACACCTCATACATCTGCTGTCGGGCCAGACAATGTCCATTATGCCATGCTCCAACATCTCTCACCATTGAATAAGGATCGGCTGCTCCATCATTTCAATTGCATTTTTCTCGAGGAGCAGTTTCCGTACTCCTGGCGGGAAGCCATTGTCTTAGCCTTCCCGAAGCTATGAATGGATTACAAGATTCCTTCTAATTATCACCCCTTTACATTGATGAGCTGCATGTGCAGGGTGTTGGAAAGAATGGTAAATGCCAGACTCATCTGGTATCACCAGATTTTTCCAACCACAATGTGACTTTCGCATTCAATGGTCAACTCTTGACCATCTGATATGCCTCAAATCAGCTATCAGAAATTTGTTTTTATGTAGAGAGCACCTGGTGTCAATTTTCTTTGACATTGAAAAAGCACACAACACAGCTTAGAGATTGGCATTCTTCATCGCCTTCATTGCTTTGGCTTTTCGCTGTCAAGATTGACTCTATTACTCGACAACTTCCTCCATTTGTAGGCAATGCCCTCTGTGGTTAGAACACCACAACCTTTTTCCAAAACCCAGTGTGGCTTTCATATGCAATGGTCAACTCTAGACCATCTGATATGCCTCAAATTGGCTATCAGAAATTTGTTTTTATGTAGAGAGCACCTGGTGTCGATTTTCTTTGACATTGAAAAAGCACACAACACAGCTTAGAGATTGGCATTCTTCATCGCCTCCATAGCTTTGGCTTTTCGCTGTCAAGATTGACTCTATTACTCGACAACTTCCTCCATTTGTAGGCAATGCCCTCTACATTGACGATTTTAGCATCTTTTTCTCTTCGTCCAGCATGAGGGTCATTGACCACTGCAAATTGCCCTGAACAATCTTTCAGTTTGGGTGACGGCCAATGGCCTGTCCTGTGCAGGCCAACGGCCTGTCCTGTGCAGTACAGGGAAGGCCTTTGCACTGGACTGTGTGTGCCTGCAACTCTTTGCCAGTCATCATGCTGAGTACCTGGGCTTCTTGCCTGTCATCATAGATGGCTCGAAGTCCGGCACATCAGTGGGATCGGCCATGATCTGCTGTGATGTCATCATTGCAGACCAGATCCCACTGCAGTGTTCCATCTTCACTGCATAATTGCATGCTATCAATCTAGCTTTGGACCATGTGGTAGCTAAGCATAATTGTCAGTCTGTGCTTTACACTGACTTGCTTAGCTCGCTACAGGCATTGATCTCGGTGAGGCATAGGCCTCACCTGGTTCTAAGATCTGCCAGCAGCTACATCGTCTGGCAGCTACTACCACTGTTCTCTTCTGTTGGGTGCCCGGTCATGTCGGTATCAGGGAAAATGATTTGGCATATGCTGCTGCCAATTCAGCCATGTCTGCCAATTCAGCCATGTTCCTGTCCGGCTCTCCATTGTCTGTTCCATATCTGGATTTCCAGCGGCATTTTATGATCAAGCTCCAGACACAGTGGCAGAGATCTTGGTCAGAACAGCTTACCAACAAGCTGTTTAAGATCAAACCTGTCGTCAAACCATGGCAGTCGTGTTACCGCAGGAATTGCCGCTTAGGTCATTCGTTTCTTTTATGGGCATATGATGAACCTATGTGTGAGTTTTATTACACTGTTTTAACTATTAAATGTATTTTAATCTCATCACGCTTTTAGCTTTGAATGTAGACTGTATTTTAACTTTTATGATTTTACATCCGAGGCTCTTACACTAGTGGACGTCATTTACCTGATCATTGCTTTTTACCACCAGTTTTTTTCCTTTTTAAAATATTATGGTTATTTTAATAGACTTTGAATTTACCTTGTATTTTGTATATTTAACCCTGGTCTTCTACATTTGGGATTGTTATAACTTGTATTTTTCAAGTTTTACTTTATAGTTATACCCTTGTTGGTCTACAATTTTATAATGTAGTGTTTTTGTTTTAACTATTGGTTGGGGGTACACACATCTTTATCTTTTATATTGTCTTTTGTTTGGTGCATTATGGCCTAGTCACCCATGTGCCATAAAACCCTAAACAACCAACCAACTATTCGCCTATAATTTTACTCCCCTTTTACTACACTGTTTATTTAACCCAGGTCACTTACACCTCGGTGACTTTTATGTTTATATTTATAACATATTTATATATTTGTTTATTGTTGTAGACTATGTTTCGTTTTATTGTTTTACATTTTTTGTCTGTAGTTTTTTTTTAAATTGGTTGAGGGTCTTACGACTTATTTTTTATTTGGACATTCATTTGGCGCATTATAGCTTTAGATGCTAATGCACCATAAAACCCTAAACAACCAACCAAATCACCTAATGCTACTGGATAAAAAAGGATACTACTAGATAAAAAGAAAAAGATACTGGGTAGGCATCAAGAATCAAAGGGTATATAATTTCGTGTTATCTTGCTTACAAAGGGTCCAGGTTTCACTACCATAACCAACCCTAGAAAGAACCAAACCATTCTACAGCCTAATTTTACTCTTTAGGTGTATAAGCCTATTTTTTCACTCTTCATAAATTCTTGAATCTCCCAGTAGTTCTTCCATACATCTCTTGCTACAGATTGCCAGAAGCTGTTACATAGCTCCCAAGATAATTTGTTAAAAAATAATAAAAGATAATTGTGCAGGAAATTCAGGATCCATAATCAAGCTCTGAGCCTTAATTCAGTCCAGTAGGTTTACATGGTCAGCACCAGGACCCTGTGTGGTTGACCACTCCTCAGGAGGGTAAAAAAAAGTAGCCATGTTGTCCTGATCAGTAGGCCACACTAATCTGGCAGCCCTCCCCTTCCGTTCACTTCTACAAGAGAGTATCTCTTTTGGAAGGTACTAATGGCCTGCACCATGAGAAGGTGGGGTTGGACAGTAGGTGCTAGGCCTGGCCAATTCTATGCATCATCATAGGGGATTGGTGCATAGCTCTCCTTCCAGTGACTACCTAGCTACCATTTACAGACATTTCTAAACTTAAACTTCATAAATCCCCAGAGGTAGATGAAATTTTGAATATCTTTTATGATAAAAACATGGTTCCTAAGGATTTTACCAGAGCTATTATTATCCCTATTTCCAAAAAAGGTGATCGCAGTTGGGATAATTATAGGGGTATCAGTCTGCTTTCTGTTCCAGGTAAAGTCCTTTGCATGATTGTGCTTAATAGAATTAAGAATGTGGTTGACAGGCAATTGCGTGATTAGCAATGTGGATTCAGAAGTGATAAGGGATGTGTAGATCAGATATTTTCACTCAGGCAGATTCTTGAGAAATGTTTAGAGCTTCAGAAACCTTTGATTGCTAGCTTTGTTGATTTCAAAATGGCTTTCGACTCCCTGTTGACCGTCATGATTTGTGGTTCATTGTGAGATCATATGGTATACCAGACAAGTTAGTTAATGTAATGAAAGTTCTCTATAATAACACTGAGTCATGTGTGAGAGTTTGTAAGGCTTGTAGCAATTGGTTTAGCATTACTTCTGGTGTTCGACAAGGGTGCATTTTGTCTCCTTTTCTCTTTAGTTATTATGTTATGTGAAATTCACTTCAAGGGAAAGATTTTGGCCTTAAACAGTCTGGAGATACAAAAATTTCTGATTTAGATCATGCTGATGATTTAGCCCTTTTGGCAAATGATGCTGATGAGATGAACTTAAGGTTATAGAAGGTGAGGATTCTGTTATGGCTAGGTGGGCTGAGCATTTCAGTGATGTTCTAAACAATGTGGTTAGTTCTACTCCCATTGTTAGCAGTGATGATAGATGCATTGGCAGCTTTAATGTTGGACCTCCTGATTTAGATTATGCTGATGATTTAGCCCTTTTGGCAAATGAATTTGATGAGATGAACTCTTTCATTTGAGCTGTTGATGAAACTGGTATAGAATAGGTTTGGTTATAAACAGGGAGAAAACTAAAGTGATGAAAATTGGTCAAGCAAGCTGTGATTCAGTTAATCTGAATGATGAATGGTTGCAGTCTTTAGCAGGTGTCACAATTTAATTATCTTGGGAACTATGTAACAGATAATTGTGATGTGCGGGATGAGATTAACACACAAATAGGGATTGCTACTGGAACTTTTGTGTGTGGAGAAATAGGCGTGCACACCTAAAGACTAAAATTAGACTTCCACTAATAAATCAGCACTTTGACATCGATTCCAAATTTAGGGGAACAATTGTCTTGAGCTGGGTGGGATACGAACCCAAGACCTCCTGATAACATGTCAGGTGCTCTGGGCACAGGTGCTCCAGAGCACCTGACATGTTATCAGGAGGTCATGGGTTCATATCCCACCCGGCTCAAGACAATTTTTCCTCTAAATTTGGAATCGACGTCAAAGTGCTGATTTATTAGTGGATGTTAAACAGTCAAGTTTATCTCATTATTTATCATAAAATTAGACTGTATAATAGTTTGGTTCTTTCTAGGGTTAGCTATAGTAATGAAACTTGGATACTGTGTAAACAAGATAACAGGAAACTAGATGCTTTTGATTCTAGATGCATACGCAGTATCTTGGGCATTAGGTGGTTTAACTTTGTAACTAATGATGTTAGGCAAAGGAGTCTGCAACCTCCTTTAAGCTGCATATTGTGCAAAGAGAGACTCCATTGGTTTGGCCGTGTTGCCCGCATGGATAAGTATAGATTGGTGAATAGGGTTATGAACAGTGTGCCTAAAGGCCTCTGAAAGAGGGGGAGACCTAGGATGTGGTGGGCATACAATGTCAAACAGGACCTTGTTAGAATTGGTGTGCAGTGGCCAGATGCAGCAGATATAGTTCAGGACAGATATGTTTGGATAACTAACTGCACGGTCTGGTTGGACTACCCCATGGCTGCTTGAGGAGGAGGATGATGAAGTTTAGAAACAGCTGAAATAACTTCAGCCAGTAATTCATCTATCCTCATTAAAATAATGGAAGTAGAACTAACTACATTGTTTAGAACATCACTGAAATGCTTAGCCAGAGTCTCCTAGATAGGAACGGACCTGGACGGCTAGGGAATCATGGGATTGCTTGCTAAAGGAGGGAGGTTTGAATCAGTTGGTAGCCACTTGTAGTGTGCTTGGTGCAAGTGTCATCTTAAAGTAAGTGTTTATAGTAAAATTTCTCTGCTGGATACCTCTTTCTCTCAAGAAGAGTTCAAGGATATAACTCCAAGATATTCAGGTAATTCAATTTATTATATATTTTGGTAGTTGTAAGTATATTGTTTTATGAAATTATAGGTGAGTATGATTGATCTCAAAGAATGCTTGTTCATGGTAGCCATGATGAAAGTTTAGCATTGTTTTTGTTAGCTACTTTTTTTTAGAAAATATTTTTGGGATAAGAAAAAGAACATAAATGTTTTATGTCTATTACTAGAGAATTAGTTTTATAATAATCACGGCAAAGTCTAACTAGAGGTCCTTATATATATATATGTGTCACTCACAATGAAAGTGATATAAGACAGCGAAAATCGAGTTTTGACTTGTACTACGATATGTACAGCTCTTGATGGTATCTTTTATATGGCAAAGTAGCATCAGTCAGTTTCAACCAGATTTTGCATGAGAGCAGCACTTTAGGAGCAGAAAATGCAAAACTACTTGTTTTGAAAAAATTGGTTTCTCTGACTTATACCACTTTCATTCTGAGTGACATATATATAGGATGGTGAAAGTGTATTGAACATTGCATCGATAATGGAACAAATTTTAAGCTTTGCAGTTTTTTAAACAGTTTTATAGGAAAATAAAATAGGAAAAAAAAACATAAATTTCAAACATTTCCAGTAATTATTTTCCAGTAGTTATTTTCTAGCTATATAGAATCTATATAGCATTCTATTTTTAGTAGAAATGCTATATAATTCTAAATCTAATCTATATTTAGAATTATATAGCATTTCTACTGGTACGAATGCAGTTAAAGCATAAATATTAAATCATTGTACTATTCTAAAGTAACATTTAAATAAGCTTATGTCAAGTTTTTTTTATTTGCAATTATTCGGAAGTAAATTTGAAGAAAAAAAAATTAATTGATATTATTGAATATTTCAACTTGTATTACATGTTAAACAGTGAAAGATTTGTTAATATCATGAGTTAAGATATATAATATGGATATTTTGCATTTCATCACTGAATAGTTATATAAAATATTTGGGTTTAGAAGTTACAGAGCTAATGTAGAAACATGACCTTTATATTTAAATGGCATAATTTTTTATGCATATCAAAATGAAAGTGACAAAATATATCTTATTTGCTGTTGGATATTTTCAAATGGGAATATTTCTAATGAAATCTAGTTTTCTTACAATCAAAAATTGGAAAATGTTCTTGCAGAAAAATCATATATAAATGTTACTTGCAAGTTTAGGAATTGTGCGTTATGAGTTCCGAACACTAAAGTTTATACGTATTGCTTTTAAGTTTATACATCGAATTTGGCTGTTACTTTACAAAATAAATTTTATTACAAAATATTGGTATCTTGTTTGATATTTGTGATTCAATCCACAAGTACATTTCATTGCTAAGAGTTACAGTTATTATATCATTTTGATTTGTTTACTGATATGTCATTTCAGTGTAATTTTATTCATTTCATTGACTATTTGAAGTAGGACTCATAGACAGTTGGGACTTTCTTGAAACTGTTAGGCTACCTTCTTCCTCTTTCTCTAAGATTTTAGAACAGTCATCTGAATCCTCTGTTACTTCTCGTTCATTGGACTTATCATCTCGAGGCTTCCATGGAAATTTAGTCCCACCAACTATTGATAATCACTCATCAAAAAGTTCTCTCTCTCTCTAGGGTTTCTTATTCTGTAAAATTCCCTTATAGTCTTTCTTACTAATCCGTAATCATTATCGTCTCTAGTAGAAATTACAACCTTCTCCACTGGGTTCTTAGAATCAGAAAGATGTTTTTTCAGTCCAGTACTACTTAGTTCGTATTTTGATAAAACAGTTCCTCCTCTAAAAGCACTTCATGTTTTAGGAAAATAATTAAGAAATATTTTTCTCCCTAAAGAAAGTTATCGTGCTGTTGACTACGTTAGTTATTAAAAAATTATTAAAATTAAAATAGTTAATGATATTTGAAAATTGGTTTTGGAATATTAGTAACAATATTGATATACTTAAACAATATTTACAAAATAGGCATAAGTGTTTATTATTATTATTTTAAAATTGTGATCTGACCTTCATGATTCATATCATGCTTCTGTGAGGTTATAACAACAAATCACTGTGCCATTAATACAGGATTCACACCACAGCCCTATAAGTTTCAGTATCACCATTGACCCAAAGGGATACCACTATTCTATCAACCTCTAGCATTTTTTTTGCATTCATTGGTTCATTATCATTCTAATATTTTCAACATACTTTATACAGTTAATTGGACCAATGTTATGCAGTAAATTACTCTTATTAAATAACAGTATTAAGGCATATGCATAAGACTGGCTTCAGAATGACAAAACTTTGGAATGATATAATTTTAGAACTGTATAAACCGGTTAACAAACTTTCAGATTTTTTTTTTAACCACTATTGTTCATAAATATGACATTGCATTTCATTTTTATTTATTAACTGTAAATCATGTCCCAAATTAGATAAAATTCTTATTGATTTAAGCATTACTTTCTTTGTGGAACAGTCAGTTGTTCCAGATATTGACAAAATTTTGATAGTTCCTGGCAAAGTATGTTGGAGTGAACTGGAGAATGTCTTGTCTCTAGCAAAATGTTACATTTTAGGTAAAACTGTTCCATCTCCTGATTACAATAGATCATTGCAATATTGTAATGCATTTCTGAAAGATGACTATGAAACAGAAAAATTTGATAGTGGTAAATTTGTGAGCAAATGCAGTTCTTTACTAAATCGAATTATAGTAAATTATACAGCAGTGATTTGATTGTCTTTGTCTATTCAGTATGCATCAAATCTCCAGCTTCTTACATTTACTTGTATGACACTAAAATGTTGCATCTTTCCTCTCAATTCCACTTAAGGCAACACAGGTAAATTGAAAGTCACTCTAGGTATTTTAACCAGTGAGAATAGAAACTATTTGAAAAATAAAATAAGGATCTTTCAGAACATGAAAAAGTGGTTAATTTGTTGATTGATGAGATATATGTGAAGTCTCAGGTAACATACAAAAATAAACAAATACTTGTTTTAACTGATAATCAGAGTGGTGAACAAGCAACTACTGTTCAAACGTTTATGTATTCTCCCATATTTTCAAAGAGCAAAGAGGTTTTATCATTAGTCCCTGTTACCAAAATGACTGTTCTATAGATTTGTTTCAAATGACAAAAATTATATTAAAATCAATGGAAGAGATAAGTTTTTCAATGTTATGTATAATAGCTGATAATAATAGGAACATGTTTGCCAAATTATCAGGAGGTAATTAGATAAAATACAAAATTACACATCCATTTGTGATATTTCACCCATTCACTTTTCCTTAACCAGTTTTGCTTTATTTATATTATATTTATCATTTTGGGAATTATTTCATTTTTTGGGCATCACAATCCTTGTTTCAAGCTTAGGAGTTGTGCATGCGCAACTCCGACCTTTTGATTAACCGCTAAATCGTATGTAGGACAGGACCTGTCTTGCATCATAACTAGCATGATTGTCATATTATGCAAATGTCTTTCCCAGTGTGCAATAGACGTGCTGACTTTGTTCGCCGCTTGTTATAGTAATGATGTTAAGTCACAGAGTTAAAATGACAGATTGAGAGTTAGTGGAGTGAGTTGTTGTGAGAGTAGTAGAGATGTAGGAATAAGAAGTATGTGTTGTGTAGTTAGAAGGAGTTGCTAGTCTACAATTTTTGTGTTCTACCATTGAGTTTGGTGAGTTGAATTTTTTGGAAATAAACTTTGTTATAGAAACTTTTCAATTTTTGCTATTTTTCTCTTGAGCAACGTTGATTGATTTTTGATTATATTTAAACTTTACAATCCTTTTTGAATTCTTACTCAATAAGTAACACCAGATATTATACATTAACGAACCCTATTTCAACTTTGGCAAGTTATTATTGCCTGGTTCCTTGATACAGCTATCCGGAATTTGAATAAAATTGGATCAGACAAAAGGTCCAACTTTAAAAATTAATAATCTTTGGAGCGTTACACATTTAATGTGTCAAAGAAATTATTTTTATTATTTGACTCTGTCCATTTGATTAAAGCAGTAAGAAATAATTGGATAAATCAAAAAAAATTATGTAAAAACATTCATTTTTCCATAGTTTAAAAATTCCTCTAATATAATGTATTCTTCATTTGCACTTTTACACAAAATTTATGATCAGGAGTGTGATAAACTGACAAAACTTGCTCCAAAATTAACATATAAATCCTTACATTCAACAAACATAGAAAAACAAAATGTAGAATTGGCATTAAAAATCTGTGGTGAAACAAATGTGGTTGACCTAAAAATGTTGAATCAAACCCAAAATGCAATTTGCAACACATGGGAAAACAGCTCTTTTTATAGAACTCATCATTAAGTGGTGGAACATAACGAATGTGAAAAATACTTCTAAGGGTAAGCATTTGCTTTTGCCTGACAGTGAACCATTTTTTTCTGTTAATAATAGATTCATTTTTCCAGAGGATTTTTTAACTTGGCTTAATAGCTGGTAAAATATGAAATAGAAGCCAAGAGAAAGTTGTCTATCAGAAGAAACATTTTTTGCTCTGAAGCGCATAGCACTTCCACAATGATTCTAATAGTTAAACATTTATTGGTAGACTACAAAGCACACTATGTTTAACAGGCAAATTTCAGACAGATAGTTTAGAAGCCAGATTTGGACAATATCGACAGATGTGTGGTTCAAATTATTATGCCTCTGTGCAGTAAATAGTTGAAGCTGAAAAAAATAGAATCAAAAGCATTCTTAAATTATTTTCTGAAAGATTATGTGACTTCACATACAAGTGAAGTCAAGTATTCTGATGTAGATTGTAGTATATTTGAATCAGTTTTAGATGATTTTCTAGTTTTTGATTCTATTTCTGACAATGATGTTCAGGTGTTAGCATACATTGATGGATTTGTGTCAAAAAACTAAAAGTATCTTGTGATATTTGCAAGTCTTTCATGACTCTTAAAAGGGATTTGTTAATTGACGAAAATTGTAAGACAAATAGTTTTGAATATATAGATATTCTTAACAGGGGAGGTCTAAAAATTCCCACAAATCATGTCATAAAAGCAATTTCTATATGCTTTTTGATATTTCAGAAATTGTTATTTGAGCCATTTGAATCAAGGTTTTTAAAACAGGGTTTAAATCAACATAACATTCTTCTACATCTCACCATATTATACTTGAATAATCGGAACATAGATAATATTTCCGATGAATGTAATTCTTGTAAACATTCACTGTCAGATTATATATTAAAAATTTTGAGTGTGTTCGGAAACATTTGTTTGAATAATTATGCTAAGAAGTGTAATGATAAACATAATAAGCAAAAAAGATGAAAAAAAGGTTAAAAAATTCAAATCTTGAAAAGATGAATATATGATGAAATATAGGCCAATGCTACTATGTTTATATTTAACATCTGTAACCAATATTTTTTAATGATATAAAAATACCTTTAAAAAAAGTATATACTGATATAATATTGTTAACAAATCATATTTTTAGCATTTCTGACCTAAACTTTATATCAAATGTTCATATTCTGATCACCTCATAGAAATTGTATATTCTTTTATCCAACCAATTTTGTAATTAGTACTTCCTCAAACTTTTTCCATAAACAAGGATTGAAAGTTTGAGTAAAGGGTTTAAGTACAACTTTGATTGAATTTTTCATGTTAATATCAGAGCATGTGAGATTATAGTTACCATTTTTATTAACATGAAACCATTGATTTGTAATCACCCATGAATTAAATGACAATTACAGTTTTAAATTGATATCACTATTGACACCATAAAATTTCTGGTAAATCACTCTTCCCATTTTGACTAAATTTATATTCAAAAGATCATCATGTAGATCAAACTATTTTCTAATTCTCCAAATCTTAGTGTTTTCTAAAAGTATCGTGAAATTCATACCTTGCTTTGCAAAAAAGAAATTTGTATTTAGCACTTACCTACTCAAAATGAGTCTAAATGATATTTCAGTCAAGATAGGAGGAGCTACTAATTCACTCTTGAATTAGTAAATGAAAATTTGGCAAAGTTTTCGATTGCAGTTTCATAAAATATGATTTATTTGTTAATAATATTACATCTCAGTACATTGATTTAGATGGTTTTTTTTAATTAATACACTTAAGAATTAAGAATAAAGTATTCAAGTACGCCTTATGTTAATGTCTTCCGAAATTAGGCTTAGAATCAATATTTACTATTGGTAACAATTTGTGTAATGATCTTGCGAATATACAGAAATATATTGAAATTTTAGTTCCTTCTATATGAGTTTATGTTCGACATTTGTAGCTTGGTAAACTGATATATTCAATACGTATTTCTTGGACAATTTATATGCATAATTATTGTTGAGCCAAAAAAAGTCTTGTAGGTAGAAATAGTATTATAGGAAGATAATTTTTCGTCATTAGTTGTTCTGATTTGAACAGTGTGGACACTTTTGTAGTACAAGGTTTTGTCTTTGTCAATATTTTTATTATTACATTAAAAAAAAATACCTCCTCAAGCAGCTGCTTGCCACAGAGGTCTGACAGGAGCCTGTCAGTTTAATATGCCATAGTAGAGGGATCTGTGAGGATGGTTGGTCCTCAGCAGATTTTTTTCCCAACTGCACACAGTGTTACCCAGGTGGTCACCTTCCCAGGTACTGACTGAGCCCAAATTTGCTTAACTTCAGTGATCTGACGAGAACCACTCTTGTTTGCTGCATGGAATCTCCTTGCTTAGCATATGGTGGTCATATACCAATTATGTCATAATCATCCAGCGAGATACGTATAAAAGGCAGATGACAGCTATGTTAAGCGCTGAGATAATAGTAAGTTTGCAAAATGCATCACTCCAAGAGCATGTAAGGGGAGTTAACTTTTAAAGTTTTAATGTTTTAAAGTTAAGCATTGATATTCTTTTAGAAGTTTTTATAAAGTCTTTGTTAATCATTAACAACATTCATAAGAGTGGGTGGTCTAAACATCCAGCTATGTCCACTACATTAAGTGAACATCAAAGAGTGCATTATATAAGGACTAGTAATGCCTGGAGAAATTAGAAGATATAAGCCTATAGCAGATTGTAGCATCAAGCAGAGGTATTCTTCTTAAAAACTGCATAACATCAAACAGAAATCTTCCAAAGCCATTGTACTAGATAACATGGACTGTGGTAACTCTAATTTATCATTCTCTTGATTGCCTTTACACTAAGATAAAGGTTATAAGATAAACATATAGCATGTTAAACAAAGTAATGATGAAGCTGAGATTAATGACAGAAGGGCTTATCCATAAGGCTGAATCTGTAATAGCTTTGTTAAACACCCCATAAAAAAAATAAAAAGAAAAACTCCCTCAAGCAGCTTCTTGCCACAGAGATCTGATAGGAGCCTGTCAGTTTATATGCCAGAGTAGAAGGTCTGAGAGGATGGCAGGACCTCGGCAAAAAAAGGACACATACATCCATGCCTTACCCGGGTCTCGAACCCAGGTCCCTTAGATCAGTAGCAAAGCATGCTAACCACTCGGCCACGGGACAGCACACAACACACCCCATACTTGTGATGAATTTCAAAGACCTTATTATGTAATACAGCTTTAATCGTGATTAAATTGATATTTATAGTAGCTGTGGTTTAATTATTTAATAAAGTGATTTCAAACATTTTTGTTTGTCAAATTGTGAAATATATCTCACTTTGTTTTATTACTGAATTTTACTTGTACTGCAGGAAACTAGCGGTAGTTGTCTACAGAACTGGTTCCCACCCTTTCCAAATCCCGCCGTATAGCCGTCGCAACCTGTTGCTATCTAGGAGGCTCTGCTCAGCCCACCTAGTCATGACAGAATCCTCTCCTATAACCTTAGCTTGTTTATCCTTCAATCCCTGTATACCTGTCCGTTTTCTCACAAAACATTAACTTTCTGGTACAGCTCCCTGCTGCTGTCAGCCAAAGATTTTTATCAGCTGCTAACTGATGCTTTACATGTTTATTAAGCTCACTGTAATGCTTTCTATTAGAACTAGTAAGGTATTGATTAAAGACATTCCTGCAGTTCTTTCTAAAATAAGCTGCAGTGCCTTATCACTCAAATAATTTTGCCTCCTCTAGCTGCAATGTCTCCTACAGGTAAGTAAACTCAATGGATTCAGAATAACTAACACTTATTACCAACACCTCGACATACATAAGTACACACGGGTTTCACCCGATGGGTTGCATAAGAATATGATTGATTATATATTAATTAACAGCAAATGGGCTAGTTCTGTTAGGAATACCAGGTCATATAGGGGAGCTGAAATTGGATCTGACCATTACCTTGTTAAAAGTGTCTTGCAACTTAAACTTAAAAAGTGTTGTGCTAGGGTTAAAAAATTTACTTTTAATACTGAAGCTCTTAAAGACCTAGTTATAGCCAAAGATTACCATGATAGGTTACTTAGTCATTATGACAGTCATGGTATGCTTACTACTGAAGTTGAGGAAGAATGGGATCATTTTAAACACGCTTTTTTTGGACACTAACAGTACTCTTTTAGGAAAAAAGGAGTAGAAGAGACAGAATTATCTGAGTTGATAAGGCACTTGAGCTTATTTCGGAAAGAAAGAACTGCAGGAATGTCCTTAATCAATACCCTACTAGTCCTAATAGAAAGCATTACAGAGAACTTAATAAATGTGTAAAAGATCAGTTAGCTGCTGCTAAGAATCTTTGGCTTGATGGTTTGGCTGACAAAGCCAAGGAAGCAGTTAGACAGCACAACAGCAGAGAGCTGTACCAGATAGTTAATGTTTTGTGTGTAGAAAACGGACAGGTATACAGGGATTGAAGGATAAACAAGGTAAGGTTATAGAAGGTGAGGATTCTGCCATGGCTAGGTGGGCTGAGCATTTCAGTGATATTCTAAACAATGTGGTTAGTTCTACTCCCATTGTATGCAATGATGATAGATGCATTGGTGGCTTTAATGTTGGCCCTATAACACACTCAAGTTATTTTGGCTGTTTCTAAACTTAAACTTCATAAATCCCCAGGGGTAGATGAAATTACTACGGAAATGCTTAGAGCTGGGAATGTTTCGGTTACCACTTGGATGACTGAAATTCTGAATATCTTGTATCATAAAGGCATGGTTCCTAAGGATTTTACCAGAGCTATTGTTATCCCTATTTTCAAAAAAGGTGATCGCAGTTCTTGTGATAACTATTGGGGTATTAGCCTACTCTCTGTTCCAGGTAAAGTTCTTTCCATGATTGTGCTTAATAGAATTAAGAATCTGATTGACAGTCAATTGCGTGATGAGCAATGTGGATTTAGAAGTGGTAGGGGATGTATGGATCAGATATTTTCACTTAGGCAGATTCTTGAGAAATCTTTAGAGTTTCAGAAACCTTTGGTTGCTAGCTTTGTTGATTTCAAAAAAGGCCTTCGACTCTGTTGATCATCATAATTTGTGGTTGATTGTGAAATCATATGGTATACCAGACAAGTTAGTTAACATAATGAAAGCTCTCTATAATAACACTGAGTTGTGTGTGAGAGTTGGTAAGGCTTGTAGCAATTGTTTTAGCATTACTTCTGGTGTTCGACAAGGGTGCATTTTGTCTCCTTTTCTTTTTAGCTTGGTTATTGATTATATTATGCGAAATTTACTTCAAAGGAAAGATTTTGGCCTTAAATGGACTGGAGATATGAAAATTTCTGATTTAGGTTATGCTGATGAATTTAGCCTTTTGGCAAATGTTGTTGATGAGATGAACTCTTTCATTTGAGCTGTTGATGAGACTGGCAGTAGAGTAGGTTTGGTTATAAACAAAGAGAAAATTAAGTGATGAAAATTGGTGAGGCAGACTCTGATTCAGTTAATCTGAATGGCTGCAGTCTTGAGCAGGTGTCACAGTTTAATTATCTTGGGAGCTATGTAAGAGATAATGGTGATGTGCGGCATGAGATTAACAGACGAATAGGGATTGCTTCCGGGACTTTTAAGAATCTATGGAGAGTGTGGAGAAATAGGCGTATACACCTAAAGACTAAAATTAGACTGTATAACAGTTTGGTTCTTTCTAGGGTTAGTTTTGGTAGTGAAACCTGGACATTCTGTAAACAAGATAACAGGAAACTAGATGCTTTTGATTCGTGATGCTTACGCAGTATCTTGGGCATTCATCATCATCATCATCATCCTCAAGCAGCCATGGGCTACGGAGGTCCAACCAGACCGTACAATTTAGTTCTCCACGCAAGTCTATCCTGAGCTACATTTACTGCATCTGGCCACTGCACACCAATTCTAACAAGGTCCTGTTTGGCATTGTCTGCCCACCGCATCCTAGGTCTCCCCTTCTTTCTGAGGCCTTTAGGCACACTGTTCATAACCCTATTCGCCAATCTATAATTATTCATACGGGCAACATGGCCAAACCAACGGAGTCTCTCTCTGCACAATATGCTGCTTAAAGGAGGTTGCAAACTCGTTTGCCTAACCTTATCATTAGTTACAAAGTTGAACCACCTAATGCCCAAGATACTGTGTAAGCATCTGGAATCAAAAGCATCTAGTTCCCTGTTATCTTGTTTACAAAGTGTCCAAATTTCACTACCATAACTAACTCTAGAAAGAATCAAACTATTATACAACCTAATTTTAGTCTTTAGGTGTATACGCCTATTTCTCCACACTCTCCATAGATTCTTAAAAGTCCCGGCAGCAATCCCTATTCGTCGGTTAATCTCATGCTGCACATCACCATTATCTGTTACATAGCTCCCAAGATAATTAAACTGTGACACCTGCTCAAGACTGCAACCATTCAGATTAACTGAATCACAGCCTGCCTGACCAATTTTCATCACTTTAGTTTTCTCTTTGTTTATAACCAAACCTACTCTACTACCAGTCTCATCAACAGCTCGAATGAAAGAGTTCATCTCATCAACATCATTTGCCAGAAGGGCTAAATCATCAGCATAATGTAAATCAGAAATTTTCGTATCTCCAGCCCATTTAAGGCCAAAATCTTTCCCTTGAAGTGAATTTCGCATAACATAATCAATAACCAAACTAAAGAGAAAAGGAGACAAAATGCACCCTTGTCGAACACCAGAAGTAATGCTAAACCAATTGCTACAAGCCTTACCAACTCTCACATACGACTCAGTGTTATTATAGAGAGCTTTCATAATGTTAACTAACTTGACTGGTATACCATATGATTTCACAATCAACCACAAATTATGACGATCAACAGAGTCGAAAGCCTTTTTGAAATCAACAAAGCTAGCAACCAAAGGTTTCTGAAACTCTAAAGATTTCTCAAGACTCTGCCTAAGTGAAAATATCTGATCCATACATCCCCTACCACTTCTGAATCCACATTGCTCATCACGCAATTGACTGTCAACCAGATTCTTAATTCTATTAAGCACAATCATGGAAAGAACTTTACCTGGAACAGAGAGTAGGCTAATACCCCTATAGTTATCACAAGAACTGCGATCACCTTTTTTGAAAATAGGGATAACAATATCTCTGGTAAAATCCGTAGGAACCATGCCTTTATCATACAAGATATTCAGAATTTCAGTCATCCAAGTGGTAACCGAAACATTTCCAGCTCTAAGCATTTCTGTAGTAATTTCATCTACCCCTGGGGATTTATGAAGTTTAAGTTTAGAAACAGCCAAAATAACTTCAGATTGTGTTATAGGGCCAACATTAAAGCCACCAATGCATCTATCATCATTGCAAACAATGGGAGTAGAACTAACCACATTGTTTAGAATATCACTGAAATGCTCAGCCTACCTAGCCATGACAGAATCCTCACCTTCTATAACCTTACCTAGTTTATCCTGCAATCCTTGTATGCCTGTCCTTTTCTACCACATAAAACATTAACTATCTGGTACATTTCTCTGCTGTTGTGCTGTCTAACTGCTTCCTCAGCCAAGCCATCAAGCCAAAAATTCTTGTCAGTAGCTAACTGATCCTTTACACGTTTATTAAGCTCTCTGTAATGCTTCCTATTGGGAGTAGTAGGGTATTGATTAAGGACATTTCTGCAGTTCCTTCTTTCTGAAATAAGCTCAAGTGCCTTATCACTCAAATAATTCTGCCTCCTCTGCTCCTTTTTTCCTAAAAGAGTACTGTTAGTGTCCAAAAAAGCATGTTTAAAATGATCCCATTCTTCCTCAACTTCAGTACTAAGCATACCATGACTGTCATAATGACTAAGTAACCTATCATGGTAAGCTCTGGCTATAACTGGGTCTTTCAGAGTGTCAGTATTTAAAGTAAATTTTTTAACCCTAGCACAACACTTTTTAAGTTTAAGTTGCAAGACACTTTTAACAAGGTAATGGTCAGATCCAATTTCAGCTCCCCTCTATGCCCTGGTATTTCTAACAGAACTAGCCCATTAGCTGTTAATTAATATGTAATCAATCGTATTCTTATGCAGCCCATCAGGTGAAACCCATGTGTACTTATGTATGTCGCGGTGTTTGTAGTAAGTGTTAGTTACTCTGAATCCATTGAGTTTACTTACCTGTAGGAGACGTTGCCCATTGCAGCTACCAATACCAAAAGGGCCAATCACCCCTCCCCAAAGGTCAGAGTCAGTACCAACTTTGGCATTGAAGTCACCAAGAACAAGGGTAATATCTCCTTTCTTGACAGAATTCAAAATATCCTGAAGTTGTTCATAAAACCTATCTGTCTCATCCTCATCGGCATCCTCAGTATATCCTCATCGGCATCCTCAGAATATCACTGAAATGCAGAATTTCAGTGGTATTCTGAGAATTCAGAATGTTTTGTGTGGTAGAAAACAGACAGGTATACAGGGATTGAAGGATAAACAAGGTAAGGTTATAGAAGGTGAGGATTCTGTCATGGCTAGGTGGGCTGAGCATTTCAGTGATATTCTGATGATGCCAATGAGGATACTCAATAAAGATTCATAGATATGAATTATTCATTCTGCTGTTATGCCCCCTATTCCCAGATAGGGGGCATAACAGCAGAAAACATTGAGGTCTTTAATGCTTGTCTGAAATTTGCGGTAAGAAACCTTTCATTAATGCACTCATATCCTAGAAGAGCATCACTAGCGTGTCTGCTGAGAAGCAGACCCACGCCTTGGTGACGCTTATTGTAGTCCCTCCCTGAAAGGAGAAATTTAAGATTATTTTTAAGAATCTGACCTTTATCTGTCCATCTGGTCTCTTGCAAGCCAAGAATATCTAAATTATAATGGTGGAATTCTTGTGTGAATACATCAAGAGAAAAAGCTCTGTGCAGAGACCTCACATTCCAACTACCTATGGAGAGAAAATGGTTACTAGGATGTTTAAAGAAACTATGTTTATTGAGAGAGGGAATGCCGACAATATCAAACAGCCCCCTAATCGCAGACATGGGGCAAAGACCTGTTCCCCCACCACTAAATGCTGAAGCCATCTACACTGGAAGACTTCCTCCAATGTAGAATTTGACGATGCCAATAGAAGCAAAGAGTTCAGGTGCCTGCGATGACTTCTGCTCAGGATTATCCACCAGCTGATAAACATATCCTGTGAATCTATTCACTTGGGGCTGTCAACCCACAAACAAACAGAAAACACAGCGGAAGATTTTCCCTCCACAGAAGCCCACCAGTGCAGCAAAATCAGGATCCATAATCAAGCTCAGAGCCATATATCTGTCCAGTCCAGTGTGTTTATATGGTCAGCACCAGGACCCTGTGTGGTTGACTCCTCAGCAGGGTAGAAAAAAATGAAAAGTAGCCATAGTTGTCCAGATCAGTAGGCCACACTAATCTGGCAGCCCTCCCCTTCTGTTGACTTCCACAAGAGAGTATAGGTGGTTCAACTTTGTAACTAATGATGGGGTTAGGCAAAGGAGTTTGCAACCTCCTTTAAGCAGCATATTGTGGAGAGAGAGACTCCGTTGGTTTAGCCATGTTGCCCGTATGGATAATTATAGATTGGCGAATAGGGTTATGAACAGTGTGCCTGAAGGCCTCAGAAAGAAGGGGAGACCTAGGATGCGGTGGGTAGACAATGTCAAACAGGACCTTGTTAGAATTGGTATGCAGTGGCCAGATGCAGTAGATGTAGCTCAGGACAGATAGGCTTGGAGAACTAAATTGCACGGTCTGGTTGAACCTCCATAGCCCATGGCTGCTTGAGGATGATGATGCTCCCTTTTACCTAAAAGAGTACCTTTAGTTTCAAGAAAAGCCTGCTTAATATGGTCCCAGTCTTCGACTTCAGTAGTAGGCAAACCATGACTTTCATAATGACTAATAACCGATCATGGTAAGCTTAAGCTATAATTGGGTGTTTCAGATCTTCACTGTTAAAAGTAACTTTTTTAATGTTAATGCAGCACTTTTTAAGTTTAAATTGTAAGACACTTTTATCAATGTAATGATCAGATCCAAATTCAGCTCCCCTATATAACCTGTATTCCTAACTGAACTACTAACCCATTTGCAGTTAATATATAATCATATTCTTATGCAGACCATCTGGTGAAACCCATGTGTGTATTTATGTATGTTGCAGTGATTGTAATAAGTATTAGCCATATTCATACCATTAAGTTTACTTACCTGTAGGAGACATTGCTCATTACCAATTTAGCAACTAATGCCAAAGGGACCTGTCACCCCTCCCAACTGGGTCAACATTGAGATTTTTGTTTTCAAAATTCCCACAATCAAGTCATCTCCAGAACCTCCTTGCTCTGCCGGAGTCTGAATGGGCACGTGTGCCTCTGGCAACCTTCCAGGGCCTCATTGTGTCCATGCCACACCATTTCGCTGCTGTCATCTGGGCCAAGGGTGGTTATTCCCATTATTAGGTAGGTGGTCATATTATTCTAATATGACTTTGTATAACCTAATGTAATGTTAAATAATATCCCCAACAACTTGTAAAGTGACCATCTGATGTAGCATAGCCCTAAAAGATCGATAACTCAGCCTATAGGAAAATCAATAATTTACGGAAATAAATCTACTGAAATAAAAATGAAGGTTAATACTGGCTAGAAGCATGGTGCCATTATCCTATATCCCAGGACTCGTAGAACCACTTTATTGCATGTGGGAGAAATAACTAGGTCACTGCACTCACTTGCCGACATACTTTACACTGCAGGGAACTTTGGAACATAAACTCTGCTTGCTTTCTCTTTCTAAGAAAACTCACGTTATTTACAGTTTCAGTTTTAAGTGCTGGAAAGACATGGAATGCTGGGATAAAATATATATATAAATATTTATAAATAGCCCCTCAAGCAGCTGCTTGCCACAGAGGTCTGACAGGAGCCTGTCACTTTATATGCCACAGTAGAAGATCTGAGAGGATGGCAGGACCTCAGCAGAAAACAATACGAACATCCATGCCGTATCCGGGGCTCGAACCCAGGTCCCTTAGATCAGTAGCCAAGCGCACTAACCACTCGTCCACGGATGGCAAATCTATAAATGATAAAAATAATTTTGGGAATACTAATATTGGTTTATGGCAGAAAAGAGTGTGAAACTTAAAAAAAAATAGTGATACATACTTCGTAATTACTTCCAAAATATTCTGTTTAAAAAAAAAGTGTTAACTTTTAGATTTTAAAAATTTAAGGAAAAATATGTTGATAATAGCTCGAATCAAATTTGTGATCAGAACGTTTCTTCAGCAAAGAGGAACATTAACAAGCAAATTGGCAATACTGTTTAGCACTTCTGGGAAATGGCAATCAGATGGCTTTAACAAATTATTTATATTATAATAAAATATACATCAAATGAAAAATGAAAATATTATTTTTCAAACTTGAATTGCATATTTTTAAAAGATATATCTAAGAAAATTTTCAAATGGCAATTTAAAAAATTGTAATTTTAAGTGTTGTACAAAAGACATTGATGTCCTTGACCTCACATTGTGGATTCCGTCAACTTCTATATTCGATGGTGACCCAGGAAGAGTTAATTATATTTTTCCATGAAAAGTTTATTCAAGATTGAATGGAATATTTTATTGTGAAAAACAGCTTCTCATGCTGAAATTATTATCCCAAATGCACTATATCACTGGGAAAGCATAAAAACTGAGATGTAGCTGTTGAAAGAGTTTAAATTATTTTTGATAAAATTTAAATAAGAGCAGTGCAGCAAAACTGCACGAGTCACATTTTTTTAAAATGTGACTCGTGCAGTTTTGCTGCTCTTATTAGTAGAATTGTACTCTTATTTTATCAGTTGCAGTTTCGTATGTTCTTTGCTTGAAATTTTGCCAGATATAATCATGGCAAAATATCTGTTTTGCTTTTTATTGTCAGACTTTTGCAAATGAATGACAGAAATATATTTTTTTTTGCATAAATTCAGAAAAGCTTAAATTTGAAAGTATGAAACATTATTAGCTTTATCTTTCACATTGCACCGACCAACATATTCATTTTAAAATTACTATCAGTTGATCATCCTGTTTTTCTACGCTTACATCGAAAATTGTGTTCAAGGCATGGAAAGGGTTAACCTTCATTCTTACTCTTGACCCCCTCGGTGTGAGTGCCTGTACGCGGTGAGGGGGACCACCCTGTGAAGGTTCCACTGGCTCGGTTACCTTCACAGGGTTCTAAACGCTTGCCCGTGTGTTTGCCGTACGCGGAGACCCGTGTCCCGGGAAAGGAGGATCCCGGTAGTTGCTCGGGGGGGTCCCCGTCTTCTCTCCTCAGCTCATGACTGGTACGGTCCCCATTGGCTGTCTTGCCATTGGGGAGCCTGTCTGTCGCAGGGCTGGGCAGCGGATTCCGGGGCCTCTGCTTGCGGTAAACGAGCTCCTGGGGTCTTCCACCCCAGGAGCAATCGGCTGGTGGGCAGGTCTTGCTAGGGTCAACCGTGCAGAGCGGTGAGTAACCTTGTCCACGGTCCGGGTACAGGTTTGCAAGTTTTCTCACAGATTATTTTCCTTTTGTCGTTATCCTTTCTTTGTGAGACCAGTTTGGCAATTCACAATTTTGATATTTTTTGCTTTGTTTCTTTTGTGTAGAACATTTTTGTTCTGCACATTTCACATTTCATTTTCCTTATATTTATTTGTGAGGGCTTGGCTCACTGTCTGTGAGGGTATAGTGCATACGTAGCCCTGGCGCCCGACTGGGCGGCCCCTTGTTGGGCTCCTTGGAGGGTGGGGACAGTGGGCACTGAACCACACAAAAAAAAAATGATGAAAATAATGCGATCAATGCTGCTAAGAGGGCTCACCATGAGCCCCCATCTTCCTCATTGTCTCCGTTATCTCTGCCGTCGTCTTCTGTGTCTTCGTTCCTGAAGTTCCTGATCATCCACTCCACAGGTTATCAGGTGCTTGGGGACATGTCCCCTTTCTTTGTGAACAAAGGTTTGAAAGGTCTTGCGGGAGAGCCGAAATCTGTCAAGCGCTTACGATCTGGCGACTTACAAGTTGAGACCACTTGTTGTAAACATTCAGAACTACTCCTTAAGGTTACACAGATTGGTGGGGTGGCTGTTGAGGTCACTCCCCACAAAACTCTGAATTCCTCACAGGGTGTGATCACTGAGTGGGGCCTCCTCAAAGTCACTGAGGAAGAAATTCTCCCGGAACTTGCACCTCAAGGAGTAACAGCGGTCCATCAGGTTTCGACACGCCGTGATGGGTTGGGTTGTTATACCTCTGAGCGGCACTTTTTTGCACACCCATGGGCTAAATGGCCAGGTCACATGGACCCCGAAGGCTCAGAGAAGGTTGGGGGAGGGGACCCACTGGAACAGCTGTTGGGAGACAGATGGTAGCCAGATGGGTTGCTGGGAGACAGATGCCTGTTGGGAGACAGATGGTAGACAGATGGTCAAGGCCATCCAGCGTGTTCTTTAACGTGCACAGGGTATGGCTCTCCCACACACGGGGCCACGTCTTAACGTCCCATCCGATGGACGGCAGCCTTTCCAAGCCCATCGGTGTTCCCTACTGACCGTGGGCAGGGCGGGGAATTTTGCGGAGATAAATTTCAACGCTGACCCAGCTGGGACTTGAACCTGGGAACTACAGATTACGAGTCTGGCGCGCTACCGACTGAGCCACCCCAGTACCACCGTGATGGGAAATTGGCACCCACCCGGGTACTGATTGTCACATTTAACACGAAACGCCTGGCTTCTTCCATCAAGGCAGGCTATTTGCATTGTGAGGTACGGCCATATATACCGAACCCTCTGCGCTGTTTTCAGTGTCATATACAGTCATGCCTGCACAGCTTGCCGGAGCAAGCCCACCTGTGCTCGCTGTGGCAGTAAGGATCATCTTGATTCTGACTGCACAGCAGAAAAGGCATGCTGTGTGAACTGCAGTAGCGAACATCCGCCGTACTCCCGCAACTGTCCGAAGTGAAAGGAGGAAAAGGAGGTACAACGCTTGAAAGTTATGAACAATATCTCATACGCTGAAGATCTCGTCTCGCAGCTGCCATCCCCCTTCCTCATTATGGGGGGACCTCAATGGACACAGTCCACTTTGTGGCAGTGCTGACACCAACGGGAGGGGGCGGGGTCCAGTAGCAGTGGCTCCTGGATCCTTCTCTCTCCCTGTTGAACACCGGTGTCAGTACTTACTTTCACTCCCCAACCCGCTCTTTCACTGCCATTGACCTTACCATCTGCTCCTCCTCGATCCTTCCACTCTTTACATGGGAGGTCGCGGACAACCCGTATGGAAGCGATCGCCTCCCTGTGGTGTGCACCATCTCCCATGGGGGACCTTGTAGCTTTTCTCGCGGTGGAGACTTGATTGGGGTGGTTTCGAGCTGCTCTCTGAGCTCGATGACCACTCTGTCAGCCAGGAGCCAATCAATGTGGCAGTAGTGGAGATAACGGACTGTATCGTAGATGCAGCTGCATCAACAGTTCCTCAAACTTTTACATGGTTTCCTCGCTTTCCGAAATCATGGTGGAATCCAGACTGCACCGCAGCTCGTAAGGCTCAGAAAAAGGCTTGGTGGGGTGTTTCGGAGATATCCGATGTTCCCCAACCTCGAAAAGTTCAAACGTGCCAGGGCAAAAGCTCGTTTCCTCCGACGCCAGAGCCAGAAGGAATCTTTGATCAAGTATACGTCTTCTATCACCCGCACGACCAGTTCTAAGGTCATGTGGGATAAAGTCTGGAAGATGGGTGGGAACTACATGTCCCACTCGTTATTGATCCTGGAGCACAATGGACAGGCAATTATTGATCCCAAAGCAATTGCCGACACTCTGGGGGATTCATTCTCCTCCATCTCTTCTTCCTCTTACTCCCCCAAGTTTCTGGCCCAGAAGGGCAGGGCGGAACGCTCTCCGCTGTCTTTCCACTCGAATGGCCTGGAGCCTTACAAAGGCCATTCACAGTGGAGGAGCTTCGCCTTGCTCTGCACTCTTCTTGTGCCTCTGCTGTAGGGCTGGACAATGTCCATTATGCATGCTCCAACATCTTTCACCATCGAGTAAGGATCGGCTGCTCCATCTCTTCAATCGCATTTTTCTCGAGGAGCAGTTTCCAGACTCCTGGCGGGAGGCCATCGTCTTGGCTTTCCCAAAGCCGGGAAAGGATTCCAAGATTCCATCTAATTATCGTCTCATTGCATTGACGAGCTGCGTGAGCAAGGTGTTGGAAAGAATAGTAAATGCCAGACTCATCTGGTATTTAGAACATCACAACCTTCTTTCCAACACCCTGTGTGGCTTTCGCAGGCAACGGTCAACTCTTGACCATCTGATACGCCTCGAATCGCTATCAGAGACTCATTTTTACGTATAGAGCACCTGGTGTCAATTTTCTTCGACATCGAAAAAGCGTACGACATGGCTTGGAGATTCGCCATTCTTCGTGACCTTCACAGCTTTGGCTTGATAGGTCACATGCTGATCTTCATCTCCAACTTCTTATCGACACATTCTTTTCGTGTCCGTGTCGGTAACACTGTTGCTGCCGTACCCCCAAGAACAGGGGGTGCCACAAGGCTGCGTTCTGAGTGTTACGTTTTTCGCTGTCAAGATTAATTCTATAACTAGACAACTTCCTCCATCATTAGGCAATGCCCTCTATGTTGATGACTTTAGCATCTTTTGCTCTTCGTCCAGCATGAGGGTCATTGAAAGACAACTGCAAATTGCCCTGAACAATCTTTCGGTTTGGGCGACATCAAACGGGTTTCGGTTCTCCCCACAGAAGACCGCTTGTGTGCACTTTTGCCACAAGCGTAATCTTCACCTGGATCCCGAGCTGCGACTCGGGGATAACATCATTCCAGTTGTGGTGGAGACCAAGTTTCTCGGTCTCATATTCGATCGTAAATTGACCTTATTACCTCAGATACGTCATCTCAGGTCCAAGTGCATGCTGGCATTGAACGTCGTCAAGGTCCTCTCCTCCCTTTCTTGGGGGGCGGACCGATGTTCTTTGCTCCGCCTGTACCGTGCACTTGTTCGATCGAAACTGGACTACGGATCCCAGGTGTACGACTCGGCCCGGGATTCGGTGGTGAAGGTGCTGGACCCCCCTACATCATCAGGCTCTCCATGTTTTCATGGGAGCCTTCCGCACCTCACCTGTCCAGAGTCTTTACGTTGAGACCGACGAACTTTCTTTATCTCTTCGCCATCAGCAGTTGTCCCTACAATATGCATCTGAATTGCAATCCCTGCCTGGCCATCCCACTTGGAACTGCGTTTTCAGTCCGAAGTGGGAAATACTTTACACTAATCGGCCGACTACCATTCATCCATTTGGTTTGCGAGTCCGAGGCTACCTCAGAGACATCAACACCAGTCTCGATAGCATTGCACAGTCGACAGCTGATCCACCATGGCTCACTGTTTCCCCTTCCTGTGATTTTTCCCTGTGCAGGACGGGGAAGGCCTTTACACCCGACTGTGTACCAGCAACTCTTTGCCAACCATCGTGCTGAGCACCTGGACTTCTTGCCTGTCTTTACAGATGGCTCGAAGTCCAGCACATCAGTGGGATTGGCCATGGCCTGCTGTGATGTAATCATTGCAGACCAGATCCCACTGCAGTGTTCCATCTTCACTGTGGGGCGGGGGTGGCTCAGTCAGTATGGCACCAGACTCGTAATCTGTTGTTCCCAGGTTCGAGTCCCAGCTGGGTCAGCGTTGAGATTTATCTCCGCAAAATTCCCCGCCCTGCCCACAGTCAGTAGGGGACACTGATGGGCTTGGAAAGGCTGTTGTCCATCGGATGGGACGTTAAGCATGGCCCTGTGTGCGGGAGAGCCATACCCTTTGCACGTTAAAGAACATGCTGGATGGCCTTGACGGGAGGCTACCATCTGTCTCCCAACAGCTGTTCCAGTGGGTCCCCTCCCCCAACCTTCTCTGAGCCTTCGGAGTCCATGTGACCTGGCCATTTAGCCCATGGTGTGCAAAAAAGTGCCGCATAGAGGTAAAACAACCCAACCCATCTTCACTGCAGAGTTGCATGCTATCAGCCTCGCCTTCGACCACGTGGCGACTAAGCATCATCGTCGGTGTGTGCTTTACACCGACTCGCTTAGCTTGCTACAGGCTTTGATCTCGGTGAGGCATCGGCCTCACCCTGTTCTCTCCATCATCTGGCAGCAACCACCACGATTCTCTTTTGTTGGGTGGCCAGTCATGTCGGAATCAGGGGTAATGATTTGGCAGATTCTGCTGCTAGGTCAGCCATGCCCCTATCAGACTCTCCGTTGCCGGTTCCCTATCTGGATTTCCGGCAGCATTTTACCACCGAGCTCTGGGGACAGTGGCAGAGATCTTGGTCAGAACAGCTTACCAACAAGCTCTTTGAGATCAAACCTATCATCGAACCATGGCAGTCTTGTTACTGCAGGAATCGTTAGGAGGAAGTTGTACTTGCTCGGCTCCGCTTAGGTCATTCGTATATTACATCTACGTTCTTCATTCGTTTCTTCTACGGGTGGACGACGTACCTAAGTGCGAGTTTTGTGACATCATTTTAACTATCAAACACATTTTAATATCATGTCAATGTTTTAACATCGAACGTCGTATGTTTTGTAACTTTCACGATTTTACGTTTGAGCCCCTCACACTCGGACATCTTTTATCAGATCATTGTCGTTTTAATGCTGTTTTTCAATTTTAAAATATACTGGATATTTTAATCGCTTGTAGTTTTACTCCCTTTTTATTACTCTATATTTTTAACCCAGTTTGCTTACAGCTGGGTTATTGTTATGTTTTTATTCTTATAACATATTTTTACAATTGTTCATTGTTGCTCTGCATGTTCTATTTTACTGAAATCTATTTTTCTGTTGGTCTTTGTAGTTTATTTTTAACTTTGGTTAAGAGGTAACATGATTTTTATCCTTTTACCTTTTGGACATATGTTTGGCGCATTATGGCCTTAGTTGCTAATGTGCCAATAAACCCAAATCAACCAACCATCTTACTCTTGATTTGAGTAATGTTTTACGTTTTAAACCTAATGGGAAGAATACCAATGGTTTCACCAAATGGAAAGAACACACGTTTCACTGTTTGTTGAACTTTTCAGAACCCAGCTCTGATAAATGGGACTTTAACTCAAAACATATTGTTTACTTTTACCCAGCTCTCCAGAACTGGATCTCTTTTTCTTGTTGCTAGACAGAAGGGTCCTGCCAAAATGTTGATCTTTGCTCCTCTCACCCTAGCATAGCTCCCTTCAATTGAGTCTGTGGACCTTAATCCTATTCTATTAAGAACTTATGGTACAAGATTAGTTTTGAAATTTTAAAAAGTAGGCCTTCAAATAAGCCCGAGTTAATTGAACCTTTGGTGTTTTCTGCTAAACACAACATTACATAATAACTACTTCTGAAATTTAAGCCAAAAAAAAATCTAGTAGGCATAGATTTGCTTCTCAGCAGACGCTAGTGATGTTCTTCTAGGATGTGAGTACATTAATGAAAGGTTTCTTACAGTTAAATTTCAGACAAGCATTAAAGACTTGAATGTTATCTGTTATGCCCCCACTGAGGATGCCATTGAGAATGAGAACAATAGGTTTTACATACAACTTCAGGATGTTTTGAATTCTATCAAGAAAGGAGAGAGTAACCTTGTTTTAGGTGACTTCAATGCACAGTTGGTAGTGACTCTGACCTTTAGGGAAGAGTGATAGGTCCCTTTGGTTTTGGTAGCTGCAGTGGCAATGTCTCTTATGATAAGTAAACTTAATGGTTTGAGAATAACTAACACTTGTTGTGATGATCCACCCATTCACTTTTACTTTTTCTTAACCAGTTTTACTTTATTTACATTATTTATCAATTTGGGGATTATCTTCAATTGGATTTACCACATTTCTCTCACCCAAGCCGCTAAAGGAGTTGCGCGTGTGCAATTGACTTTTGATTGGCAGTTGCTGATGGATGCATAAGGACACGCCCCCTCTTTCCTCACAGCGAGTGTGAGCACACAATTATATTTATGCAAATATTTTTCCCAGTGTGCAACACATATCAGTTGCACCTTGCATGTATACTAAGTGACGTTAGGTCACAGAATCAGTAAGGAGATAGGCAGTAAGATGTAGGAAGTCAGTTGTTATTAAAGAGGGAGCTAGATGTGAGCTTTTAGTTGCTCAGTTATTAAAGAGGGAGCTAGATGTGAGCTTTTAGTTGCTCAGACTTTTGTATTCATCATTTTATTTGGTGAATTGGATTTTTTGGAAATAAACTTTGTTATATGAAATATTTTGACTTTGCCATTTTTTTCACTTGAGCAACGATAATTGATTTTTATTAAGATTTAACTTTAATCATTTGATAATCTTTTGATTTCTTACTCAATAAGTAATGCCCATATACTTAACGAACCCTCATTTAACTTTATTTGGTGAGTTAATATTGCCTGGTGCCCACTGCTATCCGTAAGTTTAATTTCGATCAGTCGAAAGAACCAAAGAGAAGGTTTAACATATTTGGAAGTGTTACATTATTACAAACACTGCATCATACATAGGTACATTTCGGTTTCACTAGATGTGGGATAAGAATGTGATTGATTATATATTAATTAACAGCAAATGAGCTTGTTCTGGTGGGAATAACAGGCCATATAGGGGACTGAAATTGGATCTGACCATTACCTTGTTAAAAGTTTCTTGCAACTTAAACTTAAAAAGTGTTGTGCTAAGGTTAAAAAAGTTACTTTTAACAGTGAAGATCTGAAACACCCAGTTATAGCTTAATCTTACCACAATAGGTTACTTAGTCATTATGACAGTCATTTTGTTTGTCTGCTACTGAAGTTGAGGAAGTGTTTAATAGTTTTTTTTAAAACTAATAGTATTCTCTTAGGTAAAAAAAGAGCAGATGAGGCAAAATTATTTGAGTGATAAGGTGCTGCAGCTTATTTTGGAAGGAAAGAATTGCAGCAATATCCTTAATTAGTACCCTACTAGTCCTAATAGAAAGCAATAGAGAGAGCTTAATAAATGTGTAAAAGATCAGTTAGCTGCTGATAAGAATGTTTGGCTTGATGACTTTGCTGACAAAGTTGAAGAAGCAGTTAGACAGCACAACAGCAGAGAGCTGTACTACATAGTTAATGTTGTGTGGTAGAAAACAGACAGGTATACAGGAATTGAAGGATAAGCAAGGTAAGGTTATATAAGGTGAGGATTCTGTCATGGCTAGATGTGCTGAGCATTTCATTGATGTTCTAAACAATATGGTTAGTTCTACTCCCATTGTTTGTAATGATGATAGATGCATTACTGGCTTTAATGGTGGCCCTATAACACAATCTGAAGTTATTTTGGCTGTTTCTAAACTTAAACTATATAACTCCCCTGGGGAGAGGAAATTACTACAGAAATGCTTAGAGCTGCGAATGTTTCGGTTACCACATGGATGACTGAAATTCTGAATATCTTTTATGATAAAGGCATGGTTCCTAAAGATTTTACCAGAGCTATTATTATCCCTATTTTTAAAAAAGGTAATTGAAGTTCTTGTGATAACTATAGGGGTATCAGCCTACTTTCTGTTCCAGGTAATGTTCTTTGCATGATTGGCTTAATAGAATTAAGAATCTGGTTGATGGATAATTGCATGATGAGCAGTGTGGATTTAGAAATGGTAGGGGATGTGTAGATCAGTTTTTTCATTTAGGCAGATTCTTGAGAAATGTTTTAGATTTCTCGAAAACTGTGGTTACTAGCTCTGTAGATTTCAAAAAGGCTTTTGACATTGTTAATCACCATAATTTGCAGGTGATTGTGAGATCTTGTGGCATACCAGACAAGTTAGTTATAATAAAAGTTCTCTATTTATAATACTGAGTTGTGTGGGAGAGTTGGTGAGGCTTCTACGAATGAATTTCGCATTGCTTTTTGTGTTTGACAAGGGTGCATTTTGTTTCCTTTCCTCTGTAGTTTGGTTATTGATTATGTTATGTGGAATTCACTGCAAGAGGAAAATTTTGGCCTTAACATGATCTACAGATTTAGAGTTTCTGATAGAGATTATGTGGATGATTTGGCCTCTTTTGGCTAATGATGTTGATGAGATGAACACTTTCATTGAGATGTTGATGAAATTGGTATAGAGTAGGTTTGGTAATAAATGGAAAGAAAACTAGTGAAGAAAATTGTTCAGGCAGGTTGTGTTTTAGTTAGTGTCCGAGTTTAATTGTCATGGGAGCTAAGTAACAGATACTGGTGATGTGTGGCATTATATAAAGAGAAGGATAGGGATTGCTGCTGGGACTTTTTTTAGAATCTAAATAGAGTGGGAAATAGATGTATACACCTAAAGACTAAAATTATTCTGCATAATAGTTTGGTTCTTTCTAGAGTTATTTATGGAGTTAGTTTTGATGGGGAACCTTGCTTCTGTAAGGGAGATAACAGGTAACTGATGCCTTTGTTTCTAGATGTTTATGCAGTATCTTGGGCTTAATGTATTTCAACTTTGTAAGTAAAGATGAGGTTAGACAAAGATGCTGGTGATCTCCTTTCAGTAGCATATTGTACAGAGATAGACTCCATTGGTTTGGCCATGTCCTTATTTATAAATATAGATTAAGGAAGGGGGTTATTAACAGTGTGCCTGAAGACCTTAGCAAAAATAGGGAGATCTTGGATGTAATGTGTAGACACTTTCAAACTGAACCTTCTTAGAATTGGCCCATACTGATGAAATGCAGAATCTGTAGTTCAGAGCAGATGTGTTTGGGAAAGTAAATTACACATTTTGGTCTTGGATCTTCATAGTCCATGGCTACTTAAGATTTTGTTGTCTGGCCATGTTGGGAGCATTTTATTATTTTTGATCAAAAATAATTTACAACTCTTCTGGTAAAAAACAAAATAGTTTTATATAGCAATATGTGATCTTATTCATGTGCACAGATTTTATTAAAAATAATAAATCATTTGGTACATTAAAAGTTAAATTTACAGTTATGTAATTAGAATTTTGTATTAGGCATTACAAGTTTTAATAAAGAAATAGTGGCTAACACGAATACTTTAAAATTTCATTTCTATATTTTCTACTGCTTTTCAACAGAGACAAAGCCACCAGTTGAGAGAAATGTGCGTAACTTGGTGTTAAACTTTGGACCCCAACATCCAGCTGCTCATGGTGTACTTCGCTTGATATTGGAACTGGATGGGGAAGTATGATACATATTTTTTTTTTGTCTTTTAATTCTACACTTTAACTATATCTGGAATTGGTTTCATTGTGGACACTGATTTCTTTTGAGTCAACTAGTTCAGAAGTGGCATTCGAAAGAAAAGGAAAAAAAAAATTATGCATGTCAGTACTCATTTCTAACTTCTCTACAATATGCCATAATAATTTGTTGAAAATGAAATTTTGCTTTCATACTAAAGTG
Organism: Ryuthela nishihirai; assembly: GCA_038380435.1. Taxonomy (NCBI): domain Eukaryota; kingdom Metazoa; phylum Arthropoda; class Arachnida; order Araneae; family Heptathelidae; genus Ryuthela; species Ryuthela nishihirai. The sequence goes on along the minus strand of JAWZYU010000016.1, from coordinate 358,683 downwards.
CTATAAAACTAACCTTATCTCTCAATTTAGAAATGCGAGCATACATTATTTTTCAACATAATAACTTTCTACTTGGATACATTTATTCCAGCAACCGACAAGCTTTTTAATTCCATTTAGGTAGTTTTTTTTGTTATAGAGCAGCTTAACAGTAGCTTGTCATGAATTATGGCATGAGCTGTCCCATGGCTACCATTCATTCAGTTCAGCACAAATTTCATATAAGGTGATGTGTCAGTTCTCCTGAATAAGTTCATTAGAAGATTTGAACTGTATCGGGATTGCTGCTTTGACTCTTACCAGATCAATCTTCATCTTTTTTATTTGTGCAACTGTTTCTGAACAGTTCCCACTAAGTGTGTACATTTTTTTAAAATTATAAACAACTGTTCTCATATTATGTAAACACATTCTACAGTAAATTTCATTTGGTATAAATCCTGATTGTAATAATCTAGTGATACTTCATTGTTAACTTGCAGTGCAATCAGAAAGTACTCCGTTTTGAAAAAAGGGTGGTGTGTGTTGATTTTCAGTTGCTGACAACATTTACAACTTTATGTAAAATTTGAGCCCTGTATGTTCACATATACAATAATGGGGGTGTATAATAATGAGTACATAAGTTGGCATAAAGGCTGTAAAAATTTTAAATTCACCTTATTGACTTGTTCTCATATATTTTATAACAAAGCTACTAACAATCACTTCTGCATCATGTTTGCATCACTGCTATAGGAAGCATTTTTCAAAATTATAATTTTATTTGCAGATTTACCCAGTGTTGCTTGGGTCTGAAACTTTCTAATATGTAGAGTAGATGGCACTCCCCATGTCACAAGCTTTCATTTGTTATGAATATCAATAACACTCAATCTCCCCGCTGGATGGGGGTGGAGGCTCAGTCGGTAGCATGCCAGACATATAATCTGTAGTTCCCAGGTGTGATGGTCCACCCATTCACTTTTACTTTTCCTTAACCAGTTTTACTTTACGTTATATTTATCATTTTGGGGATTTATTTCATTTGGATATATCGTATTTCTCTTTTCTGATTCATAGAAGGAGTTGCACATACGCAACTTTTACCTTTTGATTGTCAACTGCTAATGCGCACGTTTAGGACACGGCTCTTTTTGCGTCATAGCTAGCACATTCATTAGATTTTGCAGATGTGTTTTTCCCAGCGGGCAACAGACACATGCCATTGTACGCTGTATGTATCTAAGAGATGTTAGTCACGGAGTTCAGTTAGTTCAATGAGATGCAGTAGAGAGAGTAAATCAGTATGGAGTTTGTAGACTAGTGATGATGAGAGATGTTCGTAGGAAGGTGGTGAAGGAGGAGGAGGAAGACATTAGTAGTCAGCTTTTGTGAGTCATATTTAGAGATGGAAGGAGAGCTATGCACCAATCCCCTGTGATGATGCATAGAACCGGCCAGGCCTAGCACCTAATGTCCGACCCCGCCTTCTCGTGGTGCAGACCGTTAGTACCTTTCAAAAGAGATACTCTCTTGTGGAAATGAACGGAAGGGGAGGGCTGCCAGATTAGTGTGGCCTACTGATCTGGACAACTATGGCTACTTTTCTTTTTTTTCTACCCTGCTGAGGAGTGGTCAACCACACAGGGTCCTGGTGCTGACCATATAAACCTACTGGACTGGACAGATATATGGCTCTGAGCTTGATTATGGATCCTGATTTAGCTGCACTGGTGGGCTTCTGTGGAGGGAAAATCTTCCGCTGTGTTTTCTGTTTGTTTGTGGGTTGACAGCCCCAAGTGAATAGATTCACAGGATATGTTTATCAGCTGGTGGATAATCCTGAGCAGAAGTCATCGCAGGCACCTGAACTCTTTGCTTCTATTGGCATCGTCAAATTCTACATTGGAGGAAATCTTCCAGTGTAGATGGCTTCAGCCTTTAGTGGTGGGGGAACTTGTCTTTGCCCCATGTCTGCGATTAGGGGGCTGTTTGATATTGTCGGCATTCCCTCTCTCAATAAACATAGTTTCTTTAAACATCCCACTAACCATTTTCTCTCCATAGGTAGTTGGAATGTGAGGACTCTGCACAGAGCTTTTTCTCTTGATGTCCTCACACAAGAATTCCACCATTATAATTTAGATATTCTCGGCTTGCAAGAGACCAGATGGACAGATAAAGGTCAGATTCTTAAAAATAATCTTAAATTTCTCTTTTCAGGGAGGGACGACAATAAGCATCACCAAGGCGTGGGTCTGCTTCTCAGCAGACACGCTAGTGATGCTCTTCTAGGATATGAGTGAATTAATGAAAGGTTTCTTATAGCAAAATTTCAGACAAGCGTTAAAGACCTCAATGTTATCTGCTGTTATGTCCCCACTGAGGATGCCGATGTGGATGAGAAGGATAGGTTTTATGAACAACTTCAGGATATTTTGAATTCTGTCAAGAAAGGAGATATTACCCTTGTTCTTTGTGACTTCAATGCCAAAGTTGGTACTGACTCTGACCTTTGGGGAGGAGTAATAGGCCCTTTTGTTATTGGTAGCTGCAATGGCAATGGGCAACGTCTCCTACAGGTAAGTAAACTCAATGGTTTCAGAATAACTAACACATATTACAAACACCACGACATACATAAGTACACATGGGTTTCACCTGATGGGCTGCATAAGAATATGATTGATTATATATTAATTAACAGCAAATGGGCTAGTTAGAAATACCAGGGCATATAGGGGGAGCTGAAATTGGATCTGACCATTACCTTGTTAAAAGTGTCTTACAACTTAAACTTAAAAAGTGTTGTGCTAGGGTTAAAAAATTTGCTTTTAATACTGAAGCTCTGAAAGACCCAGTTATAGCCAAAGCTTACCATGATAGGTTACTTAATCATTATGACAGTCATGGTATGCTTACTACAGAAGTTGAGGAAGAATGGGATCATTTTAAACAGGCTTTTTTGGACACTACAGTACTCTTTTAGGAAAAAAGAAGCAGAAGAGACAGAATTATCTGAGTGATAAGGCACTTGAGCTTTTTTCAGAAAGAAAGAACTGCAGGAATGTCCCTACTAGTACTAATAGAAAGCATTACACAGAGCTTAATAAACGTGTAAAAGATCAGTTAGCTGCTGATAAGAATCTTTGGCTTGATGGTTTGGCTGACAAAGCCGAGGAAGCAGTTAGACAGCACAACAGCAGAGAGCTGTACCAGATAGTTAATGTTTTGTGTGGTAGAAAACGGACAGGTATACAGGGATTGAAGGATAAACAAGGTAAGGTTATAGAAGGTGAGGATTCTGTCATGGCTAGGTGGGCTGAGCATTTCAGTGATATTCTGAACAATGCGGTTAGTTCTATTCCCATTGTTTGCAATGATGATAGATGCATTGGTGGCTTTAATGTTGGCCCTATAACACAATCTGAAGTTATTTTGGCTGTTTCTAAACTTAAACTACATAAATCCCCAGGAGTAGATGAAATTACTACCGAAATGCTTAGAGCTGGAAATGTTTCGGTTACCACTTGGATGACTGAAATTCTGAATAACTTTTATGATAAAGGCATGGTTCCTAAGCATTTTACCAGAGCTATTGTTATCCCTATTTTCAAAAAAGGTGATCGCAGTTCTTGTGATAACTATAGGGGTATTAGCCTACTCTCTGTTCCAGGTAAAGTTCTTTCCATGATTGTGCTTAATAGAATTAAGAATCTGGTTGACAGTCAATTGCGTGATGAGCAATGTGGATTCAGAAGTGGTAGGGGATGTGTGGATCAGATATTTTCACTGAGGCAGATTCTTGAGAAATGTTTAGAGTTTCAGAAACCTTTGGTTGCTAGCTTTGTTGATTTCAAAAAGGCTTTCGACTCTGTTGATCGTCATAATTTGTGGTTGATTGTGAAATCATATGGTATACCAGACAAGTTTAGTTACCATAATGAAAGCTCTCTATAATAACACTGAGTCGTGTGTGAGAGTTGGTAAGGCTTGTAGCAATTGGTTTAGCATTACTTCTGGTGTTCGACAAGGGTGCATTTTGTCTCCTTTTCTCTTTAGTTTGGTTATTGATTATGTTATGCGAAATTCACTTCAAGGGAAAGATTTTGGCCTTAAATGGGCTGGAGATACGAAAATTTCTGATTTAGATTATGCTGATGATTTAGCCCTTTTGGCAAATGATGTTGATGAGATGAACTCTTTCATTCGAGCTGTTGATGAGACTGGTAGTAGAGTAGGTTTGGTTATAAACAGAGAGAAAACTAAAGTGATGAAAATTGGTCAGGCAGACTGTGATTCAGTTAATCTGAATGGTTGCAGTCTTGAGCAGGTGTCACAGTTTAATTATCTTGGGAGCTATGTAACAGATAATGGTGATGTGCGGCATGAGATTAACAGACGAATAGGGATTGCTGCCGGGACTTTTAAAAATCTATGGAGAGTGTGGAGAAATAGGCGTATACACCTAAAGACTAAAATTAGGCTGTATAATAGTTTGGTTCTTTCTAGGGTTAGTTATGGTAGTGAAACTTGGACACTTTGTAAACAAGATAACAGGAAACTAGATGCTTTTGATTACAGATGCTTACACAGTATCTTGGGTATTAGGTGGTTCAACTTTGTAACTAATGATGAGGTTAGGCAAAGGAGTTTGCAACCTCCTTTAAGCAGCATATTGTGCAGAGAGAGACTCCGTTGGTTTGGCCATGTTGCCCATATGAATAATTATAGATTGGCGAATAGGGTTATGAACAGTGTGCCTAAGGGCCTCAGAAAGAAGGGGAGACCTAGGATGCGGTGGGCAGACAATGTCAAACAGGACCTTGTTAGAATTGGTGTGCAGTGGCCAGATGCAGTGGATGTAGCTCAGGATAGACTTGCTTGGAGAACTAAATAGCACGGTCTGGTTGGACCTCCGTAGGCCATGGCTGCTTGAGGAGGATGATGATGATGATGATTTAGAGATGGAGTTTTTTAGTTACTCTGACTTTTGTATTCATCAGTATTTATTGTGAGTCTTGAATTTTTTGGAAATAAACTTTGTTATCTATATTTGACTTTTGCTATTTTTCTCTTGAACAAAGTTAATTGATTTTTGATTAGATTTAAACTTTAACAATTTGACAATCTTTTTAGATTTCTTGCTTGATAAGTAATGCTACATACATAACGAACTCGATTACAACTTTATTTGGGAAGTTAATATTGCCTGGTGCCCGATAAACTATCTGGAATTTGAATCTATTTTGGATCAAAGGTCCAACTTGAGAAAGTTAATAATCTTTGGAACATTTGCACAGGTATGAGTCCCAGCTGGATCAACATTGAGATTTGTCTCTGCAAAACTCCCCGCCCTGTCCTTGGTAAGTAGGTGACATCAATGGGCTTGGATAGGCCACCATCCATTGGATAGGATGTTAAACCATGCCCTGTATGTGGGAGAGCCATACTCTGTGCACATTAAAGAACACACTTGATGGGAGACTTGAGTATAGATGTCACTGTCTCAGCCACATCTCAACAAAGAAGATTTATAAGGTCTTATTCTGAAAAATTTCATTGTCCAATGCGTGGTGCAATGGTAGCACACTCTGGCATGAATCTGGAGAGATGCAGGTTCGATTCCCGCCGTATCGGCAATGAATTTTTTTTTCAGAATCTATTAATTAATTCTTTTAGGTTTTTTTTATATAATAAAATTTTTCAATAGTTCAGTGGAATTTTAAGTTTATTATTATCTGTGGTAAAATTGCTGCAGTAGGTCAGAGGGAATTTTTTCTTTTGAGTTATCCTATCATGTCCATTACGTTATATTTAGTGGAAGTGGCTCTTTCACTGTACTTGTATTTTTTTTTATTATATGAATCATCTCATTTGATGGAACCTGTTGGTTATTAGTATTTTGATTTATATTTGGTACGGGTGGTTTAACTATAAGGGAATGTGAGCAGAGTCTTCTCTCAGTGCCAGTTGAAGATAATAGGAAATACAGTCTTATGTTAATACTTTTCTTTGGAGAGCAGAGAGTCAGGAGTGGAAAGTGGGGTGTGTGAATATGAAGGGAGGAATAGTCACCGTAGGTATCATATATAATATTTTTGATCCTTATTTGTGTCTCTCCGTTAAAGAACCACATCTATTGGAGACTGGAATTTCTTTACATTAGCCATTTACTGAGATTTCATGAGTTTTTTTTGATAAATGAGATAACATTTTGTACTGCCTCAATTCCCCCCCCCCCCCCCCCCCCAGAGTCTTATGCAAATCAACATTTAGAAATATTAATGTTTTTTTATGAAGAACTTTTCTTGCATTCACACTGCCAAAAGTAATCCAGAATGGACAAAGTCCATTGGCCATAAATCTTGAAATACACCAGATCAAAACTCTCACTTTTCTAAACTTGGGAACAGTAGGAGATGGGGGCAAGTCTCTCACCTTCAAAATTGTAGGATGGCCAAAAACTAAGATTTATTGATTTTTTGTGTGTAATGGCTTATTTTCACTATTGTTATTCTATTACAAACGATTTTAAATTATAATAAATAATAATAAATACCCCCTCAAGCAGCTGCTTGCCACAGAGGTCTGACAGGAGCCTGTCAGTTTATATGCCACAGTAGAAGATCTGAGAGGATGGCAGGACCTCAGCAGAAAACAACATGAACATCCATGCCTTACCCGGGGCTCGAACCCAGGTCCCGTAGATCAGTAGCCAAGCGTGCTAACCACTCGGCATTGGAATTAAAAAAATTGCCCCTATATTTCTCACGTTTCTTGACATTTATTTTATCATCCTCCCCTAAAACGTTTCTGCTTCCTGTTCTGATTTTTACCCTTCGATGGCAGGAACAAACTTGAAGCAGCTAGGCAGTGAACAAACTTGAAGCAGCAGTTTCTTTTTATGAACTTGGTTCATTTACCGAGTTTGATCTTGTTTTATTTAAATATTGTGATTTTATTCTTTCTGGGTAAAACATCGTCCCAAAGTTGAGGAAAAAAAAAATCTGAAAATAGCTAATTCCATACTCCAGTCTCAGCAAGATGAATTAAATTTTAAAATTTCTCTGTAAAATTGTATGCTATACTCTAGATAAAGTAAATATAATTATTTGCATTTCAGCCTGTTTTAGAATTTTAAATTGCTTAAAATAATCTAAGTGCATGCATATGAATTCAGAATTCTTTATTGAATTCACATGATTTCTTCACATAACCTTCCATCGTTCTATTTCATCTGATGTTTGCTTCACATGGTTTACCAAGAAATGTGGTTTTACTCTGCATTAAAACAGAATGCAAAATCAGAATTTCTTGGATGACTAAGTCTGAAACAAGCTAAAACATGAAACTATATTTGCAGCAAGTACAGCAAAGCACAGAAAAATTAATTTTCTTTTATTTGACTGATTTTACTGAAATTGGGAATCTAAAAACATTTTTTCTACATTTCCCACCAGAGTATTTCACATACTTTATATTTGAAGCTTATATATATTATTATATTATTTTTTATTTGAAACTAATAACTAATAATTTATTGATTCCTTAAGAATATAGTTTTCTCCCCCCAATTCATTACATTACCCATTAGAAATGTATATTTCCTGTGGCTCTTTATGAATATCGTTTTTTTTTTAGTGGCTCTTCACTAAGTTTGGTTCAGCATGATCTAAACAGTACTTACTCTCATTAAAGTAGAGTAATGGGAGATTAAGCAAACAAGTTTTCATATTTGAAATTTAACCATTTTACTGAAAATAATATGTGAAACTGATTCTTTTATATATTTTTAACAAGTTCTAAATTAGATTTTCATCCAGAAGTTAACCCATATTAAATGGTACTGAAGTTTCCTAAAAAAGGATTTAGTGATTATATTTTATTCTAGAAAAATTAAGGAACAAAAATTGAAAAATAAAAAACTCTTTACTCAATATAAATATTGGCTCCTACTATTTGGAAAAGTTTTTCTCCAAGCCTCATCATAAATGATAGAGAACATTTTGAGCATCGTAATGGTTTTTTGAATGTTCTCATTATCTCTCATTGTTAAAAAGTTATGGATAGTAATGAAACGATTTATCATAAAAGTAAGATGTATTTCTTTTTGTTCATTTCGCTGAGATTAGAGGGTTGTCCATACATTGCCGTTACATAAGAGCCTCAGTTGATCAAAGTCTGGCTCTGCATACATTATACAACTAAAGATACTCAGAAACAAAACGAGAAAATTGAACTTAATATTGAAAATGCACGTAAAAATTGTGTTTTCATAATAAATTAAAATATTTCTGACAACGAAAGATAATGCCCCATTCCCTCCCCTCAAATTTATAGTTTTTTAAAGAGAAAAAACATTTTTTAGTGCACCTGATATCATCTAACATAAATTAATTTTTCAATCATTTTTCCAGGGGGGAGAGGACTTTACCTCAACCCACCCCTACTGGCACCCAAGACTATAATAACTTGTAAGTGGGGCATCTGAGCTATTTTTGCATGTGGGTGGCCATGTAATGGGCCAATGATTAATAACTTTCAAAGTTTTGGACCTTTGATCCAATTTATCCAAACTCTGGATAGCTTAAATCGGGTGCCAGGCAGTAATAACTTGCCAAATAAGTTGAAATAGGGTTCATTGAATTGCCAAGTGTTACTTATCGAGTAAGAATTTAAAAAAAATGATTGTCAAGCTAAATTTTAAATACAATCAAAAATTATCAACTAACATTGCTCAAGAGAAAAAAATAGCAAAGATTCAAAAGTTTCTATAACAAACAAAATTTATTTCCAAAATTTTAACTCACCAACATCAAATGAAAATGTCGACTACAACTCGACTCATCACTATCACATTGCACCAACTCCAACTAACTTCTACTACTAACTTCCTCTACTACTCTTACTACATCTCTTCTCCATTCTACTAACTTCTAACAATTTCTAACTATTCTGGGACCTAATGTCACTGTTATATCGTGCATTGTACAAAAGTCCACACGTGTCATGTTGCACGCCAGGAAAGACATTTACATAAACTGACGAGCACGCAAGCTATAAAGCAAGAGAGGGCGTGTCCTTGAACACACGCTTTAGAGGTTAACAGTCAAAAGATCGTAGTTGCGCATGCACAACTCCTGCAGCTCTGATGGTGATCGGAACAGTCCACTAAAAAGGAAATAAAAATTCCCAAACTGATAAATATAAAGTAAATTAAGCAAAACTGGTTAAGGTAAAGTGAATGGGTGGGCCATCACAGCCACTTTGCTAGGTGCAGCCCTGGCTTCATATGTACATTTGCCAAAGCCAACATGTTCTGCTAAAACATGTAATGTCAATATGGATTTTAAACTTGTAGTTAAAGTTTGTCTTTTTTAAATGTCTACTTAAATTCTTTAGTTGAGATATGGCTATTAACAACCAGACAATCCTTTGAGTCAGCTGGGCATCACAGATATGTAATGTGAATGATGATGATAATTGGTGGGTTGTAAAACTACATCCTAAAAGTAGTTCAAATTTGTTTTGCGTTACAACAGACAAAGTAGGACTGAATGTGTCCATGTTGTATATTGGCTGTACACCAACAAGGAACCGTTATGTATTCAGTGAATGCAGTCTGGCTGTATACTATTCTGCAACAGAAGAAGTAACATCTGATGTGTCACACAAAAAATTGGACATTCCTTCAGACACTACAAGTAATCACGACACCTGTGATGGATGAACTATTGCATACAGAGTGTAACAACTCAATGGGACTGTGCCTTCCCATCAGCTATAAATAGCTGTGAACATCAAGGACTATTTAATGTCTAGTCAGCAAATCATGTGATATACCAGCAATTGGGTATCTGCTTTTGCACTATAGTAAAGGTAAACAGTTTACCAAAATACTTGCATTCTCTATTCTGAAGTCACAAATTCAGTAATGGTTGATAGTTTCTAGAGTATATTATGTATAGAGCCAAAAAATGTTTATGTAATGTAATAAATGTCTACTTTCTTTGTGTAAAGGTTGACTGAATTACATACTTAGGGATAGTTGATAGATTAAGTATGTTGATGATGCTTAAAATGAATGCACAGCTGAACATTAAATGTTTCCCCCCCCCTCCTTAAGGGATTATATCAAACAATTTTATGGTGTTTATTTCTTTTACTCTATAGACAGTGATGCGATCTGACCCTCATATTGGCTTGTTACACAGAGGCACAGAAAAACTTATAGAGTATAAAACTTATCTTCAGGCTCTACCATATTTTGATCGACTAGATTATGTATCAATGATGTGCAATGAACAGTGTTATTCTCTTGCCGTAGAGAAGCTCCTTAATATTGACATTCCTAGACGAGCCAAATTCATTAGAGGTAAGTTATACATATACCTAGATGATATCTCCTTATTCATGGTATTATTATTATAAAGTTTTCTAACACTATGCACCCAATTGAAATATTTTTACTCTTGCAGATACAAGCACACAAATAGTGTATGCAGTAAAGCACATTTTTATGATGAAGGAAAAATAAGTTAATTACTATTAATGTTGAAAGGTTTGAATAGCTGAAATTAACATCTTTTAAACAGTGGCATATTGTATATGCCTTCCCATTGGCTATATTAAGTGATTTTTATGGTGTGAAATTGTTTTTAGCAAGAGAGTGTATCACAGCTATTTTTTTTAATATACTGTTCAAAAGAAAAATATTAGTAAAAGAAGTGGCCAGGCCCATGTGCACTTGGGCAAAAGTTGACAGGAAAGTCTTTCTTTCGTGGCATATAGATATAATTCTTGGTATTTCTAAAGTGTGTGGTTATTGGCAACAGCTTAATTACTGCACAAATTGTTGAGATTTCTTTTTTTAAGTAGATTTTGGCCCACTGTAATTCCTTAGATACTTGGATGACTTGTCTCAACTTTTGTACGCAGTTTTTTCTTGTGCTGAAAGAGAATGATGAAAATAATGCGATCAATGCAGCTAAGAGGGCTCGACATGAGCCCCTGTCTTCCTCATCTATGCTATCTCTGCCATCATCTTCTGTGTCTTCGTTCCCAAAGTTCCTGATCATCCGCTCCACGGGTGATCAGGTACTTGGGGGCATGTCCCCTTTCTTTGTGAACAATGGTTTGAAAGGTCTTGTGGGAGAGAGCCGAAATCCGTCAAGCGCTTACGATCTGACGACTTGCAGATTGAGACCACCTGTTCTAAACACTCCGAACTACTCCTTAAGGTTACAAAGATTGGTGGGGTGGCTGTTTAGGTCACCCCGCACAAAACTCTGAATTCCTCTCGGGGTGTGATCACTGAGTGTGGCCTCCTCAATGTCACTGAGGAGGAAATCCTCTGAGCTCACACCTCAGGGAGTAACAGTGGTCCACCGGGTTTCGACACACCATGATGGGAAATTGGTACCCTCCCGAATACTGATTGTGACATTTAATACGCCACGCCTGCATTCTTCCATCAAGGCAGTTTACTTGCATTGTGAGGTTCAGTGGTATATACCAAACCCTCCGTGCTGTTTTCAGTGTCAGATATACGGTCATGCCCACACAGCATGCCATGGCAAGCCCACCTGTGCTCGCTGTGGCAGTAAGGATCATCTTGATACTGACTGCACAGCAGAAAAGGCATGCTGTGTGAACAGTGGAGAACATCCGGTGTACTCCCACGACTGTCGGAAGTGGAAGGAGGAAAAGGAGGTACAACACCTCAAGGTAATGAACAACATCTCTTACACTGAGGCAAGAAAGTTCGCTGCACCGCCCGCCCCACCTGCAAGGTTTCCTATACCAGTGCAGTCATTGGAAAGCCCATTGTTCCAATGACTTTGGTTGCGGCGCAGACTGACATCAGTGTACCACCAACTGAGTCTTTCTCGCCAGCAGCTAAGTACCTCCTGACACAGGCAAAACTGAGGGTGGTGTCGACTTCGACATCAACCCTGGTTTCCATTCCTGCAACTCAGCCTTCCACCTCCACCAGAAGGCCTCTTCCTCCCTGTCCTCAGACAGCAAGACCTTCCAAACCTCAGGGGGCCCAAAAAGAAACAAATCACTCCTCCGCAAAGGGCGGTCACCGATCCATGCCCCTCGGATGATTCCGAGGACATGGATACAGATCGCCCCCTATTCACTAAACCATCCTCTGCAGCGGTTAAGTTGAATAGGAATTCGTTGTCCGCCCATTCTTCTAGGTCCTGAGATGGCCACACTCCTACAATGGAATTGTCGTGGATTCCAGAGGAATCTAGACGACATCAAGGCACTCCTTCAGGCACACCAGCCCATCTGTGTGTGCCTGCAGGAGACTTACTTGCAGACAGTCACAGATTCCATGATCCGGCACTTTTCACTAGTTTGCCGGGATGGAGATGGTCCAGCTCGTGAGGGTGTCGCCATCCTCGTGAGCAACCATTCTCCATTCCAGGTCGTACCCCTCACCACCAACTTTGAGGCAGTAGCCATCCGTCTCTTTGTGGGGTTCTCGCTGACTGTCTGCTCTGTATATCTTTCACCTGGGAGCATCATCTTCCAGGAAGACCTCGATGATCTCGTCTCGCATCTGCCGTCCCCCTTCCTCATTATGGGGGACCTCAATGGACACAGTCCACTATGGGACAGTGCTAACACCAACGGGAGGGGCAGGGTTCTGGAGCAGTGGCTCCTGGATCCTTTCCTCTCCCTGTTGAACATCAGTGTCAGTATTTATTTTCACTCCCCAACCCGCACTTTTCACTTACCATCTGTCCTTCTCAATCCTTCCACTCTTTACATGGGAGGTCGAACGGAAGCGATTACGGAAGCGATCACCTCCCCGTGGGAGGCCTTGCAACCCTTCACGCGTCTCGCGGAGGAGGCTCGATCGGGCTGACTGGGGTGGTTTCGAGCTGCTCTCTGAGCTCGATGACCCCTCTGTCAGCCAGGAGCCCATCATTGTGTCAGTAGCGGAAATAACGGACTGTATCGTAGATGCAGCTGCATCAACAATTCCTCAAACTTCGACACAGTTTCCTTGTTTTCCGAAACCATGGTGGAATCCAGATTGCACCGCAGCTCGTAAGGTTCATAACAAGGCTTGGGGGTGTTTTGGAGATATCCGATGACCCCCAACCTCGAAAAGTTCAAACGCGCCAGGGTGAATGCTCGTTTCGTCCAACGCCAGAGCCAGAAGGAATCTTGGATCAAGTATACGTCTTCCATCACCCACACGACCAGTTCTAAGGTCGTGTGGGATAATGTCCGGAAGATGGGTGGGAACTACATGTCCCACTCGTTATCGATCCTGGAGCACAATGGACAGGCAATTGCCGATCCCAAAGCAATTGCCGACACTCTGGAGGAGTCCTTCTCCATCTCTTCTTCGTCATCTTACTCCCCTGAGTTTCTGGCCCAGAAGGGCAGTGCACTATCCACTTTCTTTCAACTTGAATCTCCGCTTAGGTCACTCGTTTATTACTCATTTGTTTGTACTGTTATACATACTATACATTTGGGTTAATCATATATACTACATATATATGATTAACCCAGATTGCTTACACCTGGGTTACTTGGGGCAGGGGTGGCTCAGTCGGTAGCCCGCCAGGCTCGTAATCTGTAGTTCCCAGGTTCGAGTCCCAGCTGGGTCAGCGTTGAGATTTATCTCCGCAAAAATTCCCCACCCTGCCCACAGTCAGTAGGGGACACCGATGGGCTTGGAAAGGCCGCCGTCCGTCGGATGGGATGTTAAGCCGTGGCCCCGTGTGTGGGAGAGCCATACCCTTTGCACGTTAAAGAACATGCTGGATGGCCTTGACGGGAGGCTACCATCTGTCTCCCAACAGCTGTTCCAGTGGGTCCCCTCCCCCAACCTTCTCTGAGCCTTCGGGGTCCATGTGACCTGGCCATTTAGCCCATTTTGTGCAAAAAAGTGCCGCTCAGAGGTAAAACAACCCAACCCAACCTGGGTTACTTGTATTTATTTTTACAACATGTTTCTAGATTTGTTTATTGTTATTTACTGCTTGTCATTTTATTGTTCTACATTTGTGTTGTTGGCTTTGTAGTTTATTTTTAAAAATTGGTTGAGTGTTTCATGACTTTTATCTTTTTACATTTTGGACATTCGTTTGGTGCATTATAGTCTTAGATGCTAATGCGCCATTAAACCCTAAACAACCAACCAACCAACCAATCTCTTGTGACACCCTGCAATGCATTAGAAATTCAAATCCTTGTCCATAGCAGAATGCGATTTAGAGCCTTGAATTGCCTTTTATCCCTCTGTTTAAATGTTGAAAATTTTCATTTAGCACTTTTTGAACTACCATCACTAACAAATACTCCACATTGTCCAGGTCCTAAATTTTATCTGTAGGTTTCCTCCTTGTCACCCTGTGTGTTATTAAAACTTTATCTATGTTATGAATCTGAGTTTGAAACCTCTTTTAGTTTTCTGCTTTGTTTGAGGGGGAGAGGGACGTGTTGATTTTCAGTGAGATATTTGTTGCATTGAAGCTGAAAGTCTTCCTGTAATAGACTCTGTTTTTGAAACTGGGAAGTCCTTTTTACCTATCTTCCCATTGATTTTCACTCGTTGTTTGCCAGTTTTTCAGTTTGTGTGTTTATCAAAGCAGTTGTTCCACCATATCTTTGGCATGTGATGGACAAACTTAATGATTTAGGTGTCAGATGAAAGCTTGTGATATGGGAAGTGTCTGTGAGGCCAGGGCCTCTCTCCCCCCATTGTAATTACTGTATGTTTCCGCAGATATGATGACCTTCAGATAAGATGAGGTATAAATTTTCGTCAAAGTTTTAGCATATATCTGTCCTATAAGACGACCTCAAACTATCACGGCCTATGAATTTAGTTTAGATTGGCGATCATCATCTGGATAATAATACTGTGTAGCATATACGGAATTATGTCCTATTCGCAAATGTTCGGCACTGATTCGGGTAACGACCTTGACTATTCACAAAAGCGTCATATGGGCTATTCTATTTTGTGGACATACCCTACTCTGTACTAGTAAATAATTACGGTTTGTCCATTTTTTCCTCAGTAGCTCAATAAACATAACTTTTAATATTTATTTTGTTTTAGTATTGTTTTACTATTACAATGTAATGTATTATTTACTATTACAATGTAATGTATTATTTACTATTACAATGTAATGTATTATCATATAGCGTATTTGAATAATATGATAGATTTTTCGATAAGTTGTAGTAATAATGGTTTCAATTTATACGAATTTCACTCTAATTTTTTTTTGTATCTGTCCTATAAGACAACCTGGATTTTGGGGGCCTTTTTTTATGATTCAACTATCGTCTTATCTGCGGAAATATACGGTATGTAAATAATAAATTTTATATAATTTTCATTATATTAATGTTGTGTAGTATGACATTGATATAATACGATGGTAATATAGACCGCAGGGGGAGGAGGTCTCAATGAAGGAGGTGACGTTGGTTTTCATTGTCCAGCTGCTCTTGCAGCTCGGGACACAGTCCCTCGTCCTTGAAACCCTGAGGGGGAAGCAAGAAGGCTACTTGGGAGAGTTCTGAGAAATGCGAGAGATGCAATAGTAGGGGTTTGACTGTTGGACAGTGCGGACATGTGACGAGATTTGTAAATGTTTAAGGAGGAGGATGCTGGACCTAGGCAGAAAGATGATGAGTGGTGGAGGTCGCTCTTGAGATGAAATAAATTAAATGCTCAGATTGATTTATCCTTGAGAATTCAAGTTCTGAGTATTCAAGTGCTCAGTGATAAGAGACCTCCCTTGTATAGTGAAAGGTACAGTGATGCAGCAGGCATAACTATAACTAGTCAAGTTATGTGTACATATGTAATAAAATTGTAAATATCTCCAACAGCGAAGTGCTTTATTATTTTGGTGAAAGGTTAACTCCGTCATTTCCAGGCTTTTAAACTTTAAACAGCTTTAAGTAACTTAAAATGGAGGAAAATACTTAATAACTGGCCACAACCGATGCAGAATCTTCACCCTTTGCAATATATCATGTGGAGATTGCCAAGGCGTATTTGTAACTAGAAATCCCTACAGTGTCGTAGGCTATAAAAATTTAACTCCATCATACTTCACCCCTAAAAAAAAAGGGAAATATGAAAGCGATTGTTCCTCAATATCTTCAGTATGTGAGGACTGAAAGTAACAAGCTATGTGTCAAATAAAAGCTTATGATATGAGAAATGTCAGAGGCTGCAAAATTCACCCCCTCCTTCCTTCCCTTCCAAAAGGAAGAAAATATGTGAGAGATTCTTTTACTCTACCTTTTGAATGCAAATGTTGAACATAATAAGTTGTAGATCAAATGAAAACTTGTGACATGGGGGGGAGTGTTGTGAGCAATAAAAATATATTCCCCTTGCTTTCTTCCTCCATGAAAAAGGGGAAATGTTAAAATTGTTCTACTATATCTTTTGAATGTGAGGGCCTGTAGTTATGAGTTAGGTGTCAAATGAACTCATATGAGAATCACTGTAGACCATTTCTAATTACCCCAACCTCCCAAAAAAGAAAGAAAAATTTTTCAGTTGTAAAATTTAACAAGGTATATCTCAATTTATAGCATGTGATGGCTCAAATGTCATAGGCTACCTCAAACACAACTCCTCACTCCCCACAAAAAATTAATATAACAAATCACAGCATTAATGATAATAATAAATAAATAAATACCCCCTCAAGCAGCTGCTTGCCACAGAGGTCTGACAGGAGTCTGTCAGTTTATATGCCACAGTAGAAGGTCTGAGAGGATGGCAGGACCTCAGCAGAAAAACGACACATACATTAATACCTTACCCGGGGCTCGAACCCAGGTCCCTTAGATCAGTAGCCAAGCGCGCTAACCACTCGGCCATGGGACGGCATTAATGATATAAATTGTATAATTACAATTTTGCTGTATGTACAATATTGAAAACATTTTTAATAGTCTGGAAATTTTTTCTGGTATCAATGCTTTATTAGCACACTTGGCTACTGATCAAAGGGACCTAGGTTCAAGCCCTGGGTAAGGCATGGATATTTGTGTTGTCTTTTTGCTGAGGTCCCACCATTTCTCACAGACCTTCTACTATAATGTATTAAACTGACAAGCTCCTTTCGAACCTCTATGGCAAGCAGCTGCTTGAGGGCAGGGGCTGTCATAAATCTCATTCCTGCAGGGGCCATTTAGGGACATTGAAAGCTTTTGTAGTGAAAAGCGTCATTTCTGGAGTACAAAATCCTTTATATATCCTTACATTTGCCTTCATATGGGGTACTGAAGGCATCAGTGGTGTGCCTTCGTGTAAAAGAAATTGGCTGGTTGTTGAAAAAATTAAACACTTGTGGGTCTCTTGGAAGGGGCATGGCCCCCTCCTTATGACTGCCACTGCTTGAGGGAGGTATTTTTTATATATTATAATTCAGGCTATGTTACAATAAACTAGGAGTAGGGTCTTTTCATTTTTGTGACTAAAGGGAAATTGTTCAAAAATGTAAAATTAAAACATTTTTTGCCCACCAAAGTACACTGATGGGCTTGGAAAGGCCGCCCTCCGTCGGATGGGATGTTCAGCTGTAGCCCCATGTGTGGGAGAGCCCTACCCTGTGCACGTTAAAGAACACATTGGATGGCCTTGATGGGAGGCTACCATCTGTCTCCCAACAGCTGCTCCAATGGGTCCCCACCCCCAACCTTCTCTGAGCCTTCAGTGTCCATGTGACCTGGCCATTTAGCCCATGGTGTGAAAAAAAGTGCCGCTCAGAGGTAAAACCCAACCCAAAGCCCACCAAAGTAGATTGAAACTAATATAAAGAGTATTTCAAATTAAAATGATATGCAAAATCAAGCAATATTAGTGAAAAACTGCATTTCTGGTGATGCAATTTTGCCTATATTCCTGCAAAAAACATTTTTTTTTATGGTCCAAGACAGTGTTTCTCAATCTTACCAATATAGAGAAGTACTAATCCAAGACATGTGCCCATTTGCTTCAACGTGAGAGTGGTTCTTCTTTCTCATAGCACTTCCTATTTTTCATTTCCTTGCAATACCCCTTTTTTAAATAGAAACTGTGTTTCTCAAACCCTTCAGAGCAGACTAAACAGTGTAGGAGTGGCATGATAGTCACCCTGTCATGCAGGACCCATGACATAGTTAATGCTCAAAGGGGTGGTAGTTTAACCCTTCCCAGGTCACTGCTGAATGCAGACATTGACAGAATCCGAAATGAGAGGTCAAGGACATCAATAGACGTCTTTTGTACAACATTTGAAACTTCGACTTTAAAAAAAAATTGCCATTGAAAAAGTTTTCTTAGACATATCTTTTAAAGATAAGTAATTGAAGTTTGAAAAATGTTTTCTTTTTTTAATTTGATACATATTTTATTAAACTCTATAATATAAATAATTTGTTAAAGCCATCTGGTTGCCATTTCTTAGAAGTGCCATATGGTATTGCTGATTTGTTTGTTAACATAACTCTGTGCTGAAGCAGTCACCTGATTTAACTCACAAGTTTGATTTGAACTATTATCAACAAAATTTTCCTTAAAGTTTTGAAAAATCTCTTATAAATTAACAAAAAACTGCAATTTTTAAAAATGGAATTTTTTGGAATTGCAAAGTATGTACCACCATTTTTTTCCCCGTTTTGTACTTCTTTCTGCCACAAACTTAGTTCACTATAAATAAATACTCCCTCAAGCAGCTGCTTGCCACAGAGGTCTGACAGGAGCCTATCAGTTTATATGCCATAGTACAAGGTCTGTGAGGATGGCAGGACCTCAGCAGGAAAACAACACAAACATCCATGCCTTACTACTAGAATAATTTTAACATTTATCCCAGCATTCCATGCATCTTTCCTTCCCTTCAGATCGAAATTGTAACTAGCAAAAGCTTTCTTAGAAAGCAATCAGAGTTGCAGTTCCAAAGTTCCCTGCAGTCTAAAGTAGGTCATGTAGCATGTGCAGTTGAGTGCAGTGACCTTGTTATTGTTCACATGTGCAGTAAAGTGACACTTTAGTGAATGTTTACAGAAAGAGTTCTTGGATATAGGATAATATGACCATGCATCTATCAAATCAGTATTTTTTAACCTTTCGTTTTCATTTCTGTAGATCTATTTCCGCAAATTATTTTTTTTTCATCAGCTGATCTATCGATCTTTTGGGGTTATGCTATATTGGAGGCTGGCTTTATAAGTTGTTGCGGATATTATTTAACATTGCATTAGGTTATATGTTAATATTTCTTTTATTATTTCTTGTAAAAAACTTTAATCTTGTACTGTTTCCTGAAAATAAATGAGGTATTGGATATAGAACCTAAAAAGATTTCTTTCACATGACAAGTTGTTTACATGGCTGATTTAAGTTAAAAACTTCCTCCCAACAAATTGGATTATAAACTCACTGCATAAAGTTAATATTTTATTTTAAACACAGCAATTTGTTTAAAAAATGTTTAATTCACTATTATGCTGTATGACCAAAGATTTTTGAACAACTAGTCTACATTAACTTTTCCAATGTCCAGCCTGAAAAACAGTTTTCTATCCAGGGGCCAAGCTATTTTCTGCTTGTGCTCAGCCAAAAAAAACTAAATTTAGAACCTTTTTGTCATATAACTAATGAAAGGAATTATGACATGTTGTATACCAAATTAATCAGCATTTAATTCTGGATTTTCTGAAATTATAATATTTAACAAAAAAGACCATGTTTCATTTTAATAGGACTTTTTTAGAGTCATGTGAAAAAAATGCATCTGGCAACATAAAAATTAAAAAAAAAACCTAATAGAAATGATTACAATGCACATGAATAGAATGACTATGTATTTCTGAATAACAAAAAAATTACTTTTTTGGTTTTAAGTAAATATTTTTCTCGTTTTGTAATTTTTTTCTCGGTACCATACTTTGAGAAAATTCCAGGCTTTGAGCCAACTGTGCCGAGTGAAATATACAAGTCAACTTTAGAATTAAAAAAAAAAATTAAAATCAATCCAAAGTGAATGCACAGTATTCCCTGTTAAGAAACATTAATTAATACATTCTGAAAAAATTCATTGCCGCCACGGCGGGAATCGAACCTGCATCTCTCCAGATTCATGCCAGAGCACACTAACCATTGCACCACGCGTCGGACAATGAATATTTTCAGAATATGACCTTATAAATCTTCCTGAGATGTGACTGAGATAGCGCCATCTATACTCAAGGAGATGCAACATTAATAGATTTCAGAATCTATTAATTAATGTTTCTTAACAGGGAATACTGTGCATTCACTTTGGATTGATTTTAATTATATATTTAACGCGTTAGCGACCTTCTCATTAACATCTGATAATCAAATGCAACGACTGAAAACGTTGCATCTCCTTGAGTATAGATGGCGCTGTCTCAGTCACATCTCAGGAAGATTTATAAGGTCATATTCTGAAAATATTCGTTGTCCGACGCGTAGTGCAATGGTTAGCACGCTCTGGCATGAATCTGGAGAGATGCAAGTTCGATTCCCGCCATGGCAGCAATGATTTTTTTTCAGAATCTATTAAAAAAAAATAACCAATCAACAGAAATAGGGCATGTTATATACCAAATTAAGCAGAATTTAATTACGAATTTAATGAAAATAAATAATATAAACAAATTTGCAAGCATATTGATTTTAGCCTTTTTCAATGCGATATGGTGAAAAAAAGATCGCACCATACAATTAAGGCTTCACTTTGGAAAACCTGCTGAATAAAAATAGTTAAATTATGCCAGTGTTATATAATGTGACTTGGCCTTCTCACATTGATGGAATTTTCTGAACTGGTTACGAAATAGAAAAAAACTTCCTTGGCTGCTTCATAATGTTTAGCAAAAAATTGCTAAACATTATGAATTTTTTCTTTGGGTGTTGAAGTTTGGCGATCTTGGCTAAGTGCAGAAAGGTTTATGCACCAAGGACCTGCCCTTCCGAAATTGCCGTCCCAAATAATGGCCGATTTCCGTAGCAAGGAAGTCTATTTTGCTTCCGTATCCGACATTCAATTTCAGAAAACCGTACAAGCTGAAAGTAATAAATAAAACGAAAATTTACATATAACCTAATGAGATGTTAAAATATCCGCAACAACTTTTAAGCCAGCCTCCAATTTAGCACAACCCGGAAATATCGATAAATCAGCTGATTGAAGATCGCTAGCTAACAGAAGTAAATATACAGAAATGAATTTGCTTTCATAACCAAGACCTCATTTATTTTTAGAAAATAATACTATTAACCCATTCAAATCAGATGACAAGCTCTGCTCGCAGAGCTTAGAGGTATGAAAAATGCGTTCTAGTCAGTGTGTTAGATCAGAGATGTCTCTCAAATGTATTTTTTCTTATAGTGGAAGCACGTGGCAATACTGGGATTAACTTTTCTTTGTCCTTCTACAGTTGTTCAAATGAATTTCATAGTAGAAAAAAATTTAGAGCTGTGAGTAAAAATGGCATCAAGGAAAGTTCGTGGTAGTGATAGTGAGGGAATAAACAAGTTCTTAGAATCTATATTAGGCAGTGAATCTGAAGTTTCTGATTTATCTAATGATAGAAGTGATAGTAAACCTATAAGTGAATCTGAGTGTACCTCATTGGAAGAAAATAGTGATATAAGTGATTGTGAACGTTCCATCCCGACAAACGCATCATGCAAAGTGCTTGGAAGTGTATGAAATCGGAAAATAACAAAGCATTGTTAAAATACTCAGTAGGGAAAGGGGATTTAAATCAGATTCCTGCAGTACCGACAGGGCGTTTAAATATGAAGTGAATGGGTTAAAAAAGTTTTACTGGAAAAGTAATAAATAATAAAATTAAAATTAACATATAGCCTAATACGATGTTAGAGTATCCACAGCCACAAGTTGTAGGCTGGCCATACGATATAACTATGAAAAAATCGATACTTATTGATCGGCCAAAAGATCGCTAATTTCTGAAAATAAATCTTATTGAAATGAAAACTAAGGTTTAAATATAAAAAAATACTAACTTGACAAAGAGTATTCAATATGCTGGACCAAAACTGAAAAAAACATAGCACATAGAACAATGGAGATATCATGTGTCAGCCATCCGCATATTGTTTGCCTCAGTGAAGCATAACTAATTAAATGCAGGTGCAACCAGAATTTCTAAGAAGGGCATGTTTACTTCCAGTTTCGATTCGAAGGCGGGGAAAGATGCATAGAATACTGAGAAAATGATAAAAATAACTTGGGAATGCTGAAATAGGTTTATGACAGAAAAGAGTGTGAAACAGAAAAAAAAATGGTGGTATTTTGGAATTACTTAAAAAAAGCTATTGTTTTTAAAAATAACTTTTTTTGTTAATTTTTAGATTTTCGAAAATTTAAGGAAAAATTTGTTGATAATAGCTAAAATCAAACTCGTGAGCTTAAATCACAAGGTTGCTTCAGCAAATAGGAATGTTAACAAGCAAATCGGCAGTACCGTTTAGTGCTTCTAAGAAATGGCAATCAGATGTCTTTATAACATTATTTATATTGTAGTTTAATAAAATATGCATCAAATTAAAAAACAAAATATTATTTTTAAAGCCTGAATTATATATTTTTTTATAAGATATGTATATAAAAAAAATGCAAAGGCAATTTTTATTTTAAAAAAATTGATATATTTTTGTTGTACTAAATGCGTATACATATATCATTTGCCCTTCAATTCAGATTCTCGATACGAGACGGGTTGGACACTGGAAGGGTTAAGCTCAACAATATCTTCACATAGTCAAGCTACGAGTGTTATTTATCATGGTGAACTATCACTTAAGGAGACTTTTATATCTATAAAAAGTTCCCAAGTAAAGATGTAAATTGTTACCATTTCTTAGATGTCTTCTGGAATTCCTGCTGGCTCAGTCAGTTGTGCTGTCCTCCTTGTGTTATTATTGCCGGGCCCTGTTTTCAGGATTTCATCTGGATTGCTATTGGCTTCCCATTGGCAGTTGCTGATATATAGCACTGATGTTTTCCAAAGTCCAGATACCATTCCAGTTGACTAGTTGCTCAATAGTCTTTAGTCATACAGCATATGGTTAGCGCGCTTGGCTACTGATCTACGGGACCTGGGTTCGAGCCCCGGGTAAGGCATGGATGTTCGTGTTGTTTTTCTGCTGAGGTCCTGCCATCCTCACAGACCTTCTACTATGGCATATAAACTGACATGCTCCTGTCAGACCTCTGTGGCAAGCAGCTGCTTGAGGGGGTATTTATTTTTTTTTTATTATTTATTAAACCTTAGTTTTCATTTCTGTAGATATACTTTATTTCTGTAAATTATTAATTTTTCCATTGGCTGATCTATTGATCTTTCTGAGTTATGCTATATCAGATGACCATCTTAAAAATTGTTGCGATATTGCGGATATTTTGTTTAACATTCCATTAGGTTATATACTGAGAGGCCAAAAGTCATGGGATACATGCCTAATAACAGGTTGGTCCACCTCGAGCCCTCAGCAGTGCAGCCACATATTGAGGCATGGAGTCAACGAATTGCCGGTACGTTCTGCAGGGATGGCAGCCACACATCCTGCAGTGTAGACCATAATTGTGCTGCATTGGATGGTGCTGGATTCATATATCATAAGATTGTTTCCGTTGTGTCCCACAGATGCTCCAAGGGCTTCATATCAGGGGACCATGGGGGCCAATTCATGGTGGTAAAGTCCATGGAGTGTTCCTCGATCCATCACCTAGCAACCAAAGACTGGTGACACGTTGCATTATCTTGTTGGAATACCTCTTCACCATCAGGTACTCAAGAGTCATGAAGGGGTATAGGTGATATGTGAGAATGTCCACATATCTCATACCTGTCAGCGATTGCTCCAAACTAACAAGAGAGCCCAATGTAAACCATGTGAACACACCCCATACCATCACAGAGCTACCTCCAGCCTGAACAGTACCTTGCAGACAGGAGGGGTCCATGGCTTCATGGGGCCTACGCCATGCTTTGATGCACCCGTCAGCACGAAACAACTGGAACCTTGATTCATCAGACCATGCTACTGAAGCCACTGTTTTACTGTCCAATTTCAATGTTTTTCAGTGTCCATTCCAGTCATTGAGCTCTGTGACGATCGTGTAAGCAATGGGGCATGAGTGGGTCTTTGGCTACCAAATCCGATGGAGTGCAGGTGGCGATGGACAGTCCTTTCAGAAATGTTTTGTGTTTGGCCCACATTCAAATTGGCAGTGATTTCATGCACTGCCAATTTGTTCGTTGCATTCGTTTGTTCGTCGCACTGTTGGTCGTTACCATTCGTGAAAGCTGACGTGAGTTCTGTACATCAATTGCACATGGCCATCCCGTTCACTGGTTTACGTGTGTGGAAATGCCATCAATGGAATACTGACGATAAACTCTTGATACCATAGACCTGGGAAAACTGAATTCCTGCACAATCTCCAATATTGCATGACATCCTTGTGGCACCGATGATCAAACCACGTTCAAAGTCAGACAACTCATGATGTGCAGACATGTTGAATTAACAACTACTCCGAAATGAATGTTGGATTTGTAGGCTACTGCAGCGCCATTCTGTGGATGATGTCCAATGCATCTGTTAAAAGAGTACAGCATGCTAGTTCTACTTTAACTGCTATTCCTATGACTTTTGGCCTCTCAGTGTGTGTATTATATATATTATTTCTTGTTTTTTTAGTAAAAAAACTTTGAGCTTGTATCGTTTTCTGAAAATGAATGAGGTCTTGGATAAAGGAAGCAAAATGAACTTCCTTGGCTGGAAATTCATCCTCATGTGGGAGGGCAATTTCGGGAAGGTTCCCCCCCATTAAACTCACTGTAAACATTTCATCTTCCCTAGAAAAATTTCGTTTTTCTTTTAGAAATTGCAAATACACCCAATTCTGTTTTTACATGGTAGATAGGTTCTCAAAAAAAAAAAACGTGCAAAAAAAAAAACACAGTGCATACCAAAAAATAAAAGATTGGTTCCAGACATAAAACCCAGTAACAAATAATAAGTTGTTTTTAAACAAATCATATCAAAATCTTTATTTAAATCTTTATTTGATTTTTATTCATTTAAACACATTTTTTTTATTTTATAAACTTATACAGATAATTATATGTACATATATAAAGTAAATTATCCTTCATAAAGAAAATATGCCACTAATTCAAGAATACAAAAGTGCAAAAAAAAATGACTTACATATGCTTATTAACTAGATTTCATTCGTTGTCATTTTTCTGACAATAGACACATTCGTTTGCGTAAGACTGGAATTAATCACTTTCATCGCTTGAAATATTTTGGCTATCGTGTTCCTACTCCAATGGCGAAATGCTCTCTGTGGCATGGGGAACCAAATTATCACTTGTTTCCAGTGATTCTGAACTTTATTTAGTTTCGACAACAAACTCTGTAATCAATCTTTGAGATTCTGCTTTGACTTGATCTTTGTATAATTCTTGATAATGTGCCATACATGACTTCAGTTCACGTTTAAACTGCTCAGCTCATTGGACAATGGGATCAAGTGTAAGAAAATGACTTTCCAATGTACTAGCCATTTGAAACCCTTCTTTAATTAAACCTGCAGTGAGTGGAACCTCTTCATCACCATCACTTTTTTCTTTTTCATCCGGAGTCTCAAGGACAACTTCTATTATTTCGTCTTGTATAAGAGTTTTGTCAACCAGCAATTCATCAATATCTGCAAATGATAAATCATCGATCCTTCTCTACCAATTGCATGTGCCAAAGTGATGATATTATGATATTGAGTAGTATTTGGGGGTACAGGATCTTTGCTTTTTACATATTCTGGCCAAATAGCTTTCCAGTATGCGTTTAAATTTGATGGTTTTAATTCTGATAACGTCAATCCAGCATGTCTGATACATTCTAAAATAGAAAATTTCTTCCACACATCAATAACTGTTAGTGTTTTATCCTTATCTAGTTTATTCAAAATGTATTGGAATGTTCGTCTTATGCAGTCAGTTTTAAATGTGGCAATGGCTACTGATCTAAGGGACCTGGGTTTGAGCCCCGGGTAAGGCATGGATGTGTGTCTTTTTTTCTGCTGAGGTCCTTGCCATCCTCACAGACCTTCTACTATGGCATATAAACAGACAGGCTCCTGTCAGACCTGTGTGGCAAGCAGCTGCTAGAGGGTGTATTTATTTATTATTTATTAAAATTATACCCTGGTCTAGTGGTTGTATTAGGTGGAAAAGAAAATTGCACATTAAGGTGTTCCAAAACAGGATGGCCAGGCACATTGTCTATAATCAATAGAACTTTAAATTTCAGAATTTTTTCTTCAAATAGTGTTTAACTTCTGAAACAAAACATTTATGGAACCATTCATTAAAAATTAAATTTGTAGCCCAGGCTTTTTTGTTTGCCATCCAATATACTGGCAATTTATTCAAATCTACACCTCTCATTGACCGTGGTCTTAGGGATCGATTGATGAGCAGCGATTTTAACATACTATCTCCTGAAGCATTACTGCAAAATAGAAAGGTCACATGATCCTTAGCTGCTGTAAAGCCACCAACAGTTTTTTGTGATTTTGCTACATAGGTTCTACTCGGCATTTTTTTTTCCAAAAAAGACCAGTTTCATCTGCATTCCAAACTTGATCAGGAGTGTAGCCACCATCTTCAATGATTTGGGCCAATTTGGACAAAATTCTTTAGCAGCCGGCCCATCTGCAGATGCAACTTCACCTTTTATCTTTACATTATGAAACGGATGTCTTTGAAAAAATCCTGCGAGCCAACCTGTACTTGCAGAAAATTCATAATTTTTGTTTAACTGAGCTTTGTGGTTTGTTTGATTTCTTGTATCTGCTTATATATTCGTAATGCCATCTGTTTGATGGTATTTCCGTCTAGAGGTATTCTTTTTTGCAAGTTATCTTCTATCCACATTACTAGTGCCTTTTCCATCTTCACTTTTACAATATCTCTTGTGTGCGATTATGACTTAGTGCTCAATTTTGTTCCAGAAAGCACAGATTTTCTAATATCATCTTCATTTTTCTTGATTCTTTCAGTAGCTTCTTTCAGCCAAATATTTACCTACGGATGATGAATCTTCTCCAGTTGCAAGACTATCTAAAATTTGGATTTTAGTATCCAAAGAGATAGCTTTCCTTTTCTGCTTTTGTAATAGTTGAATTATCTGACATTGTGGTAAGGCGTACAAAAAATATTTGAATTGTAGTTAATAAATCAGATGATGAAAAATTGTAAATTACCTATCAGCAAAATTTAATAAATTTACATTACACACACAAAACTTCAAAAATAAAAAAAAAAAAATTTCGATTTGTTCTATTAAATATCTAAACACTTCTAACTTTAAACACGAAATGAGAGACCAAGGCTAAGGTACGTATTGAAAATAAAATTGAGAGAATCCCTGGAACTCAATGTTGCCACTTTATTCCGAATGAAGTAGGTTTTGTACAATTTTTCCATAAAATAGAGAAAACTTGTTGTGTAGTTATGTTAATGTAGTTTTTGTTTTGGGGATTTTAGTGCACAAAATGTGTATCTATAGTACATTTTCAAAGTTTAAACTACTTTGAAAAATGTGACCATAAAAGTGGCATCTTTGTTACAAAGGTATGTAAATGGTAGCTAGGCATAAACTGGAAGGAGAGCTGTGTACCAATCCCTAGTGATGATGCACAGAACTGGTCAGGTCTAGCACCTAATGTCCGACCCCGCCTTCTTGTGGTGCAGGCCGTTAGTACCTTGGACCCCCACTGAGGATGCCGATGAGGATGAGAAGGATAGGTTTTACGGACAACTTCAGGATATTTGGAATTCTGTCAAGAAAGGAGATATTACCCTTGTTCTTGGTGACTTCAATGCCAAAGTTGGTACTGACTCTGACCTTTGGGGAGGAGTAATAGGCCCTTTTGGTATTGGTAGCTGCAATGGCAATGGGCAATGTCTCCTACAGGTAAGTAAACTCAATGGTTTTGGATTGGATTGTTTTACCTCTGAGCGGCACTCTTTTGCACACCATGGGCTAAATGGCCAGGTCACATGGACCCCGAAGACTCAGAGAAGGTTGGGGGAGGGGACCCACTGGAACAGCTGTTGGGAGACAGATGGTAGCCTCCCGTCAAGGCCATCCAGCGTGTTCTTTAGCGTGCATGGGGTATGGCTCTCCCGCACACGGGACCACGGCTTAACGTCCCATCCGACGGACGGCGGCCTTTTCAAGCCCATCGGTGTCCCCTACTGACCGTAGGCAAGGCAGGGAATTTTGCGGAGATAAATCTCAACGCTGACCCAGCTGGGACTCGAACCTGGGAACTACAGATTACGAGCCTGGCGTGCTACCAACTGAGCCACCCCCGCCCCAAACTCAATGGTTTCAGAATAACTAACACATATTACAAACACCGCGACATACATAAATACACATGGGTTTCACCTGATGGGCTGCATAAGAATATGATTGATTATATATTAACAGCAAATGGGCTAGTTCTGTTAGGAATACCAGGGCATATAGGAGAGCTGAAATTGGATCTGACCATTACCTTATTAAAAGTGTCTTGCAACTTAAACTTAAAAAGTGTTGTGCTAAAGTTAAAAAAATTTAACTTGAATACTGAAGCTCTCCCAGTTATAGCTAAAGCTTACCATGATAGGTTACTTAGTCATTATGACAGTCATGGTTTGCTTACTACTGAAGTTTAGGAAGAATGGGTCTGTTTTAAACAGGCTTTTTTGGAAATTAACAGTACTCTTTTAGGAAAAAGGAGCAGAGGAGGCAGAATTATTTGAGTGATAAGGCACTTGAGCTTATTTCAGAAAGAAAGAACCGCAGGAATGTCCTTAATCAATACCCTAGTAGTCCTAATAGAAAGCATTACAGAGAGCTTAATAAACGTGTAAAGGATCAGTTCGCTGCTGAGCAGATAAGATGATAAACATGTAAAGGATCAGTTCGCTGCTGATAAGATATGCATCTGTGGCTTGATGGCCTGGCTGACAAAGCCGAGGAAGCAGTTAGACAGCACAACGATAGAGAGCTGTGCCAGATAGTTAATGTTTTTTCTGGTAGAAAATGGACAGATATACAGGGATTGAAGGATAAACAAGATAAGGTTATAGAAGGTGAGGATTCTGTCATGGCTAGGTGGGCTGAGCATTTCGGTGATGTTCTAAACAATGTGGTTAGTTCTACTCCCATTGTTTGCAATGATGATAGATGCATTGGTGGCTTTAATGTTGGCCCTCCTGATTTAGATTATGCTGATGATTTAGCCCTTTTGGCAAAATGATGTTGATGAGATGAACTCTTTCATTCGAGCTGTTGATGAAACTGGTAGTAGAGTAGGTTTGGTTATAAACAGAGAGAAAACTGAAGTGATGAAAATTGGTCAGGCAGGCTGTGATTCAGTTAATCTGAATGGTTGCAGTCTTGAGCAGGTGTCACAGTTTAATTATCTTGGAAGATAATAGTGATGTGCGGCATGAGATTAACAGACGAATAGGGATTGCTGCCGGGACTTTTAAGAATCTATGGAGAGTGTGGAGAAATAGGCGTATACACCTAAAGACTAAAATTAGACTGTATAATAGTTTGGTTCTTTCTAGGGTTAGTTATGGTAGTGAAACTTGGACACTTTGTAAACAAGATAACAGGAAACTAGATTCTTCTGATTCCAGATGCTTATGCAGTATCTTGGGCATTAGGAGGTTCAACTTTGTAACTGATGATAGGCAAAGGAGTTTGCAACCTCCTTTAAGCAGCATAATGTGCAGAGAGAGAGACTCCATTGGTTTGGCCATGTTGCCTGTATGAATAATTATAGATTGGCGAAAAGGGTTATGAACAGTGTGCCTAAAGGCCTCAGAAAGAAGGGGAGACCTAGGATGCGGTGGGTGGACAATGTCAAACAGGACCTTGTTAGAATTGGTATGCAGTGGCCAGATGCAGTAGATGTTGCTCAGGACAGATATGCTTGGAGAATTAAACTGCATGGTCTGGTTGGACATCCATAGCCCATGGCTGCTTGAGGAGGAGGAGGATTATTTACAAATGTAAATTCTAGGAATCTTTACTTGAATAGGAATTTTTTTATTTATTGTTTTAGAATTAAAATGGAGAATTTTTAAAATAGTGCCATTTGATCCGTGTTAGATCAAAATAAGTCATGTAAAAAGAGAATTTGAATTTTTTTTCTGTACCGTGTTAAATCAAAATCGTGTAAAGAAAATATCAATGTAAAAACAGATTTGGGTTTATTTATGTTTACATTGAATGATTTTTAACCCCCATTCCCCCTCAGTATCTTGGCTCTGCCACTCTGATATAACATTTTTTTTGCTTTGGTGCACAAACCTTTCTGCACTTAGCCAAGATCGCCAAACTTCAACACCCAAAGAAAAGAAATTCATAATGTTTAGTAAAAAATAGCCAAGGAAGTTTTTTTCCATTTCATAACCAGTTCAGAAAATCCCGTGAATGTGAGAAGTCCAAGTCACTTTGTATAACACTGGCCATGTGTAAAATATACAATACTGAAAAGAAGCTTAAAATAAAAATCATGTTACAGGTTAAATATTATTCAAGAGGAAATTTCCTTTCGGTTAATATATAATTTTACTATTTTTATTCATCAGGTTTTCCAAAATGAAGCATTAATTGTATAGTCTGATCTATTATTTCACCATATCACATTGAAAAAGGCTTATTAAAATCAATATGTTTATAAATTTGTCTAAATTACTTATTTTTGTTAAATTCATAATTAAATTCTGTTTAATTTGGTATATAACATGACCTATTTCTGTTGATTGGTTACTTTTTTTAAAACTTCTAAAGTTGACTTGTTTGTCTGACTCAGAACAATTAGCTAAAAGCCTTGAATTTTTTATGGTTATGGTACTGCACTCCCCCAAAAAGAGAACTAAAGAATTTAGAAAAACTGTCTGTCGGATGGGATGTTAGCCATGGTCCCATGTGCAAGAGAACCATACACTGTGCATGTTAAAGAACGCACTTGATGGGAAGCTTCTGAAAAGCCTTGTGAAGGATGATCCTAGTAGATGCTTAAAAGTCTGCTTTCCTCATATCATGACTAGTGGAGCCTCCTTTGGTCTGTATAGGCTGTATTTGGCCAATAGCAAGAGGCTATCATTTTGTCCAGGGAAGAATCCACAGATTCCTTCTAATTATCTTCCCATTGGATTGGACTGACAAAAATTGGAAGCTGCTTATGCAAGGTATTTGAAACAATGGTAAATGCCAGACTCATTTGGTATTTAGAGACTTCTTCCAACACATAGTCTTCCACCACAACTTCTTTCCAACACATAGTGTTGCTTTTGCAAGCAACAGTGAAATCGAAAATGGTGACTCGAAATGGTGATGAATTAATTTTTACCTCAAGAAAATCTGGTGTCAGTTTTCTTTGGCATTTGAAAAAGCATGACATGGCTTGCCAATTTGCCATTCTTTATGACCTCCATGCCTTTGTCTTGCAAGGTCGCATGCCGATCTTCATCTTTGTGTTTCTTATCA
Source organism: Ryuthela nishihirai (assembly GCA_038380435.1). NCBI lineage: Eukaryota > Metazoa > Arthropoda > Arachnida > Araneae > Heptathelidae > Ryuthela > Ryuthela nishihirai. Next base: position 327,065 of record JAWZYU010000016.1, on the reverse strand, counting down.
TCATCACGTTCTTTTCCTGTCTGTGTTGGCAACACTGTCACAGCCTTTCCTCCAAGAACAGGAGGTGTACCACAAAGCAGTGTACTGGGTGTTAAATTTTTCACTGTCAAGATAAATTCTGTTACAACTTCCTCTGACTGTAGATAATGCCCTCAATGTTGATTATTATTGAATTTTTTTTGGTTTTCATCCAGAATGAAGGTCATTGAAAGACAGTTGCAAAAATCCCTGAATAATATCTGTTTGGGTGATAGCGAACAGATTTTGGTGCTCTCCCCCAGAAGACAACTTGTGTGCTCTTTTACCACAAACATATTTTTTACTTCCACTCCAAGCTTTGACTCAAGAGTTCCATTATTCTTTTTTGTGGCAGAAACCTCACTTTTCTAGAAAGCAGACCAATGTTCTTCGTTCCACATCTACTATGCTCTTGTCAAAATTGGACTATTGCCTCCAGGTATACCATTCTGCTTGGGATATGATAGTGAAGGTGTTGAATCTTTGCCACCATCAGGGGGAATCGTCTCAGCACTTCACCAGTTCAGAGCCTTTACATTGAGATCGATTAACCTTCCTTGTCTCTTCACTGTTATCGTTGTCCCTACAGTGGATTTGTAAATTGGGATATCCCCTTGCTGCACTGCCATTCATCTTTTTGGTTTGCATGTCTGAGTTTACTTGTGAGGCATCAACATCTGTCTCAATAGTATCACCCAGTCAACAGCTAAGCCACTTCCACCATGAGCCATAATTTGCTCTCCTGGCAGTTTTTCTCTTTAGAGGGCAGAGACAACACCACCTAGAGGAGAAGGCCCTACCAGTCAGTGAAGCGATTCTGATGACGTCAAATTTAGTCGACCCGTAGTCGACTTAGGTAACACAGGAGAACGTGGTATTCTAGTAGCGTCGCCTCCATCTTGCTAAAGTTAGTGTTTAACTAGTTTTGCCACGTTTGATTTGGTGTGTGCATTTTGTTATTAAATTCATTGATTTTTTTTAGCGAAATGCCATCGCGCTGCTTCGTTCCTCAGTGCAGGAGTAATTATGACAGGGAAATAATATTCTCAGTTTTCAAATTTCCAGAAGATATCGATTTGCGACAGAAATGGATTCGTTCAATACCAAGACAAAACTTCTGTCCAACGAAAGCATCCAAGGTAAGAAGAACTTTATTCTGTATTAATATCTGTTGTCATATTTATGAACTTCTAAAGTAAAAATTATTGTTTTAACTATTGTATGTTACGTTTGTATAATATACATATATAATATCATTGATCTTTTCTGGATTAATTTGACGTTAGTTGTATTAATTAAGAAACCTAATATGCTGGAATAAAAAATGTCGAATGTACATATGTTAAAATGCTTAAATAGAAAAGAATATTTCACAGTGACCAGACTTTTTATTTAATAGATTACAGTAGTAAGTTAAGAAATTGGTACTTTTGTTAGGATAGTTTCAGGGTCTAATGTTATATCACTATATTTATATATCCATAGAGTTCCAATATATCTCATATAAGTTAATATGATAATACTGTTAAACTTGAAATACATATATGAGCCAAAGGCAAGATCATTGGAAAACCTACTTTTAAATACAAAATCTCTGCAGAAGTATTAGAAATTATTTTGGTGTTGTTGGTATACTTGGATACAAATTAGACCTAGGTTCAAAACTACAGATGGCTTTGTGAATATGTATTGTTTTCCTGCTGAAGTCTTGCCATCCTCACACATCAGCTATATTATAATAAAGCTATGACAGGCTTTATGAAGAAATTAATCTGCATAATTATATATCTGAAATCAAGTCAAGGTGTAGTGGATATTAAAGAATGGTTGGGATACAGCTAATGTACATATGGATTAATAAATGAAAAGATATTTTAAAAAAGGATTTAATAGTAAAGAAAGAATTTTTCTACATTGAAAGAAGTAATTAAAAGTGCATATATTTCCAATCGCACTCATTCTGAAATGAGATAAGTCAGGTGTATTATAATAAAAGTATAGCAATCTACTGCCATATCTTTATTGCGTGTGGCTGCAGCTTTTGTTTTAATTTTGTTAGAAATGTATTCTATAATCATATTAGAGAATATTTGAGGGGATATCTGTCATTTAATCTATTATGCGAATATAAATATATTAAACACCATAAATGCATAAAATATTGTTTTCAAGTTAACTTCAAAGTTTAACCTCTGTACTGACCACTGGTTTGGATTTTACAACTGAAGGAGTCAAAAAATTATCATAAAAATTTGAGGTATTTTGATTTTACTGATATGTAATGGTAAAATTTTATTGTAGAAACTGTCGACAACAGTAAACTTCCTGACCAATCAATTCCTAATACCTTTCAGCATTAGTATAATACCAGGTGCTGTCTATATAAACAAATTTATACCTAATAAACTGAAAATCACAGTAAGAGGAAATTGTCTGAAACAATAAATTTATTACTGGAGTTGTTTTCAGGCTCAATTCCTGGACTGGAATATTTCAAACCTTTAAACGTTCATTCATAAGAGTGTTGTTTTAAATGATTTTCAGCTCAGTATGATTTTTTGCATTTTATTTTACATTATCACCTTATAGTGGCATTACCAAAAGCACTTTATGGTTAGTACTAGCAGTGGAATGCTATTTGATGGTTAGCATTAGCTTTCATGGTGAACTATATATGATAAAAGAAGTGCTAGAAATATTGAGAAAAAACAGCTTATTGGTAGAATAACTAGGTGCATTCCTTGGGAGAATTCATTCTTTTAACCATGGATTTTTATTGAAATCTTAGAAAATACACTGATTATAGAATTGTTTTGAATACAATTATAGCTTTTACTTTCGAAGGAAAAGTCTTCAGTTCTGAATGAATTTTTTTGGTGTATGGTGAACAGTATTCCTAGTGTTTGGATTTTTGTTCTAATGTTTATCATTCATCAGAGGTTTTTTTGTACATATTCTCAATATTTCTTTTGCATACATAGGTGTGTGAACTCCACTTTGCACCATCTGATGTTGAAAGAGAAATCAGCATGTTTGACATGAAAACTGGGAGAAAGCTTTCTGACCTCTAAAGTATCCATATACTGATGGAGAGGGAATGTTTGCTATATGACCAGTGTGTTATGGACATACTGTTCAACTACTTTTAAAGCATCCAGAAATACACTTAAAAAAAATATTGTGCCCAAAACAATAACATTGTAACAAGTGCTAGAAGCAAAAAAAGGAAACTTGAAACTTTAGTTAAACCAACTGTTCAAGGTAGCATTTATGCTATACTTTTACTAAGGTTGGGTTGGGTTGTTTTACCTCTGAGCGGCACTTTTTTGCACACAATCGGCTAAATGGCCAGGTCACATGGACCCCGAAGGCTCAGAGAAGGTTGGGGGAGGGGACCCACTGGAACAGCTGTTGGGAGACAGATGGTAGCCTCACATCAAGGCCATCCAGCATGTTCTTTAATGTGCACAGGGTATGGCTCACCCACACATGGAGCCACGGCTTAAAGTCCCATCTGACGGACGGCGGCCTTTCCAAGCCCATCGGTGTCCCCTATTGACTGTGGGCAGGGTGGAGAATTTTGCGGAGATAAATCTCAATGCTGATCCAGCTGGGACTCGAACCTGGGAACTACAGATTACGAGCCTGGCACGCTACCGACTGAGCCACCCCCGCCCCACTTTTACTAAGCATTTCATTGCTATTAAGCTGTGCAAATATCATGATGACAATTGGTGCAAAAGAAAAAAAAATGAATCAGGTGGGATCTGAAACTCATGACCTCCTGGTTAGGGTTACCATATGTCCCCCAAAAGGGAGGACAGTCCTCCTTTTTCACCTAATGTCCTGTCAGAAATTTGAAAATGCAAGAAATATCCTCCTTTTTGTGTAAATTCATAACATGTTTCAAACTAAAATTAAAGCACTCATTTTTTTGTACTTTTCTAAATTTCTTGAACTCATGACTATAATAATATTTATTGTTAACCATGAAATAATTTATTGTAAATGCAAATAATGAATGCTAAATTAACTCTACTGACATTGTAAAAGTTACTATTCTCTCTAATCTCAATATGTACAATTTACATGTCAGATTGAAGAAGTATGAGCTTTCATCATCATCATCCTCAAGCAGCCATGGGCTACGGAGGTCCAACCAGACCATGCAATTTAGTTCTCCAAGCAAGTCTATCCTGAGCTACATCTACTGCATCTGGCCACTGCACACCAATTCTAACAAGGTCCTGTTTGACATTGTCTGCCCACCGCATCCTAGGTCTCCCCTTCTTTCTGAGGCCTTTAGGCACACTGTTCAAACCCTATTCGCCAATCTATAATTATTCATACAGGCAACATGGCCAAACCAACGGAGTCTCTCTCTGCACAATATGCTGCTTAAAGGCGGTTGCAAACTCCTTTGCCTAACCTCATCATTAGTTACAAAGTTGAACCACCTAATGCCCAAGATACTGCGTAAGCATCTGGAATCAAAAGCATCTAGTTTCCTGTTATCTTGTTTACAAAGTGTCCAAGTTTCACTACCATAACTAACCCTAGAAAGAACCAAACTATTATACAGTCTAATTTTAGTGTTTAGGTGTATACGCCTATTTCTCCACACTCTCCATAGATTCTTAAAAGTCCCGGCAGCAATCCCTATTCGTCTGTTAATCTCATGCCGCACATCACCATTATCTGTTACATAGCTCCCAAGATAATTAAACTGTGACACCTGCTCAAGACTGCAACCATTCAGATTAACTGAATCACAGCCTGCCTGACCAATTTTCATCACTTTAGTTTTCTCTCTGTTTATAACCAAACCTACTCTACTACCAGTCTCATCAACAGCTCGAATGAAAGAGTTCATCTCATCAACATCATTTGCCAAAAGGACTAAATCATCAGCATAATCTAAATCAGAAATTTTCGTATCTCCAGTCCATTTAAGGCCAAAACCTTTCCATTGAAGTGAATTTCGCATAACATAATCAATAATCAAACTAAAGAGAAAAGGGGACAAAACGCACCCTTGTCGAACACCAGAAGTAATGCTAAACCAATTGCTACAAGCTTTACCAACTCTCACACATGACTCAGTGTTATTATAGAGAGCTTTCATTATGTTAACTAACTTGTCTGGTATACCATATGATTTCACAATCAACCACAAATTATGACGATCAACAGAGTCGAAAGCCTTTTTGAAATCAACAAAGCTAGCAACCAAAGGTTTCTGAAACTCTAAACATTTCTCAAGAATCTAAGTGAAAATATCTGATCCACACATCCCCTACCACTTCTGAATCCACATTGCTCATCACGCAATTGCCTGTCAACCAGATTCTTAATTCTATTAAGCACAATCATGGAAAGAACTTTACCTGGAACAGAGAGTAGGCTGTTACCCCTATAGTTATCACGAGAACTGCGATCACCTTTTTTGAAAATAGGGATAACAATAGCTCTGGTAAAATCCTTAGGAACCATGCCTTTATCATAAAAGATATTCTGAATTTCAGTCATCCAAGTGGTAACCGGAACATTCCCAGCTCTAAGCATTTCCGTAGTAATTTCATCTACCCCTGTTGATTTATGTAGTTTAAGTTTAGAAACAGCCACAATAACTTGATTGTGTTATAGGGCCAACATTAAAGCCACCAATGCATCTATCATCATTGCAAACAATGGGAATAGAACTAACCGCATTGTTTAGAGTATCACTGAAATGCTCAGCCCACCTAGCCATGACAGAATCATCCCCTTCTACAGGGTGATTCAAAACTTATCGTTCAAATTTCATGGGGAGATAGGGAATACGTCAGGAAACCGATTTCACATAGGAAAGAATGTCCACAAATTTACGCATGCGTATGTAGAGGGCGCTGTGTGACCCAACCAGTGTACAGCTCGCCCGACCACTCCCGCTGTCATCAGTGTACAAGCTGAGTTACTAGTGATAAGATGAATCGTTTTACGCATCAAGAGATAGCGGATATGCATCTCGCATATGGGGCAGCTGGCGAAAGCGGCCGCCGAGCTAGGCAAGTTTACGAAGACTGATACCCCAACAGAAGAATACCGCAGCATCAAATGTTTGCACGTGTGTATCGCAATCTGCGCGAACGTGGTTCACTGCGCAGCAACATGCGGGAGAAGACGACTGACCCGGCCTGTCAACGTCGCAGAACAAGTCCTACAGTCCATCGAAGATAATCCGAATACCAGCACACGAGCTATTGCTCAGTAGCTTGGGGTCTCTCAGTCAGCAGTGTGGCGGATACTGCACGAGGAACGTGTGCATCCTTACCATCTGCAAAGGGTGCAGTTACTGCATCCTGACGATTATCCGAAGTGTGTGGAATTTGCACAATGGTTCATGCAGAAAGGTGCCGTGGACCCCAGTTTTCCAACTTTTGTCCTTTACAGATGAAGCTTCATTCACTCGTGAAGGTGTGTTCAATACACACAATTCACATGTGTGGGCTTACGACAACCCACATGGTACGAGAAGTCACGCTGCGCAACATCGTTTTGCCGTAAATGTATGGGCTGGAATCATTGGTGACTGTTTGTTGGGATCTTACTTGCTACCGCCCCGATTGGACGGCCGGAAATACCTAATATTTCTCGAGACAGTGTTACCGACTTTTCTGGGCGCTGTTCCTGCACATATCCGCCGAGATATGTGGTATCAACATGACGGGGCTCCAGCCCATTGCACAATTGTTGCACGTGATTACCTGAACCAAAAATTCGGAGCTCGATGGATCGGTACAGGTGGACCGATCGCTTAATCACCTGATTTATCGCCCGTGAATTTCTTTTTGTGGGGGGCCATGAAAGACCATGTGTACGAGACCTCCGTCGACAGTGAAATGGACCTTGTTGCACGAATAGTGGCCGCCACAGGCATTGTCTGTGATATGCCAGGAGTTTTTGAAAATGTTCGGCGGTCAATGCAACCGCGCTGTGAATCCTGTGTCCGTGTAAATGGTCACAATTTTGAGCACCTACTGTGAACCTGTACTTTACCTTGTTGGAATAGAAGTCGCATTCGTTACCACTTAACTGTACTGTTTCCTTGTGTTCACTTTACTTGTCCATTTTGATCATGTAGATGACGTTTGCAGACATACTTTCCTATGAGAAATTGGTTTCCTGACGTATTCCCTACCTCCCCACGAAATTTGAACAATAAGTTTTGAATCACCCTGTATAACCTTACCTTGTTTATCCTTCAATCCCAGTATACCTGTCCGTTTTCTACCACACAAAACATTAACTATCGGGTACAGCTCTCTGCTGTTGTGCTGTCTAACTGCTTCCTCGGCTTTGTCAGCCAAACCATCAAGCCAAAGATTCTTATCAGCAGCTAACTGATCTTTTACACGTTTATTAAGTTCTCTGTAATGCTTTCTATTAGGACTAGTAGGGTATTGATTAAGGACATTCCTGCAGTTCTTTCTTTCCGAAATAAGCTCAAGTGCCTTATCACTCAAATAATTCTGTCTCTTCTGCTCCTTTTTTCCTAAAAGAGTACTGTTAGTGTCCAAAAAAGCCTGTTTAAAATGATCCCATTCTTCCTCAACTTCAGTAGTAAGCATACCATGACTGTCATAATGACTAAGTAACCTATCATGGTAAGCTTTGGCTATAACTGGGTATTTCAGAGCTTCAGTATTAAAAGCAAATTTTTTAACCCTACCACAACACTTTTTAAGTTTAAGTTGCAAGACACTTTTAACAAGGTAATGGTCAGATCCAATTTCAGCTCCCCTATATACCCTGGTATTTCTAACAGAACTAGCCTATTTGCTGTTAATTAATATATAATCAATCATATTCCTATGCAGCTCATCAGGTGAAACCCATGTGTACTTATGGATGTCGCGGTGTTTGTAATATGTGTTAGTTATTCTGAAACCATTGAGTTTACTTACCTGTAGGAGATGTTGCCCATTGCCATTGCAGCTACCAATACCAAAAGGGCCAATCACCCCTCCCCAAAGGTCAGAGTCAGTACCAACTTTGGCATTGAAGTCACCAAGAACAAGGGTAATTATCTCCTTTCTTGACAGAATTCAAAATATCCTGAAGTTGTTCATAAAACCTATCCTCATCGGCATCCTCAGTGGAGGCATAACAGCAGATAACATTCAGGTCTTTAACGCTTGTCTGAAATTTTGCTGTAAGAAACCTTTCATTAATGCACTCATATCCCAGAAGAGCATCACTAGCATGTCTGCTGAGAAGCAGACCCATGCCATGGTGATGCTTATTGTCGTTCCTCCCTGAAAAGAGAAATTTAAGATTATTTTTAAGAATCTGACCTTTATCTGTCCATCTGGTCTCTTGCAAGCCGAGAATATCTAAATTATAATGGTGGAATTCTTGTGTGAGGACATCAAGAGAAAAAGCTCTGTGCAGAGTCCTCACATTCCAACTACCTATGGAGAGAAAATGGTTAGTGGGATGTTTAAAGAAACTATGTTTATTGAGAGAGGGAATGCCGACAATATCAAACAGCCCCCTAATCGCAGACATGGGGCAAAGACCCGTTCCCCCCCACTAAAGGCTGAAGCCATCTATACTGGAAGACTTCCTCCAATGTAGAATTTGACGATACCAATAGAAGCAAAGAGTTCAGGTGCCTGCGATGACCTCTGCTCAGGATTATCCACCAGCTGATAAACATATCCTGTGAATCTATTCCCTTGGGGCTGTCAACCCACAAGGAAACAGAAAACACAGCGGAAGATTTTCCCTCCACAGAAGCCCACCAGTGCAGCAAAACCAGGATCCATAATCAAGCTCAGAGCCATATATCAGTCCAGTGGGTTTATATGGTCAGCACCAGGACCCTGTGTGGTTGACCACTCCTCAGCAGGGTAGAAAAAAAAGAAAAGTAGCCATAGTTATCCAGATCAGTAGGCCACACTAATCTGGCAGCCCTCCCCTTCCGTTCACTTCCACAAGAGAGTATCTCTTTTGAAAGGTACTAACGGTCTGCACCATGAGAAGGCGGGGTCGGACATTAGGTGCTAGGCCTGGCCGGTTCTATGCATCATCACAGGGGATTGGTGCATAGATCTCCTTCCAGTGACTACCTAGCTACCATTTACAGAGCTTTAGAAAACTGAAAAAAATTTTACTTCCACCAAGTATAGATGGAACTGTGAAAGTTGATAAATAAAAAAAAATACCCCCTCAAGCAGCTGCTTGCCACAGAGGTCTGACAGGAGCCTGTCAGTTTATATGCCAAAGTAGAAGATCTCAGAGGATGGCAGGACCTCAGCAGAAAAACAACACACACAACCATGCCTTACCCGGGGCTCGAACCCAGGTCCCTTAGATCAGTAGCCAAGCGTGCTAACCACTCGGCCACGGGATGGCTAAAAAGTTGATAGCAGGTTTTCTTTTTTTTGCTACATAAAAGACTGCAGTAATTAAGGAACTACTTCTAGTTTATAGGAGCCTTTTAAAACTCAAAACTCCCCTGCCAAAACTCAAATCATTGCTGACCACTACCTCAGTCAGAGTTTGAAGTAACAGAAAGTTTACCGTTTATGACAGTGCATAGTTACTAATCATTATGACACTTTAGGAGAAATAACCTTTGATTGTTTATGAAATAGGAATGAAAATCACCACTCATATATTTTATAGTATATTTAATGAGTATTGTTTCTTTTTTTGACTCAACTGTTAGTACTTGGCAAAAAACTTGGTACGAAAAAACTTATTTTATTTCACAAAGAAAGCATGTCCTCCTTTTATAACACTGGCATCGAGTAACCCTACGTCTGGTGGTTATGTGTTTGGATCTCACCTGGCTCAAGGTAATTTTTCCACTATACTCATTATCATCATAATACTTAAGGAGTTTGATAGTGATTAAATGTTAGTAAATCAATGAGGTACTGTGGATTAATTTGTGTATGTTACTTTCACTTTGAGAAAAATTATCTTCAGATTTTTATACAATTTGATATTGTGTTAAAGTCAAAATGCCGATTGTCTAATTTCACACCTTAAAAATTACTCTTATGAGATTTAATATAATTCAAAAATTTATGTTTGGTAATCTCAATCATGTTACAAATTTGATATCAGTGGTTGATATTTTTAAGTAAATATTTTATTGAGTCCTGAATCCAATATCTTAATTTCACCCAATGCAGATTATTTTAAACTGTTAAATAAAGATAATTAAATAAAGAAATTATTAATATTCATTCATATTTAATATCTGGAAAACAAATTTCCACAGGCTTTGAGCCAGTAATTGAACATGGATCTTCTCTAAAGCATGCTTTTTGATTTTTCACATTACACGAGTCTTTGGATTGTCCATCTGCTTGTGTACTTGGTTAGTCTGCAAGTACCTTAAAGTACCTAATGTTAAAAAGAAGGTTAAGAAATATCAAATTTGGAGGGAGGTAAAAATAGCTGGTTGTCATTTTCATCAGTTAGCATGAAGCCTTTTGGAAAGTAATGATACACTGTAATGGAAAAGTCTCCCAACATCATAGACCCACCTTCAAATAATTATAGCCCAATAAGTACAATGGGGGAAAACCCTTTGGAATGGTGTACTATTGTTTCAACCATTGTTTTTTAGACATAAAAACTGGTTAACTTTATTGTCAAATATTTTGCAATATTTTAGTGGAAATTTTATTGCATGCAAGCTGCAATAGCTATTTTCGGTTCCTTTAACTATATTCTGCTACTGTACAGGGTCTACTAGATTTATTTCATTTTTATTTTACTGATTTAACATGTCTTTTGTGGCTAAATCTATGATCAAAGGGAATCTCTGCCTGCACTTGTCAGTAGGTTTTTTCTTAATTTTGTGTTTAGTGTTACTTTTGAGTGATCTTTTGCCAATTCCACAACATTTTCACTTCCCACTATACTCTTATGGCTGGACCCCTGAAAATAAATTATATTTTTGGTTGTCTTTAAAATTTTTTATCAATGTATCAAATACTTCTTGGGGTGGATGCTTTTGTTTGGACAGCTATTCAGTACTGGATGCAGTATGTGACAGTATATGATTTTCTTTCCAATCCATTTCATTGCTTTTGTTATACTTAGTGGGGTTTTGAAATTTATAATTAGTTTATATTTTCTGAAATAAATTTATATTTTCTGTAGGAACATATACCACCAGTTTCTGAATGAAATGATAAATTGAAACTTCCATTAAACTCAAACAGAATTTTCTGAATATTACTTTTCCTTCATTAGTTTAAATTGAAAACATAAGTAGAAAACTTAAGTGTCAACCTTTGGTTTTTGTAAAAGCCATGGAAGATTTAGGAAGTTAATTTATTCCTTGACTTTCTTTAATATTTATGCATATCTTGTGGCTTCCGTTGCCTTGCAAATGTAGGATTTCTTTTAAATCTTTAATACTGATTGCCAATGGGTGTTTGATATGCCTATAAACTAGCCTGGTCAACAGATCAATAAGGTTTTCTGTATCATTGGGGATGTCAGTTTCTGCTAGGAGGGAGATGATTGACTATGTTATTAGAAACCTTGTACTGGTTCTGATACATATTTTCTTCTTCCAAGTTCTTTGTTAATAATTGTTTTTACATTGATAGTGAGTCCAAGTAATATTGAAATTTTAGTGTAAGGATATCTGTTTATAAAAGAAATATACCCTGTTGCTCTTAGCATTTGAAAATATCTTCACCAGATATGGCAGTTAAGATATGCATAATAGTTAATGACTTAAGGTTTAAAATACTCTGCAGAAGGTCAAGATTAGAATAATGTTTTTATTTAATATGTTTCCAGGCTTGTTAAGTATATGCTCTTTACAAAATAGCAAAACATTTTTTTTTCTGTTCTGTATATTTTTGACACCATACAAATTTAAAGTTATTTTATCGACTTGCCTTTGGGAAGGAATCTCGTTAAGAACCTACTAGTGTAGTTTATTTTTGTGACTTCATCAACCTTTATGTAAATGACACCTAGATATTTTTTTTAATTCTTCAATTTGATTTGCACATTTGGAATATACTGAATCATTTGGAATAGCTTGACTTCTCTATAAAAATATAAGAAATTTTTAGATGCTAAATCTATCTATTCAGTGTTAGTAAAATGTTCAATAGTTGATATATGTTGCTTGTAGTACTTTATTTTTACTTAATTCAAGTTTTGCAATGTCATTTAATCTAAGTTGCTGCTGATGTTACAATTCAAATTTTAGAAGTCAAATCTTTTCTTATTACATATATGCACAAATGTATTGTTTTCATTTCACAATTCAAACTATGGTTATCATAAATATTTTAAGTCTGTTTGCTGCCATGAAACTGTACCATATATACACTCGGTGAATTATGACCACCCAATCCCATGTTATGCCAATGGAAAGATAATTTCAAAGCTCTGTAATTTCTAAAATAAACATTTCATGAGAAAATATGACTTAAGATAGATTTTTATTTTATATATATTAATTTTCTGTATTTCAATAATATTCATTTAGTATTTAAAGAGGCTTTGCTTGGCTACTAACCCGGTTCGAGCCCTAGGTAAGGCATGGTTGTTCGTGTTGTTTTTCTGCTGATGTCCCGCCATCCTCACAGACCTACTACGGCATATAAACTTACAGCCTCATGTCAGACTTCTGTGGCAAGCAGCTGTTTGAAGGGATATTTTTATTTTATATATCAGCATCTTAAACAGTAATGCCCATTCTGCAGAATTGGTGAAAATTGAAATAATTGTTACACATTCTGCTAAAACTATGCTAATAACATTCCAATAAAATTTAATATGGGGATATTGTTTTAAGATTAACTTATTTCAACTACTTCCCAGATGAATATTTTAAACAGCCATTGTTCACATTAAATATCTCAGTTCCCATAATTCTTTAATTTTAAATGAACATAGATTTAGATAAATTTTATTGAGATCTTTAATTGATCTTCTTTTTATTTTTTTCATAAAAGCTTATTTTAAAAGTTACAAAGCTTTGAAATTAGCTTACCATTGACATAACATGGAATTAGGTTTAATAATTACAGAATGTATATGGATATTTCAATGTGACCTTTACATTGTGTAATAATCATTGTATTATATTTCTGTTGTATTTTTAATCTGTTCAAACCTTTGGACCACATGTATTTTGATGTTGCTTTCATGTTTCTTCAGAATTTTTTTTCTATTATTAAAGTTTATTATGATACCAAAAAGGATAAAAATTTCTATCTTATGTAAAGAAATTAGTTTTAATATGTATTAATGTGAAAAGTAGGGAAAGCAGTTTTCCTTTTTTGTTGTTGTTCTTTTTATTTAAAAGTCATAGTTGTGCTAGAAACAGTTTTTATTAATGTGATGCATTTTAAAAACAGCTTTCATATTAAATTAAAAAAATCAGCAATTGTTCAACTGGGATGAATGGAATATTTTAAAATTTTCCTTTTCAACTTAAATAGTATTGCACAATATTAAGTTCCTTCACATTGTTTAAAAATTCCCCCATATGATTGGTGAATTTTCCTGTTTTAATTGCACAATTTTCTTAAAAATAAAGTAAACAATGATATGAAATATTTGTTTCATTGTAATGTGTATCCTATATATATTTGTGAGGTGTAAAGATGTGGACTCAGATTGTAAATAAAAGTATTTTTTTAATGTGGAATTTGTTGGTTGTTTTTCTTAACATATGCAATATTAAAACATACTGCTTTAATTAAATAATGTTTTAGACCTCTTATACATACATACATATTTGTGAAAAAAAATAGATATATGTGGTATTTTGTAACAAGTAGTTTTTTCTAAATATATTTCACACTTCTATAATCCTTTAAGAGTGAAAATTTAGTAGCTGTTCAATACATTAATCGATCGTTTGCAAAATTAGTTAAAAGTTTTGGAATTTCCGAACATTTAAAGAGTATTATTATCTAAATAATAATTTAAAGCTATCTGTATAATTGGAAACGGTAATTAATGGTTTATCAATACTAATCAAAGCAAAAAAAAAAACGTTATCTCTAAAAAGAAATTAGAAAAAAATGTGGGAAGGAATTTTTTTTAATTATATGAAAAATATTTTAATGACGACGATTTATTAGTGAATATTCAAAATCTAAATGGGAAGTTCTATTAACAAGGATAGGCTATCTCTCATTCTATTCTGCTGGCAGTCCGGTCCAGTAATGCTGACGTCACAAATGACTGCTACAGCCTTCTCCTCTAGGTGATGTTGGCAGAGAAGTCTTTCAATCCTGATTGCATGTATTTTAACTCTTTGCTAGCCACTGTGTTGAACATTCAGACATCTTGCCTATCTTTACAGATGGCTTGAAGCTTAGCACATCAGTGGGGTCAGCCATGGTCTACTGTGAGATAGCAGACTAGATCCCACTGCAGTGTCCCACCTTCACAGCAAAGTTGCATACTATCCTTCTTGCCTTGGACTGCATAGCAACTAAGCATCATCATTGATTTATACTTACAACTACTTGCTTATTTCACTCTAGCCCGGCCCCGTGTGCGGGAGAGCCATACCCTGTGCACGTTAAAGAACACGCTGGATGGCTTTGACAGGAGGCTACCATCTGTCTCCCAACAGCTGTTCCAGTGGGTCCCCTCCCCCAACCTTCTCTGAGCCTTCGTGGTCCATGTGACCTGGCCATTTAGCCCATGGTGTGAAAAAAAGTGCCGCTTAGAGGTAAAACAACCCAAATCACTCTGGCCTTTGATTTCAATACACCCTGTTCTTTCCAAGATTTACCAGCAGCTGCATCATTTTGCCACCCCATTCATCATCCTCTTCTGTTGGATGCCTGGATATGCTGTTATGTGTCATTTAATGGGCATATGCTGCTGCAAGGTCAGCTGCTTTCCTGTCTGGCCCTCCATTAATGATTTCCTATTTGGACTTCAGGCAATATTTTACTGTTGAGCTATGGACACAATGGCAAAAAATTTGGATAGAACAAATGGATAACAAGTTCTTGGAGACAAGCATGTTGTCAAATTATGGTAGTAATCTCTTCCCAGGAATCACAAGGCGACAGTTGTACTTGCTTGACTCCACATTGGTTATGGTGTGTAGCACATTAATTTCTGTTTCGGATGGCACCATTTTAACAATTAATCATATATTAATCGACTGTTTAGTTTTTTTAACCCAAAATGACAATATATTAGCTCTTTTATCGACTGTTCCAGCCACCTTACATTCAGGCACTTTTAATCTGATTATCCCTGTTTATCATCTGTTTTGATTATTATAATAAGCTGGTGTCCAAATTTAACAATATTTCCAAAATCTAATGGACATTTTTATTTTTATGATTTAATTTTTACTTGATTTTTAATCTTTTACATCTGTTGATTTTGTTTTATATTTTATGGTTATTTAATGTTTTTTACTCAGGTTCTTTACACTCATTGTTGACTATTCTTTCTTTATCATCTTCTTTTAAATATGATTGTGGGTTCTTTGTTTTTTATCCTCCTTTTTTACATGCATTATAGCCTGAGTTGCTGATGCACCATAAAAAATGCATGCATATCTTACACAAGTCATGTGATATGTGAATAAATTCATTTCTGTGTAATATTAAATTTAAGATTACAAGAATATTTCTCAATGGATTCAAATATTTTATCAGTTGTGTTTTTATAACAGTTATGTTTGCTGAACTCACACGAATATTGAATCACATCATGGCTATTGGAACACATGCCTTGGATATCGGTGCACTCACACCTTTCTTTTGGCTTTTTGAAGAAAGAGAAAAGGCAAGTGATTATGAACTAAAATGCAGTGATATTTAGCTGTAGATTTTTGGAAGTGTTAAGGCTTTTCTGTTCATAACCTTCAGTTGGTAACATAAATTGTGCACCTTTTGTTGTTAACATTGGGTGACATATAACCCCCATGAATTCTTTTAGGTTGAAAGACAAATATATGTATAAAATATGATGGAAAGTCTATTTATTGATAAAGTAACTAAATATACTAACTGCACATAAAAAAACAGTTCAGATGGTTAGAATATCTAGCTGAGGTAATTCACAATGCTATGTTATCAGGCAGTTAACCTTAGAAGCGACAAAATAAATATTATAAAATGAAACATTAGTAGAAAAATTATATAATTCAATAGAACATAACGTTGAATATTATTGATGTATTTATTTCAAATTCTCATTATATTCATGTTTGGACTTCTCACTTTAATATAGTCATTGGTGCTATCTGTAGTTAATGATAGAAGGCTTCTTTCTGAAGAAAAATTTGCCCTATGCAACTGCCAAAAAATTGTGTCAAAAATGCACTTTAAGAACTACCTCAGCCCTAAAAAATTTTACGGTGGCAACTTCGAGGGTTAAATCTGCAGTACAAGTTATAAGCTGGTGTCAAAATTTAGCAGTTTTCCCAAATTGTTAACCCTTCCAAAGTGCAAAGTGAAAAAGTAGTTTACATCCATAGGCTAAGCTATTTTATCACCTATGCTCAGCTAAAAAAAAAACTTAGAATTTTTTTGGCCAAATAACTGATCAAGGGAATTATGGCATGTTATATGCTAAATTTATCAGCACTTAATTCCCAATTTTATGAACATAAAATATTTAATGAAAAATATCAAGTTTAATTTTTTCAAGGCTTTTTTTTAATAGGGTAATGTAATAGAAAAAGGATCTGGCATGCAAATAAAAGTCCAGGCTTTTTGCCTACTGTGCTGAATCAAACAAGTCAACTTTGGTTATTTGTTAAAAAAAAAAATTCTAATCAGCATAATTGGGTTATGTTATATACCAAACAGAATTAAATTCTCAATTTTTATGAAAAAAAAAATGTTTTTAATTATAAAAAGGAAGGTACTTCCCTACACAAAGGACAATAACCTGGAAACTATATTAGGCTTGTCCTGGTTTCTTATACAACATACAAACACACAACGACATACTGCATTGGTCTTAGTAGTCAGGTATGCTAACCACTAGACCAGGTAGCATCTAGTGGTTAGCATACCTAACTTCTAATTTACAAACTAATTTTAATATTTTTCTCAGTGATATGATGAAAAAATGGTTTTTGCAAGTCACCCTTACAGTATCAGATTTCTGAAACTGAATTCACTATATTGACTGGATTTATTTTGAAGTGTTTTCAGAAAATTAAACAACTTTAGAACCTTATAATGAAGTAACAAATGAATGGAAATTGATCATGTTATGTACCAAATTAAAGAGCGTTTAATGCTGAATATGAATATATTTTAAAGAAAAAGTGAATGGTTTTAATTTTAATAGGCATTTTTAAAATAAAATAATACAGAAATTTTTTTAATTTGAACTAAATTATGAATTACTCAATGGACAGAATGTACCTCATTATATATTAAATGAAAGAGAATTTAATTCTGAACAAAATGATGTAAACATTACCTGAAACATTTACCTAAAACAAACATTTACCTGAAACAAGACTATTATTATTTTTTGTAGTCTGTTTTTGGTATTGTAATCCACGAAGCACGGTCTCTGAACACAAGATCATTTTACAGTCATGACATTCATAAATACTAACAGGATAGTTTTTTTGGCAATTCACACTACACATTTTCTACCTGGTTGTCTGTGTTGCATCAGGGGGATATTGGTGGAAAAATGCCTGGCAATTTATCGTAACCTGGAGGGCTGGATGTTTGGTCTACCAGATCACAGTGTTTGATATGGCAAAGTATCAGTGTTTGATATAGCAAAGCACCATTCTCTAACAACTCTTTCACAAGGTTGATTATAAATATATAATGAGATATATAAGTAGATTACTCTCTTTGTATAAGACATATGGATTTATTGCAGCTATATTCACTAGGTGGAAAACATTTTTTCCCACGATTTCATTGTTTTGTACTTTAAAGGATAGTACTGAAGAAACTGATCTGAATGATCAGCACCTTCCATCTCATTTAGTCCACAACATATTCCCCTCTGTGCGAACTCCTGTCTGTGGTGAGGGGACTACCCTGCGAAGGTTCCGCTGGATCGATTACCTTAACAGGGTCCTGAATGCTTGCCCGTGTGTTTGTCGTGCATGGAGACCTGTGTCCCTGGAAAGGAGGATCTTGGTAGTTCTCTTATGCAGAGGCGAGAAGGTTGGTTGCATTGCCTGCCCCACCTGGCAAGGTCTCCTATATCAGTGCTTGAGTATGATTAAATGATGCCATGCAACGTTACACTATACAGGACAGTACTACATCTTATGGATGGCACCAAATGTGACCTTCGTGTGCTGGTTGAGGCCTAACAGAAAATTGACATTATGGCTGTGAAGCAGCGGTGAAAGTACCTATTGTGTACATTGCTGTAATATTATCTAAATCTATCGGTTCATTCATATCTGTAATATTGGAACTTTCGAATTTTGAACTGTGCCATGGATTTATTGCCAGTGTTGTTAGGTAGTATTCTGGTCTAATTTTTTTACTGCCAATCTGTACATTAATTGTGCTGAAAGTCTACCATTTTTAAGGAGTAAATTCGAGCTCTTTTAGTTTAAAAACACGATATTTGCTTCTTAAATATCAGTTATTTGGGACAGATGTCCAAGTTTGAAGCTCTCATGGTTTCATGGATGATTGGGTGAGGAGACCCACTGGACAGCTGTTGGGAAAAGAATGTCGGCCTCCCATCAAGGCCATCCAGTGTGTTCTTTAACGTGCTTGGGTGTGGCTCTCCCACACACGGGGCCATGGCTTAACGTCCCATCAGACAGATGCTGGCCTTTTCAAGCCCAACAGTGACCCCTATTCAGTGCGGGCAGGGAGTTTAGCAGATAAAAATCTCTACACCTACCCAGTTGGAACCTGAACCTAAGAATTTCAGATTGCGAGCCTGGCACGCTACCAACTGAGCCCCCTATGCTGGTGCGGTCATCGGAAAGCCTGTCGTTAAGATGGCTTCTGTGGTGGTACAGACCTTGCCTGCTGCCAAGTACCTCTTAACCGAGTCGATCTCGATATCTACTCCAGTTCCTGCATCTGCGCCTTTGACTTCCACCTATGGAAGGCCCCCTCCACCCCACCCAGAGACAGCAAGACCTTCCAAGCTCAAGGGGTCCCCGCCGGGGCCCAAAAAGAAACTTGTAACACCTCATTCGGTGGTCTCTGATCCGTGTCACTCAGATGACTCCTAGGACATGGACACAGATCGCTCCATTTTTCCTAAACCAAAAGTCATTCACCAATTCTTCTAAGACCTGAGATGGCCACACTCCTACAATGGAACTGTCGTGGATTCCAGAGGAATATTGATGACATCAAGGTACATTTGAGGGCACACTAACCCATCTGTGTGTATCTGCAGGGAGACATACTTGCAGACAGCCAAGGATCCCACTATCTTACACTTCTCTCTCATTCGCTGGGACCGGGATGGTGATAGTCCAGCTCACGGGGGTGTCGCCATCGTAGTGAGCAACTATTCTCCATTCCAGGTCGTACCCCTCAACCAACTTAGAGGCAGTTGCCATCTGCTTCTTTGTGGGATTTTTGTTGATTGTTCTGTCTACCACCCAGAAACATTTTCCGGAATGATTTATGACCTTGTCTTGCAGCTGCTGTCCTCCTATCTCATCATGGGGGACTTCAAAGGACACAGTCCAATCTGTGGTACTGCTGATACCAATGGGAGGGGTGAGGTCTTCAAGCAGTGGCTTCTGGATCTGTTGCTCTCCCTGTTGAGCACTGGTGTCAGTACTTACTTTCACTCCCCAACCCGCACATTCACTGTCATTGATCTCACTATCTGCTCCTCCTCGATCCTTCCAATCTTTACATGGGAGGTCAAGGACAATCCATATGCAAGCGATCACCTCCCCATGATGTTCACCATCTCTGTGGGGAAGCCTTGCAGCCCTTCATGTGTATTCCAGTGGAGGTTTGATTGGGCTGACTGGAGTGGCTTTGAGCTCCTATCTGAGCTTGATGCCCACTCTATCAGCCAGGAACCAATCAATGTTGCAGTGGTGGAGATGATGAACTGCATTGTCCATGCGCCTGCCTCTACTATTCCTCAGACCTTGACTCAGTTTCTGCAATTCCCAAAACCATGGTGTAATCCTGATACATTGCAGCTCATGTAAAGGCTCAGAACAAGGCTTGGGGGATGTTTCAGAGATATCCGACATCCCTCAACCTTAAAGCATTCAAACGCTCCAGGGTGAAAGCCCATTTTATCTGGTGCCATAGATAGAAGGAATCTTGGATCAAATAAACTTCTTCTATCACCTGTACGACCAGTTCTAAAGTCATGTGGGATAAGGTCCAGAAGATGGGTGGGAAGTACATGTCCCACTCATTATCGATCCTGGAGAACAATGGACAGGTAGTTGCTGATACTCTGGGGTCTCTCTCCATCTATTCTTCTTCCTTTTGATCCCTTGAGTTTCTGGCCCTCAAGAACAAGGCCGAACACTCTCCACTGGCTTTCATTCGAATGGCCTAGAGCTTTATAACAGGCCATTCACAGTGGTGGAGCTTAGCCTTGTTCTGCACACTTCTCGTGCATCTGCTGTGGGGTGAGACAATATCCATTATGCTTTGCTCCAACGTGTCTGTCCATCGAATAAGGATCGGCTACTCGGACTTCAACCGCATCTTCATCGAGGAGCAATTTCCAGACTCCTTGTGGGAGGCTATCGTTTTGGCCTTCCCCAATCCAGGCAAAGATCCCAAGATTCCTTCAAATTATCATCCAATTGCATTGACGAGCTGCATCTGCAACGTGTTGGAAAGAATGGTGAATACCAGACTGGCCTGGTGTTTGAAACATCACAGCCTTCTTTCCAATACCCAGTGTGGCTTTCGCAGGCACAGGTCTACTTTAGACATCTGATCCATCTCGGATCAGCTATCAGGAATTCATTTTTACGTCAAGAACACCTTGTGTCCATTTTCTTCGACATCGAAAAAGCGTACGACATGGCATGGGGATTCGGCATTCTTTGTGACCTCCATAGCTTCGACTTGCGAGGTCACATTCCGATCTTCGTCGCCAATTTTTTTATCTCGTAATTTTTGAGTTTGTGTCGACAACACTGTCGCAGCCTTTCCCCCAAGAACAGGGGGTGCCACAAGGCTGCATATTGAGTGTTATGCTTTTCACTCAAGATAAATTCCATTACATGGCAACTTCCTCCGACTGTAGGCAATGCCTTCTATGTTGACTTTAGCATCTTTTGCTCATCGTCCAGCATAAGGGTCATTGAACGACAATTGCAAACTGCCCTGAACAATCTCTCAGTTTGGGCAACGGTCAATGAGTTTTAGTTCGCCCCACAGAAGACTGCTTATGTGCACTTTTGCCGCAAGCATAATCTTCATCTGGACTCCAAGCTGTGGCTTGGGGGTAACATCATTCCAGTTGTGGCAGAGATCAAGTTTCTGTCTGATCTTCGACCGAAAATTGACCTTCTTACCTCATATTCGACATCTCAGGTCTAAGTGCATGCAGGCATTGAACATCCTCAAGGTCCTCTCCTCCCTTTCTTGGGGGGCAGACTGATGTTCCTTGCTCAGTTTCTGAGGATCCCAGGTGTACGACTCCACCCAGGATTCGGTGGTGAAGGTGCTGGACCTTCTCCATCATCAGGCCCTTCACATTTGCACGGGGTCTTTCACACTTCACTGGTCCAGAGTCTTTACGTTGAGACTGACAAACCATTATCTATTTGCCGTCAGCAGTATGCGGCAAAATTGCGATCCCTGCCAGGCCATCCCACTTGGGACAGCATTTTCAGTCCCCAGTGGGAAATGTTATTCCAGAATTGGCAGACTTGCAGTCATCCTTTTTTGGTTTGCGTGTCTGAGGTTACCTGCGAGACATTAACACCAGTCTTGACAGCTGAGCCACTTCCACCTTGACTCGCTGTTTCCCCTTCCTGTGATTTTTCTCTGTGCAGGACGGGGAAGGCCTTTACACCCTACTGTGAGTACCTGCAACTCTTTGCCAGCCATCGTGCTGCACACCCGGACTTCTTTCTTGTCTTTACAGATGGCTCGAAGTCTGGCACATCAGTGGGATCAGCATGGTCTGCTGTGATGTAATCATTGCAGACCATCTTTACTGCAGGGTTGCATGCTATCAGCATTGCCTTGGACGACATAGCAGCTAAGCATCATCGTGGGTGTGTGCTTTACACCGACTCGCTTAGTTCGCTACAGGCTTTGATCTTGGTGAGGCATCGACCTCACCCTGTTCTCTCCATGATCCACCAGCAGCTCCATCATCTGGCAGCCACCACCACGATTCTCTTCTGTTGGGTGCCCGGTCATGTCGGAATCAGGGCAATGACTTGGCAGATGGTGCTGCCAAGTCAGCCACGCCCTTGTCCGACTCTCCACTGCCAGTTCCATATGTGGACTTACGGCAGCGTTTTTCCACCGAGCTCCATTCACAGTGGCAGAGATCTTGGTCTGAACTGGTCGGTAATAAACTTTTCGAGATCAAGCCCATTGTCAAACTGTGGTAGTCTTGTTTCCGCAGGAATCGCAAGGAGGAAGTTGTACTTGCTCGGCTCCACATAGGTCACTCGTTTTTGACACTCTTTTCTTCTCAAGGCAGACGACAACCCTAAGTGCGAGTTTTGTGACACCATTTTAACGATCAAACATATTTTATTTTCATGTCCTGCTTTTAACTTTGAACGTTGACCCTATTTTAACTTTCATAATTTTACGTCTGAGCCACTTACTATCGGACAACTTTTATCCGATGACTCACTTTTAACACCTGTCTTTGATTTTTTACATTTTACTGGGTATTTTATGCATTTATGAACCTTTTTACTTTGTTAACTTGATTTTACACTTGTTTCTGTTTTTTATTGGGTCTTATACACCCTTTTTTATTGTTGATTTTTACACATTACTTTTTTGCCCTTTTTACTTATCTTTCTTGTGCTGGTTTTGTTTGTGTCTTTTAAATTTGGTTGTGGGTTCAATGACATTTATCAGTTTATATCTTTTCGTTTGGCACAATATAGCCCTGTTGCTCTTGCGCCAAAAAACCTCCAAACAACCAACCAAACATTCCCAAGGTTCCTGATAATCCATTCAACGGGTGATCAAGTAATTGGAGACATGTTCCCTTTTTTTGTCAATAAAAGTCTAGAAGGTCTTGCAGGAGCATCGAAATCAGTTGAGCATGTAAGATTAGTGAGTTGCAGATGGAAACTGCTTGCTCAAAACATTCTGATTCACTATTAAATACTACAGCGATTTGTGGGGTGGCAGTCACCACCACACCCCATAAGACAGTCAATTCCTCCCAGGGCGTGTTGCTGAATTGGGCCTACTCAAAGTTTCTGAGGAGGAAATGTTCTCTGAGCTGTCATCCCAGGGTGTGATAGTTCACAGCTTCACAATGCCATAATGGAAAGTTAGTACCCACACTGGAACTAATAATCACCATCAATATGCCACACTTCCCAATTTCCATCAAAGCAGGTTTTCACTGTGAGATACAACCGTATATCCCAAACCCTCTGCGTTCCTTTAAATGCCAGAGGTATGGCCATGCCGACACAGCTTGCTGGGGCAAAACCATCTGTTCTCGTTGTGGCAACTAGGATAACCCCGATCCTGACTGTACAGCAGAAAAGGCAAGCTGTGTGAATTGTAGTGGCAAACATTTGGTGTAGTCCCATGACTTTCCTTAGTGGCTGGAGGAGAAAGAAGTACAGCATCTAAAGACCTTTAACATCACTTATCCAGAAGCTAGGAAGCTCATTGCCCCATGTGGCAAAATCTCCTAAGCTGTTGCAGTCATCGGAAAACCTATCATTGTGATGGCTTCCTTGGCAGTGCAGACCGATATTAACATTCCACCTGCTGAATCTTTCTCACTTGCTGCAGTGTACCTCTTGATGCAGGTGAAACCGAAGTTGATGTGATCTTGACATCAACTCCATTTTCCATGCCTGCTATGGTGCCTTCCACCACTGAAAGGCCCTCTCCATCCTGACTCAGACAGCCAGACTTTCCAAACACAATGGGCCCCCACCAGAGCCTAGAAGAAAATTTTAACCCTTCCTCATTCAGTGCTCTCTGACCTATGTCCCTTGGACAACTCCAAGGGCATGAATACAGACCACCCCATTTTCCTGAAAGTGTCGCTGGCAACGGTTAAAATAAAGTGAAAGTTGTCTGTCCAATCTCCAAAGACGTGAGATTGACCACATTATTATAATGGAATTGTCGTGGATTCCAGCAGAGTTTTGATGACATCATGGTCTTGGTCAATCAAGGTCGACATCATGATTGACATTAATGATGCATGGATAAGATTCTAGCTCCCCCCCCCCCAAGATTTCAACTAAATTTTGCCAAAAGCCTTGTAATATATTGTAACAGAAATGAAATATGTAATAATGACATAACCCCACCACCTTCAGCATAGAAAATACTCTTCAATGATTACCCAAACATTAAACTAAATTAAGCAACCCCCTCTTTTTCCTGCCTTTCCTATATGCACACCTAAACACAACAGCACCACAAAATTTCCCATAGTTATGTATAAATAAAGCCCCTAACAATAAAACAAAACTAAAACTCTATATCACCAGCCTTAAAATTCTACTCTCTTCAACCCCTCAATAGAGGACACCACATGTACTATCACCCACCCCTCCACACAACATGGTCCAAGCCTAATGTAAACAATGACCGTAGCATGCTAACATCTGTGCCTGCCACAAAACAACTATTTTGCCTGACAATGCATTGTAGCAACAATGTGAAATGTGTAGCAATTATGCATTAAAATATAGTATTCACACTTCCAAGAAAGTTGGGACATAAGCTGGAAATAAAAAAATACATTAGTTAACGTGTGCACCAAATCAATGTCACCCTTGCACCAGCATTCCTACAAAGAACAACACCAACAACAAAAAATACCACTCTTATATTGATCCAATTTATTTAGAGGAAAAATTGTCTTGAGCTGGGTGGGATTATGAACCCACGACCTCCTGATAACATGCCAGGTGCTTTGGACCACTGAGCTACTGGCTGCCAATCAAGATCTCTTTAATTGATGATAGGAACATTTCTACCTACACACATTCCACTATAGTACACATTCCACTATGTCACATGTAGGCATTGCTCTGGCAATCAAGCCTTAAGCGGCAGACAACAAGTATGCCATGAAGATGGAAAGTACATTCATGAGTATATAGTTGAGTAAATTTGAATAAACTCTACTTATCTGGTTCAATGAAAATTGGATCAATGTAAGAGTGTGAACCAGATAAGTCAAGTTAATTCAAATTTAATCAATTGTATACTTGTGACTATACTTTCCATCTTCATGGCATGCTTGTTGTCTGCCGCTTAATGCTTGATTGCCAGAACAGTGCTACATGTAACATAGTGGAATGTGTACTGTAGGTAGAAAAGTTTATATCATCAATTAGAGGAAATCTTGATCAACTCCTGGTAGCTCAGTGGTCCTGAGTACCTGACATGTTTTCAGGATGTTGTGGGTTCATATCCCACCCAGCTCAAGACAGTTTTTCCTCTAAAAAAATTTAGATCGACATAAGAGTGGTATTTCCTTAATCTGTGAAACAAATACTCAAGTTTATTGAAATTAAAAAAAAACATGTGGAATATATGAAGAACCAGAACTCTTATCTGGACAGTACTACCCACCACAGGACAATAGTTACATCTACCCATCGGATATTACAAGAAAAAAAAAAACAAGGTAAATTCCATGATAATAATTCCATCTAATTGTCTCAGCTTTTCCACAGATTACAGTAATAAAGAGAAAATTTAATAATTTAAGATCGCTTGGCTACTGATCTACGGGACCTGGGTTTGAGCCCCGGGTAAGGCATGGATGCACGTGTCGTTTTTCTGCTGAGGTCCTGCCATCCTCTCAGACCTTCTACTATGGCATATAAACTGACAGGCTCCTGTCAGACCTCTGTGGCAAGCGGCTGCTTGAGGGGGTATTTATTATTTATTATTTACTATGACTTAAACCACTATCTTTTACAAAACACATTTTTATATATGAATACTCTTGATAATGCTGATTTTTACTGCTTCTGAGTTCCTTTTACATTGTTTAGTTTATCAAATGTATTTTTGTTTTAAGAGTTGATTAAATTAACAATTTCAGCTTATGGAATTCTATGAACGGGTGTCAGGAGCCAGAATGCATGCTGCTTATATCCGTCCTGGGGGAGTTAATCAAGACTTGCCTCTTGGATTGCTTGATGACATTTATGAATGGTTGGAGAAATTTGGGCAAAGGATAGATGAAATGGAAGACCTTCTGACAAACAATCGAATCTGGCGGCAAAGAACAATTGATATTGGAATTGTAACTGCTGAAGATGCTTTAAATTATGGATTTAGGTATGTGAATATTTATGAATAATACAATTTAACAATAGAATTCTTGAGAAATGTTTTAAATTAGAGAAACCTGTAGTTACTAGCTTCATAGATTTAAAAAAGGTTTTTGATTCTGGAAATGCCTCTGTCCTACTCCACTGCCAATTCCATATCTGAACTCCTGGTGGTGTTTCTCCATCGAGCTCTGGGCACTGTGGCAATGCTCTTGGTCAGACCAGATTGGTAGAAAACTCATTGAGATCAAGCCTATTGTCAAACTAGGGCAGTCATGTCAATATATATTCCATAGTAGGTCTGTGAGGATGGCAGGACCTCAGCAGAAAAACAATGCAGATATCCATACTTTTCCTAGGCCACCCTTTGATCAATAGCCAAGCATGCTAACCACTCGGTCGTGGCAAAATACAAATTGTTCAATATCTGCTCCCAATATGTTGACATTTAAATCACTATTATAAGATTAAAAATTATATTTTTCTATTATAATTAAACAACTCATCAGATATCTTGTTTTATGTACTTATAAACTTGGCACCTTCTGTCGTTATCAAAAATTATTTTATCCCCACAACAACAGCAAAAAAAAAATGGTAATCTTTTTTACATTCTAATTTTATATCATTCACCAAAATTTGATCAAAATATAACTTTCTAGTAATTCATTTCTGATTTATTTTTATAGGTCTTATTGGATATTTTCCAGTTTTTCTTTCAATTGAAGTTATCATGGATATGTTGAATAAACACAATTAAGCTGTTTTATAATGACAGAGGTATTGATAATAATTTTGTAGACCAGGGGCTGTATCAGTCAGTGCCTGTAGACTTTAGTTCTAGCAATAAAAGTGCATATAGATGTTCATAGAGTGCTCATGTTCCAACAGTTTGTAAAAAAATATTTTTCCAGTTACTCCCTTGAGTCAACTTCGTTTTTTACTGAGAAAATAATTTACACGTATAGCAATATGTCTTTTAGTTTCGGTATACATCTACCATTCTCGTTGAAACTTCTTCCCATTTTTATTATTCCTTGGGAAAGCACTTGGATTTCGAGACCTGTTTATTTCCTTCAACCTGTACTCTAATTCCATTTTCAAAGATTCAAGAGTTCTGAAAACTGATCCTAGATTATTTTTAATGTGAAAATCTTGAATAGCTGAAGTTACTGTTTCAGGCCATAAAGCAATATCTTTCGACAATGAATTATTTGTTTCATTAAATTGGTGTGATTGAGATAAGACATCAGAATATTGAGATTGAATATTTTCGTTAGACTGAGTCTGAAAGACATCTTCACAAGCTCCAAGGGTGGATTCAGATTGAATGTTTGCAGGGGACCTGCAGGAAATTAATCATTTTTAATTAAATCGAAAATTAAAGATGTTTTAATTTTTTTCTTCTGAAAGCTCCCCTTCTGCTTCCTTTTTTATTGCTCATTGTTATGGGAATTTTATTCATTATTAAAATTTTGATAAGAATTTTTAATATTACATGATTATTGGCTGTATTTACAATTAACAACTATTCTTAAGATGGGCTGTTTTCCCTCATTATTGCATATAGCTAAATTGTCTCAAAGTGCAATTTTCTTATGATACATGGTTTTACTCCTATACTATGTACAAAAATACTCTTTTTCTTATCAAAGTTTGCTAGTATGAAAGAGTAATTTATCAGTCCCTCATGCTCTTGCCTTTGGCAGACGACAACTGTAAAATGGAGCTATAAGTCCCTTCTTTCCGACCATCTGTCTCCCAACAGCTGTTCCAATGGGTCCCCTCCCCCAACCTTCTCTGAGCCTTCGGGGTCCATGTGACCTGGCCATTTATTTAGCCCATGGTGTGCAAAAAAGTGCCGCTCAGAGGTAAAACAACCCAACCCTTCTTTTCGCTCATGTTGTGTATCTGTTGTTAATTGGATATAGATTTTCACCTTACCACAGCTGTAGTTATCAGTCCTGGTATCGTTGACATGCATCAACCAATGTTACTACTTTGCTGACTTTGTATCTACAAAGTCAGCAAAGTGTGCTAATACATTTTCTGAGCACCATTTTCAAGAATTAAAACTTTTAACACAATTAACCCAACTGAACATTAAGATATTTAAAAACTTTAAAATGCTTCATACAACAAGTTTCACCCAACCCCTCCATCTTGTTGCTTCATCAGGCTACTAAGACGATGATGCTAAGTTTATATGAGTCTTCCTAGTTAAGTAATTGGTTGCTCATGCAGCTGTGGTGGGTGGCAGCTTTCACAATAGGAGGTTCCATGCACTTTGAGTCATTCCTGCACTTTGAAGCAATTTAACTGTATGAATAATGAGCAATAACAGCCCATCTCAAGAAAGTTGTTAATTGTAACAGCCACTAATCATGTACTATTAAATTTTATAAATACTAGAGCTGTTATCTTAATTTATTTTTATAATTTTAATAAGAGTTTGCTGGTACCCTGATGTCTTTGAAATGTCATCAAGTAACCTTTTGTCCCTGCGTGTGGGGCCAAAAAGTGATCGGAAGGTCTTGCAGGAGCACTGAAATGTGTCGTCTATGATCTGGTGACATGCTGGTTAAGACTGCGTGCTCTTAACATTCAGAGCTTCTCCTGAAGATAATGACAATTGGTGGGGGGCTGTCACTATGACACCTCATGAATTGCCGAATTCCTCATGTGGTGTGATATCTGAATGGGGTCTCTGAGGAGGAGATCCTCTCGGAGTGATTGCAGTCCACTGGGTTTTGGTTCGCTGTGATCGGAAATTAGTACCCACTAGGGACATTCTGCATTGTTTTCAATGTCAGAGATACAACTATATCTGCACAGCAAACCCATCATTGGTCATTGTGGCAGCCAGGATCATCTCGATCCTGATTGCACAGCAGAAAAAGGCTAGCTGTTTCATTATTGAATTACTAACCAGTATTACCAAATAACTAATGGAATGAATTATTGTAGTGGCTAAAATCCAGCCTACTCCCGTGACTGCCCAAAGTGGCTAGAGGAGGAGGTACAATACCTCAAAGTGCTGAACAACATCACATCCTGAGGTGAGAAAGCTTGTGCCTCCTGCCCCATGCAGCAAGGCTTCCTATGCTGGTGCAGTGCTCAGTAAGCCCATTGATGTGATGGCTTCTGTGGTGGTGCCGACTGATATCAGTGTCCTACCTTCAGTCTTTCTCGCCTGCAGTGAAGTACCTCCATATGCAGACAAAACCAAAGTTGATGTCAGCAATGACATCAACGCTGGTTTCTGTTCCTGTAGCTCTGCCTTAGACTTCCCCCTCAGGAAGGCCAACTCCATCCAGACCCCAGTTAGCTAGACCTTCCAAACCAAATGGGCCACTTCCAGGCTCCAAAAGGAAAGATTTATATCCTCCTTGTTTGGCAGCTTCAGATCCATGCCCTTCCGATGACTGTGAGGACATGGATACCGATAACGCAAATTTTACAAAACTGTCACTGACAATGGCTAAACTAAATCAAAAGTTATCCACCAATACTATTAACCATTCCAGTCCAGCCTGAAAAACAGGTTTCCATCCAGAGGCCAAGCTATTTTCTCCCTATGCTCAGAGGGGCGGGGGTGGCTCAGTCGGTAGCGCGCCAGGCTCGTAATCTGTAGTTCCCAGGTTCGAGTCCCAGCTGGGTCAGCGTTGAGATTTATCTCCGCAAAATTCCCCGTCCTGCCCACGGTCAGTAGGGGACACCGATGGGCTTGGAAAAGCCGCCGTCCGTCGGATGGGACGTTAAGCCGTGGCCCCGTGTGTGGGAGAGCCATACCCTGTGCACGTTAAAGAACACGCTGGATGGCCTTGACAGGAGGCTACAATCTGTCTCCCAACAGCTGTTCCAGTGGGTCCCCTCCCCCAACCTTCTCTGAGCCTTCGGGGTCCATGTGACCTGGCCATTTAGCCCATGATGTGCAAAAAAGTGCCGCTCAGAGGTAAAACAACCAACCAACCAACCCTATGCTCAGCCAAAAAAAAACTTTAGAAATTTTTTGCCAAATAACTAATGAAATGAATTATGGCATGTTGTATGCGAAATTAATCAGCATTCAATTCTGGATTTTCTGAAAATAAAGTTTTTCTGCTGAGGACCTGCCATCCTCTCAGACCTTCTACTCTGGCATATAAACTGATAGGCTCCTGTCAGACCTCTGTGGCAAGCAGCTGCTTGAGATGGTATTTATTTTTTTTTAAAGTATTTAACAAAAAAGACTTTTTAATAGGACTGTATTGGGAATATTGTTTTTTAAATCCTTTTGATGTTCATTCATTTGGTCAGTATATTGTCAGTAGATTTTACTGATATACTTATTTTTGCCATTAAGTTTATTTAAGGGGTTGGGTATATAGAGTTGGTATACTCCTCCTGTAGGAAGTTTCTTATCTCGATCCTTGATTATTAAATTTTTTATAGTATTGTTCATTCTAATAGATAAATTAATATTATATTTTTTAATTCAGTTTTTAAAGTGTTTGAAATATTATCCATATATGGAAAGCTGTACACAAACCTCTGTTGTTTTAATTCTTGATTAGGATTTGGTTGCGAATTTTTTAATACTATGAATTTGGCATTGTGTTGCCACCTTTTTAATTGTTTGGGAGTGTATCCTGCTTCTTGTGCAGTTTTATTCATATATTTAATTTCTGTGTTAAATGTGGAATTTTTGGAGCAGTATCTATATGCCCTTACATAACGTGAAATAACACTTGCTTTTTTATAATGATATGGATGCATTGATTAGCTGGTATGTATGATGGAGTATGTGTTTGTTTTCGGTAAACTGTAGTTTCACAATAATGTTCGTTACATGTTATAAGCATATCTAAATAGGGTAATTGTTGATTTTGCTCAGATTTGATAGTAAACTTAATAGTTGGTAAAATACTATTGATGGTCTGTAAATGGTAGATAGGTAGTCACTGGAAGGAGAGCTATGCGCCAATCCCCTGGTAAAGATGCATAGAACCGGCCAGGCCTAGCACCTAATGTCCGACCCCGCCTTCTTGTTGTGCAGACCGTTAGTACCTTTCAAAAGAGATACTCTCTTGTGGAAGTGAACGAAAGGGGAGGGCTACCAGACTAGTATTGCTTACTAATCTGCACAACTCTGGCTATTTTTTTTTTCTACTCTGCTGAGTGGTCAACCACACAGGGTCCTGTTGCTGACCATATATACCTACTGGACTGATATAAGGCTCTGAGCTTGATTATGGATCCTGATTTTGCTGCACTGGTGGGCTTCTGTGGAGAGAAAATCTTCCGCTATATTTTCTGTTTGTGGGTTGACAGCCCCAAGTGAATAGATTCACAGGATATGTTTATCAGCTGGTGGATAATCCTGAGCAGAGGTCATCGCAAGCACCTGAACTCTTTGCTTCTATTGGCATCGTCAAATTTTACATTGGAGGAAGTCTTCCAATGTAGATGGCTTCAGCCTTTAGTGGTGGGGGAATGGATCTTTGCCCCATGTCTGCGATTAGGGGGCTGTTTGATATTGTCGGCATTCCCTCTTTCAATAAACATAGTTTCTTTAAACATCCCACTAACCATTTTCTCTCCATAGGTAGTTGGAATGTGAGGACTCTGCACAGAGCTTTTTCTCTTGATGTCCTCACACAAGAATTCCACCATTATAATTTAGATATTCTCGGCTTGCAAGAGACCAGATGGACAGATAAAGGTCAGATTCTTAAAAATAATCTTAAATTTCTCTTTTCAGGGAGAGACGACAATAAGCATCACCATGGCATGGGTCTGCTTCTCAGCAGACATGCTAGTGATGCTCTTCTAGGATATGAGTGCATTAATAAAAGGTTTCTTACAGCAAAATTTCAGACAAGCGTTAAAGATTTGAATGTTATCTGCTGTTATGCCCCCACTGAGGATGCCGATGAGGGTGAGAAGGATAGGTTTTATGGACAACTTCAGGATATTTTGAATTCTGTCAAGAAAGGAGTATTACCCTTGTTCTTGGTGACTTAAATGCCAAAGTTGGTACTGACTCTGACCTTTGGGGAGGAGTGATAGGCCCTTTTGGTATTGGTAGCTGCAATGGACAATGTCTCCTACAGTTAAGTAAACTCAGTGGTTTCAGAATAACTAACACTTATTACAAACACCACGACATACATAAGTACACATGGGTTTCACCTGATGGGCTGCATAAGAATATGATTGATTATATATTAATTAACAGCAAATGGGCTAGTTCTGGTAGGAATACCAGGTCATATAGGGGAGCTGAAATTGGATCTGACCATTACCTTGTTAAAAGTGTCTTGCAACTTAAACTTAAAAAGTGTGCTAAGGTTAAAAAACTTACTTTTAATACTGACACTCTGAGAGACCCAGTTATAGCTAAAGCTTTCCATGATAGGTTACTTAGTCATTATGACAGTCATGGTTTACTTACTACTGAAGTTGAGGAAGAATGGGACCATTTTAAACAGGCTTTTTTAGAAACTAACAGTACTATTTTATGAAAAAAGGAGCAGAGGCGGCAGAATTATTTGAGTGATAAGGCACTTGAGCTTATTTCAGAAAGAAAGAACTGCAGGAGTGTCCTTAATCAATATCCTACTAGTCCTAATAGAAAGCATTACAGAGAGCTTAATACATGTGTAAAGGATCAGTTAGCTGCTGCTAAGAATCTTTGGCTTGATGACTTGGCTGACAAAGCCGAGGAAGCAGTTAGACAGCACAACAGCAGAGAGCTGTACCAGATAGTTAATGTTTTGTGTGGTAGAAAACTGACAGGTATACAGGGATTGAAGGATAAACAAGGTAAGGTCATAAAAGGTGAGGATTCTGTCATGGCTAGGTGGGCTGAGCATTTCAGTGATGTTCTAGATAATGTGGTTAGTTCTACTCCCATTGTTTGCAATGATGATAGATGCATTGGTGGCTTTAATGTTGGCCCTATAACACAATCTGAAGTTATTTTGGCTATTTCTACACCTAAACTTCATAAATCCCCAGGGGTAGAAAAAATTACTGCGGAAATGCTTAGAGCTGGGAATGTTTCAGTTTCCACTTGGATGACTGAAATTTTGAATATCTTTTATGATAAAGGCATGGTTCCTAAGGATTTTACCAGAGCTATTGTTATCCCTATTTTCAAAAAAGGTTATCACAGTTCTTGTGATAACTATCTGGGTATCAGTCTGCTCTCTGTTCCAGGGAAAGTTCTTTGCATGATTATGCTTAATAGAATTAAGAATCTGGTTGACAGTCAATTGCGTGATGAGCAATGTGGATTCAGAAGTGGTAGGGAATGTGTAGATCAGATATTTTCACTTAGGCAGATTCTTGAGAAATGTTTAGAGTTTTAGAAACCTTTGGTTGCTAGCTTTGTTGATTTCGAAAAGTCTTTCGATTCTGTTGATCGTCATAATTTGTGGTTGATTGTGAGATCATATGGTATACCAGACAAGTTAGTTAACTTAACGAAAGCTCTCTATAATAACACTGAGTCATGTGAAAGTTGGTAAAGCTTGTAGCAATTGGTTTAGCATTACTTCTGGTGTTTGACAAGGGTGAATTTTGTCTCCTTTTCTCTTTAGTTTGGTTATTGATTATGTAATGCGAAATTCACTTCAAGGGAAAAATTTTGGGCTTAAATGGGCTGGAGATACGAAAAGTTTTGATTTAGATTATGCTGATGATTTAGCCCTTTTGGCAAATGATGTTGATGAGATGAACTCTTTCATTCGAGCTGTTGATGAGACTGGTAATAGAGTAGGTTTGGTTAGAAAGAGAGAGAAAACTAAGTGATGAAAATTGGTCAGGCAGGCTGTGATTCAGTTAATCTGAATGGTTGCAATCTTGAACAGGTGTCACAGTTTAATTATCTTAGGAGCTATGTAACAGATGCTGGTGATGTGTGGCATGAGATTAACAGACAAATAGGGATTGCTGCCAGGACTTTTAAGAATCTGTGGATAGTGTGGAGAAATAGACCTAAAGACTAAAATTAGACTGTATAATAGTTTGGTTGTTTCTGGGGTTAGTTATGGTAATGAAACTTGGACACTTTGTAAACAAGATAACAAGTAACTAGATGCTTTTGGATTCTAGATGCTTATGCAGCATCTTGGGTATTTGGTGGTTCAACTTTGCACATAATGATGAGGTTAGGCAAAGGAGTCGGCAACCTCCTTTAAGCAGTATGTTGAGCAGATAGAGACTCCATTGGTTTGGCAATGTTGCCTGTATGGATAATTATAGATTGGCGAATAGGGTTATGAACAGTGTGCCTAAAGGCTTCAGAAGGAGGGGGAAACCTAGAATGCGGTGGACAGACAATGTCAAACAGGGCCTTATTAGAATTGGTGTACAGTGGCCAGATGCAGCAGATGTAGCTCAGGAGAGACATTCTTGGAGAACTAATTTTCACGGTCTGGTTGGACCCTGTAGTCCATGGCTGCTTGAGGATGATGATATTTTAAACACTGCCAGTGTTATATAACAGAGATTGCATGTGTCAGCCATCTGTGTGTTGTTTCATCTCAGTGAAGCATAACTAATTAAATGCAGCTGCAACCAGAATTTCTAAGAAGGATATGTTTACTTCCAGTTTTGATTTTAAGAGCAGGAAAGATGCATTGAATGCTGGGAAAAATGATAAAAATAACTTGGCAATTCTGAAATAGGTTTATGACAGAAAAGTGTTTGAAATGGGAAAAAAAATGATGGTACGTATTTTGTAATTACTTCCAAAATCTGATTGTTTTTAAAAATAGCATTTTTTTTTATTGATTTTTTAGGAGATTTTTGAGAATTTAAGGTGAATTTTGTTGATAATAGTTCAAATCAAACTTGTGAGCTTAAATCAGAAGGTTGCATCAGCAAATAGGAACATTAATAAGCAAATTGGCAATACTGTTTAGTGCTTCTAAGAAATGGTAATCAGATGGCTTTATAAAGTTATTTAAATTGTCAGATGGCTTTATAAAATTATTTATATTGTAATTTAATAAAATATGCATAAAATTAAAAAACAAAATATTATTTTTAAAGCCTGAATTATATATTTTTATAAGCTATATGTATATAAAAAAATTGTAATGGCATTTTTATTTTTAAAAAAATTGATTTTTTTTTTGTTGTACTTAAAATGTATGTATACATCCTTTGCCTCGCAATTCAGATTCTCTGAACATATACAGACGACGTGGACACTGGATGGATAAGAACTGAGATGGCCACACCCCTACAATGTAATTGTGGATTCCATATAAATATTGATGACATCAAGGTCCTTCTGAGGACAAATGAGCCCATTTGCATGTTTCTGCAGGAGACATACTTGCAGACAGCCAATGATCCCACAATCCAGTAGTTCTTTCTGGTTCACTGGGATGGAGAATGTCCAACTCGTGGGGGTGTTTCCATTCTCATGAGCAATTCTCCATTTCAGTCCGTTCCTCTCACCACCACTTTAGAGGCAGTTGCCATCTGCCTCTTTGTGGGATTTTCATTGATTGTCTGCTCCATTTACCTACTACCCTGAAGTATTGTCTTCTGGGAAGACTTTGATGACCTCGTCTCACGGCTGCTTTCTCCCTTCCTCATTGTGGGGGACTTCAATAGACAGTCATCTGTGGGGCAGTACTGACACTAATGGGAGAGGTGGGGTCCTAGAGCAATTGCTCCTGGATTCATTACTCTCCCTGTTGAGCACCAGTGTCAGTACCTACTTTTATTCTCCGATCCACTCATTTACTGCCATTGATCTTACCATCTGCTCCTCCTCAATCCATGATCACCTCCCCATGATGTGTACCATCTCCCTGTGGGGGGCCTTGCACCCTGTAATGTTTATCATGGTGGAGGCTTGATCAGGCTGATCAGTTGGAGTGGCTTTGAACTCCTTTATGAGTTTGATGAACACACTGTCAGCCACGAGCCAATCAATGATGCAGTAGCAGAGATGACTGACTGTATCGTCCATGCAGCTGCCTCAACTATTCCTCAGGCCTTGACCTGGTTTCCATGGTTTCCAAAACAATGGTGGAATCCCAACTGCATCGCAGCTCATAAGGCTTAGAGCAAAACTTGAGGGGTGTTTTGGAGATATCCGAATTCTTCCAACTTTGAAGCATTCAAACATGCAAGGGCAAAAACCCATTTCATCTGGCACCAAAGCCAGAATTAATCTTGGATCAAATGTACATCTTCCAGCACCTGCACGAACAGTTCTTAGATCATGTGGGATAAAGTCCATAAATGGGTGGGTCCATAATGGTCCACTCATTATCGATCTTGTACTACAAATGAGCATGCAAATGCTGACACTTAGAACAAAACTTGGGGGTGTTTTGGAGATATCCGACTTCTCCCAACCTTGAAGCATAAGAAGACAAGGAAGAGATGGAGTAAAGTGTTTTCCTCCATCTCTTCCTCATCTTCTTATTCCCCTAAGTTTCCAACCCTGAAGAGCAGGGCCGAAATCTCTGATGTCTTTCCACTCAAATGTCCTTGAGTCTTACAACAGGCCATTCACAGTGGAGCAGCTTCACCTTGCTCTGCACACTTCTTGTGCCTCCGCCATCAGGCGAGACAATGTATATTATTCAATGCTCCACTGTAGAGTAAGGATCTGTTGCTTCAACTCTTCAACCTTATTTTCATCGAGCAGGAGTTTCCGGACTCATAGCAAGAGGCTATTGTTTTGGTCTTCCCCAAACCTGGCAAAGATCCCAGGATTCCTTCAAATTATTGTCTGATTATATTGACTAGCTGTGTGTGCAAGGTGTTAGAAAGAATGGTGAGAAGAACCTAGTGCTTTCAAAGGCAACCGTCTACCTTAGAGCACGTGATCCACTTCAAATCAGCAATCAGGAATTTGTTTTTATGTAGAGAACATCTAGTATCCACATTCTTCGACATGGAAAAATCTTACAACAGGGCGTAGAGATTCGGCATTCTTCATGACTTCCATATCTTTGGCATGCGAGGTCATATGCCGATCTTCATTTTCAACTTTTTATCTTGTTCTTTTGATGTCCATGTTGGTAACACTCTGTTGTGGTCTTTCCCACAGAAAAGGGGGTGCCACAAGGCTGTGTCCTGAGTGTTACATTTTTCGCTGTCAAGATCAATTCCATATCACGATAACTTCCCCTGACTGTAGGTAATGCCCTGTATGTTGACAATTTTAGCATCTTTTGTTCATCGTCCAGCATGAAGGTCATTGAACAACAACTGCAAACAGCCCTGTGCAATCTCTTGATTTGGGTAATGGCCAATGGATTTCAGTTCACCCCACAGAAGACTTCTTGCATGCACTCTGCTGCAATCATAATCTTCATCTGGACATGAACTGTGGCTCAAGGGTAACATCATTCCAGTTATGGCTGACACCAAGAAACTTGATCTCATCTTCAACTGGAAATTGACTCCTTTACCCCCATGTACAACATCTCAAGTCCAAGTGCACACATGCATTGAACATCCTAGAGATTCTCTCCTTCCTCTCCTGGTGGGTGGACCAATGTTCTTTGCTCAAACTGTACTGTGCACATGTCCGGTCAAAACTGGATTATGGACCCCAGGTGTGTTATTCTGCCCAGAATTCAGTGAAGGTGCTGGACCCCCTCCATCATCAGACTCTCCGTGGTTGCATGGGGGACTTCTGCACTTCACTGGTCCATAGTCTTTACATTTAGACTGACAAACCATCCATATCTATTTGCCATCAGAAGTTGTCCCTACAATATGCATCTAAATTACAATCCCTACCTGGCCATCCCATTGGGACTGGGTTTTCAGTCCTAAGTGGGGAATGCTTTACACTAATCGCCCAAATGCTATTTGTCTTTTCAGTTTGTGTGTCTATGTTAACATCTCTCAGTTGTTGTTGTCTACTCAGATGTTGTCTACCTCAGAGACGTCATAAGTATCTAACAGCATTGCCCAGTCAACAACTGAGCTACTTCCATTGTTGTCCACTGTTTACTCTTCCTGTAGCTTTTTGCTTTTCAGGACAGGGAAAGCCTTTACAGCCAAATGCATGTACCAGCAGCTCTTTGCCAGCCATCGTGCTGAGCATTGACTTCTTGCTTGTCTTCACAAATGTCTTGGTCTGGCACTTCTGTAGAATCTGCTGCAGTCTGCTGTGATACTATCATTGCAGACCAGAACCCAAGCAATGTTCCATCTTCACTGCAGAGTTGCACGCTCGCAGCCTGTTCTTGGATCAGGTAGTGGCTAAGCATCATAGTCGGTGTAATCTCTACACTGATTCACTTTGCTCCCTACAGGTTAAATGAACGATGCTTTACACGAATTGCCTGACTGCCGTTCATTCTTAAGATTTGGATGTCTGAGGCTACCTCAGAGACATTTGACAGTGGTCATATCCACTGTCACTCTACACTGACTCTCTTAGCTCATTAGAGTCTTTGATCTCTGTTCAATAGAAGTAACCCTGTTCTGTCCAAGATTTAGGAGCAGCACCATCATCTGGCAGCCACCACCACCATTCTCTACTTTTGGGTACCTGGCACATCAGCATCAGGGGCAATGACTTGAGAAACACCACTACCATGAACTTCAGGTAGCATAATTACCATTTAGGTCCACAACTCGAGAGATCCTGGTTTGAATAGATTGCAAACTCTTTGAGATGAGTCCTATTGTGAAACCATGGCAGTTGTGTTCTCCATTAATCACAAGGAGGAAATTGTACTTGCTCGGCTCCATTTAGGTCATTCATTTTTTTTTCTGCAGACTGACAAAGAACCTAAGTGCAAGTTTTGTGACAGTTTTAACCATTTGGCATATTTTAATCAAATGTTCTTAGTTTTTAAGTCCCACTATTACACTGTATATGTCTTGTTCATCAAGTTTAAGACAATCGCTACACATTATTTTATAAGTTGAACAAATTAAAATTTTCTTTTATTTCACCCACATATACATATCAAATTGAATTTATAAAGTTTATAAAGCATCACTCCTGTTTTTGGACATTAGCACATATTCCTTCACATACCAATGTTTTTCTCTTTTCATTACCTTCTTTCCTATCAGTATTTACTATGGCAGTCTCTCTGCACTGACATATAATATTTTCAGAGTCTTTACTTGGCTATCTATTTTTCCACAAATGACATCTCCTCTATAATTCTTATGCTCGCTCTTTTACCTGGAATGAGCATAGTTTCTTTCAATATTTAACATTACCTTACACCTAGTTTACACTTAACTAATCTTACATTTAAAGTACAACAAACTAAAATAAAATGAAAACTTTGTGCATCCTTATGTGCTCTCCTATTACATGTTTTACCATCTATCCCTGATGGCTTCTTCAGACGATGTGGCCGCTACTCTGTTCGTACAATTCAGTCTTGTCATTTCTTATACCTCTTTGCGGATGCTCCTTATATTCGTTACTTTCATCATCCTTACCATTTGCCTGATCCAGCAACAATCTCCATTCCAGTGGTGGTATGTAGATTTCCTCGTTAATACATCTTTTTCTATTTTGATATATGTATAGTTGCTCAGTCATATCCAATTGTAATTGGTTTCGGAGTTGCGTATTTTACTTTAGCTTTATCAAAATTTGCCACTAATTTGGGATTCTTTTTACTTGCTTTTGCCAATCTGTATTCTCTTTTCCAAATACAATATCCCGTTTATGCTTTTTTACTTGTGTAATAAATTATCTGCAGGTCTTACCAATATACGCACCCATGCCAATTGCTTCATTTTTTTCTTCTATTGGGATTTCATATAGTCCTCCTTGTGGTTCTATTTTATTCCTATCGTTCTTCACAAAATTTAATACTAACTTTCCAGGTTATTGGTACAGTTGTATCTAGAGGTTTTAAAACCTCATTTAATTCTTCATTAAGCTATGGTATATTTGGTGTCTGCTTCGTATATTTTCACATACTGTTTTGCACTGGCATAACTTGTGTGTTTTGCAATTCTTGTGCTTTTACTTTTCTTTCAATATCTTTTATTAATTTTTTGGGATATCCTGCTTTTTCTGCCATTCCATATATGTGCAATCATTCATTAT
This sequence comes from Ryuthela nishihirai, assembly GCA_038380435.1. Taxonomy (NCBI): domain Eukaryota; kingdom Metazoa; phylum Arthropoda; class Arachnida; order Araneae; family Heptathelidae; genus Ryuthela; species Ryuthela nishihirai. Next base: position 286,542 of record JAWZYU010000016.1, on the reverse strand, counting down.
ACTTCTCTATTTCATCAGTTGTGTATCTTATATTTCTCCTAGTTATCGATGTTATAGCTGCTTTTTTCTGATGTTGCGGTTGAGCCGATTTATATGGAATCAGTGCTGGGTTCGGTATTGGTTTAATATATACACTACATTTTAAGTTTTCCGGACATCTGTTTATCATTATGTCTGAAAATGGTATTTGATTAGATTTTTCTTTTTCTAAGGTATATTGTATAGAAGGGATAACCATCTCTGCAAATGTTCTTGTTTTAATCTTGAATGTTGTATGTATTTTAACTTTGATGATTTTATGTCCGAGCCTCTTACACTTGGAAATCTTATAACGGTTAATTCCATTTCAGCTCCTATCTTTGTCTTTTTTAATTTTACTTTATATTTTAATTGACTTTGATGTTTTATTTGAACTTTTATTTTACACTTGATTTTTGCTTTTTTACATGGATTCTCTGGACCTATTGCTTTGTATTTTGCACTTTCTTCTTTTTACATGGCCTTTTTTATGCCCACTTCATTGTCGTTTGTAGTTATTTGGTTTTTTGCATTTTGCTTTATAACTATGATTGTGAGTTTATGTGATTTTTATTGGTTTATTTTTCTGATTTGTCTTGTTTGGCACAATATTGCCTAGTTGCACTTGCACCATAAAATCCCAAACAACCAAACCTGATAGTTGCTCATTACTATTGGGGTGCCCTTTGGTTCTTGCAATGGGGAAGCCTGTTCACCACAAGGCTGGGCATTGTTTTTGAGGTCTGCTTTTGCATCTGCTTCAGGTAAGCAGGAAGTTCTGGAATGTCCCATCCCAGGATCAATCTGTTAGTGGACTGGACGTGCTTGGGGCAACCATGCAGTATAGTGACTTGCCAATGTCTGATTAGAAGTTTGTGAGTTTCCTGACACTTTTTTTTAAGTATTCTTATTATTTTTAATTTGTGATGACCTCTGCTTCTCAGAGGTAAAATAGCCTAACCCCTATCTTGATTGGCACATATAATTCTATTAGCCAATGAGCCATAAAACCCCAAACAACCAACCAACCATGGCTGCACAAGGATATATGCATGTGGATGGATGGATGGAAATTCATATTTTTTTTTATAAGTCTGAGTTTCAGGTATTGTATTAAGAATTGATATATCTGTTTTTAGGCTCTCATTTCAAAATCTGTCAATGGCTATAGTCAGTGGGGACCTTGGAAAGGTTAATGTCTTGTGTGATATGAACAATGAAATCCTGATATTGCAATATAACAATACATACAAAACATTAGTCATACTGGATGGCTTCAATAACATCCAAAATAATAGTGAAAGAGATAATTTTTATGGTGAATTTAATAATTATAAAATCTGAACAGGTTATATAGATTATAAGAAGTTAATAATTTGTGAGTTATTCTAGACTTTTGGAAACCAGTATATAAATTGTACAAGCTGCCAATAAATTTCTGGTTTTATTGTTAAATATCAGTTTATAATATATTTTAGTGGTGTTATGTTACGAGGATCCGGAATAAAATGGGATTTGCGCAAGACTCAGCCTTATGATGGTTATGAGGAATTTGAATTTGATATTCCTATTGGTATTAAAGGAGATACCTATGACAGGTGAGTCATGTCACATTATTAAGTTATATATATATAGTTGTACTTTAGTCAGATTATATAAATGCTTTTAGTAGTCAGCTTGTGATATTTTGCAGTCTTTAAAATATATATTATGTATAGATGATTGTGAGTTAGTGACTGACTGATAGGGGATTATGTTAATTCTAATATGATGCAGAAATGGTAGAACTCTGAAAATTTTCACCTAGGGGTAATCCGGGTCATAGATCTCAAGAAAAATCTGAAATTTGACCAACGATGTGCTCTTCAAGATCAAATGGAAGTCTGTTTTTATTCAAGTTTGACCACTTCGAAGTCAAACTTTGATCTACAAATGCTAGAGAGCTAAAAAAAAATTGGTGGCTGCAGTTATTTTGGGTCATATATCTCAGAAATGCTAAATTTTGGATGCAAGGAGCCTTCATGGTCAAAGGCCTAATCTACCCATGCTAGAGAGCTAAAAATTAGTACCTGGTAGTATTTCAGATTGTAGATCTCAGAAAATTGCAAAATTTGGGATATTATGAGTCTGAGCCACAGATCAAATTTTGATCTGCATGTGCTATGGGGCTAATAAATGGTGCCTGGTGGAGAGGGGGAATTTCAGGTCCTACATCTCAGAAAGTTATCAGTTATCTTACAAAATACTCTTAGATTTGTGGAAAAATATACTTCAGCACACATAAAAAACAGCTTTTAATGTTTATAGCATAGGTACATTAAGTGGGTTGAGACCCCCAAGTGAATAAATTCACAGGATATATTTTATCAGCTGGTGGATAATCCTGAGCAGAGGTCATCGCAGGCACCTGAACTCTTTGCTTCTACTGGCATCATGAAATTCTACATTGGAGGAAGTCTTCCAGTGTAGATGGCTTCAGCCTTCAGTGGTGGGGGAATGGGTCTTTGCCCCATGTCTGCAATTAGGGGGGCTGTTTGATATTGTCGCCATTTCCTCTCTCAATAAACATAGTTTCTTTAAACATCCCACTAACCATTTTCTCTCCATAGGTAGTTGGAATGTGAAGACTCTGCACAGAGCTTTTTCTCGTGATGTCCTCACACAAGAATTCCACCATTATAATTTAGATATTCTTGGCTTGCAAGAGACCAGATGAACAGATAAAGGTCAGATTCTTAAAAATAATCTTAAATTTCTCTTTTCAGGGAGGGACGACAATAAGCATCACCAACGTGTGGGTCTGCTTCTCAGCAGACACACCAGTGATGCTCTTCTAGGATATGAGTGCATTAATGAAAGGTTTCTTACAGCAAAATTTCAGACAAGCGTTAAAGACTTGAATGTTATCTGCTGTTATGCCCCCACTGAGGATGCCGATGAGGGTGAGATGGATAGGTTTTATGAACAACTTCAGGATATTTTGAATTCTGTCAAGAAAGGAGATATTACCCTTGTTCTTGGTGACTTCAATGCCAAAGTTGGTACTGACTCTGATCTTTGGGGAGGGGTGATAGGCCCTTTTGGTATTGGTAGCTGCAATGGACAATGTCTCCTACAGTTAAGTAAACTCAGTGGTTTCAGAATAACTAACACTTATTACAAACACTGCGACATACATAAGTACACATGGGTTTCACTGATGGGCTGCATAAGAATATGATTGATTATATATTAATTAACAGCAAATGGGCTAGTTCTGTTAGGAAGACCAGGGCATATAGGAGAGCTGAAATTGGATCTGACCATTACCTTGTTAAAAGTGTCTTACAACTTAAACTTAAAAAGTGTTGTGGTAGGGTTAAAAAATTTACTTTTAATACTGACACTCTGAAAGACCCAGTTATAGCCAAAGCTTACCATGATAGGTTACTTGGTACATTATGACAGTCATGGTATGCTTACTACTGAAGTTGAGGAAGAATGGGATCATTTTAAACAGGCTTTTTTGGACACTAACAGTACTCTTTTAGGAAAAAAGGAGCAGAGGAGGCAGAATTATTTGAGTGATAAGGCACTTGAGCTTATTTCAGAAAGAAAGAACTGCAGGAATATCCTTAATCAATACCCTACTAGTCCAAATAGAAAGTACTACAGAGAACTTAATAACAGTGTAAAGGATCAGTTAGCTGCTGCTAAGAATCTTTGGCTTGATGGCTTGGCTGACAAAGCTGAGGAAACAGTTAGACAGCACAACAGCAGAGAGCTGTACCAGATAGTTAATGTTTAGTTTGGTAGAAAACGAACAGGTATGCAGGGATTGAAGGATAAACAAGGTAAGGTCATAAAAGGTGAGGATTCTGTCATGGCTAGGTGGACTGAGCATTTCAGTGATGTTCTAAACAATGTGGTTAGTTCTACTCCCATTGTTTGCAATGATGTCAAATGCATTGGTGGCTTTACCTTTGGTTGCTAGCTTTGTTGATTTCAAAAAGGCTTTCGACTCTGTTGATCGTCATAATTTGTGGTTGATTGTGAGATCATATGGCATACCAGACAAGTTAGTTAACATAATGAACGCTCTCTATAATAACACTGAGTTGTGTGTGAGAGTTGGTAAGGCTTGTAGCAATTGGTTTAGCATTACTTCTGGTGTTCGACAAGGGTGCATTTTGTCTCCTTTTCTCTTTAGCTTGGTTTTTGATTATGTTATGCGAAATTTACTTCAAAGGAAAGATTTTGGCCTTAAATGGACTGGATATATGAAAATTTCTGATTTAGATTATGCTGATGATTTAGTCCTTTTGGCAAATGATGTTGATGAGATGAACTCTTTCATTCGAGCTGTTGATGAGACTGGTAGTAGAGTAGGTTTGGTTATAAACAGAGAGAAAACTAAAGTGATGAAAATTAGTCAAGCAGGCTGTGATTCAGTTAATCTGAATGGTTGCAGTCTTGAGCAGGTGTCATAGTTTAATTACCTTGGGAGCTATGTAACAGATACTGGTGATGTGCGGCATGAGATTAACAGATGAATAGGGATTGCTGCCAAGACTTTTAAGAATCTAGGGAAAGTGTGGTGAAATAGGCGTATACACCTAAAGACTAAAATTAGACTGTATAATAGTTTGGTCCTTACTAGGGTTAGTTATGGTAGTGAAACTTGGACACTTTGTAAACAAGATAACAGGAAACTAGATGCTTTTGATTCCTGATGCTTACGCAGTATCTTGGGCATTAAGTGGTTCAACTTTGTAACTAATGATGAGGTTAGGCAAAGGAGTTTGCAACCTCCTTTAAGCAGCATATTGTGCAGAGAGAGACTCCGTTGGTTTTGCCATGTTGCCCATATGAATAATTATAGATTGGCGAATAGGGTTATGAACAGTGTGCCTAAAAGCCTCAGAAAGAAGGGGAGACCTAGGATGCGGTGGGCAGACAATATCAAACAGTACCTTATTAGAATTGGTGTGCAGTGGCCAGATGCAGTAGATGTAGCTCAGGACAGACTTGCTTGAAGAGCTAAATTGCACAGTCTTGTTGGACCTCTGTAGCCCATGGCTGCTTGAGGATGATGATGAAAATTTGATTTACGAGTTGGAAAATAGTTGGAGCCATAGTCCTTCGCTACACCCCCTGGTACTGCCATAAAATCCTTGTTCCCAACCCTCTGTGCTGTTTTCAGTGCCAGAAATATGGTCTTTCCCTCAAAGCTTGCCTGGGTAGGCTTACCTGTGCTTACTGTGTCAATCGGAAATATATTGATTTAGACTACACAGCTGAGATGACAAACTGCATAAATTACAGTGGTGCCCTTTCTTCACATTCTCATGACTGTCTGAAGTGGAAAGTGCAGAAAGAGGTGCAGCGGATTAAAGCAATACAGAACATCTCATATCGCGAAATGAGAAAGATCATTTCACCACCACTCCCACTTGGCAAGATCTCCTATTTCCATTGTGGCTGTTGGGAAGCCCATTGTTCCCACAACATCTGTGGTGGTGGAAACAGTCATCAGTGTCCTGCCATCCGAATCTTTCTCACTGCTATCTCAACTGTTAAGAGACCTTCTTAACCCTCCCCATTTTTCCAAAACTGTCGCTGGCGATGGTTAAAATAAATTGAAAGTCATTAATGCCTGTTCTCCAAACATCTGAGATGGCCATCCCTTGCCATGAAATTGTCATGGATTCCCAAGGAATATTGATGTAATCAAGGTCCTCCTGAAGGCACATGAGCCCATCTGCATGTGCCTGCAGGAAATGTACTTGCAGACAGCCAACAATCCCACTATCCAGCACTTTTCTCTCATCCGCTAGGACTAGGATGGAAATGGTAGAGTTCGTGGGGGTGTAACCATCCTCATGAACCACCATTCTCAATTCCAGGTTGTACCCCTGACCCCACTATCTTAGAGGCGACTACCATCTGCTTCTTTGTGGGATTTTCGTTGAACTGTCTGCTCCATCTACCTACCACCCAGAAGTCTTGTCTTCCAGGATGACCTTGATGACCTGTTCTTGCAGCTGCTGTCCCCTTTCCTCATCATGGGGGACTTCAATGGACACAGTCCACTTTGGGGAAGTCCTGACACCAACAGGAGGGGTGGGGTCCTGGAGCAGTGGCTCTTGGATTTTGCACTCTCCCTATTGAACATGGGTGTCAGCACCTACTTCCACCCCCTCAGTGCGAGTTCCTGTACACAGTGAGGGGACCACTCTGTTCAGGTCTCTTGCCCATATGTTTGCCATGTGCGGAGATCCATGTCCCAGTAAAGGAGAATCCTGGTAGTTGCTCGGGGGGTCCCCATCTTCTCTCCTCAGCTCATGACTGGTAGGGTCCCCTTTGGCCACCTTCCCATTGGAGATCCTGTTCATCACGGGGCTGGGTAGGAATTACAGGGCTGCTGCTATACACTGCTTTGGCATCTGCTTCCAGTAAACGGGAGCTCTTGGGGTGGCCCCCCAGAAATTATCGACTTATAAGCAGGACCTGCTAGGGTCAACTATGCAGAGCGGTCAGTAACCTTTCCCATGTCCAGGTACAGGTTTGCAAGTTTCCTGACATCTTATTTTCCCAAGTGGTTAGCATGCTTGGCTACTGATCTAAGGGATCTGGGTTCAAGCCCTGGGTAAGGCATGGATGTATGTGTTGTTTTTCTGCTGAGGGCCTGCCATCCTCACAGACTTTCTACTATGGCATTTAAACTGACAGGCTCCTGTCAGACCTCTGTGGCAAGCAGCTGCTTGAGGAGGTATTGTTTTTATTAGTTATCTTTTCTTTGTGAGGCCAGTTTTGTTGTTCAAAATTTTGTTATTTTTTTCGCTTAGTTCCTTTTGTGAAGAGTTTTATTTCTGTACATTTCTCTTTTCATTTTCCTTTTATTTATTTGTGAGGGACAGCAGGCAATGAACCACACAAAAACCAATATGAGAGTTGAAGGTGAAATTGATTTGATCAATGCCACCAAGAGGGCTCGACACGAGCCCCCATCCATGTTGTTATTCCTCTTAGTATAACAATTAAAAGGGTATAAGAAAATCGGAAGGTTATGAGTGAATAGAAGATGAAAAGGGATATTAAAAGTGTAATTAAAATTAGTAAGTAGTTTGTCATCTATGCTGTCGTCATCTTTGTGTCTTCATCCACAAGATTCCTGATCATCCACTCCACAGGTGATCAGGTAATTGGGGATGTCCCTTTTTTTGTCAACAAAGATTTGAAATGTCATGTGGAAGAGCCGAAATCCATCAAGCGCTTATGATCTGGCGACTTGCAGGTTGAGACCGCTTGTTCCAAACACTTGGAACTGCTCCTGAAAGTCAGAGAGATTGGTGGGGGGTGGCTGTCTAGGTCACTCCCACAAAACTTTGAATTCCTCTCGGGGTGTGATCACTGAGTGGGGCCTCCTCAAAGTCACTGAGGAGGAAATCCTCTCAGAGCTCACGCCTCAAGGAGTAACAGCGGTCCATCGGGTTTCGACTCGCCATGATGAGAAATTGGCACCCACCTGGGTACTGATTGTGACATTTAACGTGTCATGCCTTTTATGCCATGCCACACCACACAATTTAATGATAAATTAACAAATACACTACACAAACTTAAATGCCAGCCACTAGCTAAAAATCCCTTACTTTTGTTAATTGCCAAGTTAACGACACTTAAGAAATAATCTGAAATATTAAGAATAATAGCTTTGGAAAATTTAAAGGTTGGTCATTGAAAACATGAATCTGAAGTTTGAATATTTTATTAAAGCAGATATGTTTAAAGATATTCCATTTAATAAAAATAGTAAATGCTTGTCCTAGGAATACGTTACTAGAAAATATGATTCAACGTGTAAATTTTACATCTTTTATCAGGCAGGAATAATGATGAAAACATTTTAAATTGATTTATTAGAACTGTTTACTTGGTCTTATGAAGAACTAACTTCACTGTGGATATCTGGTGAGAAACATTGTACCATTCAGGTTAAATTTTTAAGTATGAAATTGATTTGAATGATATTTGGGATTTTCTAGATAATAATGTAGAATCAAAAATGTTTCAATCCTGCAAGTATTCAGAAAGCTAAAAAGATAGTTACTACTATTACAATAGTAGTGCTGAAAGAGGTTTTAGTTTAATGAACATAATTTGTGCGAGGGTGAGAAATAGTTTAACAATAGATCACATATTTGTTTTAATAACGATAAATTTATTGTGAAAAAGTTAGCAGATTGGGTTGCAACTCCATTTGTCAAATCATGGTTGAATCACAACCATAGATTGGCTACGGATACAAGAGCTTGACTAAAGTCAACAAAAACATTTTATGAGAATAAATTGGCTATGTAAAAATTGCAATAAAAAATGAATACTTTATTGTTTGAAATTTTTTCATTGTAAATTATTAATCAGTAAAACTTACAATAAATCTATACACTGAAGTGCCATTGAATTAGGGATAGGAGACGTTATCCAAATTTAGTACCGCAAGTACCACATTTGCACGCATGCGTGGTTAAAACTCTGGTCATACATAGCTGTCAGCTTTGGCTTCCCCAAGCATTTGTCATGAGAAGTGTAATGGGAAAGGTGCAGGAGTTGGATGCATTTGACAGATGGCAGATCGTAGGTGCCCAATGGATGGGACACTCAATCTCTGAAATTGTCAACGAACTTGAATTTTCTCTTACGAAAATTTCAAGAGTGTTCCAGGAATATGAAAATTCCGGCAAAAAAACAGCACCCAGACAAACTGCAAAGGACAACCATACTTGAATGATCGTGGGCTTCGCTGTTTGACCCGCATCATACAGACTGATAGGAGCTAGACATTATCTGAAATCGCCTCCGACCTAAATGCATTTTCCCATTGCGAAGTCAGTGCACGGACTGTGCAACGCTCACTTCATCGCCCCCTTGGTGCGAGCGCCTGTACGCGGTGAGCACCCTCTGAAGGTTCCGCAGGCTCAGTTACCTTCACAGGGTCCTAAACGCCTGCCCGCGTGTTTGCCGTGCGCAGAGACCCGTGTCCTGGGAAAGGAGGATCCTGGTAGTTGCTCGGGGGTCCCCGTCTTCTCTCCTCAGCTCATGACTGGCGGGGCCCCCATTGGCCGTCTTGCCATTGGGGAGCCTGTCTGTCACGGGGCTGGGCAGCAGATTCCGGGGCCTCTGCTATACACTGCTTTGGCCTCTGCTTTCGGTAAACGGGAGCTCCTGGAGTGGCCCCCCCAGGAGCAATTGGCTGGTGGGCAGGTCCTGCTAGAGTCAACCGTGCAGAGGGTTAACCTTGCCCACGGTCTGGGTACAGGTTCACAAGTTTCCTCACAACTTGTTTTCCTTTTGTAGTTATCCTTTCTTTGTGAGGCCAGTTTGACCATTCACAAAAAACAAAAGTGAAAGTTGATGATGAAAATAATGCGATCAATGCCGCAAAGGAGGCTCGACATGAGCCCCCATCTTCCTCGTCTCTGTTATCAATGCCGTCATCTTTGTGTCGTTCCCCAGATTCCTCATCATCCACTCCACGGTGATCAGGTACTTGGGGACATGTCCCCTTTTTTAGTCAACAAAGGTTTGAAAGGTCTTGCGGGAGAGCCGAAATCTGTCAAGCGCTTACAATCTGGCGACTTGCAGGTTGAGATCGCTTGTTCCAAACACTTGGAACTGCTCCTGAAAGTCAAAGAAATTGGTGGGGTGGCTGTTGAAGTCACTCCCCATAAAACTTTAAATTCCTCTCGGGGTGTGATCACTGAGTGGGGCCACCTCACTGTCACTGAGGAGGAAATCCTCTCAGAGCTCACACCTCAAGGAGTAACAATGGTCCACTGGGTTTCGACACGCCGTGATGGGAAATTGGCACCTAACTGGGTGCTGATTGTGACATTCAACACGCCACGCCTGCCTTCTTCCATCAAGTCAGGTTATTTGCATTGTTTTTATGACCATATATATATACCGAACCCTCTGTGCTGTTTTTGTGAGGTACGACCATATATATACCGAACCCTCTGCGCTGTTTTCAGTGTCAGATATACGGTAATGCCCGCAAAGCTAGCCGGGGCAAACCCACCTGTGCTCGCTGTGGCAGTAAGGATCATCTGGATCGTGACTGCACAGCAGAAAAGACAAGCTGTGTGAATTACAGTGGTGAACATCTGGAGTACTCCCGCGACTATCCGAAGTGGAAGGAGGAAAAGGAGGTACAATGCTTGAAAGTTATGAACAATATCTCATACGCTGAAGTGAGAAAGCTTGCTGCACCACCCACCCCACCTGGCAAGGTATCCTATGCCGGTGCAGTCATTGGAAAGCCCATCGTTCCAATGACTTTGGTTGCAGCGCAGACTGACATCAGTGTACCACCAACTGAGTCTTTCTCACCAGCAACTAAGTACCTCCTGACGCAGGCAAAACTGAGGGTGGTGTCGACTTCGACATCAACCCCGGTTTCCATTCCTGCAATTTGGCTTTCCACCTACACCGGAAGGCCTCCTCCTCCCCGTCCTCAGGCAGCAAGACCTTCCCAACCTAAGGGGCCCCCACCGGGGCTTAAAAAGAAACTAATCACTCCTCCTCAAAGGGCGGTCACCGATCCATGCCCCTCGGACGATTCCGAGGACATGGATACCGACCGCCCCCTATTCACAAAACCGTCCTCTGCGGCAGTTAAGTTGAATAGAAACACGTCGTCCGCCCACTCTTTTAAGTCCTTAGATGGCCACACTCCTACAATGGAATTGTCATGGATTCCAGAGGAATCTTGACGACATCAAGGCCCTCCTTCAGGCACACCAGCCCATCTGTGTGTGCCTGCAGGAGACATACTTGCAGCCAGTCACAGATCACACGATCTGGCACTTCTCACTAGTTCGCCAGGACTGGGATGGAGATGGTCCAGCTCGTGGGGGTGTCGCCATCCTCGTGAGCAACCATTCTCCATTCCAGGTCTTACCAATTACCACCAACTTAGAGGCGGTTGCCATCCGCCTCTTCGTGGGGTTCTCGCTGACTGTCTACCCTGTATATCGTCCACCTGGGAGCATCGTCTTCCAGGAAGACCTTGATGATCTTGTCTCGTAGCTGCCGTCCCCCTTCCTCATAATGGGGGACTTCAACGGACACAGTCCACTTTGTGGCAGTGCTGACACCAACGGGAGGGGTGTGGTCCTGGAGCAGTGGCTCCTGGATCCTTCTCTCTCCCTGTTGAACACCGGTGTCAGTACTTACTTTCATTCCCCACCCACACTATCACTGCCATTGACCTTACCATCTGCTCCTCCTCGATCCTTCCACTCTTTATATGGGAGGTCGAACGGAAGCGATCACCTCCTCGTGGTGTGCACCATCTCCCGTGGGGGCCTTGCAGCCCTTCACGCGTCTCGCAGTGGAGGCTCGATCAGGCTGACTGGGGTGGTTTCGAGCTGCTCTCTGAGCTCGATGACCGCTCTGTCAGCCAGGAGCCCATCAATGTGCAGTAGCGGAGATAACGGACTGTATCGTAGATGCAGCTGCATCAACAATTCCTCAAACTTCGACACAGTTTCCTTGCTTTCCAAAACTGTGGCGGAATCCAGATTGCATCGCAGCTCATAAGGCTCTGAACAAGGCTTGGGGTGTGTTTCGGAGATATCCGATGACCCCCAACCTCGAAAAGTTCAAACGCGCTAGAGCGAAAGCTCGTTTCGTTCGGTGCCACAGCCCGAAGGAATCTTTGATCAAGTATACATCTTCTATCACCCGCATGACCAGTTCTAAGGTCGTGTGGGATAAAGTCCGGAAGATGGGTGGGAACTACATGTCCCACTCGTTATTGATCCTGGAGCACAATGGACAGCCAATTGCTGATCCTCAAGCAATTGCCGACAGTCTGTTGTCCTTCTCCTCCATCTCTTCATATTCCTCTTACTCACCCGAGTTTCTGGCCCAGAAGAGCTCCGCTGCCCTTTCACTCGAATGGCCTGGAGTCTTACAACAGGCCATTCACAGTGGAGGAGCTTCGCCTTGTTCTGCACTCCTCTCATGCATCTGCTGTCGGGCCAGACAATGTCCATTATGCCATGCTCCAACACCTTTCACCATCGAGTAAGGATCGACTGCTCCATTTTTTCAATCGCGTTGATGAGCTGCGTGTGCAAGGTGTTGGAAAGAATGGTAAATGCCAGACTCATCTGGTATTTAGAACACCACAACCTTCTTTCCAACACCCAGTGTGGCTTTCGCAGGCAATGGTCAGCTCTTGACCATCTGATACGCCTCGAATCGGCTATCAGAAACTCATTTTTACGTAGAGAGCACCTGGTGTCAATTTTCTTCGACATCGAAAAAGCTTATGACACGGCTTGGAGATTCGGCATTCTTTGTGACCTCCACAGCTTTGGCTTTGAGGTCACATTCCGATCTTCATCTCCAACTTCTTATCGACACATTCTTTTCGTGTCCGTGTAGGTAACACTCTGTCGCGGCCGTACCCCCAAGAACAAGGGGTGCCACAAGGCTGCGTTCTGAGTGTTACGCTTTTCACTGTCAAGATTAATTCTATTAGTAGACAACTTCCTCCATCAGTAGGCAATGCCCTCTATGTTGATGACTTTAGCATCTTTTGCTCTTCGTCCAGCATGAGGGTCATTGAAAGACAACTGCAAATTGCCCTGAACAATCTTTCAGTTTGGGCGAGGGTAAACGGGTTTCGGTTCTCCCCACAGAAGACCGCTTGTGTGCACTTTTGCCATGAGCGTAATCTTCACCTGGATCCCGAACTGCTGCTGCTCGGGGATGATAACATTCCTGTTGTGGCGGAGACCAAGTTTCTCGGTCTCAGGGGGCGGGAGTGGCTCAGTCGGTAGCGTGCCAGGCTCGTAATCTGTAGTTCCCAGGTTCGAGTACCAGCTGGGTCAGCATTGAGATTTATCTCCGCAAAATTCCCTGCCCTGCCACGGTCAGTAGGGGACAACGATGGGCTTGGAAAGGCCGCCGTCCGTCGGATGGGACGTTAAGCCGTGGCCCCGTGTGCGGGAGAGCCATACCCTGTGCACGTTAAAGAATATGCTGGATGGCCTTGACGGGAGGCTACCATCTGTCTCTCAACAGCTGTTCCAGTGGGTCCCCTCCCCCAACCTTCTCTGAGCCTTCGGGGTCCATGTGACCTGGCCATTTAGCCCATGGTGTGCAAAAAAGTGCTGCTCAGAGGTAAAACAACCCAACCCGATCTCAGTCTCGTATTCGATCGGAAATTCACCTTTTTACCTCACATACGTCATCTCACGTCCAAGTGCACATGGGCATTGAACATCGTCAAGGTCCTCTCCTCCCTTTCTTGGGGGGGGGGGAGGGGGCTGACCGATGTTCTTTGCTCCGTATCTGCCATGCACTTGTCCGATCGAAACTGGACTAAGGATCATAGGTGTATGACTCCACCCAGAATTCGGTGGTGAAGGTGCTGGACCCCCTCCATCACCAGGCTCTCCTTGTTTGCACAGGAGCCTTCTGCACCTCACCAGTTCAGGGTCTATATGTCAAGACCAACGACTGACGAACCGTCTTTATCTCTTCGCTGTCAGCAGTTGTCCCTACAATATGCATCTAAATTGCAATCCTTGCCTGGCCATCCCACTTGGGACTGCATTTTCAGTCCAAAGTGGGAAATGCTTTACACAAATCGGCCGACTGCCATTCGTCCTTTCGGTTTGCGAGTCCGACATCAACACCAGTCTTGATAGTGTCACACAGTCGACAGCTGAGCCGCTTCCACCATGGCTCACTGTTTCCCCTTCCTGTGATTTTTCTCTGTGCAGGACGGGAAGGCCTTTACACCTGACTGTGTGTACTGGCAACTCTTTGTCAGCCATCGTGCTGCGCACCCGGACTTCTTGCCTGTCTTTACAGATGGGTCAAAGTCAGGCACATCAGTGCAATCGGCCATGGTCTGCTGTGATGTAATAATTGCAGACCAGATCCCACTGCAGTGTTCCATCTTCACTGCAGAGTTGCACGCTCTGAGCCTCGCCTTGGACCAAGTGGCTATGAAGCATCATCGTCGGTGTGTGCTTTACACCGACTCGCTTAGCTCGATACAGGCTTTGATCTCGGTACGGCTGAAGCCTCACTCAGTTGTTACTAAGATCCACCAGCAGCTACATCATCTGGCAGCCACAACTACCATCCATTTCTGTTGGGTGCCCGGTCACTTAGGAATCAGAGGCAATGATTTGGCAGATTCTGCTGCCAGGTCAGCCACTCTCCTGTTCGACTCTCCGTTGCTGGTTCCTTATCTGGATTTCCTATCTGGATCAGCGTTTTACCAACGAGCTCTGAGCACAGTGGCAGAGATCTTGGTCAGAACAGCTTACCAACAAGCTTTTTGAGATCAAACCTATCATCAAACCATGGCAGTCTTGTTACCACAGGAATCGTAAGGAGGAAGTTGACCTTCCTCGGCGCTGCTTAGATTATTCGTTTCTTACTCATTCGTTTCTTCTACAGGTGGACGACCTCCCTAAGTGCAAGTTTTGTGACACCATTTTAACCATTAAACATGTTTTAATTGAATGTGAAGCTTTTAATATTGAACGAAATTTGTATTTCAACTTTCCTGATTTTGCGTCCGAGCCTCTTGCACTCAGACATCTTTTAACCGATCATTGCTTTTTACCCTCAGTTTTTTCCTTTTTAAAATATTGTGGTTATTTTAATAGATTTTGATTTTGCCTAATATTTTATATAGCTCAGGTCTTTTACACCTGGGATTGTTATAACTTATATTTTTCAAGTGGATATTTTACTGGACTTTGATTGTACCACCTTGGGGTATTTATTATTTATTTTTATATGTTGTGTGCATCCCAGGTCACTTACACCTGGTATTCTATTGTTTTACTTTGTATTTTTACACTTGTTCTTTGTTGTTTTACCGTTTTACAACTAAGCTAATTTCTTTTAAATTTGGTTGCGGGTTACATGTCTTTTATCTTTTATATTGTCTTTTGTTTGGTGCATTATGGCCTAGTCGCCCATGCACCATAAAACCCAAAACAACCAACCAACCAACCTCACTTCATCGTCTCTGCTTTTGGAGTCGTCAGCCTACGAGACTCCCACTTCTAACGGCACGACTCCGGGCTCAACGCCTTGCCTGGGCTAAAGAACATCGAAACTGGACCATCAAAAATTGCCAATGGATAGTCTGGAGTGATGAATCTTGATTTAAACTTCATCACGCCGATGGGAGACTGAGGGTATGAATCCAACCCCATGAAACCATGGATCCTGCATGTCAGGTCAGAACAGTACAAGCTGGTGGTAGCTCAGTGATGACCTGGGGTGTCTTCAGTTGGACGTCTGTGGCCCCAGTAGATGTACCGACGATTCTCAATGCATCCTGGTGCATAAAACTCGTGGCTGACCATTTACACCCATTTATGGCCATCATGTATCCCATTGGAGATTATGCCTACCAGCAAGACAACTGTTCATCTCGCAGGCCCAGGTTGTCTACTGCATGGTTGCAGGAACATTCTGGTGACTTCGAAATAATGAATTGGCCACCTAGAAGTTCAGATTTAAATCCCATCGAGCAGAGTGTTCGGGCCCATGTCCTATCGGTGACGACCTTGAGAGAATTGTGGACAGCTCTGGAGGATGCATGGTTGCCATACCTGTGGAACATTTACACAAGCTTGTGGAGTCCTTGCCTTGTCATGTGGTGGCCGTTATCAGGGTCAGAGGGGGTCCAACACATTACTACATTGCTATTCCTAATTCAGTGGCACTTCAGTATACACACATATTCTTGTTCTTGTTTTTCAGTGCACTGGTTGTTAAAAATTTGCTACCGCACCACTGCCTGTGAGACATTAACACCAGTCTCAATAGCATCTCACAGTTGATATTGTATGTTATATATTATGGCTGAGCCCCTTACACTTGGCCACCTTTTTATCTGATGATTCTTTTTTAACATCTGTTTTTGGGTTTTTATGTTTTACCGACTATTTTACTTGTATTTGATATTTTTTACTCTTTTGAATTATTGCTTTTATGGCTCCTATACACCTGTTAATAATTCTGTTTTACATTTGTTGGTTATGCATTTTTCATTCTTGTTGTGTCCTTTATAGTTTTGTTCCTTTTCCCCTTTTTTGTGTAGTTTTATGAATTTGGTTGCGGGTTTCATGACTTATCTGTTTACCATTTTTATTGTATATCGTGTTTGGTGCAATATCGTCTTAACTGCCATTGTACCATAAAACTCCAAACAATCAACCCACCAACCAATATAGCTTTTGCAGGCAAAGATATACCTTAGACCATCTAATCTACCTTGAATCTCTGATTAGGAGTACCTTTTTTTATGTAGAGAGCATCTGGTATCAATATTCTTGGAGATCGAAAAACCATACGATGTGGCTTGGAGATTTGGCATTTATCATGACCTCCATGCCTTCACCTTGAAAGGTCACATGGTGAGCTTGATTTCCAACATTTTATCTTCTTGTATCCTCATTTCTATCATAACCTTTCCCCCAAGACCAGAGAGTACCATAAGCCTGCATTCTGAATTACACTTTTTGCTGTCATAATCAATTCCATTTTTAGACAACTTTCCTCCAACTGTAGGTAATGCCCTTTATTGTTGACAATTTTAGTATCTTTTACTCATCATCCAGCATGAGGGTCATTGAACGACAACTGCAAACAGCCATTTACAATCTCTGTTTGGGCAATGGCCAATGGGTTTCTGTTCTCCCCTCACAGAAAACTGCTTGTGGGCATCTTTGACTGGAAATTGACTTTTTAATTTCGCATCTCTCATCTCAGGTCCAAGTGCATGCAGGTGCTGAATATCCTCAAGGTCCTCTACTCTTTGTTATGGGAAGTGGATCAATGTTCTTTGCTCCACTTTTACCATGCACCTGTGCAGTCAAAACTGGACTACAGATCCCAGTTGAAGGTGCTGGACCCTCTCCAATATCAGGCTCTCCATGTGTGCACAGGGGACTTCCACACCTCACTGGTCCAGAGTCTATATGTTCAGACTGATGAACCATCATTATCTATTCACTATCAGCAGTATTCCTACAGTATGCATCAATTGTGATCCCTGTCAGACCATCTCACTTGGAACTGCATTTTCAGTTCTAAGGGGAAAATATTCTACACTAACCACCCAGTGTCATTTGTCCTTTTGGTTTGTGTGTCCAAGGCTACCTCAGAGACATCAGCATCAATCTCGGTAGAATTGCCCAGCCAACAGCTGAGCCACTTATACTGTGGCTCACTGTTTCTCCTTCCTGTGACTTTTGGCAGGACAGCGAATGCCTTTACATCCAATTGTGTGTATCAGCAACTCTTTCCCAGCCATCATGCCCTTCAGTGCAAACTCCTGTCTGTTGTGAGGGGACCGTATTGTGAAAGTTCCACTGGTTTGGGTACCTTCACAGGACCTTGAATGTTTGCCATGTGTGGTGACCTGTGTCTCTGGAAAGGTAGATCCTGATAGTTGCTCCAATTAAGCAGTAGGTGAAGTGTCTTGTACACTACTAGGTACAGGTTTGTGAGTTTCCCCACATCTTATTTTCCTTTTGTAGTTATCTTTCTTTTGTGAGGACTCAGGTGAGTTTCTAACATTTCTTTCTTCCTTTATGTTTTATTTGTGAGAGCTTGGCTCTGTGGGTATAGTGCTCGTGTAGCCCCGGTGCCAGATTGGGTGTCCTCTTGTTGAGCTCTGTGGTGTTTGGGGACCATGGGCTCTGAAACATAAACAAACAACCATGAGTTCCATTAACCCTTACAGTGTCTGGTTTCTAAAACTTAACTCACTATGGTGGCTGGATTTATTTCATAGTATTTTCAGAATATAAAATAAACAGCTTTAGAACCTCATTCTGAAGTAACTGATGAATGGAAATATGTCATGTTATATACAAAAAAAAAAACAAAAAAAAAACAGCATTTAATGGTGCTTAATAAAATGGCAAAAATGCAAAGAAAGAAAAGTACAAAATTTTTAAGCATTTTTTTAAAAAATTGCAAAATTTTACTTGTTTTTTGATTTTATCATAGTAAAATTTCAAAAATATATTTTTTCCATTTCTATATTTTATTATTCTAATATAAACAGTTAATAATTTTTCTATTATTGCTTAAATCTTTCATTTATTTTTTTTTCTAAATTATTTAATCATTTATGCATATAAGGCATAATGCATATTCTTAGACTTTTGACAATCGGCGAACTCTAAGCCTAAGTAAAACAGTGTCACAAAAAATAAATTTCCTTTAAAAACAAGACAATTTAAATAAAAAAATTAAAAATGTCAGAAAACTGATAAAGAACTATGAAAAAAAGGTTTAAAAAATGTTTCAAAGCATTTAAAGTTTAACTGAAGCACTGAATTTGAGAACAAGTCACTTTATTATGAAGCTGCATAACTGCTATGGTAAAGTTTAATTCTAAAAATACCAGCAAAAATTTTGGTTAAAAATCGCAATTTCCTTACCTTAATTTGTTTATTTTTTTAAATGTAATTAAAAGTATCAATAAATAAAACCCTACCATTTAGAAATCTCACTTTGGGCAATCTTAATGATCTTTGAACTGCTGCCATTAGAAATACTAGTGGATTCGTTTTCAATTGTTTCAAATTAATTATTGTTTATAATTGCAGTATCCATTTGAGAATCAATAAAAATTATTTTAGAGGCATTAAAGTAATTAAAAGTCTTTAAAATTGAAATTCTGTTAAAATATTGATCCAAAGCCGAATGTGCCTAGTTCCCAGACGACACAATTTCAGGTAGTAAAAAATCAATATGTTGACGCTACAAGTTTAGAAATCATTACAAATCTAGTAGAGCTATAAATAGCCCAAAACACGGGAAATCGCAACCGATTGATAATCTAAGTATGGGAATGGAAGAATAAAGGCACAAACTAAACCAGACTACTTGATGCTGTTTATGGTGACACAACATGGGCATATGTTAACTGCAGACTCAAATAGATATATTTTTAAACGTTATAATTTTTTCAAATGGAGTCAACAGGTAAAAATATATATCATAGATTTTAAATGTTATTTTTGATATTTAATTAGAAACAGTTGAAAAAATTCAGATTTCTATTTGGAATTTTTTTTTTCTATAACATTGTATTACAGCAGCAAACCTTAGATCTGTAATCGAATGTGAAAGATGAAGGTTCCACCTAATAAATATAGCTTTTGTCAATGCATATCTATTACATAAGCAATAAAACCCTCTCTTCAGTCACTACAAATTCAGGCAACATTTTGTAAGGCAACTGTTACGGGACTGTGTTTTAGCCTACTAGATTTTAAGATCAGGTCAACCCAGTATTCAACCTCCACAAGTACACCTAACTGCTAGACATTTCCATAGTATGATCCTTCAGACTCAGCAGAAGAAATAGCCATGCAGAAAATGTGTGCATAGCATGAAATGCACACCATTCAAGTGCTTTTGAGTGCAAGGAATGCAATGTGACTGTGTGTTAGAAGATTTTGCTTTGCCGACTGTCACACTAAAGAAAATTTTTCAAAGGAATGACTTTTGTTTCGGGTATTTTTGTTCTTTTATTCAGAATTAAATGCTCTTCCATTCTATATAAATAATTTATAGTTTTTTTTTCATTAATAATTTGATAAAGTCAAAAATAAAAATAAAACGTTTTTTACTGCATTTAAAAAAAAAACACTTAAGAGTTTCACATTTTTGTAAAATATTTTATTAATACTCAGCATTAAATACTTTCTGATTTAGTATTTAACATGACATATTTCACATATTTAGATACTCCAGAAAATGTTTTTAAAAGTTAAACATTTTATTTTCTGAAAGCACTTCAAAATAAATATGGCCACCAGAGTGAGTTCAGTTTCAGAAACTTGACACCTTAAGGGTTAAAGCACTTCAATAAAATTCTGTGCTACCTAGTATTAAAAATAATGAATGAGATTTTACATACCATAGAGGTGACAAGTGAGAGGAACTTTGCAGGAATGTCCTTAATCAGTACGCTACTAGTCCTAATAGAAAAGATTACAGAGAGCTTAATAAACGTGTAAAGGATCAGTTAGCTACTGATAAAAATCTTTGGCTTGATAGCTTGGCTGACAAAGCTGAGGAAGCAGTTAGGCAGCACAACAGCAGAGAGCTGTACCAGATAGTTAATGTTTTATGTGGTAGAAAACGAATAGGCATACAGGGATTGAAGGATAAACAAGGTAAGGTTATAGAAGGTGAGGATTCTGTCATGGCTAGGTGGGCTGAGCATTTCAGTGATGTTCTAACAATGTGGTTAATTCTACTCCCATTGTTTGCAATGATGATAAATGCATTGTTGGCTTTAATGCTGGCCCTATAACACAATCTGAAGTTAGTTTGGCTATTTCTAAACTTAAACTTCATAAATCCCCAGGGGTGGATGAAATTACTACGGAAATGCATAGAGCTGGGAATGTTTCTGTTACCATTTGGATGACTGAAATTTTAAATAACTTTTATGATAAAGGCATGGTTCCTAAATATTTTACCAGAGCTATTATTATCACTATTTTCAAAAAAAGTGATCGCAGTTCTTGTGATAACTATAGGGGTATCAGCCTACTCTCTGTTCCAGGTAAAGTTCTTTCCATGATTGTGCTTAATAGAATTAAGAATCTGGTTGACAGGCAATTGCTTGTCACCAGATTGTGACAGTGATGAGCAATGTGGATTCAGAAGTGGTAGGGGATGTGTGGATCAGATATTTTCACTTAGGCAGATTCTTGAGAAATGTTTAGAGTTTCAGAAACCTTTGGTTGCTCACTTTGTTGATTTCAAAAAGGCTTTCGAATCTGTTTATCGTTATAATTTGTGGTTGATTGTGAGATCATATGGTATACCAGACAAGTTAGTTAACATAATGAAAGCTCTCTATAATAACACTGAGTCATGTGTGAGAGTTGGTAAGTCTTGTAGCAATTGGTTTAGCATTACGTCTGGTGTTCGACAAGGGTGCATTTTGTCTCCTTTTCTCTTTAGTTTGGTTGTTGATTATGTTATGCGAAATTCACTTCTAGGGAAAGATTTTGGCCTTAATTGGGCTGGAGATACGAAAATTTCTGATTTAGATTATGCTGATGATTTAGCCCTTTTGGCAAATGATGTTGATGAGATGAACTCTCATTCGAGCTGTTGATGAGACTGGTAGTAGAGTTGGTTTGGTTATAAACAGAGAGAAAACTAAAGTGATGAAAATTGGTCAGGCAGGTTGTGATTCAGTTAATCTGAATGGTTGCAGTCTTGAGCAGGTGTCACAGTTTAATTATCTTGGGAGCTATGTAACTGATACTGGTGATGTGCGGCATGAGATTAACAGACGAATAGGTATTGCTGCCGGGACTTTTAAGAATCTATGGAGATTGTGGAGAAATAGGCGTATACACCTAAAGACTAAAATTAGACTGTATAATGGTTTGGTTCTTTCTGGGATTAGTTATGGTAGTGAAACTTGGACGCTGTGTAAACAAGATAACAGGAAGCTGGATGCTTTTGATTCTAGATGCTTGCGCAGTATCTTGGGTATTAGGTGGTTTAACTTTGTAACTAATGATGAGGTTAGGCAAAGGAGTCTGCAACCTCCTTTAAGCAGCATATTGTGCAGAGAGAGACTCCGCTGGTTTGGCCATGTTGCCCGTATGGATAATTATAGATTGGCGAATAGGGTATTGAACAGTGTGCCTAGAGGCCTCAGAAGGAGGGGGAGGCCTAGGATGCGGTGGGCAGACAATGTCAAACAGGACCTTGTTAGAATTGGTGTGCAGTGGCCAGATGCAGCAGATGTAGCTCAGGACAGATATGCTTGGAGAATTAAACTGCGTGGTCTGGTTGGACCTCCGTAGCCCATGGCTGCTTGAGGATGATGATGATGATAGGTACATAAAATCTCATTCATTACTTTTGATACTAGGTATAACAGAATTTTTTTGAAGTGCTTTAAAACATTTAAGTGTCATAAAGTATTAACTCATTAAAGGCCATAATTATACTGTAAAGACTTTTAATTATATTTTCTTTGTTCTTATCTCCTAAAAGTAATTGCATAGGTCATTTTGTTTATCACACATTCTTTTCTTCGGGCAGATGATGACCCTAAATGCAAGTTTCGTAACACCATTTTAACCATCTGACATATTTTAATTGATTGTATTGCTTTTAATTTTGAACTCTGTCTATATTTTAAATTTCACAATTTTACAGCTGTGCCCCTTACACTCTGCCACCTTTCATCTGATGACTCTTATTTTTCCACATTTTCATTTTGTGTTTACCAGCTATTTTACTTGTATTTCATATTTTTATCCATTAGTCTTTTGACTTGTTGCATTTATGGGTCCTATACATCTATTGTTGATTATTCAGTTTTGCATATGTTGGTTATACGTTTCGTTTTTGTTGTGTCCTTCGTAAATCTGATGGGCTTGGAAAGACTGCCTTCTGTCGGATGGGATGTTAAGTGGCCCTGTGTGTGGGAGAGAGCCATACCCTGTGCAAGTTAAAGAGCACGCTGGATGGCCTTGACCGGAGGCTACCATCTGTCTTTCAACAGCTGTTCCTGTGGGTCCCCTCCCCCAACCTTCTCTGAGCCTTCGGGGTTCATGTGACCTGGCCATTTTAGCCCATGGTGTGCAAAAACATGCTGCTCAGAGGTAAAACAACCCAATCCTTTGTAAATTTCTTTCCTTTTTCTCTTTTATGTATTGTTTTTAAATTAGGTTGCAGATTCGAAGATTTTTATCTGTTTAGATTTTACTGCTAATCATATGTTTGATGTAATATGGTCCTAGCTGCCATTGTGCCATAAAACCCCAAATAACAAAACCTAAAGGATAATCACTATTTAGGTGCCACCCACTGGCACAACCCCCTCGGTGTGAGCGCCTGTACTCGGTGAGGGGGACCACCCTGTAAAGGTTCCGCCGGCTGGGTTACCTTCGCAGGGTCCTAAACGCTCGCCCGCATGTTTGCCGTGCGCGGAGACCCGTGTCCCGGGAAAGGAGGATCTTGGTAGTTGCTCGGAGGTCCCCGTCTTCTCTCCTCAGCTCATGACTGGCGGGGTCCCCATTGGCTGTCTTGCCATTGGAGAGCCTGTCTGTTGCGGGGCTGGGCAGTGGATTCTGGGGCCTCTGCTATACACTGCTTTGGCCTCTGCTTCCGGTAAACGGGAGCTCCTGGGGTGGCCCCCCCAGGAGCAATCGGCTGGTGGGCAGGTCCTGCTAGGGTCAACCGTGCAGAGCGGTGAGTAACCTTGCCCACGGTCCGGGTACAGGTTTACAAGTTTCCTCAACTTATTTTCCTTTTGTCATTATCCTTTCTTTGTGAGGCCAGTATGGCCATTCACAATTTTTCTTATTTTACACTTTGTTTGATTTGTGTAGAATGTTGTGCACATTTCTCTTTTTATTTTCCTTCTATTTATTTGTGAGGGCTTGGCTCACTGTCTGTGTGGGTATAGTGCCTGCGTAGCCCTGGCGCCCGACTGGGCGTCCCCTTGTTGGGCTCCGTGGAGGGTGGGGACAGCGGGCACTGAACCACACAAAAACAAACATGCAAGTGAATGATGAAAATGCGATCACCGCCAACAAGAGGGCTCGACATGAACCCCCGTCTTCTTCATCTATGTTATCACTGCCGTCGTCTTCTGTGTCTGTGTCTTCGTTCCTAAAGTTCCTGATCATCCACTCCACGGGTGATCAGGTACTTGGGGACATTTCCCCATTTTTTGTGAATAAAGGTTTGAAAGGTCTTGCGGGAGAGCCAAAATCCATTAAGCGCTTACGATCTGGCGACTTACAAGTTGAGACCGCTTGTTCGAAGCACTCTGAACTACTCCTGAAAGTCAAAGAAATTGGTGGGGTGGCTGTCGAAATCACTCCCCATAAAACTTTGAATTCCTCTCGGGGTGTGATCACCGAGTGGGGCCTCCTCAAAGTCACTGAGGAGGAAATCCTCTCGGAGCTCACACCTCAAGGAGTAACAGCGGTCCACCGGGTTTCGACACGCCGCGATGGGAAATTGACACCCACCCGGGTGTTGATTGTGACATTTAACACGCCACGCCTGCCTTCTTCCATCAAGGCAGGTTACTTACATTGCGAGGTTTGGCCGTATATCCCAAACCCTCTGCGCTGTTTTCAGTGTCAGATATACGGTCATGCCCGCACAGCATGCAGGGGCAAGCCCACCTGTGCTCGCTGTGGCAGTAAGGATCATCTCGATCCAGACTGCACAGCAGAAAAGGCATGCTGTGTGAACTGCAGTGGCGAACATCCGGCGTACTCCCGCGACTGTCCGAAGTGGAAAGTGGAGAAGGAGGTACAACGCCTCAAAGTCATGAATAACATCTCGTATGCTGAGGCGAGAAAGCTTGCTGCACCGCCCGCGTCGCCTGGCAAGGTTTCCTATGCCAGTGCAGTCATTGGAAAGCCCATCGTTCCAATGACTTCGGTTGCGGTGCAGACTGACATCAGTGTACCACCTACTGAGTCTTTCTCGCGAGCTGCGAAGTACCTCCTCATGCAGGCGAGACCGAGGGTGGTGTCAACTTTGACATCAACCCCGGTTTCCATTCCTGCAGCTCAGCCTTCCACCTCCACCGGAAGGCTTCCTCCTTCCTGTCCTCGGACAGCAAGACCTACCGAACCTAAGGGGCCCCTGCTGGGGCCAAAAAAGAAACTTATCACTCCTCCTCAAAGGGCGGTGACCGATCCATGCCCCTCGGACGATTCCGAGGACATGGATACCGACCGCCCCCTATTCACAAAACCGTCCTCTGCGGCGGTTAAGTTGAATAGAAACACGTCGTCCGCCCACTCTTCTAAGTCCTGAGATGGCCACACTCCTACAATGGAATTGTCGTTGATTCCAGAGGAATCTTGATGACATCAAGGCCCTCCTTCAGGCGCACCAGCCCATCTGTGTGTGCCTGTCGACATACTTGCAGCCAGTCACAGATCCCACGATCCGGCACATTTCACTAGTTCGCCGGGACCGGGATGTAGATGGTCCGGCTCGCGGGGGTGTCGCCATCCTCGTGAGCAACCATTCTCCATTCCAGGTCGTACCCCTCACCACCAACTTAGAGGCGGTAGCCATCCGTCTCTTCGTGGGGTTCTCGCTGACTGTCTGCTCTGTATATCTTCCACCTGGGAGCATCGTCTTCCAGGAAGACCTTGATGATCTCATCTCACAGCTGCCGTCCCCCTTCCTCATTATGGGGGACCTCAACGGACACAGTCCACTTTGGGGCAGTGCTGACACCAACGAGAGGGGTGTGGTCCTGGAGCAGTGGCTCCTGGATCCTTCTCTCTCCCTGTTGAACACCGGTGTCAGTACTTACTTTCACTCCCCAACCCACACTTTCACTGCCCGTAAGGCTCAGAACAAGGCTTGGGGGGTGTTTCGGAGATATCCGACGAGCTCATTTCGTCCGACGCCAGAGCCAGAAGGAATCTTGGATCAAGTATACATCTTCTATCACCCGCACGACTATTTCTAAGGTCATGTGGGATAAAATCCGGAAGATGAGTGGGAACTATACGTCCCACTCGTTATCGATCCTGGAGTACAATGGACTGGCAATTGTTGATCCCAAAGCAATTGCCGACACTCTGGGGAATCATTCTCTTCCATCTCTTCGTCTTCCTCTTACTCCCCCGAGTTTCTGGCCCAGAAGGGCAGGGCGGAGCACTCTCCACTGTCTTTCCACTCGAATGGCCTGGAGCCTTACAACAGGCCATTCACAGCGGAGGAGCTTCGCCTTGCTCTGCACTCTTCTCGTGCCTCTGCTGTAGGGCCGGACAATGTCCATTATGCCCTGCTCCAACATCTTTCACCATCAAGTAAGGATCGGCTGCTCCATCTCTTCAATCGCATTTTTCTCGAGGAGCAGTTTCCGGACTCCTGGCGGGAGGCCATCGTCTTGGCCTTCCCCAAGCCAGGCGAAGATCCCAAGATTCCTTCCAATTATCGCCCCATCGCATTGACGAGCTGCATGTGCAAGGTGTTGGAAAGAATGGTAAATGCCAGACTCATCTGGTATTTAGAACATCACAACCTTCTTTCCAACACCCAGTGTGGCTTTCGCAGGCAACGGTCAACTCTTGACCATCTGATACGCCTCGAATCGGCTATCAGAAATTCATTTTTACATAGAGAGCACTTGGTGTCAATTTTCTTCGACATTGAAAAAGCATACGACACGGCTTGGAGATTTGGCATTCTTCGTGACCTCCACAGTTTCGGCTTAAGAGGTCACATGCCGATCTTCATCTCCAACTTCTTATCGACACGTTCTTTTTGTGTCCGTGTCGGTAACACTCTCTCGCGGCCATACCCCCAAGAACAGGGGGTGCCACAAGGCTGCGTTCTGAGTGTTACGCTTTTCGCTGTCAAGATTAATTCTATAACTAGACAACTTCCTCCATCAGTAGGTAGTGCCCTCTATGTTGATGACTTTAGCATCTTTTGCTCTTCGTCCAGCATGAGGGTCATTGAAAGACAACTGCAAATTGCCCTGAACAATCTTTCGGTTTGGGCAACGGCAAACGGGTTTCGGTTCTCCCCACAGAAGACCGCTTGTGTGCACTTTTGCCACAAGCGTAATCTTCACCTGGATCCCGAGCTGCGGCTCGGGGTAACATCATTCCAGTTGTGGCGGAGACCAAGTTTCTCGGTCTCATATTCGATTGGAAATTGACCTTTTTACCACACATACGTCATCTCAGGTCCAAGTGCACGCGGGCATTGAACATCGTCAAGGTCCTCTCCTCCCTTTCTTTGGGGGCGGACCGATGTTCTTTGCTCCGCCTGTACCGTGCACTTGTCCGATCGAAACTGGACTACGGATCCCAGGTGTACGACTCGGCACGGGATTCGGTGGTGAAGGTGCTTGATCCCCTCCATCACCAGGCCCTCTGTGTTTGCACGGGAGCCTTCCGCACCTAACCGGTCCAGAGTCTTTACGTTGAAACCGACGAACCTTCTTTATCTCTTCGCCATCAGCAGTTGTCCCTACAATATGCATCTAAATTGCGATCCCTGCCTGGCCATCCCACTTGGGACTGCGTTTTCAGTCCAAAGTGGGAAATGCTTTACACTAACCGGCCGACTGCCATTCGTCCATTTGGTTTGCGAGTCCGAGGCTACCTCAGAGACATCAACACCAGTCTCGATAGCATTGCACAGTCGACAGCTGAGCCACTTCCACCATGGCTCACTGTTTCCCCTTCCTGTGATTTTTCCTTGTGCAGGACGGGGAAGGCCTTTACACCTGACTGTGTGTACCGGCAACTCTTTGCCAGCCATCGTGCTGAGTACCCGGACTTCTTGCCTGTCTTCACAGATGGCTCGAAGTCCGGCACATCAGTGGGATCGGCCATGGTCTGCTGTGATGTAATCATTGCAGACCAGATCCCACTGCAGTGTTCCATCTTCACTGCAGAGTTGCACGCTATCAGCCTCGCCTTGGACCACGTGGCGACTACACATCATCGTCGGTGTGTGCTTTACACCGACTCGCTTAGCTCGCTACAGGCTTTGATCTCGGTGAGGCATCGGCCTCACCCTGTTCTTACTAAGATCCGCCAGCAGCTACATCGTCTGGCAGCCACCACCACCACCATCCATTTCTGTTGGGTGCCCGGTCACGTCGGAATCAGGGGTAATGATTTGGCAGATTCTGCTGCCAGGTCAGCCACGCCCCTGTCTGACTCTCCGTTGCCGGTTCCCTATCTGGATTTCCGGCAACGTTTTACCACCGAGCTCCGGGCACAGTGGCAGAGATCTTGGTCGGAACAGCTTACAAACAAGCTTTTTGAGATCAAACCAATCATCAAACCATGGCAGTCTTGTTACCGCAGGAATCGCAAGGAGTAAGTTGTACTTACTCGGCTCCGCTTGGGTCACTCGTTTATTACTCATTCGTTTCTTCTACGGGCGGACGACGTACCCAAGTGCGAGTTTTGTGACACCATTTTAACCATTAAACATATTTTAATTGAATGTGTAGCTTTTAACTTGAACGAAAATTGTATTTTACCTTTCATGATTTTGTGTCCGAGCCTCTTACACTCAGACATCTTTTAACCGATCATTGCTTCTTACCCTCAGTTTTTTCCTTTTTAAAATATTGTGGTTATTTTAATAGATTTTGATTTTTACCTAATATTTTGTATAGCTCAGGTCTTTTACACCTGTGGTTGTTTTAACTTCTATTTTTCAAGTGGATATTTTGCTGGATTTTGATTTTTACCACCTTGTACATTGTGTGTATATCCAAGGTCATTTACACCTGGTTATCTGTTGTTTTACTCTGTATTTTTACACTTGTTCTTTGTTGTTTTACCATTCTACAATTTAGCTCATTTGTTTTAAATTTGGTTGCGGGTTACATGCCTTTTATCTTTTATATTGTCTTTTGTTTGGCGCATTTTGGCCTAGTTGCCCATGCGCCATAAAACCCAAAACAACCACTCAACCCACTGGCACAAAAAAAAAATTAATAATGTATGATTATTTTCATAAGTAGTTTGATAGGTTTAGGAATTAGATGCCGCTATAAAAGGGGCGGGGGT
Source organism: Ryuthela nishihirai (assembly GCA_038380435.1). NCBI lineage: Eukaryota > Metazoa > Arthropoda > Arachnida > Araneae > Heptathelidae > Ryuthela > Ryuthela nishihirai. The sequence goes on along the minus strand of JAWZYU010000016.1, from coordinate 257,899 downwards.
GGCTCAGTCGGTAGCGCGCCAGGCTCGTAATCTGTAGTTCCCAGGTTCGAGTCCCAGCTGGGTCAGCGTTGAGATTTATCTCCGCAAAATTTCCCCGCCCTGTCCACGGTCAGTAGGGGACACCGATGGACTTGGAAAGGCCGCTGTCCGTCGGATGGGACTTTAAGCCGTGGCCCCGTGTGCGGGAGAGCCATACCCTGTGCACGTTAAAGAACACGCTGGATGGCCTTGACGGGAGGCTACCATCTGTCTCCCAACAGCTGTTCCAGTGGGTCCCCTCCCCCAACCTTCTCTGAGCCTTCGGGGTCCTTGTGGCCTGGCCATTTAGCCCATGGTGTGCAAAAAAGTGCCGCTCAGAGGTAAAACAATCCAATCCAATCTAAACAAGCCGCTATAAAAAAAATTATTCTTTTGTAGAATAATTTTATTCATCATAAAAGTTGTCCCAAAAATGGGATGTTGGCTGTTAATAGATTAAAGATATTAATTTAATTTTGAAGACTTCTTCAGACAGTCAAAGCAACAGATGAGTGAAGTGGTTATATAGGAAAGTCCCTCTGTGTTTCACAAGTTAAGCTCAGTGTGACATAGAAGGAAGTTGCATGTGAAGGGTAAAGGTGAGATGTTAGTGTTGCATAAATTAGATTGTTTTAAATAAAAGTTTTCAAGGAATTCAGTTTGTATTTAGTGGTGGGGGCAGTAATTTATATTCTAATTATGTTTTAGGCAAATTATTATTTACTATTGTCTGCATGAGAGTTGTATTGTTTATTTGATTAAGTTATTTTCATGTTTGTTTACCATCACTCATTTACAATTGTTTTTCTTACATAATTTGTTGTCAGGTCAGAATTTCGATTAGGTAAACACCTGGGAGTAATGCTATATCTATGTTGTTGTTTACCAGAGCTGATGCTCTCCCATCATATTATTTTACTCTCATGTTCTTTTGGGAAACTACAGCAGTACTTAGCCATAATACAGTGTATGATAGTAACTTTGTAATGATATTTCAGCAGCAGTGCAGGCCAAAAAATTGATTAGTATTATTTTCTTTAAATTGTTATTAACATAACGTGTAACCCACTATTTAGATGCTTTTTTAGTTAAAATGTATAATTTTTATTTCCATTTCTGTCTTATAAAGGTTTTTTTTTTAAAGAATTACAATGTGGTTGTAAGATATTAGATTGCTCTGGTTAAGGCAGAATTTCCATACAGCATTTGCATTTTAGACTAGTTAATAGTAGTAACTTAGAGTTGTAAATCATTTGTATAGAAAAATATTTCTTATGGTATAAATATGTAAAACTGTAATAGTATTTAATAGCAAAATATTTTTTATATACAGTTAACTTAAAATAAATGCTATAAGTAAATGTTATCTGTTGTTATAAATTATATTCTTTGTTTTGGAAGGTATTTATGCCGAGTGGAAGAAATGAGACAAAGCATGCGCATCATATATCAGTGTCTAAACAAAATGCCTCCTGGAGAAATCAAAGTAGATGACCATAAAATAGTTCCCCCAAAACGTAGTGAAATGAAGGTATGCCTTTTTCTAGTGTAATCATTGGTGTCAGCCATTACTATGTTTAGTGTTGTGTTACTGCAGAAATTGGAATTGCATATTGCCTGGTTTGTAGCGTATCAAGCTTATATTACGTGGTTTATAGATTCGATTCCTGACCTTTCCAGTGCTTTATTCTCATTGTCTGCAACTTTCCATTCATTAGAAACAAGACACAATGGTGATATTGCAAAGGTTGCTGTACTTATTGGACATCAATCCATGTTTACGTGGTCAGGAGAGTCGCTCTTTGTACATTAAATACCAGATTATTCTGTTTTTCATCTGTTGTGACAGCTGTTCAGTGGGTCTCCTCATTTCATCAGATTCTAAGCCTTGAATTTCAACAGTAGTAACTGTGGTAAGTAAATGCCTATGTCTTATAACAGTTGAGGAGCTAGCTGAAACATTAAATTTCGATGGGAGTAGTTATCAAATCTACAACCTCCTGAAAACATGTCAGATGCTCTTCCTTCTGGGCTCTTTCAAACCTAGTTAACCTGCAGCTAAGGGGCAGTCATGAAGTGTTTGTGACTTTGCTATTTAGTTCATTTTATTTCAGGAAACTAAAATAATTCAGCACACATAAAACTAAAATAATTCAGCACAACATTGGAATAATTGCAAAAGATATCTGTATTCTTTTGTTACAAAATATATTTTTTCTCTTCATTATCAGACATTTTATTGGTAATATAAATTTTCTAATAGAAAAGTAAATTGCAATTCTCACATGCATATTCTACAGATAGTTTTCAAAAATTTACGAATTGCAGGACCACTTGTGTGGGACTAAAGTTTGCATTATTTTTTGCTTAAAGCTAGGTCTAAATTTTTTGCAAATGATTATTTTATTTTGCTAATTATAAAATATATGGTCCTATTAATGTAATACTGTGTTTCAAAATGTAGATATGCATACTATTACTTAAGGGTACACCTAGAAAAGTATCAATTACAATAGGTAGTCTTATTACAGTTCACAAATGTATTGTCAGTTTTAAATAAGTTCAGTGTTTGTAAAAAAAAAAGGTTGTCCATCATACAAAAGGAATACCTTCCTTGTTCCTTTTTGTACTACCCTCTTGGTTTATGCTTTTTATCACATTTTTAACTGTTTACAGCATTGGTTGCTGCTCATGCTGTTACTACAGCAAAGTTCTGAAGAAAAATACTACAGCAAAGTTCTGAAGAAAAATGTTCATCTGTATTTTACTTTTATGTGCTACATTGTAATTATTCCACTGCATTGCACTGTGATTTCATTAAAATTATAGTTATTAAAAACCTTGTGAATAACACTGATCAGCAGATGAAAACCTTTTCTGTTTCCATACTTAACCCTTTCAGTAGCATATCAGCCCAAAATGACTGAGCTTTTTTTAAATGGACTCACCCTATCAGTGTTATTCCTTCCCTTTTTCGCTACTTCATACCTGCAGTTTAACTCTTTGCACCCGAGAGTGCCACAGTGGTGCCATTTTGATTTTATCGTAAAACTCATGGGCGCCATAGCGGCAACACACTATAGTCAGTTTGGCGCTAACATCTGTAGTGAATGGTTGTGTATCATATCTGTGCTCCATATTATTTGTGATCAGAATTTTTACCCATAAACATGACAGATAAAATAAATACCAGTGATAGAAGTTATAACGTGATTGATAGCAGTGACAATAATGTACTGTTTCCTGAGGAAATCGCTTAAGTGGTGGAGGAATCTATTTTTTGGGGGTATGGAAATCTGTGATAAATTCATACATATTATACAAAACAATACAAAAACAAAAACCTCAAAAGCCAATGTCATATCTCATATTTGTAAAATTGCTGGTAGACCAATTAGTTGGGAGTTATCGACGGGATTCTTCTTCAAGAAAACCAACTATTGTGCTGGATGGAGAGGACAGACTAAACAATAAATTACATATCTTGTGTAACAGGACAAAAAAACTAGTTTGTTCCAATCAAAAAATGCCAGGTGGTAGACATGAAACCCACTTTTTTTTGTGATACATGCGTGCAAAAACCTCACATGCATGTCAGCAACTGTTTCAAACGGTATCACGCATTATAAAATTATAAGTTGTAGTTTTTTTGTATGTGTATATTTTTTTGTTTTTTTCGTGATGTTTGTTTTGTATTTGTTTTTTTGTAAATCGCCGTTATTTTTGTTCCATAAATATGTATAAATGGTCTTTATCAATAAAAAAAAAAGTTTTTACAGGCAAGTATTTTGATAATGTTTATATTTAAAAATTTTTAAGCTACAATATGAAAAAGCTATTTTTTATCAATATTGCTTTGAATAACTGGTAACACCTATAAAAAAAATTCGAGTGCAAAGGGTTAAGCAGTTTTATGCTGATATGGTAGAGAAAGTGTTAAACTAGGTGTTTCCTACAGAATTTTTAACACTAATTCTGAAAATGACCTTTTTTTTGTTGTTGGACAATACAGGCTTTTGAGAAACTGAAGTTATTTTTGCCAAATTATTTTACATAATAAATTTTAAATATATTTTTGCCTTCTTACTTCCTGGATTTACACATATGTATATTCTGGATCTTTCCATAGGAGCAACCAGCAATAATTGACTAATATTATTGTACTCACTTCCCTTTATATTTTTTGTCATGCTGCTCACTTGAACAAGTATTGATAGTAAAAATTCTAAATAGGAGTACAAAAAATGTATCTGGAAGGACATATTGCATCCTAATCCTTCAACTGATACAGCACTGATATCATTTCTTTATAGTTCTTTATAGTTCAGTTCTATATTTCTTTATAGTTCAGTTCATTATTGTCAGAGCTATGGTGTTCTAAAAAGTATGAGTAAATAATTTTGAACAAGATCCAAACAGTACTTTCTTTGTGGTTCAGAGTTGCATCAAAAAAAGGTTATTCATAAGTTCTTTTTTGAAGACAAAAATTTCTAGAATTTGGCTTCACTTAATTTTGGGAATTTATTCTAATAAAGCACTGAAAAACAATTCATTTATTACATAAATAAAAATTTGGAGAAATTACAAGTACTTATGCAAACTAATAAAGTGATATATTTTGCAGAATTTACCTAATGTACAGATTATTAATGAACAAATCAGTGCCTACTGATTATTGGTTACTAATCAGTGGTGACTAAATTTTTATATTATAAAAATATTTCGGAAGTTTTTGCACCTTGTAAGCTCTTCAGTGTAAGCTCCAGTCCTCACCAGTGAGGGGACCATCCTCTGAAGGTTTCACTGGTTTGGATACCTTTACAAGGCCTTAAATGTTCACCTGTGTGTTTGCTGTGCATGGTGATCTGTACCCCTGGAAAGGAGGATCCTGATAGTTGCTCATGAGTCTGCTCTCCTCAGCTCATAACTAGTGGAGTCCCCTTTGGCTCATCTTGCCATTGGGGAGCTTGTTCATCACAGGGTTTGTGATGGTTCACCCATCACTTTTACTTTTCCTTAACCAGTTTTACTTTATTTACATTATAATTATCATTTTGAGTTTTTAATTTTCAGTTGGCATCATCATTTCTCCTCACCCAAGTCTGCTAAAGGAGTTGTGCATGCACAACTCCAACTTTTGATTGACAGCCACTAATGCGCATGTAATGCGCTTGCATCATAGCTAGCATGAGCGTGCGATTGTAAGTTTATGTAAGTGTTTTTCCCAGCATGCAACACATGTAAGTTGCATGTCGTATCTATAGTAAGTGAAGTTAGGTCACAGAGTTAGTAGGAGATGCAAGTTGTTAGTTTTTGGAGGAGAGAGCTAATAGTTTAGAGAATGTGAGCTAGTGAGTAGAAGAGTTTGGAGGAAGAAGGGAGGATGTCAGTTTAGATGTTTTAATTTGAGCTTTCCTCTCAGATCTTCTTCTATGGCATATAAACTTAGATTCCTGTCAGACCTCTGTGGCAAGCAGCTGCTTGAGGGGGTATTTATTATTTTTTTTTTTAGTTGCTCAGATTTTTGATGTAAGAGAGGAAAGCACTAGTGAGTCATGATTTTTTTGGAAATAAACTTTGTTTTATGAAATAGTTTGACTTTCATATTTTTTTTTTCTCTTGAGCAGGATAATTGATTTTGATTAGATTTAAACTTCAAAAGATTGTCAAATTATTAAATTCTTTTCATATTAATTAACTCTCATATACTTAGTGAACTCTTATTTAAGTTTTTTGGCAAGATTAACTGCCTGGTGCTATCTGGTAAATTAGTTTAATCTGGATCAGTTACAAGGTCCAAGGTGAAGAAGTTTAACATACATTTGGAGCATTACAGGTGGGGAGCGATTTTGAGGGTCTCAGCTATACACTGCTTTGGCCTCTGCTTCAGGTAAATGGGACATCCTAGTGTGGCCCCTCTGGGATCAGTTGGCTGGTTGGCTGAACCTGCTAGGGTTCTTTTTGCAATATGGCTCTATGTAATAGGGTGAATGTGTTGCTCATGTCCAGGTATAGGTTTACAAGTTCCTCATCCATTATTTTTTTTTAATGTTTCTTTTGTGAAGTCAATTCAGTTCCTCGCATTTTATTTCATTTGCGAGGACTTGGGGGGTGAGTTCTTCACTCTTCTCTTTTATTTATTTGTGAGGGCTTGGCTCACTGTATGTTTGGATATAGTGTCTGTGCAGTCATAGCATCTGATTGGGCATCCACTGGTTGGGCTCCATGGTGAGTTGGAACCATGGGCAATGAACCACACTTCAACAAACAAGATTCTGCAATTGCAAAAGATTATGTCAGTGTTACAAAGAGGTCTCAGCACGAGCCCCCATTTTCTTGTCTTTGTCATCGTCGCTAATTCCTTATCATCCATTCCACAGGTGATTGGGGACATGTCCCCCTTTTTCATAAGCAAATGTTTGGAGGATCTCACACAGGAGTTCCAAAATCTGCCAAGCATCTAAGATCCAATGACAGTGGTGGAACTGCTTGCTCGTAGAATTCTGAGCTCCTAAAGGTTATGGCAATTGGTGAGGTGTCCATTCTTTGATGTCCTACAAACTGCTTAATTCTTCCCAGGGTGTGGTCTCTGAGTGAGGCCTCCTCAGGTTTTGAGGAGGAAATCCTCTCAAAGCTCTCATCCTAAGGAATAGCAGTAGTCTCCTGGGTTTTCTAATGTGCGAAGTTAGTACCCACTTGGGTGCTAATCTTCACATTTGATATCCCATGCCTATCAACTGCCATCAAATCAGATTACCTTCACTGTGAGCTATTGCCATATATATCAAACCTTCTGTGTTGTTTTCAGTGCCATAGGCATGGCCATTTCCATGCAGTTTGCCAGGGCAAAACCACCTATGCTCATTTTTGCAGTCATGATCACTTTGATCCTGACTGCATAGCAGAAAAAAGCGAACTGTGTGAATCGTGGCAATCTGGCATTGTCCCTGACTGTCCTAAGTGGCTGGAGGAAAAGGAGGTGCAATGCCTGAAGACCATATACAATTTGCTTTATCCAGAGGTGAGAGAGCTGACTGTGCTGCCTTGCTCCACATGGCAAGGATTCCTGGGCTAGTGCATTTATTGGAAGACCCATCGTTGCAATGGCTTCCATGGCAGTATAGACTTATATCACCATTCCACTATCTGAGTCTTTCTCGGCAGCTATGATGTTTGCACATGAATCACAAGAGGGAAGTTGTACTTGCTTGGCTCCACTTAGGTCATTCATATATTACACATTCATTTCTTCTTTGGGCAGATGATGTACCTAAGTGTGAGTTTTGTGACATCATTTTAACAATTGAACACATTTTAATCGATTGACCTGCTTTTAACCTTGACAGACATTTGTTTTTTACCTCTTATGATTTTAGGTCCGAGCCCATTACACTCGGACATCTTTTATCTGATGCCTCGCTTTTAACTCCTGTCTTCAATTATTTACGTTTTATGGGTTATTTTACTCGTTTATGATATTTATATATTGTTCCCTAGATTTTACTTTTGTTTCTGATTTTAAATGGGTCCTATACACCCATTGTTGTTGTTGACTTATACACTTGTTGGTTCTTTTTATACTCATCTTTCTTGTATTGTTTTATTTCTGTGTTGCCATTTACTGTTTTTCTGTTTATTTTAACTTTTGTTGTGGGTTGGTCATTTATCTGTTTATGTACCTTTGTTTGGCACAATATAGCCCAGCTGCTCTTGCACTGGGCTATATTGCGCCTCAACCTTAACCACCCATATTTTATAAAATGATTTAACTATTGATCTCATTTAAGCCCAAGTTAAATTTTAAATGTGTTTAGCTGACTTACTGTGTAGTAGAATATCTCTCCAGCCTCCATGCCTGATGCTAAAATATCACAGTTACAGATTTTGCAAAAAGCAAAAGTTTCTCCTTTAAAGATAGGTTAAGTTAACTCTATAAACACTGTAGATGCTGGACTAGTCGTGTTATCATGACAAACAATTGGCTCATTGACATAAATGTGGTAATTGATGGTCATAGATCGGTGCAGTGAAGTTTAGGTTAAATAGTCATGCATGCATTTCCTTTGTTCTTCAGAGGTAGCTTCATCAGTTGTTCAAGGAGGACAGTTCTGGGTTGTGTGCTGTTCTCCATAGCTGTTATTTTCACAGGTCTGGTATTATTACTTCTCACTTGGTGATAGTTCTTAAGTGTGGTGGTGTTGCACTTTGCTGCCTCTATGGTATGAGTCACCCACATTCTAAACTTTGCACTTTTATTAGTGTGCAGAGCCGGTTGCCTATACGAGATGTTGGTGACCAGGCATTGTGGCGTGTTTCATGCTGTTGCTTTGCCGCATTGTTAGGCAGACACTGTCCTGGCAGTGGGATGAGAGATGCAATGTGCTCGATCAGTGGGTGTATGTGTACCAAGGTCAAGCATGGACCGGGCGTGCTCCTGAGGCTTCCCCTTTCACAGCACCTAACATTGCCACAATAACATGTGATTATAGTTTCTTCTTTATATGATGATTTCACAAATTCCAATTTTTGGGAATATTTAGTTTAAATATACACTGTCAGAAATTGAAAAAAGAAACCATTAACAATTGAGGTGTAATCTACGAGATTTATTCAGTAGAAACAACTTATTGAGAAAGGACAGTGATCACACATGTGAAGTGATTCAATGTTTATTTTACCTTTTAATGAGTATTACATTTTAGAGAAGGCGCGTTTTAATAAGGTGTTGAACCTCCTCGAGCAGCGATACAAGCTTCCAATCTGGCATGCAATTGGTCGTACAAATGCTGGATATCACGCTGGTGGATACCATTCCATGCGCTTTCAACTTGGATATGTAATTCAGAGATGGTTGTTGCCTGCTGCTGTCCACAAGAGTCTTTGTCTGATCCAGTCCCACACATGCTCGATTGGAGACAAGTCTGGAGAGCATGTTGAGTTGCCCAGGCAAAGTGTGGGTGGGCATTATCCTGCTGGAATAACGCATTTGGGATTACACTCAAATATGGCAGGATGACCAGCTGTATGATGTTGCTGACGTGCTTATTGCTATTCAGTGTACCCTGTACAAACACCAGACACGTATGAGTGATAGCTAATCACTCCCCACACCATGATGCCCAGCGTGGGTCCTATGTGTCGCTGGTGGATGCACAATGGAAGAAGCCGCTCACCTTGTTGCCTTTGGATGCGTAAACGACCATCAGGTGCTCCTAAGCAGAATTGGCATCATCACTGAAGACCACAGACTTCCATTCTTCCCTCCAATGAACTTGTTCTTGACACCACTGCAAACATGCTTGATAGTGGTAGCCATGTCAGCAGCACGCATGCCCTTAGTCCTGCTTCTGAAAGATGATTGCATATTGTTCTTGTAGGCACCCTTGGTACAACAGAAGATTGAATTTGTGACACTGTGGTCATCCTCTCTGCCACTGCTGCCCTCCTGATATGCCGATTCTCTTGTGTGAGTCCATAGCTCTGTGTTGCCCGGAACCATGTCTACGAGTGTGTGATACGCCACCACCGTATCACTGCCGATACCTCGCGTCCAGCACGGTGTGCAATTTGACGAAAAGACCAACCTGCTTCCCGAAGACCCACTATACAACTTCGCTCAAACTCTGCTAACTGAACAAATGTTGCATGCCTGCATTGTTCAGTCATGGTAGCTTCTTCAAAGAACATTGAACAATATGACACAAGATGAATAACTTCTTTCTTCATGCCCTAATCCTTAAATACATGCGACGTACATTTGCATGCAGTCGTCCTCAGTGATATCATTATTTCATCCAATGACATTGTCTTGGATCACGGTTTTTGCTGTCCTTAACTATTAACATATTATAATATGACGTTTCTGAAGGAATTCCTTCACTGTGTTCTTTTTCAATTTCTTCCAGTGTATATGATTCTGATATGTTTAGGAGGCATAGTGAACGTTTTAATATAAAACTAGTATAGGCAACTCCCGTCTAACAGTACTTCCACAACATGGTTTCAATGTAACATGGTTAGAGAATTGCGGCAAACCTTGCACAACACAGTATTTTTTAACTTTTGCATTGGGTTTGATACCATTAAAAATTGTGACTTCATAGTGTGCAGTTCTGATTCTAATTCCAATCTTCATACCTTGGGTTGCTTTTGTCAATTTATCAGTCACAAACTTGCCCAATTTTTTTTTTATTTTGGTACTGCATAAGAAGAAAAATTTTGCACCACTTCGAAACCATAGCTTTATCGCTCAAAGAAGTGGAGCCATCGACATTAAATGCATGTTGGAAAAATGTATATTTCCACATGCATTTAATAGATTCCTGAAAGAATCGGTTCTTTCAGGAAATATGGTCAAACTGACAGAAAACGAAATCAGTTTGATAGTAGAACTTGCTAGGTCGGTAGGAGGGAAAGATCTTGATAATATGACTACTGAAGATGTTCAAGAATTATTGGTAGTAAAAGAGGCTGGTGAAGAGGATTTGATGGAAATGGCAACGGAAGTAAACCAAATGAATTCAGAGCATGATAGCACAGATGAAAATTCTGAAGTTCCAAATTTTATACTAAAAAGCATACAGGAAGGCACATATTTAGGCAAGCAATCAGAATCGTATTTTTTGAATGCTGATCCTTTGACTGAAAGAAGCACAGAGTTCAAAATGGAGCTTTAAAAATGCTTAGCTCTATACCATGAAATTTACAAAGATCTATCAATCAAAAGCAAAACCAGATTACTGATTTTTTTTTAAAGAGAGCAGAAGATACACGAAATCTAGATTCTGCATCTGACATATGTATCACAGTTTGTAAGACGTTTGTTCCATTATTACTATTTTTAATAAAAATTAAGTTTCCAATAGTTATAAAAATGGTGTCAATGTTAGGTGTCAAAACATATTTTTTTGACCCTCTAAGTTTTCTTTATCATTATAGTATATTTGCATTGTTTTCATAGAAGTTTTTTGGCCACAAACAGTTAATTTCTATGCAAATCAAGTAATTCATGCAGTTCGAGAAAACAAAGCTGGATCTTGCTTACACTGAGCAAAAATAGTTTAATAATTTGGTATATTACAAAACCAAAGAGAGAGTGTCAAAACATAAAAATACTTTCTTCTCTCGAGTCAGAGTTCATGCTTACTCTTACAAATTAAGTGATTTATTCTCTCAAAATCAATTAGTCATTAGGGGCTTCACTCTAGACTGCACCGGATGACTCTGTGATCTACAATTACTGTTATTGTCCTTTTTATAGTGAGGAACTGAGCTGAGTTATTACAAGAATTTTGTAAAATTTAATATTGCATGATAATACTGTTTTACATTAATAATTCACAACTCTTTAAAATTCTTATAACGTGAACTAGAGACGAGTGCTTAATATTCATTAAAAACGAAATACAGAGGATTGCCCGATAGGCCTAACCATTCTGAAATTTAAATTTCTAAATTAATACCTAACAATAAGATTCAACTCTATGTAGATCCTTTTGATCATCAAAGGGAAATCAGAGTGAAAGATATTTAAAAAGAAAATGTATTTACCAGTGTCCAAGCGGCTGGTACAGTTGCGTTGCTTGATTCCACCAGATGATGATGTTGCTGATGCTATATCAAATGCTACCGGTCTGTAAACAAGCACAACATTTTAATCCAAGATGTGTAGATAAGTCGTGTTCTTCTTTAATACAGTTCATTCACAATAAAGTTGTAAGTACCTTTCATGGATGGCATCCACAACTCTGACGAGGTAGTTCTGTCATGTAGATAGTCATAACATATCAAAGCTGTTACACTACAGGAGATATTTTTCACTTAAACTGTTCAATTAAATGAAAAACACTGTTCCACTGCCCCCTCGGTGTGAACGCCTGTACGCGGTGAGGGGGACCACCCTGTGAAGGTTCTGCTGGCTCGGTTACCTTCGCAGGGTCCTAAACATTCGCTTGTGTGTTTGCCGTGCGCGGAGACCCGTGTCCCGGAAAAGGAGGATCCTGGTAGTTGCTCGGGGGTCCCCGTCTTCTCTCCTCAGCTCATGACTGGCGGGGTCTCCATTGGCCGTCTTGCCATTGGGGAGCCTGTCTGTCGCGGGGCTGGGCAGCGGATTCCGGGGCCTCTGCTATACACTGCTTTGGCCTCTGCTTCTGGTAAACGGGAGCTCCTGGGGTGGCCCCCCCAGGAGCAATCGGCTGGTGGGCAGGTCCTGCTAGGGTCAACCGTGCAGAGCGGTGAGTAACCTTGCCCACGGTCCGGGTACAGGTTTACAAGTTTCCTCACAGATTATTTTCGTTTTGTCGTTATCCTTTCTTTGTGAGGCCAGTTTGGCCATTCACAATTTTCTTATTTTACGCTTTGTTTCATTTGTGTAGAACGTTTTTGTTCTGCACATTTCTCTTTTTATTTTCCTTCTATTTATTTGTGAGGGCTTGGCTCACTGTCTGTGTGGGTATAGTGCCTGCGTAGCCCTGGCGCCCGACTGGGCGTCCCCTTGTTGGGCTCCGTGGAGGGTGGGGACAGCGGGCACTGAACCACATCAAAACAAACATGCGAGTGAATGATGAAAATGCGATCACCGCCAACAAGAGGGCTCGACATGAACCCCGTCTTCTTCGTCTACGTTATCACTGCCATCGTCTTCTGTGTCTGTGTCTTCGTTCCCAAAGTTCCTGATCATCCACTCCACGGGTGATCAGGTACTTGGGGACATGTCCCCATTTTTTGTGAATAAAGGTTTGAAAGGTCTTGCGGGAGAGCCGAAATCCGTTAAGCGCTTATGATCTGGCGACTTACAGGTTGAGACCGCTTGTTCGAAACACTCCGAACTACTCCTGAAAGTCAAAGAAATTGGTGGGGTGGCTGTCGAAATCACTCCCCATAAAACTTTGAATTCCTCTCGGGGTGTGATCACCGAGTGGGGCCTCCTCAAAGTCACTGAGGAGGAGATCCTCTCGGAGCTCACACCTCAAGGAGTAACAGCGGTCCACCGGGTTTCGACACGCCGCGATGAGAAATTGACACCCACCCGGGTGTTGATTGTGACATTTAACACGCCACGCCTGCCTTCTTCCATCAAGGCAGGTTACTTACATTGCGAGGTTCGGCCGTATATCCCAAACCCTCTGCGCTGTTTCCAGTGTCAGATATACGGTCATGCCCGCAGAGCATGCAGGGCAAGCCCACCTGTGCTCGCTGTGGCAGTAAGGATCATCTCGATCCTGACTGCACAGCAGAAAAGGCATGCTGTGTGAACTGCAGTGGCGAACATCCGGCGTACTCCCGCGACTGTCCGAAGTGGAAAGTGGAAAAGGAGGTACAATGCCTCAAAGTCATGAATAACATCTCGTATGCTGAGGCGAGAAAGCTTGCTGCACCGCCCGCGTCGCCTGGCAAGGTTTCCTATGCCAGTGGCAAGGTTTCCTATGCCAGTGCAGTGTTTCCTATGCCTGGCAGGTTTCCTATGCCAGTGTTCCTATGCCGCATCGCCTGGCAAGGTTTCCTATGCCTGGCAAGGTTTCCTATGCCAGTGGAAAGCCCATCGTTCCAATGACTTCGGTTGCAGTGCAGACTGACATCAGTGTACCACCTACTGAGTCTTTCTCGCGAGCTGCGAAGTACCTCCTCACGCAGGCGAGACCGAGGGTGGTGTCATCTTCGACATCAACCCTGGTTTCCATTCCTGCAGCTCAGCCTTCCATCTCCACCGGAAGGCCTCCTCCTCCCCGTCCTCAGACAGCAAGACCTTCAAAACCTAAGGGGCCCCCACCGGGGCCCAAAAAGAAAATCACTGCACCTCAAAGGGCGGTCACCGATCCATGCCCCTCGGACGATTCCGAGGGCATGGATACCGACAGCCCCCTATTCACTAAACCGTCCTCTGCGGCGGTTAAGTTGAATAGGAATTCGTCGTCCGCCCACTCTTCTAAGTCCTGAGATAGCCACACTCCTACAATGGAATTGTCGTGGATTCCAGAGGAATCTTGATGACATCAAGGCCCTCCTTCAGGCACACCAGCCCATCTGTGTGTGCCTGCAGGAGACATACTTGCAGCCAGTCACAGATCCCAGGATCCGGCACTTATCACTAGTTCGCCGGGACGGAGATGGTCCAGCTCGCGGGGGTGTCGCCATCCTCGTGAGCAACCATTCTCCATTCCAGGTCGTACCCCTCACCACCAACTTAGAGGCGGTAGCCATCCGTCTCTTCGTGGGGTTCTCGCTGACTGTCTGCTCTGTATATCTTCCACCTGGGAGCATCGTCCTCCAGGAAGACCTTGATGATCTCGTCTCACAGCTGCCGTCCCCCTTCCTCATTATGGGGGACCTCAACGGACACAGTCCATTTTGGGGCAGTGCTGACACCAACGGGAGGGGCGGGGTCCTGGAGCAGTGGCTCCTGGATCCTTCTCTCTCCCTGTTGAACACCGGTGTCAGTACTTACTTTCACTCCCCAACCCACACTTTCACTGCCATTGACCTTACCATCTGCTCCTCCTCGATCCTTCCACTCTTTACATGGGAGGTCGAGGACAACCCTTATGGAAGCGATCACCTCCCCGTAGTGTGCACCATCTCCCGTGGGGGGTCTTGCAGCCCTTCACGCGTCTCACGGTGGAGGCTTGATCGCGCTGACTGGGGTGGTTTCGAGCTTCTCTCTGAGCTCGATGACCACTCTGTCAGCCAGGAGCCCATCAATGTGGCAGTAGCGGAAATAACGGACTGTATCGTAGATGCAGCTACATCAAGCATTCCTCAAACTTCTACAAGGTTTCCTCAGTTTCCGAAACCGTGGTGAAATCCAGATTGCACCGCAGCTCGTAAGGCTCAGAACAAGGCTTGGGGGGTGTTTCGGAGATATCCGACGACCCCCAACCTCGAAAATTTCAAACGCGCCAGGGCGAAAGCTCGTTTCGTCCAACACCAGAGCCAGAAGGAATCTTGGATCAAGTATACATCTTCTATCACCCGCATGACTAGTTCTAAGGTCGTGTGGGATAAAGTCCGGAAGATGAGTGGGAACTATACGTCCCACTCGTTATCGATCCTGGAGCACAATGGACAGGCAATTGCTGATCCCAAAGCAATTGCCGACACTCTGGGGGAGTCTTTCTCTTCCATCTCTTCGTCTTCCTCTTACTCCCCCGAGTTTCTGGCCCAGAAGGGCAGGGCGGAGCGCTCTCCACTGTCTTTCCACTCGAATGGCCTGGAGCCTTACAACAGGCCATTCACAGCGGAGGAGCTTCGCCTTGCTCTGCACTCTTCTCGTGCCTCTGCTGTAGGGCCGGACAATGTCCATTATGCCCTGCTCCAACATCTTTCACCATCGAGTAAGGATCGGCTGCTCCATCTCTTCAATCGCATTTTTCTCGAGGAGCAGTTTCCGGACTCCTGGCGGGAGGCCATTGTCTTGGCCTTCCCCAAGCCAGGCAAATATCCCAAGATTCCTTCCAATTATCGTCCCATCGCATTGACGAGCTGCGTGTGCAAGGTGTTGGAAAGAATGGTAAATGCCAGACTCGTCTGGTATTTAGAACATCACAACCTTCTTTCCAACACCTAGTGTGTTTTTTGCAGGCAACGGTCAACTCTTGACCATCTGATACGCCTCGATTCGGCTATCAGAAATTCATTTTTACATAGAGAGCACCTGGTGTCAATTTTCTTCGACATCGGAAAATGCGTACGACACGGCTTGGAGATTCGGCATTCTTCGTGACCTCCACAGCTTTGGCTTGCAAGGTCACATGCCGATCTTCATCTCCAACTTCTTATCGACACGCTCTCTTCGTGTCCGTGTTGGTAACACTCTGTCGTGGCCGTACCCCCAAGAACAGGTGGTGCCACAAGGCTGCGTTCTGAGTGTTACGCTTTTCGCTGTCAAGATTAATTCTATAACTAGACAACTTCCTCCATCAGTAGGCAATGCCCTCTATGTTGATGACTTTAGCATCTTTTGCTCTTCGTCCAGCATGAGGGTCATTGAAAGACAACTGCAAATTGCCCTGAACAATCTTTCGGTTTGGGCGACGGCAAACGGGTTTCGGTTCTCCCCACAGATGACCGCTTGTGTGCACTTTTGCCACAAGCGTAATCTTCACCTGGATCCCGAGCTGCGGCTCGGGGGTAACATCATTCCAGTTGTGGTGGAGACCAAGTTTCTCGGTCTGATATTCGATTGGAAATTGACCTGTTTACCTCACATACGTCATCTCAGGTCCAAGTGCACGCGGGCATTGAACATCGTCAAGGTCCTCTCCTCCCTCTCTTGGGGGGCAGATCGATGTTCTTTGCTCCGCCTGTACCGTGCACTTGTCCGATCGAAAGTGGACTACGGATCCCAGGTGTACGACTCGGCCCGGGATTCGGTGGTGAAGGTGCTTCACCCCCTCCATCATCAGGCCCTCCATGTTTGCACGGGAGCCTTCCGCACCTCACTGGTCCAGAGTCTTTACGTTGAGACCGACGAACCATCTTTATCTCTTCGCCGTCAGCAGTTGTCCCTACAATATGCTTCTAAATTGCGATCCCTGCCTGGCCATCACACTTGGTACTGCGTTTTCAGTCCGAAGTGGGAAATGCTATACACAAATCGGCCGACTGCCATTCGTCCTTTTGGTTTGCGTGTACGAGGCTACCTCAGAGACATCAACACCAGTCTCGATAGCGTTGCACAGTCGACAGTTGAGCCACTTCCACCATGGCTCACTGTTTCCCCTTCCTGCGATTTTTCCCTGTTTCAGGATGGGGAAGGCCTTTACACTCGACTGTGTGTACCGGCAACTCTTTGCCAGCCATCGTGCTGAGTACCCGGACTTCTTGCCTGTCTTCACAGATGGCTCGAAGTCTGACACATCAGTGGGTCTGCTGTGATGTAATCATTGCAGACCAGATCCCACTGCAGTGTTCCATCTTCACTGCAGAGTTGCACGCTATCAGCCTCGCCTTGGACCACATGGCCACTAAGATCATCGTCGGTGTGTGCTTTACACCGACTCGCTTAGCTCGCTACAGGCTTTGATCTCGGTGAGGCATCGGCCTCACCCTGTTCTCTCCAAGATCCGCCGGCAGCTCCATCGTCTGGCAGCCACCACCACGATTCTCTTCTGTTGGGTGCCCGGTCACGTCGGAACAGGGGTAATGATTTGGCAGATTCTGCTGCCAGGTCAGCCACGCCCCTGTCCGACTCTCTGTTGCCGGTTCCCTATCTGGATTTCCGGCAGCGTTTTTCCACCGAGCTCCGGGCACAGTGGCAGAGATCTTGGTCGGTACAGCTTACGAACAAGCTTTTTGAGATCAAACCTATCATCAAACCATGGCAGTCTTGTTACCGCAGGAATCGCAAGGAGGAAGTTTTACTTGCTCGGCTCCGCTTAGGTGATTCGTTTATTACTCATTCGTTTCTTTTACGGGCGGACGACGAACCTAAGTGTGAGTTTTGTGACACCTTTTTAACGATCAAACATATTTTAATTGAATGTCGATGTTTTAACTTTGAAAGACGAATGTTTTTTAACTCTCATGATTTTACATCCGAGCCCCTTACACTTGGACATCTTTTATCCGATGAATCGTTTTTAACTCCTGGTTTTGACTTTTTACGTTTTACTGGATATTTTATGCGTTTTTGAACCTTTTTACTTTGTTACCTTGATTTTACGCTTGTTTCTGTTTTTTACTGGGTCCTATACACCCATTTTATTTTCGATTTTACACGTGTTGTTACTTTTTGCCATTTTTACTTATCTTTCTTGTTCTGGTTATGTTTCTGTGTGTTTTTAACTTTGGTTGTGGGTTCAATGACTTTTATCAATTTATATCTTTTTGTTTGGTGCAATATAGCCCTGTTGCTCTTGCGCCAAAAAACCCCAAACAACCAACCAACTGTTCCACTGGATGGAACGAACTAATTGTGCTTACACTGTTTCATGATTCATAATGGCACTTTCCTCTTTACTTTAACATTAAACCTTAAAGAAAAGCATTAAAAACCTTCAAAAGGTGTTAAACAATGCTATAAAAGCAAGTTTCAAAAATAAGATATTATATTGTATCATTATACTCACGCTGTTGTATAATTATTGAGTTTTGCAGTATGTTTGCTACAATATCTGTACTTAAAGACAGGTGACATTGTATAAACTTAGGCATTTTGATTGAAAACTTGAAATACCAGCTATCTTCAAACAGAAAACTCCACAAAGATTGATTATTCTGGACTGCAATTGTACAATAACATTCTACACAAATCAAATGAAATTAAGAGATTTAAGATTTGGTTATGAAATGGCTACTCAAGTTTGGTAAGACCAATAGAAATTTAACTTAAATATAAGTGTAATTATTTCTTATGCTATTATTAATCTGAAATAATGCTTAAAAATTGTAAAAGATAGTACAAAAATTTTAATGTTTGATTTAAAAATTAATTTAAATATAATTCAGGACAATTATATGTAGGGACACAACTTAAATGTACCTATTTATACATTAATGTAATTACTTCTTTTTACCCAGCAAACAAGTATTAAAGTACTCCTTCTAGATAATATTGTTGACTATATATGTGCTTATGTATTTTGGAAGATTAATATATAAAATAAATACTAAAATTATGAATTTTCATGCTGTGAACATGTTAAATTGTCCACAAAAACAGTAAAATAGAAGGTAATGAAAAAGATAAGTAATCACATTGCACTGAAATTACTATCTTACTCAGCGCAATATAAAAGAAATGAGATCATAGATGGTACCAATAGTAAGCGCCCAAATCCTTGGTGATGAGTTTAGAGTCTTATAATTAGTGGAAAAAGGATGAGTCGACATTATTAGTGGAAAAAAGATGAGTCGACATTAGTTCAATGGTAGAATACTCTGGCATGTTTCTGGAGAAATGAGAGTTCAAGTCCTGTATGTCGGCGAAATTTTTTCCACAAAATATTTATTGACATGTCCATCCCATTGGATACTCTTTGTAAAGTTAGTATTTTTATTATATTTAAACCTTAGTTTTCATTTCAGTAGATTTATTTTGGGAAATTAGTGATCTTTTGCCCGATCGATAAGTATTGATTTTTTTTTTTCATAGTTATATAATGTATGGCAGGCCTACAACTTGTTGCTGTGGATATTTTAACATCGCATTAGGCTATATGTTAATTTTTATTTTATTATTTATTACTTTTCCAGTAAAACTTTGATCTAGTATCATTTTCTGAAAATAAATGAGTATTTGGATATGAAAGCAAATTCATTTTTGTAGATTTGCTTCCATTAGTTAGCAATCTTCAATTGGCTGATTTATCGATCTTTCTGAGTTATGCTAGATTGGAGGTCGGTTTAAAAATTGTTGTGGATATTTTATTTAACATCCCATTAGGTTATATGTAATTTTACTTTTATTATTTCTTGTTTCTTTTTAATAAAAAGAACTTTTAGCTTATACTTTTTTCTGAAATTGAATGTCTTGAATATGTAAGCAAAATTGACTTCCTTGCTAATGGAAATTGGCAGTCATATGGGAGGGCAATTTCAGGAAGGGCTGGTGCTTTGGTGCACAAACCTTTCTGCACTTGCCAAAATGGCCAAAATTCAACACCCAAAGAAAAAATTCATAATATTTAGTAAAAAAAAGCAGCCAAGGAAATTTTTTTCTATTTCATAACCAGTTCAGAAAAATCCCGTGAATGTGAGAAGTACAAGTCACGTTGAATAACACTGGCAGTGTTTAAAATATATGATGCTGAAAAGAATCATTAAAAGAAATGAAAATCATGTTTCAGGTTGAATATTATATTATTCAGGAGGAAATTTTCTTTCGATAAATATATAATTTAACTAATTTTATTCATTCGTCTGTAAATGGTAGCTAGGTAGTCACTGGAAGGAGAGCTATGCACCAATCCCCTGTGATGATGCATAGAACCGGCCAGGCCTAGCACCTAATGTCCGACCCCGCCTTCTTGTGGTGCAGACCGTTAGTAACTTTCAAATGAGATACTCTCTTGTGGAAGTGAACGGAAGGGGAGGGCTGCCAGATTAGTGTGGCCTACTGATCTGAACAACTATGGCTACTTTTCTTTTTTTTTCTACCCTGCTGAGGAGTGGTCAACCACACAGGGTCCTGGTGCTGACCATATAAACCTACTGGACTGGACAGATATATGGCTCTGAGCTTGATTATGGATCCTGATTTTGCTGCACTGGTGGGCTTCTGTGGAGGGAAAATCTTCCGCTGTGTTTTCTGTTTGTTTGTGGGTTGACAGCCCCAAGTGAATAGATTCACAGGATATGTTTATCAGCTGGTGGATAATCCTGAGCAGAAGTCATCGCAGGCACCTGAACTCTTTGCTTCTATTGGCATCGTCAAATTCTACATTAGAGGAGGTCTTCCAGTGTAGATGGCTTCAGCCTTTAGTAGTGGGGGAACGGGTCTTTGCCCCATGTCTGCGATTAGGGGGCTGTTTGATATTGTCATCATTCCCTCTCTCAATAAACAGTTTCTTTAAACATCCCACTAACCATTTTCTCTCCATAGGTAGTTGGAATGTGAGGACTCTGCACAGAGCTTTTTCTCTTGATGTCCTCACACAAGAATTCCACCGTTATAATTTAGATATACTCGGCTTGCAAGAGACCAGATGGACAGATAAAGTTCAGATTCTTAAAAATAATCTTAAATTTCTCTTTTCAGGGAGGGACGACAATAAGCATCACCAAGGCGTGGGTCTGCTTCTCAGCAGACACGCTAGCGATGCTCTTCTAGGATATGAGTGCATTAATGAAAGGTTTCTTATAGCAAAATTTCAGACAAGCGTTAAAGACTTGAATGTTATCTGCTGTTATGCCCCCACTGAGGATGCCGATGAGGATGAGAAGGATAGCTTTTATGAACAACTTCAGGATATTTTGAATTCTGTCAAGAAAGGAGATATTACCCTTGTTCTTGGTGACTTCAATGCCAAAGTTGGTACTGACTCTGACCTTTGGGGAGGAGTAATAGGCCCTTTTGGTATTGGTAGCTGCAATGACAATGGGCAACGTCTCCTACAGGTAAGTAAACTCAATGGATTCAGAATAACTAACACTTATTACAAACACCGCAACATACATAAGTACACATGGGTTTCACCTGATGGGCTGCATAAGAATATGATTGATTACATATTAATTAACAGCAAATGGGCTAGTTCTGTTAGGAATACCAGGGCATATAGGGGAGCTGAAATTGGATCGGACCATTACCTTGTTAAAAGTGTGTTGCAACTTAAACTTAAAAAGTGTTGTGCTAGGGTTAAAAAATTTACTTTTAGTACTGAAGCTCTGAAAGATCCAGTTATAGCCAAAGCTTACCATGATAGGTTACTTAGTCATTATGACAGTCATGGTTTCCTTACTACTGAAGTTGAGGAAGAATGGGATCATTTTAAACAGGCTTTTTTGGACACTAACAGTACTCTTTTAGGAAAAAAGGAGCAGAAGAGGCAAAATTATCTGAGTGATAAGGCACTTGAGCTTATTTCGGAAAGAAAGAACTGCAGGAATGCCCTTAATCAATACCCTACTAGTCCTAATAGAAAGCATTACAGAGACCTTAATAAACTTGTAAAGGATCAGTTAGCTGCTGATAAGAATCTTTGGCTTGATGGTTTGGCTGACAAAGGCGAGGAAGCAGTTAGACAGCACAACAGCAGAGAGCTGTACCAGATAGTTAATGTTTTGTGTGGTAGAAAACGGACAGGCATACAAGGATTGAAGGGTAAACAAGGTAAGGTTATAGAAGGGGAGGATTCTGTCATGGCTAGGTGGGCTGACCATTTAAGTGATGTTCTAAACAATGTAGTTAGTTCTACTCCCATTGTTTGCAATGATGATAGATGCATTGGTGGCTTTAATGTTGGCCTTATAACACAATCTGAAGTTATTTTGGCTGTTTCTAAACTGAAACTTCATAAATCCCCAGGGGTAGATTACTACGGAAATGCTTAGAGCTGGGAATGTTTCGGTTACCACTTGGATGACTGAAATTCTGAATATCTTTTATGATAAAGGCATGGTTCCTAAGGATTTTACCAGAGCTATTGTTATCCCTATTTTCAAAAAAGGTGATCGCAGTTATTGTGATAACTATAGGGATATCAGCCTACTTTCTGTTACAGATAAAGTTCTTTGCATGATTGTGCTTAATAGAATTAAGAATCTGGTTGAGAGTCAGTTGCGTGATGAGCAATGTGGATTCAGAAGTGGTAGGGGATGTGTGGATCAGATATTTTCACTTAGGTAGATTCTTGAGAAATGTTTAGAGTTTCAGAAACCTTTGTTTGCTCGCTTTGTTGATTTCAAAAAGGCTTTCGACTCTGTTGATCGTCATAATTTGTGGTTGATTGTGAGATCATATGGTATACCAGACAAGTTAGTTAACATTATGAAAGCTCTCTATAATAACACTGAGTCGTATGTGAGAGTTGGTAAGGCTTGTAGCAATTGGTTTAGCATTACTTCTGGTGTTCGACAAGGGTGCATTTTGTCTCCTTTTCTCTTTAGCTTGGTTATTGATTATGTTATACGAAATTCACTTCAAGGGAAAGATTTTGGCCTTAAATGGGCTGGAGATACGAAAATTTCTGATTTAGATTATGCTGATGATTTAGCCCTTTTGGCAAATGATGTTGATGAGATGAACTCTTTCATTCGAGCTGTTGATGAGACTGGTAGTAGGGTAGGTTTGGTTATAAACAGAGAGAAAACTAAAGTGATGAAAATTGGTCAGGCAGGCTGTGATTCAGTTAATCTGAATGGTTGCAGTCTTGAGCAGGTGTCACAGTTTAATTATCTTGGGAGCTATGTAACAGATAATGGTGATGTGCGGCATGAGATTAACAGACGAATAGGGATTGCTGCCGGGACTTTTAAGAACCTATTGAGAGTGTGGAGAAATAGGCTTATACACCTAAAGACTTAAATTAGACTGTATAATAGTTTGGTTCTTTCTAGGGTTAGTTATGGTAGTGAAACTTGAACACTTTGTAAACAAGATAACAGGAAACTAGATCCTTTTGATTCCAGATGCTTACGCAGTATCTTGGGCATTAGGTGGTTCAACTTTGTAACTAATGATGAGATTAGGCAAAGGAGTTTGCAACCTCCTTTAAGCAGCATATTGTGCAGAGAGAGACTCCGTTGGTTTGGCCATGTTGCCCGTATGAATAATAATAGATTGGCGAATAGGGTTATGAACAGTATGCCTAAAGGCCTCAGAAAGAAGGGGAGACCTAGGATGCGGTGGGCAGACAATGTCAAACAGGACCTTGTTAGAATTGGTGTGCATTGGCCAGATGCAGTAGATGTAGCTCAGGATAGACTTGCTTGGAGAACTAAATTGCACGGTCTGGTTGGACCTCCGTAGCCCATGGCTGCTTGAGGATGATGATGATGATGATGAATTTTATTCATCAGGTTTCCCAAAGTGAAGCCTTAATTGTATAGTGCAATCTTTTTTTTCCTCCATATCACATTGAAACAGACTTATTAAGAAGAATATGCTTTGAAATTCATATTATTTATTTTTATAAAATTCGTAATTAAATTCTGTTTAATTTGATATATAACATGACCTATTTCTGTTGATTGATTATTTTTTGAAAAAAATTCTAAATTTGACTAGTTTATTTGACTTGGCACAAATTGGCTAAAAGCTGGAATTTTCTCAAAAGTATGGTACTGAGAAAAAAATTACAAAATGAGAGAAATATTTACTTAAAACCAAAAAATAATTTTTTTGTTATTCAGAAATATATAGCGATTTTATTCATGTGCATTGTAATAATTTCTGTCTATTAGTTTTTATTTATGTTGCCAGATGCATTTTTTTCACTGCATGACTCTAAAAAAGTCCTATTAAAATAAAACATATCGTGTGTTTTGTTAAATACTTGATTTTCAGAAAATCCAGAATTAAATGTAGATTAATTTGGTATAATTTCTTTCATTAGTTACTTGGGGGAAAAGTTCTAAAGTTAAAGTTTTTTTTTTTTGCTGAGCATATGCAGAAAATAGCTTGGCCCCTGGATGGAAACCTGTTTTTCAGTCTGGACACTGGAAGGGTTAAGGAAAATGAAGTCTTAGAACTTTTTGATCAGACTTTATGTATATTCTATTAATCAAATTTTGATTTCCATTTATTACAATAAAATATTTTGTTCTTTCAGACATCTATGGAAGCTCTCATTCACCATTTTAAACTGTTTACCCAGGGTTTTCCTGTTCCTCCAGGATCAACTTATACTGCTATTGAAGCACCAAAGGCAAGATTTATTTATATTAGTATACAGGAATTTTTAAAAGGTTCCATTACTCTCATGGTGAAAGTTTTGCATTTGAGATGTCAATGCACAATGTTGCACTGAGATATTTATACATGAATATATATATATAATTAAACCTAGATTTTTTTTTAACTCCACCAATTTGAAATTTTGGATACTGTATGTATTTATGTGGTATAAGATTACTTTAATTTCTGGGCTTGAAAATCTATGCTAGTTATATTTTCATTATGTAAGTTGATGGCATGTAAATGGTAGCCAAGCATGTATTGGAAAACACTGTATACCAATTACAAGTGATGAAGCACGGAATCTGTCAGATCTAACACCTACCCAGCCATCCCTAAATACACAAGAGCTTAGACATTTGTCCCAAGTATTTAATATTTAGGTAGTGATGATCACTTTTTTTTTGAGGCTCAACATTTCCCTTTCAAAAACAGTAGAAATCTGGCACAGTTCATATACAGAGTTATAGAATAACTTTAGACCACAATGCTACCAATAAAATATCGACAACAAATCTTTTGCATGTCTAACTATTCAAAACAGTTCCTCAAAGTTACTGATACGAATGAACAAACCCAATTTAAATATCTTTATTATAATGGTCTCTTCACAGGTCCCTTTTCTGCTTCTTCACAGCATTATCATCAGTTTTCTTTTATGCTTAAATTAACATGTGAATTGTGGTGTCACCCATCATATGTAGTAGTGTCCTGTATAGTGGAGTATTAGGTGGCACCTTCAGTCATATTTCCACCTATTATCCAATCCCACTTACTTGTGGTGCAGGCCATTGTGATGGTCCACCCATTCACTTTTACTTTTCCTTAACCAGTTTTGCTTAATTTATGTTATATTTATCAGTTCGGAGATTTTAATTAATGCGCAGTTCCAACCTTTTGACAACTGCTAAAGCACGTGGAAGGACATGCCCTCTCTTACATCATAGTTTGTGTGATCGTCAGTTTATGTAAATGTCTTTCCCTGCATGCAACATGACACGTGTAGGCTTTTGTACGTCACATAATATAACTTGGTGATGTGAGGTCACAGTAGAAGTAGTTGAGTAGTTAGAGTTGAGAGTAGAGATGAGTTGGAGAAGGAGAGTTGAGTTATTGTGAATCAGTGTAGACAGAATTTTTGTTCAAGATGTAATCGAGATTTTCACTTGAGTTTGGTGAGTTGAATTTTTGGAAATAAACTTTGTTTTAGAAACTTTTGAATCTTTGCTATTTTTTCTCTTGAGCAACATGAATTAATTTTTGATTAGAGTGTATTTAAACTTGACAATCATTTTTGAATTCTTACTTGATTAGTAATGCTTGACAAATATTTACCGAACCCTATTTCAACTTTATTTGGCAAGTTATTATTGCTTGGTGCCCGATTAAGTTATTCGGAGTCTGAATAAATTGGATCAGACGAAAGGTCCAAAACTTTAAAAGTTATTAATCTTTGACCCATTACACCATTAGTACCTTTTGAAAGAGATATTCTCTGCTGGAAGGGAATGGAAGAGCAGGGCTGCCACATCAGTGCAACCTACTGATCTGGTCATTTATGGCCAGTTTTTCTTTTTTTCTGCCATGCTGAGGAGTGGTCAACTTCACAGGGTCTTGGTGCTAACCATTTGTACCCAATGGACTGGTTTATGGCTTTGAACTTAATTACAGATCCTGGACTTGTGGTATTGGTGGCATCTGTTGAGGGAAAATCTGCTGCTGTGTTTTCTATATGCCTCTGGGTTGCCAGCCCTAAGTGAGCAGAGGCACAGACTACCTTATATCAGCTGGTGGATAATTCTGATCAGGTGCCATTGCACATACTTTTGAACCCTTTAGCTACTTGGACATCCCAATCCTATCCTGGAGTAATGTGTCTCAAGCAGGTCAGTTTCTATCTAGATTCTGGTTCTTGAAAAAGTTCACTTGAAAAAGTGGTACCTGAGGTTCCTACCAGCATTGGATGGCTTACTCTTCAGCCATTTAGTGGTAGAGGAATAGGTCTTTACCCCATGCCTGCGATTAGAGAGACTGTTGGCCTACCTCTCTCAATAAACTTAGTTACTTTAACAAAAATCCTACTAATCATTTTCTCTCTGCATGTATGTGGAATGTTGTATAGAGATTATTCTCTTGATGTCCTCACACAGAAATTCCAGCATTATAACCTGAATATTCTGGGCTTGCAAGAGACCAGATGGACAAGTAAAGGTCAGATATTTAAAAAAAAAATTTAAATTTCTTTTTTCAGGGAGGGAGGATGGAAAGCATCTCCAAGGTCTAGGTTTCCTTCTCAGCAGACATGCCAATGATGCTCTTCTAGGATATGACTGCATTAACCCTTCCAGTGTCCTGCCTAAAAAAGAGGTTTCTATCCAGGGGCCAAGCTATTTTCTGCCTATGCTCAGCCAAAAAAAACTTTAACTTTAGAACTTTTTAGCCAAATAACTAATGAAAGGAATTATGGCATGTTGTATGCGAAATTAATCAGCATTTAATTCTGGATTTTCTGAAAATCAAGTATTTATCAAAAAACATGATGTGTTTTATTTTAATAGGGCTTTTTTTAGAGTCGTATACTAAAAAAAAATGCATCTGGCAACAAAAATTTATTTAAAAAAAAACTAATAGAGGGAAATGATTACAATGCACATAATAGAATGGCTATATATTTCTGAATAACAAAAAAATTTTTTTGGGTTTTAAGTAAATATTTTTCTTGTTTTGTAATTTTGTTCTCGGTACCATAATTTGAGAAAATTCCAGGCTTTTAGCCAATTTGTGCTGAGTCGCATAAACAAGTCAACTTTAGAATTCTTTTAAAAAATAACCAATCAACAGAAATAGGTCATGTTGTATACCAAATTAAACAGAATTTAATTGCAAATTTTATGAAAATAAATAATATAACAAATTTTCAAGCATATTGATTTTAATAAGCCTTTTTCAATGTGATATGGTGAAAAAAAAGATCGCACTATACAATTAAGGCTTCATTTTGGAAAACCTGATGAATAAAAATAGTTAAATTATATATTTTTTGAAAGGAAACTTCCTCCTGAATAATATAATATTCAACCTGAAATATGATTTTCATTTCTTTAAATGATTCTTTTCAGTATCGTAATATATTTTAAACACAGCCAGTGTTATACAACATGACTTGGACTTCTCACATTGATGGGATTTTCTGAACTGGTTATGAAATAGAAAAAAACTTCCTTGGCTGCTTTTTTTTTGCTAAACATTGTAAATTTTTTCTTTGGGTGTTGAAGTTTGGCGATCTTGGCTAAGTGCAGAAAGGTTTGTGCATCAAACAAAAAAAAAAAACAGCGTTATATAATCTGTGTGGCACAGCCAAGGTACTGGGGAGTACCTTTAAAATCATTAAATATAAACATAAAAACTCATAATTTAAAAAAAAATTATATTTCTCTAGAGGGGAGGGGAATGAAACTCTATGTGAATTTAATGGAGGGGACTCCATCCCAAAATTTCCCTCCCACATGACGGTTGATTTCTGTAGCAAGGAAGTATATTTTGCTTCCGTATCCAAGACATTCATTTGCAGAAAACAGTACAAGCTCAAAGTTTTTTTTACTAAAAAACAAGAAATAATAAAAATTGCATATAACCTAACGGGATGTTAAATAAAATATCAGCAACTTTTAAGCCAGCCTCTGATTTAGCATAACTCGGAAAGATCGATAAATCAGCCGATCAAAAGATCACTAATGGAAGTAAATATACAGAAATAAATTTGCTTTCATATCCAAGACCTCATTTATTTTCAGAAAGTGATACTAGATCAAAGTTTTACTGGAAAAGTAATAAAAATAAAATAAAAATTTACATATAGCCTAACGTGATGTTAAAATATCCACAGCAGCAAGTTGTAGACTGGCCATGCGGTATATATAACATAACTATGAAAAAAATCAATACTTATCGATTGGCCAAAAGATTGCTATTTTCCGAATATAAATCTACTAAAATGAAAACTAAGGTATAAATATAAAAAAATACTAACTTGACAAAGAGTATCAAATATGCTGGACCAAAACTGAAAAAAACTCAGCACATGGGAACAATGGAGATATCATTTGTCAGCCACCTGCATCTTGTTGACTGCATTTTGGTTGCATTTAATTAGTCAGTGATGCATAACTAATTAAGTGCAACCAAAATTTCTAAGAAGGATGTGTTTACTTCCAGTTTCGATTCTGAAGGTAGGAAAGATGCATAGAATGCTGGGAAAAATGATAAAAATAACTTGGTAATACTGAAATAGGTTTATGACAGAAAAGAGTGTGAAATGGAAAAAAAATTGCGGTATGTATTTTGTAATTGCTTCCAAAATGTATCGTTTTTAAAAATAGCATTTTTTTTTGTTGATTTTTTTAGGAGATTTTCGAGAATTTAAGGTAAAATTTGTTGATATTAGTTCAAATCAAACTTGTGAGCTTAAATCGGTAGATTGATTCAGCAAATAGGAATATTAACAAGCAAGAAAATTGGCAATACTGTTTAATGCTTCTAAGAAATGGCAATCAGATGCCTTTATAAAATTATTTTTGTTGTAGTTTAATAAAATATGCATAAAATTGAAAAACAATATTATTTTTGAAGCCTAAATTATATATATTTTTATAAGATATATATATATAATTAGAATGGCAATTTTTATTAAAAAAAAATCGATTTTCTTTTTTTTTGGTTGTTGTACTAAAAACGGATACGTACGTCTTTGGCCTCTCAATTCAGATTCTCTGAACGTATATAAATAATGTGGACACTGGAAGGGTTATTGAAAGAATTTTTATAGCTAAATTTGAAACTAAGGTTAAAGACTTAATGTTATTTGTTGTTATTCCCCCATAGAGGACTCTAATGAGGACGAGAAAGATAAGTTTTACAGACAACGTAGGTTTTTTATGTTTATAAGGAGATATTTCTCCTATGCTAGGTGACTTCATTGCTAAAGTTAGTACTGACTCTGACCTTTGGTCAGAGCTTGACCTTTTGTCTAAGCTTAAGAAATGTTGTGTTAAGGCTAAGAGAATTACCTTTAATACTGAAACTCTGAAAGATCCAGATATAGTTAAAGCATACCATGATAAACTACTTAATCATTATGACAATCATGGTTTCCATATGTCCAAAGATGAAAATGAACGGGATCAGTATAAAAGGCTTTTCTTGAAATTAATAGTACTGTCTTGGATAAAAAGAAACAAAGGAGACAAAGTTATTTGAGTGATAAATCTATGGAGCTTATTTCTGAAAAAAAGAATTGCAGGAATAATTTGAATCAGCACCCTACTAGTCCTAACAGACTAGTATGATATAGTCCTAACAGATAGCATGACAAAGAGCTTAATAAAAACAAAGGATCAGTTAACAATTGGTAATAATCTTTGGCTTTATAGCTTGGCTGGCAAAACATAGGAAGCAGCACAACAGGGACTTGTACAGTTAGTTAATGATTTGTGTGGGAAGAAACAGGTAAGGCTGTTGATGGTGAGGATTCTGTCATGTCTTGATGGGCTGAGCATTTAAGTAATGTTTTAAATAATTTAGTTAGTTGTATTCCCATTGTTTGTAATAATGATAATGCATCACTGGCTTAAATGTTAGCCCAATAGAATCATTGGAAGTTACTTTGGCTATCTCTAAATTAAAACTGCATAAATCCACAGGGGTGGATAAAATTACTACTGAAATGCTTAGAGCTGGAAATATTTCTGTTATCACATGGCTGACTAATATTTTAAATATTTTTTTTTATGATAAAGGCATTGTTCCTAAAGATTTTACCAGAGCTGTTATTAAACTAATTTTTAAAGAAGGTTATCACAGTTCTTGCACTAACTATAGGAGTATCAACCTAATTTCTGTTCCATGTAAAGTTCTTTGCATTATTGTGCTTAATAGAATTTGGTTGATGGACAACTAAGTGATGAACAATGTGGATTCAGAATTGGTAGAGGATGTATAGACCAAATATTTTCACAGGTAGATTCTTGAGAAATGTTTAGGGTTTCAGTAACCTGTGTTGACTATCTTTATAGATTTCAAATAGGCTTTTGACTCCATTGATAGACATAATTTGTGGTTGATCGTGAGATCATGTGACTTACCAGACAAGTTAGCATAATGAAAACTCTCTACAATAACATAATCATGTGTGAGAGTTGGTAAAGCTTCTAGCAATTAGTGTAGCATTGTTAGTGGAGTTAGAGAAGGGTGCATTTTATCTCCTTTTCCTGTTAGTTTGGTTATTGATTATGTTATGCACAATTTTTTACAAGGAAGCATTTTGGCTTTATAAATGGTCTAGAGGTTTTAAAATTTTTAATTTAGATTATGCAGATGATTTGACCTTGGCTAATGATGATGTTGAGATGAATTCTTTCATTAGGGCTGTTGAGGAGACTGGTAATAGTGCAGATTTGGTGATAAACTGAGAGAAAACTAAAATGATGAAAATTGGTCAGGCCGATGGTGCTAAGTTGCTTTGAATGGTTGCATACTTGAGCAAGCGTCTCAATTTAATTATCTTGGGAGATATGTATCAGATACTAGTGATGTGCTGCATGAGATAAAAAGAATATGGATTGCTGCTGGGATAATTAAGAATCTACAGAGAATGTGGAAAAATGGGCATATGCACCTAAAGGCTGAAATTAGGCTGTATAATAGTCTAGCTGTAGTTTGGTGAATAGGATTATGAACAGCATACCTAAAGTCAGGAGAATTGGAGAGACCTAGGATGCAATGGGCAGACAATGTCAAGATCTTGCTAGAATTGGGCTGCAGTCGCCAAATGCAGAGTGTAACAACACAGGACAGATTTGTTTGTAGAACAAAATTACACAGTCTGGTTGAACCTCTTTTATCCATGGCTGCATGATGAAATTGTGTGTATGTAAATTGAGTCCGTTCTTAAAAAATGTGGAATATCAAATTCTTTAAATGGGATGGAAGAGGATTTGTTGTGGTGAGATAGATACCTCTGAATATAGTTTAGCCTCTAAAATTGAATAAAATCCTATTGATGTAACCTCATTTAAATAGATAATGTAATAAATTGCTGATTTTAGTTCATGTCTTCATATCCCCAAATATGCACCCTGAATTCAAGTTTAGGATTTGATATTTGACATATATGAATCAGATTAAAATTTTTGCTTTTTTTCAGTTCTATTTTGTGTTTTCAGTTCAATCCTTTTGATATAGACAGAGTTAATTTATTGAAAAATTGGAAAATTACCTACAACAATAGAACATATTGAGAGTTATGTTTGCATCAGGGGCAATGATTTGGCTGATGCTGCCAAGGCCACTCCCCACTCTCCATTGCTGGTTCCTAATTTGAACTTCCAGCAGTGTTTTTCTATCTAGTTTTTGGGCACATTGGCAAAGATCTTAGTCAGAACAGGTTAATAGCAAGCTCTGTTAGATCAAGCTGTGATGGTTCACTTTTACGTTCCCTAACCAGTTTAATTTGTTTACATTATAATTATTATTTTGGGGCTTTTCATTTTCTTTGAACCATCTCCTCTCTCTGTCCGTTAATAAGTTGGCAATTGCACAATTGTTTTTGATTGTTGGTCACTAACTACCCTCCTCAGTGCGAGCTCCTGTCTGCGGTGAAGGGACCACTCTGTGAAGGTTCTGATACCCTCGCCTTTACCATGCGTGGAGACCTATGTCCTGGGAAAGGAGGAACCTGGTAGTTGCTTGGGGATCCCTGTCTCCCCTCCTCAGCTCATGACTGGTGGGGTTCCCTTTGGTCATCTTGCCATTGGGGAGCCTGTTCGTCATGGCCTGGACAGTGAATGCTGGGTCTGCTGCTATACACTGCTTTGGTCTCTACTTCCAGTAAATGGATCTTCAGCACCTCAGGCAAGAATTACTTCGGTGGCCACGTATCATTCGCTATCTGGAGCACCGGACCACGCTGTATGGGGTCCATGCCAGCCATGCTCTCTTCCAGTCAAGTTGGGCGCCAAAGTGGAGGCAAGGTGGGTTGGCGCTAGTAGTGAAAACAATGGCATCTGAGGCCTTCTGCGCCAACAGTCGTGTCCACATTTTGAAACAAACGTGGGCACGACACTACTAACTACTGTCCCACTACTCTGTGACCTAATATCATAAGTTACACATGGTATACAGTGAAATGTGTGTTGCACACTGGAAAAGCACATTTGTATAATTTGATGACTGTGCTCTTGCACTAGCTATGATGCAAGAGGGGATGTGTCCTTTCACATGCATTAGCAGCTGCCAATCGAAAATTGGAGTTGCGAATGCGCAACTCCTCTAGTAGTTTGGGCGAAGGAAAAATTATGATTCAACTGAAGTGTAATCCCCAAAATAATATTACCAAGTGGTTAGCATGTATGCAGGATCTAAAGGACCTGGGTTTTGAGCCGTGGATAAGGCATGGATGTTTGTGTTGTTTTTCAGCTGAAGTCCTGGCATCCTCATAGACCTTCTACTCTGGCTCGCTTGATGCATTATAGCCCTAAGCTGCCTATGCATCATAAAACCCCAAACAATCAAACCTTGTACTCTGGCGAATTAAACTGATAGGCTCCTATCAGACCTCTGTGGCAAGCAGCTGCTTGAAGGGGTATAATTTTTTTTTAATTCATTAAAACTGGTTAAGGAAAAGTAGAAGTGAATGGGTAAACCATCTCAGACTATTTATGTTAGAATAATGAAGTGATTTGGAAAAAAATGGAAAAAAAATATTGTAAAATTTTGCAGTATTGGAAAAAAAAGTTTAAAATTTAAACTTTTATTTTCTTCAAATTTTTGACATTAATTACAATTAAAAGCTTATTCTTTTGGTATACAAAATTAAAAGTTAAAATACATTTATTCACTGTGATATAGAATATGTTTTATTTTCCATGATTTTTGCTGTATTTACAATAGAGGGTTTAATTTGAGTAAGACCCAAATTAGCATTTTCGCTACTTTCTTTCAATTGCTAAAATGCAATGTGCTTAGCACATTGTATTGTAGCAGTGGAAAGAAAAGAGCGAAGTGCTAATTTAGGCCTTACTCAGATTAAACCCTCTATTGTAAATACAGCAAAAATCATGGAAAATAAAATGTATTTGGTATACAACATTACTATTCCCCTTCATTAGTCACTTCAGGATGATGTTCTAAAGTTGTGTATTTTATTATCTGAAAACACTTCAAAATTGATTTGGCCACCCAAGTGAGACCAGTTTCAGAAACCTGACATTTAAAAAAAATGCTTAAAAATTTAATATTGTTTTCTTCCAATTTTTGCCATTTCATTAATCACAATTAAATGCTTATTCTTTCGGTATAGAAACCCCTTGGTTTCTTTTATTGATTAGTAGTTCTTACAATAGTTGATGGTTACAGTTTACTTTGCCAGCAGTAATTCTATTACACTGACCCTCTCTGTACAAAGAAATTTTTTATATTATTTTTCATTCGAGAAAAATATACCTTTTATTTTAAATAATATTTCCTGATCTTTTTACAGTAAGATATTTTATGCACTAATTTAATTTTCCACAATATTTAGCTGTACATTACAATCTGAGTCACTTACTCTCTCCAAAGCCCAGAAATTACAGGTCACCATTTACTCAATTCAGAAGTATATTCCATCTAACACAAAATCCCAGGGAGTAAGTATTAAGTTCTTTTTTCTACTAAAGTCTATCTTTTAGTATGAAGGAGACATAGTAGGAGAATAATATATTACCAGTTCTGTTGACTTTAACATAGGTTCACACTGTTGATTCTTGGCACTGATGTTTCTGCCTTGATGCTACCAAAGTTGAGACACTTGGAATATGCTGTGTAATTCAGCAATGTTGATGCTGTATAGTTGATGTTGTAATGGCTGGTACAGTCACTTAATATCTTCTCTGTTGGGGTACTTTTCACCCTCTGCAGTCGTCGTTTCTGTTAACGTTGACGATTTAAGGTTATCAGTCCATCATTGATGTTAACTTTCAACTATTACACATTAACTTCGAAATTTTAACTTAATTCTCCATTCTGGTGAATACTATTTCAAGCCTGGAGGGTCTGTGACTAAAATTTAAAAACAGGTTCTTTAGAACCCTAAAAAAAGTGCAATCAATTTCAACATTAAAAGTTTAAAAAGTTTCAAAACCAAAATGTTAAAAAACGTTAAAAACAGACATCAGTGTACTATGCATTTCACCCCATCTGCCATCAGGGCTTTCCTCAGGTGCAAATGTGGACAGCCGATATAGCTGTGAGCTATTTATACCGGTGTCTCTCGAGGATTATGTAACTGTGCAGCACGTGTGTTTGGGTGCTCACACAGCAGGAGGTTCCACACTGTGGGCATGGTTGGAATCTCCGTATTGCATATAGAATTTTTATGTATATTGATCAGTAAAGATTTGGTGTATTCAAGTTGAAATTTTGTAGGAGGTGCTGCTAGTGGTTTAAAATGTACATCTTCAAATTGAATATTGTTTTTAATTATTGCTTGAGCTAGTGCTGTATTTGTTTTCTTATTTTTAATGTCTGTTTTATGTTTGGTCATTCTTTGCTCATAAATTCGGAAAATTTTACCAATATAGTTATTTTTGTTTTCTAATTTATTATCATGGTTTACTATGTTTATATTGTAAACTCCTGTGTTTTAACAGTGTTTCCTATTTTGTCCCTATCATTTATTACTATTTTTTTAAATTGTTTTGGGTACAGTGTGCGGTAATTTCAATTGGTATTTAGTCAAAATATTATTAAATGTTTTAGATACTCCTTTTGTGTAAAAAAAGCTCTGAGCATATTGTTTTCTATCTAATTGTTGATTTGGTGTTTGTGAGGGTTTTTTTTTTTATATTTAGGTTTTTTATCTAATCTTTTTATAAGGTTGTTAGGATATCCAGCTTCCTTGGCTATTTCATATATTAATTTTAATTCTTGTTTTGATATTTTAGCATTAGTACAGTACTGATATGCTCTTATAAAATAGGTAAAGATTGTCAATTTTTTATATGTTATTGAGTGTGCTGAACTATATGATATTACGTTGGGGGTGAAGGTTGGTTTTCAATATATTTCTATTTCACATTTTGATTCGTGTTTTTTTTATCAATACTTCAACATATGGTATTTTATCATTGACTTACATTTCATGTGTGAATTTTATTGTTGGTAGCACTTTATTGAATGCTTTGATTACTTTATTGAATTAATTTACTGGGTGATTCCAAAAAAAATCATCAATATATTGGTATAATGTACAGCTAAATATTGTGGAAAATTAAATTAGTAGTAACTAGCTGTGGTTTGTAATTCATTTAATAATATTTTATGTACATAACCAGATTTGTTAAATAAGAATATAAAACTAATGGTTTCACACCTAAATTCTGATTGCCCTATGAAACTGACACCTGATTAGCTAATACAATTGCATTTTTAATCCTGTCTGGAAATTGCATTTATGGTGAATTTTTGTGCCCTAGCTTTTAACTTGATAGGCGTATTTTAATTATTCTGGACATGGATAATCAGCATATATTTTCAATATACTGATATATATTAATGTAGAATTATCTTAATGCAAACATTGCACATTGATGTCCCAATTGTCAAAAAATTAATTTTGCATATGGATGATGCAAGAATTTTCTGTACATATAGAGGTATTCAAATGTGTGTATATATCAGTTTGCATTATAATTTTGTAATATTTTATTTATTTATTTATTTTATTTATCTTTTTTTTTTGTTATGCATAATTTGCTTTGTGATTGTTTTCAGGGTGAATTTGCAGTTTATTTGATATCTGATGGCACAAGCAGACCTTATCGTTGCAAAATTAAGGCTCCGGGCTTTGCTCACTTGGTAAGTGTTCCATAAGGTCTAAGTTATTGACTCTATTTTTCAATCTTTTTTTCTTTTTTTTTTTTTCTTGTTTTCAAAAGGAAAAAAAATGATATAATAGTCAGGGCCATCGCCAGATTAGATCGCACCCTGAGGCAAACAATTAAATAGCGCCCCTCAAAAGGTTGGAGTTGCACATGCACAACTCCTACGCTCTGAACAAGGATTGCAATGTCCACAAAATGAAATAATAATTCCCAAATTGATAAATATAACGTAAATTAAGCAAAACTGGTTAAGGGAAAAGTATGTACTAAATATTAACCACTTTGTAAGTCAATTTAATTTTAGAGGAAAAATTGTCTTGAGCCGGGTGGAATATAAATCCACGACCTCCTGATAACATGTCAGGTCCTCTAAAACACTGAGCTACCAGCAGCCGATCAAGATTTGCTCTAATTGATGATATGAACATTCTCAACCTATAGTACATATTCCATTATGTCACATATAGGTCCTGTTTGTGTGATCTTAGCCACAATTCGGCAAATAAATGCCTTATATATAGATGGAAAGTATATCTTACAAGTATACAATTGATTAAATATTGAATAAACTCGACTTTCTTGGTATATACTAAATATTAACCACTTTGTAAGTCGATTTAATTTAATAAATAATAGAGCACCTGACATATTATCAGGAGGTCGTGGGTTCATATCCCACCCAGCTCAAGACAATTTTTCCTCTAAAATTAAATCGACTTACAAAGTGGTTAATATTTAGTATATACCAAGAAAGTCAAGTTTATTCAATATTTAATCAATTGTATACTTGTAAGATATACTTTCCATCTATACTGCATTTATTTGCCGAATTGTGGCTAAGATCGTCCAAACAGCACCTATATGTGACATAATGGAACATGTACTATAGGTTGAGAATGTTCATATCATCAATTAGAGGAAATCTTGATTGGTGGCTGGTAGCTCAGTGGTTTAGAGCACCTGACGTTATCAGGAGGTCATGGGTTCATATCCCACCTGGCTCAAGACAATTTTTCCTCTAAAATTAAATCGACATACAAAGTGGTTAATATTTAGTATATACCAAGAAAATAGTTTATTCAATATTTAATTAAGTAAAAGTGAATGGGTGGACCATCACAGGCACCATGAGGCAGGCTGCCTCTATGCTACACCCTGTTGACGGTACTGATAATAATTACACTCTGTAGTCTGTCTGTCTGACTGTAGACATCGAATATTTTTGTTTATAGAGATAAAAAATTATTTTTGTTGGATAAGTATTGAAGAAATATTATGATTTGCACTATCTCAATCTCTCGAAAGCAATAATGAATCCCTCTAATGGTGGAAAAAGTTTAAATTTCAAGCGACTATTGCGAATGATGTAGTTATGCTAGAAATTTTGGTGGTGGAATGCGAAGGTTATGAAGTTTCCGGTGGCAACAATGAGTTCACCCCTTGGACAGCTGGAAGGGGATGCAACTCTTTTGTTTCAACAGATAATTAATTTTAGAGATAAAAATTATTTTTAGTTGGATAGATATTGATGAAATATTATGAATTGAACTTTCGAATCTCCCATAAGCTATCTAATGCCCTCTAATTGTGGGAAAAATATATAATTTCAAATGAGCATTTCAAAAAATGTAGTTATGCTAGAACTTTGAAATTCTAATGGTGGAATGTGAATTTCATAAAGTTTCCAATGACAACAATGAGTTGACCCCTTATACCCAGGGGGTGGGAAAATGCAACTTTTTTGTTTTAAGAGAGAATTATTTTTGAAGACAAATTAAAATTTCCTTTTTGGTTTGACAGATATGGATGAACTATTACGATTTTCACTTTCCAAATATATAAAAAGCTATAACTGCACCCTCTAACATTGTGAAAAATAAAAAATTCCAAACATTTTAATGAATATTGCAAATGATGTATTTATGCTATGCACCCATTTTGTATTATGTATTTGATTTTTTTGCATTATGTTATTGTATTTTTATTATGTTATTGATTATTACGATTGCACCCATTGTTTTTGTTTACCTAATTGCTTACTTGTTTTTTCTTTTTATCTTTATAGTTGTGTCATACTCTTTTCCTATTATGCTTTTGAATATGGTTGTGGACATCAGTGAATTTTATGTATTTATTCTTTTACTGTCTAGTTTCATGCAGCATGTGCTTAGTTGGCCTTGCACCATAAAACTCCAACCAACAAACTAATAGATCCCCTTTCCCAACCTTCTCTGAGCCCTTGGGGTCCATTTGACTTGGCCATTAGCCTACTGTATGGAAAAAATGCCACTCAAAGGTAAAACAATCTAAAGCATCGTTTTGGCAGTATTGACACCAATGGGGGAGGAGTCTGGTTTTTAGGCACTGACTTTTTTATCTGTTTCTCTCCCTATTGAACACAGTGTTGGATTTTCTGTTTTACAGTTGTTGACTCTTTTAACCCTGGTTTATATACATACATCTTGTTCTACGCTTTCCTTTGTTATTGTGTCATTGTAATTTTCGTTACTTTTCTCTTTTGTGTGTTGTTTTTAATTTTGAGGGTTAAATGTTTTTTCCTTTTTATTTTCCTTTGTTTGGGCAATATGACCTTAGCAGCTGTTGTGCCATTAAGTTCCAAACAACCAAATAACATATTTTCACTCCCCAACCCATGCTTTTTATTGCTAATGATGTCCTTGATCCTTTCCTTTTTACATGGAAGGCCAAGGGCAACCATACAAGAGTGATTACCTACTTCTCCATGATATGTAACATTTCTAGTAGGGCCTTGTGACCTTTTGCATATGACATAGTGTAGGATTGATCATATTGACTTAGAGTGGTTTTGATCTCTCCTGCAATTTGGACTAATACTCAGCCAGCCAGGAGTCAATGTTGCAGTATGGTGGTGGTGGGGTGGGGGTGGGGGACTCAGTCAGTAGTGCACCAGACTCTTAATCTGAAGTTCCCAGGAGGTTCAAGTCCCCTTTGGCAGCATTGAGATTTATCTTGCAAAACTTCCCATCCTGCCCTCAATCATTAGGGAGACACTGACGGGCTTGGAAATATTGTCATCCATTGGATGGGACATTAAGCCATATTCTTTGCATGTTAAAGAACACACACTGGATGGCCTTGATGGCAGACTACCATCTGTCTCCTGAAAGCTGTTCAATGGGTTCCCTCCTCCCAACCTTCTCTGAGCCCTTGGGGTCCTTGTGACCTGGCCATTTAGCCTATTGTGTGCAAAAAAAGTGCTGCTTAGAGGTAAAACAACCCAACTTTGCAGTGGTGGAGATGACCACAACTGTATCATCGAAACAAGCTGCCTCTACCATTCCAAGGTCATATTGGATAAAGTTCAAAGAGGGGTGGGAACTATTCACCCCACTTATTATTCATCCTGCCAGGTGGGATGTTATGCCATGGCCCTGTGAGCCACACCTTGTGCACATTAAAAAATATGTAGAATGGTCTAGACAGGAGACTTCCATCTATCTCCTAACATCTGTTTATTGGGTCCTTTTCCCTAACCTTGGAGCCCTTGGCTATTTTGCACATTGTGTGCAAAAACACATTACTCATTGGTGTAATGCTCCAAAGAAATGAAATACTTTTAAAGTTTGGACCCTTTGATCCAATTATTTTTATGCTCTGGATAGCTGAGTCGGGTGCCAGGCAATAATTGACAAATTGCCAAAAATAAAGTTTAATTAGGGTTCGAAATACCAGCGAGCGTTAATGAGTAAGAATTCAAAAATATTAAATGATTGTCAAAATGTGAAGGTTAATTCTAATCAAAACAATTAACGTTGCTCAAGAGAAAAAAATTAGTAAAGATTCAAAAAGGTTTAAATAACAAAACAATTTATTTCCAAAAATCACTCACCAAAACTTAAATAAGATACTACATCATTTCTTACTACAAACATCTTCAACAAACTCCAAACTAAAACTGATCTCTAAACTGTGCTGTGCTCTACTACTCTCTCTACTATCTTCTGTGCTACTGTGACAACATGTCACCAGGTTATAACATGAGGTACAAAGCCCGCACGTGCCATGTTGCACGCCGGGAAAGACATTTGCATAAATTGACGAGCAGTGCAAGCTATGACGCAAGAGTGGGCATGTCCTTGTGCACGCCTTTAGCGGGTGACAATCGAAAGTTCAGAGTTGTGCACGCGCAACTCCTAACTCTTGGAAATGAGCGTTGTGATGCCAAAAATGAAATAAAAATCCCCAAAATGATAAATATAATATAAATTAAGCAAAACTGGTTAAGGTAAAGTAAAAGTGAATGAGGGGTCATCACACTGGTAAAACAACCCAACAGTTCTTGCAATAATTATAGGGGAAGTCTAATTTCTGTTCCAGATAAAGTTCTGTGCATCATTGTGCTTAATAGAATTAATAGGAGAAAAATAATCTTGAGCTACCATAAGGCCCAAGTTTTTTCCCTCATGGATCGATCTATAAAAAATAATTCTTTAGTAAAACTAACTATAGCATTAGAATAAAGACTCTGTATAAATCATAGTCTAGACATAAATACCCCAAAATTTTAATTAGTTTTCCTACTCAATTTAATTGAAATCTGATTCATACACCCAATGAAATAAAAATTAGACCGATGAATTTCTCAAACACTCTGATTATCACATTAACAGGGATTAAAACTAGTCATCTCAACAATGCTCCTCTTGTAATTCCCAAAATAGTAAGGAAAAAAATAGAAAGGGACATATAACCTTTATTAACAAAAAATCTCCCCCCCCCCGGGTTATTTTTAATCTGATAAAGGTAAATCCTCTCAATACTATTTGTATTGATGGACATCTTTGTAATGAGCAATTTGGATTCACTAATGGATGCATTGATGAAATGTTTTCATTTTGTCAAATTGGCAAAAAAGTGTTTAAAATTTAAAATAGTGGTTACTACTAACTTCATTGTTTTCAAAAAATGCTTTTGAGTCTGTTGATCTCTATAATTTGTGGACCTGAATTGATGGCTTTGAAAATATCAGTTTTAGAGTGTGATCCATGTAATATTTAGGCATTATTGTATCTAACTATGAGTTTTACTATTTTTAATTTCTAATTTAAATTAATTTTATCAAATGATTCTTTTAAATTTGTGTTTTATCTATATAGATTTAAATGCATAGTACAAAAATGGGAAAATTATTATAGAAAATGATTATTTTCGTTT
The DNA here is from genome assembly GCA_038380435.1 of Ryuthela nishihirai. Taxonomy (NCBI): domain Eukaryota; kingdom Metazoa; phylum Arthropoda; class Arachnida; order Araneae; family Heptathelidae; genus Ryuthela; species Ryuthela nishihirai. The sequence goes on along the minus strand of JAWZYU010000016.1, from coordinate 216,433 downwards.
TAATAATTTTAGGCTGCTTTAGATCATATTGGCAGAAATCACATGCTTGCAGACATAGTAGCAATTATTGGTAAGTAAAAATTTGTAAATGCCTCATAATACTTTATGATAATGTTCTTAAAAGTAGACAAAATTTGGGGTGGGGGGTGGGGGACCACCCTCTGAAGGTTCTGCTTGTTCAATTACCTTCACAGGATTTTAAACACAGTCTATTTCCCATGCACTGAAACATGTGTCAGGTCCTTGAGCAGTTGCTCATGGATCCTTCACTCTCCCTGTTGAACACTAATATCAGTACATACTTTTACTCCCCAATTTGTGCACATCCACTGCTATTGATCTCTGTGCTCCTTTTTGATCCTCCCACTTTTTACAAGGGAGGTAGAGGGCAATCATTATGGAAGTGATCACCTCTCCTTGGTATGTGCCATCTCTCATTGGGGGGTCTGGTGACCCTTTGCATGGTGGAGGATTGATAGGGCTGACTGGAGTGGTTCTGACTTCCTCTGTGAGTTCAACCAATGCTCAATAAGCCAGGAATTAATGTTGCAGTGACAGACTTATCATTCAAGCAACTGACATGACCATTCCTCAGATTTTGACAGTGTGCTTGCTTTCCAAGACTGTAGTGAATCCCAACTGCATCACAGCTCATAATACTCAGAACAAGACTTGGGGGTGTTTCAGATATACCTGACATCCCCCTTTGAACTTTGAAGCATTCAAGCATGCCTGGAGCAGAAGTCCGTTTTATCTGGCACCAGAGGTGGACAAAACAGATTAATCCTCAAGTGATTGTCAACAGTCTGGATGAATTATTTTCTTGCATCTCTTCCTCATCTTCCTATTCCCCCAAGTTTCTGACCCATAAGAGCAAGGCTGAAAACTCTCTGCTCTCTTTCCACTCTATTAGCGTGGAGCTTTACAGCAGGCCATTCACAGCAGCAGAGGAGCTGCACCTTGCACTTCATCTACTCATGTATCTTCTATCGGGCTAGACAATGTGCATTATGCATGCTCCAACATCTTTCACCATCAAGTAAGAAACGACTGCTTTGACTTTTCAATTGCATTTTTCCTGAGAAGCAGTTTCCAGACTCCTGGCAGGAGACTATCATCTTGGCCTTCCCCAAGCCAGGAAAGTATCCCAAGGTTCCTTCAAATTATCATCCAATCATGTTGACAAGCTGCAGGTGCAAGGTGTTGGAAAGAATTCCTATACCAGACTTACCTGGTATTTGGAACAAAACAACCTTCTTTTCCAACACTCAGTTTGGCTTTCACAGGCAATGGTTAACTCTTGTCCATCTGATGTGCCTCGAATCAGCCATCAGAGATTCTTTTTTAAAATGAGAGCACTAAATGTCTTTTTTTTTTCAACATTGCAAAAGTGTACGACACAGCTTGGAGATTTGCATTCTTTGAGACTTCCATGCCTTCAGGTTGAGAAGTTATGGTTTTAACCACAAAAACATTAACGAAGACATAACATTAATTGATTGGACACCACGTTATGCAACATCAACAATGCTAATTATAGCGATAGCTCTTACAAATTTTTTCAAACTTAATTATAATGAAATTTTAAATAAAAAGAATTTTCAAAATGCAGACAGAAAAACATCAGGGAAACATAATAATAGTAAAGAATGGATTGACTCAGAAATTTGTAACTTGATTAAACATAGAGATAGAACTTGGATCAATTTTAAAAACAATACTTACAAAACTTATGAAAACTTATATAAAAACCTACAAAACCAAGATGAACAAAACTTACAAAAACTTATATAAAAACCTACAAAACCAAGTTACTGCTGAAGTCAAAGCTCAAAAACAAAACTTTTGTAGAAAACAACTACTACTGAATAAAAAAGATATGTGACAAACCTGGGACTTAATTTACCAAGTATAGAAGATAAGGAGGCAAATGCTATTGATGATATAATTACTAAAAATGTACCAAAATCTTTATCAGCATTGCAAATTGTAAACAAATTTAATATTGAATGCAACACTATGATATCAGAGATTAGAGAAAAAAACCAAGAACAAGATGAAAAATGCACACCAAACTGTAAATTTACGAACATCAATTCATTATTTGTACCCCCTGCTGAAACAATAGATATAATAAAAATAATTAAATCGTTAAATGAAAATAAATCACCAGGCTACGATAACAGGTTTAAAAATTTCAATACTGAGACTAATTTATAAAGGAGGTGATAAATCCAATATTGCCAATTATTGGCCTGTCACAATTCTGACCATAATACATAAGATTCTAGAAAAATACATGCATAACATCCCATACGCATTTATCACAAAACATAAAATACTAAGTCATAAACAATATGGCTTCCAAAAGGGAGAAAAGCACTATACAATTGCTAACATATTTCACAAGCATACTTTATGAAACTTTGAATTGGGTTGATAAGGTAGCAGCAATGTTCCTTGACTTACAAAAAGCATTTGACACATTAGACCATAGCATTTTATTAGATAAATTAGGGAACTGTGGGTTTTGAGGTATCTCACTACTCAAGTTCCGGAACTACTTAACAAATAGAATCTCTATAACAAAAATAGGCAAAAATTTTAGTTCTAGACAACATATCAAACACAGTACCCCAAGGATCTATTTTAGGGCCTTGACTCTTTTTGATATTTATTAATGATCTAGTGGACACTAATATAAAAAAGTCATTTATTTATATATGCAGTTGATATAGTAATCGCCACTTTAAATAAAAACCAAGAGAAAGCTGTGAAAGTTTTACAAGAAGATTACAATATTGTTATATGTTGGCTTAATTATAATAAAATTTGTTTAAACATTAAAAAAAACAAATGAATCCTTTTTTACTCTCCAGGAATTCACATCAATACATATACATATAAAACATATAAAAACATATAAAATATACCTATAAACACATAAAATCAACTGCATCCACAAAAGAAGCATTCTTAATGCTACAGATTCTAACTATACTGAAATAAAACGAGTAGAAACTGTAAAATACTTAGGTCTGCACTTCGATAGCATATTATGCTGGAAGACACACACAAAAAAACGAAGTTTAAGATTCTTGTCTGCCCTTTTGCATAAATTAAGATATATTTTAAAAACTGAAACATGTTTAAGAGTCTATAAAGCTATCTGTGAATCGATCATAAACTATGGTATAACAATTTATGGCACAACAAACTTAACAAACATTAAAAAGATTGATAGAATTCAATCCTCAATCACCAAAATCTTAATCCCTGTTGATACCACAGAAATCTAACTACAACTAAAGAGTTGATTATTTAGGTATCTTTTCAAAATTTATATAAATACAACCTAACAGTAAATAATTTTTTTGATCATAAACAAAGTAAAAAATCCAACATGAAAAAAATACAAGACTGAAACAAAAAAAAACTTTTCAGTTACCAACTTTTAGAAACAGCTATGGTAAATATAAAAGTGATTGCAAAATACCACATACTTTTATCCTTTTACCAAGAGAAATATTTTCCATAAAGTCTTTTACTTTATTGAAACCCAAATTAAAAGATGTGCTAAAAAAATAGATTCAAAGAAACAAACAAAAACATTCCCTATAACCAACTGCTCAACTCAAAGAAACTGTACATAACTGAAGTAAAAAAAAAAATTATTGTATTTTACCTGGAAAAGGTTTTCTATAGGGCAAAATAGATTTTTGTTAAACGAGAAACACTGTAAATGTGAAACACCCTATATATATACACACACACACACACACTGATCAGCCAATACATTAAAACCACCTCTTCATTATGCAGAGAAGTTCACGTGCAGGCAATCAGTGTCGTGTGCCAAGGTTGTGAGTGATATATATAATACCTGGGTTGGAGCTCTCGCAGGCAGTATTTTGTTTCATCTCAACATGGGAAAAAGCAAAGGAGTTACTGATTTTGACAAAGGCCAGATCATTATTGCAAGATGCCTTGGTAAGAGCATCTCCAAAACAGCGATGCAGGTAGGTTGTTCACACTATGCAGTAGTTAGTACCTATCAAAGATGGTCTGAAACAGGTGACACTTCGAGCCATCGACAAGGCGTGGGCCAGCCATGCCTCATTAATGCCAGAGGTCAGTGCAGGCTATCTCGTCTTGTCTGCAGCAACAGGAGGACTACTGTGGCTGACACTACCCATAATTTTAATTGTGGTAAAGGGCCCAACGTGTCCAAACACACAGTTCATTGTAAGCTCTTGGATATAGGATATGGGTCTCCACAGTTGCAGACCCATTCATGTGCCTATGCTCACAGCCATTCACTGTCAATGCTTGCAGTGGGCACATAATCATCAACATTAGACCATAGAAGACTGTAAGGGAGTCGCATTTTCAGATGAATCCCGTTTTCTGTTACACCATGTGGACGGATGAGCTCATGTGCAACATTTACCCACAGAAACCTCTGCTGGATGCACTGTGGGATGGATCCAGGCAGCTGGAGGGAGTGTGATGGTCTGGGCAATATTTTTTAGGGGAACCTTGGACCAATTATCCCTGTAGAGCAAACTCTGACAGCTGTCACCTACCTGAACATCATGGCTGACCAAGTACACCCCTTTATGGCAACTGTATTTACTGGCGGAGATGGCATCTTTCAACAAGACAATGCTCCATGTCATACTGCGAAGAAGGTTCAGTAATGGTTTCTAGAACATGAAGAATTCCATTTTTTGCCAAGACCCCAAAATTCGCCGGACATGAATCCTATGGAACATTTGTAGTTTGAGTTGGTGAAACAAGTATGAGCAGCATCACTCTAACCACGTAACTTATGGGAACTGCAGGATCTGTTGCAGTCATGGTACCAAATACCAAGTGACACCTACCAACATCTCGTTGAATCTATGTCTCATCGGGTGAGCGCTCTTTTGGCGACAAGAGGAGGACTTACATCATGTTAGGTAGGTGGTTTTAACTTTTTGGCTGATCAGTGTATATACCATGAGATTCACTTTTGAATTAGAAATTTTATTTTACTATTAATGTTCTTTTTCACTGTAATTTCTTTGTTAAATATTATAAATGTTGCATTTCAAAGTCAATATTACATTTATCATATACCAATGTCAAACAATATTAATGTCACATCAGATGAAAGAAGACTAAACATAATGTTGTAACAAATTATAAATGTAAATATACTACATCTTGCAGATAAGCTTTAAGCTTTGCGGGTCACCTGTAATGATAAAATTTATTTGTACTCTGATTAAAGAATAATAATGGAAAAAATGCTCAGAACTGGGAATGTTTCATTTCTGCCACAATGTGACTGACCACAATGCCACATTGATGACTGAAATTTTAAATATCTTTTATGATAAAGGTATATCAGACTACTTTCTGTTCCAGGTAAAATTCTTTGCACGATTGTGCTTAATAAAATTAAGAATCTGGTTAACGGATAATTGAGTGATGAGCAGTGTGGATTCAGATGTGGTAGGGGATGTATAGATCAGTTTTTATCAGTAGGCAGATTCTTGAGAAATGTTTAGAGTTTCACAAACCTGTGCCTTCTAGCTTTGTTGATTTCGAAAAAGACTTTCGGCTCTGTTGATTGTCACAATTTGTGGTTGATCATGAGGTCATATGGACATACTCACAAGTTAATTAAAATAATGAAAGCTCTCTATAATAACAGTGAGTCATGTGTGAGAATTGCTAAGGTGTTTAGCATTGCTTCTGGTGTTCAACAAGGGTGCATTTTATCTCCTTTTCTCTTTAGATTGTCTTATTGATTATGTTATGCAAAATTCACTGCAAGAGAAAGATTTTAGCCTTAAATGGTCTAGAGATCTGAAATTTCTGATTTAGATTATACTAATGATTTAGCCCTTTTGGCAAATAATGTTGATGAGACTTGTAGTAGAGTAGGTTTGGTTATAAACTGAGAGAAAGCTAAAGTGATGAAAATTGGTCAGGCAGGCTGTAGTTCAGTTAATCTGAATGGCTGCACTCTTGAGCAAGTGTCTCAGTTTAATTATCTAGAGAGCTATTTAACAGATACTGATGATGTTAGCATGAGATTAACAGACTTTTTGATACTGGGACTTTTAAGAGTCTATGGATAGTGTGGAGAAATAAGTGTATACACCAGGGATGGGCAAGTTCCTCAACAAGAAGAGCCATATATAATATTTTTCATACATTTTTGAATGTTCAAGAGCCAAAAAATGTTATTTTAAAATTGTATTTATAAATAATAAAAATACACCTATATAGTAGTCCTACTCACCAAAACAGAATATGTTTAATCTCTGCTCGTTGAAAACTTTGAGTCTTCATTTTTGCAGTTAATAGTTTAAAATCTGGCTGGTAGGATGTCAAAGCTGTTCTAAGAAGCTCAGTAAGGTTAGTGAGGATAGCACACTGTTTTGACTTGACAAATTTCATTACAGAGAAGAGATATTCATAGCAGGAAGTTGCTCAAAAACAGAGTAGTCAGATGCCAGTTTTCCGAAGATTGGGATACTTTGCTTCTGGAATTTGTTTCCAAAAATCAGTTCCTAGTTATGTTCCACTACCGCCGCAAGCACATAACTTGTGTGTACTGCATGAAGAGTGATGACGCAGAGTCCAGTTGCATCATCCGTACTTGTTTAAAACAAGTTTTGGTTACGTTTTCGTTTTTTTTCATAATCTATTGAAAATGGCGATTTCAATGGTATACTTCTGAATTTTATGCCTCTCTGGTCTATGGGAAGCCTACCATTTCCTCTCCCAGATCTCAAAAGGTTAATATAAAATTTTAGGAAAATTGGCAATGAAACCCAATATTGTCTCAGGAGCTTCAGTTTGCCCACCTTTGGTATACACCTAAAGATTAAAATTAGTTGTATAATAGTTTAATTCTTTCTAGGGGTAGTTATGGTAGTGAAACTTGGACACTTTGTAAACAAGATACAGAAAACTAGATGCTTACGCAATATCTTGGGAATTAAGTGATTCAACTTTGTAAGTAATGATGCAGTTAGGCAAAGAAGTTGGCAACCTCCTTTAAGCAACATATTATGCAGAGAGAAACGCCATTGGTTTGGCCATGTTGCCCATACTCATAATTATAGATTAGTGAATAGGGTTATGAACAGTGTGCCTAAAAGAGGGGGAGACCTAGGATGCTGTGGGCAGATAGTGTCGAATAGGACCTTGTTTGAATTGGTTACAGTGGTCAGATGCAGCAGATGTAACTTGGTGTTGGAGAACTAAATTGTGTTTGGAGAACTAAATTGCACAATCTTATTGGACCTCTGTAACCCATGGCTGCTTGAGGTGGTGGTGATGGTTCTTTTCAGTGTGGTATATTTTAAAACGTGGGCTAGTGTTTTACAAGTTGACTTGGATTGCTCACATTGATTTTCTCTCGTTATTAAATGGAGGAATACTTTCTTGCTTTTTTTAATAAACACAATGTATTTAATTTTGGGAATCTTGGCAAGTGCCAAAAAATTAGTGCACAAAAGCAATGAAAAAGTGTATATTGTCAGAGTGGCACAGCCAAGTTACTGGCTCATCTGTATGTGTTGGGGGGAATTTTTTAAAACTGTTGAATGCAAACTTAAAAACTCATAATTTATATGTAATGAAACTTTGCCAATGGAGGGGAGTAACAGGATCTCAGTGGGGGGATAAAATTCTACGCTGAAATTGCCCCCTCCCACAGAAGGACTGATTTCCATGCCAAGGAATCCATTTTGCTTCCATATTCAAAACCTCGTTCATTTTCAGGAAATGATACAAGATGAAAAGTTTTTTTAGTGGAAAATGGAGAATAATAAAAGAAAAAATAATATATAACTTAATGTGATGTGAAAAAAAATATACATAGCAATAAGTTATAAGTCAGCCATCCAATATAGCACAATTCTGAAATATTGATAGATCAACTGACTGAAAGATTGATAATTTACAGGAATAATCTGTTGGAATGAAAGCCAAATTTGAATATAAAAATGCAAATACTAACTTAACAAAGGGAGCAATATACAGGAACAACACTGTAAACAATCTATTATGGGGCCACTTATGACACATTCAATAGAGACTGCATGTATGAGCCACCTGCATCCTTGGCTTTGCAACTGCAGTCAGTCTTAAAGCCAAAAAGGGCTCTGTTTTTAGTTATAGTTTTATTTTGAGGAGTGGGAATGTGGCATAAAATGCTGGGATAAATGAGATAAATGATAAAAAATAGTTCTAGTGATATTAAAATAGGTTTGAAGCAAATACACAATTATAGGACCTTTTTGCTCAAAAATTAATTGAAAATAACTTAAAATTCTCTGTCGTTGAGCAATAAAATTTTAAAGTTTATCCTTCAAACTATTTACATGTTATTATTATTTGCATGTTACTTGTGAGCTTAAATCAGGTGGTGCTTCAGTATCCAGTTAACAAATAAATCAGCAATACCCATATATCAGGTCTGACAAAATGGCGATCACATGGCTTTAACAAAATATTTATATCCTAGTATAATAAAATAATGCATCAAATGAAAAAAGAAAGTATTATTTTTCAAGCATAAATAATGTATTTTTATAAGATATATATATATAAGAAAATTTTCAAATGGCAAATTTTATTGTTGTGCTAGAAATGGATACATATCTTCTCTGCCTCTCACTTTGGATTCTATCAACTTATACATATGACCTGGATAATGGAAGGGGTGAGAGCTAAAATGAAGACAGTTCATCTCTTTTTATAAATACCTTTTGTAAAAAGGGGAAAAATCGATAAAATGTGGGAACAGATTTTCTTAAACAGTCAAAACTGAAAACAAATACCCAAAAATTCTGATAAAATTGTTAAAAAAAAAAATCAGAGCAGTTGATAGCTTTATACTACTATGGCTTTCTGTTCCACTTCACTACTACAGTGACTTGCTGTTTCCATTCCTGCATTGCCTCTCTTTGTTGGATGGGGAAGGATTCTATCGCTGACTGTGTACTAGAGAGATTTTAGGCTCAATTTTTTGAGCCCCAGCCTGCCTGATTTGGGGAAAAAATTTCTCTAATGCATCATAAGACATATTTGCATAAATTCATGCCACTAATAATTTACTTATATTATTAATTATAATAATTTTATGACAAAATTAAAGTGTTAATGCTATTTGGAATGAAGAATTTAAAAATGCTAGAAGAAACTGAAAGTTTTTGTATAACAGCATTATAAATACAAGGAGCCATTCATTTATTAAAGATAGATAATAAATGAAAAATAAAGCTGCATGGTGCTTATTTTTAATTACTAAAGACTGATTAAAAGGTGGAAATAATAATCAAAAACGTTTATATTTTTACTTTTTATTTCACAATTACAAGTAACATTTGAAATTTAAGTTATTTTGAGCCCAAGCCCAAACTCATCTCTAGTTCATACCAAAAACTCTTTGTTAATCATTGTGTTGTATATACAGGTGTTCGTGCCTGGCATCACCAACAGCTTGAAGCATGGGGTCTAATTGGAATTTGCCATAGCCTGCTGTTATATCACAGTGGGGCAGATCCCACCAGAATATTTCATCTTCAGAGTTGCACATTATTTCACTTGCTTCAGATCACAACTAAATTTCAGTTGGAATGGCCTTCACAGTTAGCATCCTCATGCAGGTGATAAAAGCTGTGTGAGCTTTTTTTTTTGTATCATAGAGCTAACATTGGAAAAGGAAAAGAACGGTGAGGCCTCAGCCTCTCCTGTTATATCCTGGATATGCTAGCAGCTTCATCATGATGCTGTTACACCTAGCATATGTTCAGTTCTTGGGCAAGTCAGCATCAAAAGCAGTGACATGGCTGCTGCAGTTCCTTATATCGACCTCTGGCAGTGTTTTACCATCGAGCTCCAGACACAATGGCAATGATCTTTATCAAAATTTATTAACAAATTATTTCAGATAAAGTATGTTGTCAAACCAAAGCAGTGGTGAATGACAAATATTTATGTGAACTTTATAACTAAACACCATTTTATTTTGTTTTTGTTAATTAAAAGCAAAGGACCTACTCCATTACACACAAAGGACAGAAATAATCTAGAAGCAATTATTCTTGGCCTGGTTTCTCATATAACATATACCCATCGTTGCGAGCTCCTGTACGTGGTGAAGGGACCACAATGTGAAGGTTCTGCTGGTTTGGGTACCTTCACAGGGCATTCCTGATGAATGCTCACCCATATGTTTGCCATGCATGGATATCATGGATTCCATGTCCCTGGAAAGGAGGATCCTGGTAGATGTTCGGGGTCCCCATCTACTCTTCCTCACTCATGACTAGTGGCCTGTTTTGCCATTGGGAGCCTGTTCGTCACTGGGCTGGGCAGCATATTCCAGGTATGCTCCTAAACACTGCTTTGGCCTCAGCTACCAGCAAATGGGAGGTCCTTGGTCCTGTGAATAAAGTAAAACTGGTAAAGGAAAAGCGAAAGTCAATGAGTGAACCATCACAACTCCCTCTCCCAAGGGAGTCAAATTAACTTAACAGATTTTGATGAGAAATTTTGAATATAAGGACACTTACACTACTTATGCTATTTACAAATCACTGAACATAATAAAGCAATGAGTATGTATATGCAAATTTAATAATACTAACTATTCTCACTTTGATATTAATCTTCCAACACAACCAAAGGTACCTCCTCCCATTCTCCTAACAATGTGTTGAGCTTCCTATTGTAAATGCATACCAATGGCGGTGGCAGTTAACTGCATACTAACATTAATCGGTCTACCTAGTATCACATTCTGATATCCAAAAGTTGCCTACTCCTAACTGTACAAAACGCTTATATCTTCTGAGCTACATATATTCTAAAAGGTTAAAGAAAAAAATATGTACAGCAAATTATGCTCTTTCACAGAATATAATTACAGGTGCAACAAGCTGGGAATAACATCAGCTTATTCCTCTAACAACAATTAAATGCACAAAATCTAATCTTCATTGGATACAAACTAAAACAGGCATTGGTCCTCCTGTTAAATCCTCCTAAATATCTGTTAATCATGTAACTAATAATAATTTCATTTTACAAAGAAGCGAGGATTCACTAAAACTTCACCTAACAATAAATTGCGATCTAGCTGAAATAAATGTAGCATTACCTCTCCTCATCGAGCTTTATGTCCCCCCCCCAGAGGAGTTTTGCTAGTAATTGATTCTGTCAAACTAGGCTAAACTTTTGGGGACAGCTCAACACGGTGCAAAACTTGAAGACATCATGGTTAGCTTATATATATATGCAAGCATATACAGGGTGATTCAGTTACGCGTGTACAAACTTCTGGGAGGGTAGGTTGCACAAAGACGAATCGGAATCATATAGCAATGCAGGGTCGGTAATGGCATCAACGTGCTAGTGTACAGAGAGGACGTTAATGAAAGAACAGCACATAAGTGAGCAAAATGCTTTTTATTAATCATAATAGGTACATTTGCAAAATGCACAGAGGTCACAGAAGGTATTCGAAGTTGCAACCACAAGCTGTAACATAGGCCTGACATCATCGGCGCATGGAATCATGTACATTGTGGAAGATTCCTGGCGTGTCTCGGACTTCCAAGGCAGCTATGGAGATGCATGAGACAAGGTCCTCAACGGGGGGTGTCGAACACCAGTCCTTTGATGTAACCCAAGAAGAAGTAAGGCATGATAGGTCCGGTGATCTTGCAGGCCAATGAACAAGACCACCACGCCCAATCTACTGTTGTCCAAATGTCACGTTTAAGTGTTGACGAACTTCATGGCCGAAATGGGCATGGGCCCCACCGTGCTGGAACCACATTGCACGGCACAGCAACTGAGGGACCTGTTGTTCATCCAAAAGTTCTGGTAAGATGTCCTCCAGAAATATCCAGTAACTCCTTCCGTCCAGATGAACAGGCATGAGGTATGGGCCTATTAAGTGACCCCCGACAATGCCAGACCAAACATATACAGCAAAACTGTTTTGTTCTGCACGTGTTCGTGTAGCATGGGGGTTCTCCACTGTCCATGCATGCATGTTATGTGCATTGAAGCTACCTACCCGTGTAAAGCATACCTCGTCTTTGAACAGCACAGAAGCAGGAAATTGGGGTTCTGCTGCACTCTTCTGCAGGTACCATTGCGCAAATGCAATGCGCTGTGGGTAATCCTCAGGCTTCAGTTCTGGACGTGCTACACATGATACGGATGCAATTGGTTATTGTGTATAATCCTCCATACTGTGGATTGGGAAAGACTTGACCTGGTGGGCGATTGCTTGAGTACTGGCACTTGGAGTGTCTTCTGTATGATGTAGCACATTCTCCTCCATGTCAGGGGTCCATGCCCATCATTCCCGACTCCTGGCAGGTCTCTGGAAGGAACCAGTGTCACATAACCTCTGATCCAGCCGTGCAAACATCTGGTGGTTGGGAGTACGCCTCATCAGGTATCGTTCCTGGTACACGCGCACAATGGCTTGCCCATTGCAGTCCACAGCCACATAAGTGAGATGCATATCGGCCAACTCCACATTTGTGTAATCGGCCATCCTACTACCTCTGCGGGCAGTTTGCAAATGACGGTTACCTGCAAGGACGTTGTGCAGTCCCACAGCTGTACAATGCCATCTACTGCTTGAAGATGCCGTTACCGACTCTGCATTGCTATATGATTCCTATTCGTCTTTGTGCAACCGACCCCTCCCAGAAGTTTGTACATGCTTAACTCAATCACCCTATATATATATGCAATACTCAATTCAGCTATCGGTCTGAAACAAAAAAATTCGATATAAAGTTATAACTACTCTTCAAATAAAGGGATTACATCACTAGACTCAATTCAGCTAATTAGTCAGCTGAAACGAAAAAAAATCACAACAATTTCATAATTAGACTTTAAAATTATTACATCGTTATGCTCAATTGAGCTATTCGTCGGCCGAAACAATTTACAACAAATTCATAATTGTGCTTGAAATCACATTAATGTGATATATAACTCTTTGTGGTTCAACAAGAACTTTAGATTGAACCAGAACACTTAAATAATCAATTCATTTCAAATTATAACTCATCACTATCAACATTGTATAATAAATTCACTTTTCCAAAAACATCCAAAATTCTAAGGTTTCAACATGAAATTAAGCATTTCATAATCTCTAAGTATAAACAACAATAAATAGTCTTCAGTCACCGCAAAACTCCCTGCCCACCGTTGGTAGGGGACACTGAATGGGCTTGGAAGGGCTGCCGTCTGTTGGATGGGACATTAAGCCATGACCCTCTGTGCGGGAGAGCCATACCTTGTGCACATTAAAGAACACGCTGGATGGCCTTGACAGGAGGCTACCATCTGTCTCCCAACAGCTGTTCCAGTGGGTCCTCTCCCCCAACCTGCTCTGAGCCTTTGGGGTCTTTATGACCTAGCCATTTAGCCCATGGTGTGCAAAAAAAGTGCTGCTCAGAGGTAAAACAACCCAAAAATAATCTTCAGTCATCTCAGTCTTCATCTATTCAAGAAAAAAAGAAATAAAATTTCATAAGCAATTAGTGCCACAGTGGAAGAATAATAATATACTTAAATTTTCATTGTTGGCACTCCTTTGAGATAAATCATCATCCATTCGGTTCCCGGAGACTTAATTCCTGCGCTGATCGATAAGCTAGGTGCAGGTGATTCTGAAGATCTCGCTTGTGACATCTACTCTATGTTGACTGCTACTTTGATGGTGTCACTCTGCAGGCTATCATCTCGCTACACCCATGACATCGAGGGAAAAACTGAATCTGGCTTTACTATCTTCTTGCCTGTTGAATGCCATAGGTTATAATCCAATCTTTTTTTCACTTGTCTGGTTGGTAGTGGTTCATCATCATCCTCTGAGATATAATTTTCTTGGCTTCAGTGTGGAGCATCCAGATCATTTGAGACTTCTGATATGGAAAATTCTATAGAACTTTTAGATTGTTCAATATTTAATATATTGTAATATGCTATTGAGGCATTAGTGGTTATGTTGGCCAGTTCATATAATAAGTTCTAAAGTTTTTTTTCTCTGTAATATATGGTCCGTCATATAATGAAACAAGTTTCTTAATGAATCCACTTTCTTTATCACTTTTGTGGTGCATTTTAATCAAGACCTTATCATCAATTTTAAATTCAATATGCAGTCTTCTTTTGTTATAATCTTTCCATTGCTTCTGCTGTGCTCTTAGTGAATTGAATATGCTGCTCAGTTCTAAATTAAATGGATTGTGGAGATGCAGGCTGACCAATAAGTTTGTCCCAGGGTAGTGTCGGCTCTATACCTATAAATATCTTTGAAGGCATGAATTTCGTGCTAGTACATGCGTAAAACAAATGAAAACTGTTGCGAATATTTATCCCAGTACCATGTCTTTTCAACTTGTGCAGCCATCATTCTTCCAATATTTTGATTGATTCTTTCAGTTAGGTTTGACTGCAGATGATATGGAATTGTAAATATGTGTTTTATTTGGAATATGTACTCTCTTAAAGACTTGGGGATAAATGAATGATAACTGGCTGTTTGATTTGGTCGTCTGCAGTAGTAGAAAATGTCATTAATTGAAAATAGTCTTCCAACAATAAAAATAATAAATACCCCCACAAGCAGTTGCTTGCCACAGAGGTCTGACAGGAGCCTGTCAGTTTATATGCCACAGTAGAAGATCTGAGAGGATGGCAGGACCTCTGCAGAAAACAACACGGACATCCATGCCTTACCCGGGGCTCGAACCCAGGTCCCATAGATCAGTAGCCAAGCGTGCTAACCACTCGGCCACGGGACGGACAATACTCGAAGCTAAACTAGGATCTATAGGTAATTCATAAGTTTTCAAATAATGGTATACATTTCTGTATTCCAAACCCTTTTGTTGTTCTTCAATTTAAATGTTCCTTATATTCTACAGGAACTATAGTGGCAAGTGAGGGAACAAAATGCTTATTCTCTAACTTCGGCGTAACTTCTGCCAGCCACACAGGAGCATAGGACAAAGCATTGGGTAGCTGATGTGCAGTTCTCTTTCTATGCTCGACCTTGAAATTGAATTCTTGAAAGGCCCAATGCCCAGCTCATTAAACAACCTGTTAAATTGGTGGAATTCTGTAACCATTGTAAAACAGCATGATTGGTGAAAATGGCAATGTTGTGGAAGTATCTAGTTGCACTTTAAATTTTCCTTATATCCATATTACACTTAGGCATTCTTTTACAGTTCAGTTACTGTATAATTCCTTTCTGTGTGACTCAAACTGCAACATGCTTAATGATGATGTGTTCACAATTGTCATCCTGCATTTGGCTGATCATAGTACTGAGATCAACATCAGAAGCATCAGTGCAAAGCTTGAAAGGTTTGCCTGACTGCATCAAGGTCAACACGGAAGCATGATGCAAAGGGGGTCCAATGAAATCCTTTTTGCTTATGGTGTAATTCGCATAAAGTCTTGGTGAAATCTGCTTATTTATGTACTAATTGTTGGTACCAGCCACACATTCCTAGAAATCTGCTAAGTTACTTTGAGTTCTGTGGTATGGGAAATCGTTCTATGGCTTTGACCTTATTAGGTATTGTTTTTACTCAATCTGCATCAACAATAAAACTCAGGCATTGAATGTCTTCTCAGATAAATGTGCATTTAGAGAATTTTATAGTGAGACTGGCTTCTCTTAACCTTGAAAAAACCAAATCTAAATCACATAGGTACTTGGAAAACTTAATGGAGAAATTGACTATGTTGTCTAAGTACACTTCGCAAATTTTTCCTTTCAGATTGTCCAGGACTACATATCTGAGATGTTGAAACATGACTTGTGCTCCAGATAAGCCAAATGGTAAACAATGAAATTGAACTAACCTAACTTTTGTGAGGAAAGCAGTTTTAGGCCGATCTGGTGGATGTACAGACACCTGCCAATATCCTGAAGACAAACCTAGTATGCCAATAAATTGCTTACCAGCCAGTTGTGTTAGTAGATTCTGAATAATAGGTAGTAAATGTCTATCAGGGACTGTGACAGTATTTAGTTTTCAATAGTCCACACAAAATCTTAAATCTCAAGTTTTCTTAATGAGGACAACTGATGAAACCCAAGAGCAAAAACTAGATTCAATTATGCCATTCTTTGACATTTCTTTAATTTGCTCACATTATTTCTCCTTTACTTGAAGGATAATTATATGGTTTACTATTACTATATTGATATGATGCTCCAAAATTTGACATCTGCCAGGCTTGTTAAAAAATTCATGGTTAGAATTCAGCAGAGCTTCTGACTTAACTCTCTTGTCATGATCTAAGTGAGCACTGTCAGTCCGATTTTATATGGTTGACATCAAGTTTTTCTTTCATTGTTGCTTTCAGTGAAATAGTATTATTAACAAAATCGAATTGTATCAAGTACTTTCATATTGCACCTATTCCTATCAAAGAGTCATATTGTGATGGTCCACCCATTTACTTTTACTCAACCAGTTTAAGTTATATTTGTCATTTTGGGGATTATTTTATTTTTGACTAAATCACAATTCTCTTTTCCAAGCTTTAGAAAGAGTTGCACATGCGCAACTCCAACTTTTGATTGTCAGCTGCTAATCTGTGTGTGTAGGACACGACCCCTCTTGCATCATAGCTAGCATGATCATCAGATTATGCAAGTGTTTTTCCTGGCGTGCAGCAATGTTCATATTGTATGCTGCATGTATAACTAAGTGGCATTAGGTCACAGAGTCAGAATATTGAGTATATGGAGTAGAAGTAGAGAGACTATGAAGTTAGTAGGAGGAGGAGAAGTCAATAAAGAATGTGTTGTGTAGATAGAAGGAGTTGTTAGTAGAGATTTAGGTAGATATGAGTTTTTGGTACTCCAACTTTTTGCATTCATCAACTAAATTGGTGAGTCTTTGAATTTTTTGGAAATAAACTTTGTTATAGAAATTTTTGACTTTTGCTATTTTTCTCTTGAGCAAAGTTAATTGATTTTTGACTAGATTTAAGCTTTAATTAAACTTGACAATCCTTTTTGAATTCTTACTCAATAAGTAACGCTATAAATACAAAAAGGAACCCTATTTCAACTTTATTTGGCAAGTTAATATTGCCTGGCACCCGACAAGCTATTCGGAATTTTGAATAAATTTGGATCAGACAAAAGGTCCAACTTGAAAAGTTAATAATCTTTGGAGTGTTACAATATAATAATTCATTTATTACAACAAATTCAAATCTTATCTCCACATTGTTTCAAGTGATAGGCAATTCAACAGTTCAGTGTGGAAAATACTGCTTGGGACTACAAGCTTAGTTTTAAAGGTCCATGGGATCATGGCTGAAATTTCAGTTTACAACTTCTCTTAATTTTATTCCACACTTTCTTAGGTAGACATGAAATATCAGCTCCTGTATCGATGTGAGCTATGAATTCAGTTTTTTTGTGATACAGCTTCACTTAAGGAAATTTCAGAACATTATGTATGCCAACAGTGACAAGACTTAATTTATGAGAGGACCTTTCTTGAGGGACTTTGGCATCTCGCTTCAAAGATTCCCGTAAGTTTCCTGAATTGCGTTTGTTCAGTAGCAAAATTGGTTCTTATGCCCTAGTTGGCTGCAAAAATTGCATCTGAATTTTTTTTTATATTTCATAGCAAAGGTTTTTAATCTAGTTTCATCATTTGGAGCTTGATGCGAAAAATAAACACTACTTCTTTTGTTCTGCATCGTTGTAGGTGCGTTTGGTGCAAATTGTTTGGACCTTGTAACTTTTGGTCATGCAGGAGTTGTTTTGCAAGACTCTACCTTGTATTGCTGCTTTGGGGAGGATTGCATCCGTTATTGATTTAATACCGTTTTTCCAATTCTCTTGTGTTGTATTGTCGAGTTCTAAAGTTGAAATTGAAGTTACATTTCACACTTCTAAAAATTCTCTTAAAGGCAATACTAACTGGGACATAATGTAGTTTATTATGTCAATTTTGGCGGCATCAACATTGTACAGCTGGTATAATTCTACTATACTCCAGATAAATGTTTTGATATCATGTCTTCGTGAAAATAATTCGGTAGCTAGATGTGTAAAATCATCGTAAGGTGGATAGATTCCAAAAGTTTATTTTTAAAGTCTTTTCAAAATTCTATTCCATGATGACATCCTATGTTGTTCCACCATTGCTTAGCACATTCATTTAAACAAGATACAGTTAAAATCACCTTTCCGTTGCCAGACACTTCATATAAACGCAAATGCTCTTCCATGGACTTGACAAATGTCCATGATGACGGACATTTCAAACCATTAATCTTATCTCAAGTAAAGGCCAATTAACAGATGGACTACAGTTAATAAAGGGATTCACAACTCGTCATTGAGACAGATGATAAGTTTGTTCTGTCTCTTCCTTCTGACCAAACAAAAAATGTAACTCTACATTCAAAGTTCAATTGTTTGTGAGCTGACATATCATTGTCAGCTAAATTAGAGATTGTTGCCTTTGTCCTTTTCTCCTGTGGATCTTTAGCAGGTTCATTAATACTTCTGCTTCTTTCATCACATCTTGCAACCTATCTTTTACTTTTGCTAAGTGTGGAGTCATAATGGTGGAATTAGCCATATTACTAGCAAACGTTTTTAGCGATCTGCTAAAATTTTCAATTTCTGAAATTTTGAAATTTTGTTTTTCTTGAGCCAGTTTTGACAATCTTTGCTTAAATCCTTCCAATGACTGAGGAAACAAATGTGACATCTTCCTTAAATCTTTCAAGTAAACCTCATATAAACTTTCTCAAATGTACTCAATAAATCCGATGCAGATCTCTTCCTAAATCCTCCTTATAAATTCCTTCAAATCTTTGACTATTCATTTCAGGGCCTCTATGGACCAGCTAAATCTTGGGGTTAATCTTTACCTGTAAAGCCACATGTTATAGTGTGAAGTGAAAGGGAGCCATCTGACGACTTGTAACTGTGCTAATACTATTCCGGTCACATGCTTGTGACTGTCCTTCTCTTCTTACGAGGCAAGTTCTGATCCATCTTTTTTTATTCGTGTTGCCATCTAGGCACAGAGCAGACAACCAACATCTGAATTCAACTCATTAATTTTTATCTAATTCTCACTTCATATGAGAAATCTTTTCCGAATCTCTGAACGTCACTGCTTATTAGCCAAATCAGACTTGAGCAGTTTCATA
Organism: Ryuthela nishihirai; assembly: GCA_038380435.1. Classification (NCBI taxonomy): domain Eukaryota; kingdom Metazoa; phylum Arthropoda; class Arachnida; order Araneae; family Heptathelidae; genus Ryuthela; species Ryuthela nishihirai. The sequence goes on along the minus strand of JAWZYU010000016.1, from coordinate 197,173 downwards.
TGGAGAAGAGAATGCATCATGCCAGGATGAAGCTTCCCACTGCTGGGATCAAACTTAGGACCCCGAGGGAAGTTGGGACACTGCTGAGAGGTGATAACTTAATCCACAATGCTAAGAGGCTAGCCCTGAAGGGCGTCTTTACAATTTAGTGCATATGCATTCTCAGTCATAAAGGCAGACCATTACACATTGATATGCTTTAGGTTTATTCTACTTTTTAGGCCACATATTGAAAGATAGGTTGTTTTTAACTTATTTATTTTTTTAATGGCACTTTTTTTGCACACAGTGAGATAAATGGCCAGATCATAAGGACCCTGAAGCTCAGAGAAGGTTGGGGGAAGAGACCTACTGAAACAGATGGTAGTCTCCCATCAAGGCCATCCAGCATGTTCTTTCACCGAACTCACACACTCCAGTGAGATTGCATGTCCAGTGACTATCAACAGGGTCACTTGGAGTAGGGGTTTTCTCTCCACAAAGCATAAAGTTATATTCTAATTCAGGTCAATCAGTCATCACAAATAGGAAGTGATATGATTTTTTTTCTTTTTGTGTGAAGCTGATTCGAAAAATAATACGAATTGAGAGAAATATAATTTTCTGGCAAAATATTTAGTCCAAATTACATAAATTTTATATGTAATGTGCCATCCTAGAGATTGTCGACCCCAAAAGCTACAAGAAGTATGCCACTAAGAGAGCCATGATATTATCCTGATGCTATTAAAAAATAAGAAAACTAAACATACTGAAAAAAAAAAGTTTCAAGTGCTAATAAGTAAGTAATAACATATCTCAGATATTAGGTACTGACGATGTTGAACCAGAAACATCTGCCAAACATTCGGTAAGCTATAAAATTATATTAAATAATATTCGAACATATTGAAGAAATTGCCAAAAGTAAAAAGAAATGGAAACCAAAAGGAATTTGCTATTTGAAAACGTTTATGGAATGGAAATAAATATCTCATGTTAAAAGATTTCCTTATGGTTTTTTTATTCCTTGTTCGATTAATATATAGTAGTTTTTTTTCCCTGAGAGTAAGTTTCCCAAACTAATAGATTAGTTAGTGAAGCTAACAGTCGTCGAAACTGCAAGAGAATGTTTTTTAGTACTGAGGTATGTGTTCTCTAAGTTCAGAGATTTGTCATTTGTGCACTAGCTTTTAGAAGTTTCTTGATTTTATTTCTATTATGCATGAAAACAACTACCAGCAGATCAAAAGCTTTCTGTATACATATATAATTGATATAGTTTTTAAAGAAATTAATTTCTTTGAAATATTTTGAAACATTTTATAAAATATCGCCATCATCATCATCATCATCCTCAAGCAGCCATGGGCTACGGAGGTCCAACCAGACCACACAGTTTAATTCTCCAAGCATATCTGTCCTGAGCTACATCTGCTGCATCCGGCCACTGCACACCAATTCTAACAAGGTCCTGTTTGACATTGTCTGCCCACCGCATCCTAGGTCTCCCCCTCCTTCTGAAGCCTCTAGGCACACTGTTCATAACCCTATTCGCCAATCTATAATTATCCATACGGACAACATGGCCAAACCAGCGGAGTCTCTCTCTGCACAATATGCTGCTTAAAGGAGGTTGCAGACTCCTTTGCCTAACCTCATCATTAGTTACAAAGTTAAACCACCTAATACCCAAGATACTGCGTAAGCATCTAGAATCAAAAGCATCTAGTTTCCTGTTATCTTGTTTACATAGCGTCCAAGTTTCACTACCATAACTAACCCTAGAAAGAACCAAACTATTATACAGTCTAATTTTAGTCTTTAGGTGTATACGCCTATTTCTCCACAATCTCCATAGATTCTTAAAAGTCCCGGCAGCAATACCTATTCGTCTGTTAATCTCATGCTGCACATCACCAGTATCAGTTACATAGCTCCCAAGATAATTAAACTGTGACACCTGCTCAAGACTGCAACCATTCAGATTAACTGAATCACAACCTGCCTGACCAATTTTCATCACTTTAGTTTTCTCTCTGTTTATAACCAAACCTACTCTACTACCAGTCTCATCAACAGCTCGAATGAAAGAGTTCATCTCATCAACATCATTTGCCAAAAGGGCTAAATCATCAGCATAATCTAAATCAGAAATTTTCGTATCTCCAGCCCATTTAAGGCCAAAATCTTTCCCTCGAAGTGAATTTCGCATAACATAATCAACAACCAAACTAAAGAGAAAAGGAGACAAAATGCACCCTTGTTGAACACCAGAAGCAATGCTAAACCAATTGCTACAAGACTTACCAACTCTCACACATGACTCAGTGTTATTATAGAGAGCTTTCATTATGTTAACTAACTTGTCTGGTATACCATATGATCTCACAATCAACCACAAATTATGACGATCAACAGAGTCGAAAGCCTTTTTGAAATCAACAAAGCTAGCAACCAAAGGTTTCTGAAACTCTAAACATTTCTCAAGAATCTGCCTAAGTGAAAATATCTGATCCACACATCCCCTACCACTTCTGAATCCACATTGCTCATCACGCAATTGTCTGTCAACCAGATTCTTAATTCTATTAAGCACAATCATGGAAAGAACTTTACCTGGAACAGAGAGTAGGCTGATACCCCTATAGTTATCACAAGAACTGCGATCACCTTTTTTGAAAATAGGGATAATAATAGCTCTGGTAAAATCTTTAAGAACCATGCCTTTATCATAAAAGTTATTCAAAATTTCAGTCATCCAAGTGATAACCAAAACATTCCCAGCTCTGAGCATTTCTGTAGTAATTTCATCTACCCCTGGGGACCACATTGTTTAGAACATCACTGAAATGCTCAGCCCACCTAGCCATGAGAGAATCCTCACCTTCTATAACCTTACCTTGTTTATCCTTCAATCCCTGTATGCCTGTCCGTTTTCTACCACATAAAACATTAACTATCTGGTACAGCTCTTTGCTGTTGTGCTGCCTAACTGCTTCCTCAGCTTTGTCAGCCAAGCTATCAAGCCAAAGATTTTTATCAGTAGCTAACTGATCCTACACATTTATTAAGCTCTCTGTAATCTTTTCTATTAGGACTAGTAGGGTACTGATTAAGGACATTCCTGCAATTCCTTCTTTCTGAAATAAGCTCAATTGCCTTGTCACTTAAATAATTCTGCCTCCTCTGCTCCTTTTTTCCTAAAAGAGTACTGTTAGTTTCCAAAAAAGATTGTTTAAAATGGCCCCATTCTTCCTCAACTTCAGTATTAAGCAAACCATGACCGTCATAATGACTAAGTAACCTATCATGGTAAGCTTTAGCTATAACTGGGTCATTTAGAGCTTCAGTATTAAAGGTAAATTTTTTAACTCTAGCACAACACTTTTTAAGTTTAAGTTGCAAGACACTTTTAACAAGGTAATGGTCAGATCCAATTTCAGCTCCCCTATATGCCCTGGTATTTCTAACAGAACTAGCCCATTTGCTGTTAATTAATATATAATCAATCATATTCCTATGCAGCCCATCAGGTGAAACCCATGTGTATTTATGTATGTCGCGGTGTTTGTAATATGTGTTAGTTATTCTGAAACCATCGAGTTTACTTACCTGTAGGAGACGTTGCCCATTGCCATTGCAGCTACCAATACCAAAAGGACCTATTACTCCTCCCCAAAGGTCAGAGTCGGTACCAACTTTGGCATTGAAGTCACCAAGAACAAGGGTAATATCTCCTTTCTTGACAGAATTCAAAATGTCCTGAAGTTGTCCGTAAAACCTATCCTTCTCATCCTCATCAGCATCCTCAGTGGGGGCATAACAGCAGATAACATTCAAGTTTTTAATGCTTGTCTGAAATTTTGCTGTAAGAAACCTTTCATTAATGCACTCATATCCAAAAGAGTATCACTAGCATGTCTGCTGAGCAGCAGACCCACGCCTTGGTGATGCTTTCCATCCTCCCTCCCTGTAAAGAGAAATTTAAAGTTTTTTTTAAGTATCTCACCTTTACCTGTCCATCTGGTCTCTTGCAAGCCTAGAATATCTAGGTTATAGCGCTGGAATTCCTGCATGAGGACATCAAGAGAATAATCTCTATGTAATGTCCTCACGTTTCCACGTTCCTGCAGAAAGAAAATGATTAGTAGGATTTTTAAAGAAATTAGGTTTATTGAGATTGGTAGGGCCAACAATATCAAACAGCCCCCTGATTGCAGGCATGGGGCAAAGACCTGTTCCTCCCCCGCTAAAGGCTGAAGTCACCGATGCTGGTAGGAACTTCAGGCACCACCTTTTCAAGTGGACTTTTTCAAGAGCCACATGGCCTGCCTGAGACGCATTACTCCAGTTTAGGCTTGACGATGCCCAACTAGCTAAGTAAGGTTCAGGTACCTCCGATGGCCTCTGATTAGGATTATCCACCAGCTGATATAAGGTATCCCATGCCTCTGTTCACTTAGAGCTGGCAACCCAGAAGCAAACAGAAAACACAGCAGCAGACTCTCCCTCAACAGAGGCCCACCAGTGCAGCAAGTCCAGGATCCATAATCAAGCTCAAATCCATAAACAAGTCCAGTCTAGTAGGTATAAATGGTCAGCACCAGAACCCTGTGAAGTTGACCACTCCTCAGCAGGGTTGAAAAAAAAAAAGCAATAAAATTATATTAAATTACAAAATTTAAATTAGTTAATCTGAAACATTATTGGATGCTATTTTATTATATATGGAGGCTATTTCAAAAAATTAACCTCCCTGTGCTTTCTTTCCCCCTAATAAAGGAGAAATATGAAAAGGATTGTTATGCTATATCTTCCAAGCGCGAGGACCTACATGAGTTAAATATAAAATGAAAGCTTATGTGAAGACTTTTGAATTTTGCCTCCCCCCATGCACCTAAAAAGAGGCAGTTTTTCGCTGGATGGAGCGGAATTTAACAAGTTATATATATATATCAAATTAAAGCTTGTGATGTTCTCAGTCTCATGGGCTACCTTAAACACGACTCCAAAAGCAGGGGAAGGAAAAAATGTATGTGCATGAGTCATATCAAATGAAAGTTTCTGAAAATATGTGTTTTTAATGACAAAAAATTTAAATAATTAAAAAATACCTATTTTATGGAATGCACCCTAAAAAGTAGAAAATAAAACTATGTTGATGGTGTAATCAGTTGTTGAGTTCGCATTCACTTCAGAGGAAGATAGGGCGCTGCCAATCTTGTTGTGTAGGTAAATCGGCGCCCTGTCTTCCTTTGAGAGTGAATACAAACTCGGTGACTGGTTGCACCATCGATATGTTTTATTTCATTTCCTGCTTTTTAGGGCACGTGGTAAGGATGTAAAAGGTAAGTGTACAAATCATGAAATTATTCAATTCTTATTAACTACAAAGAAAAATTGGATGGCAGCAAAATCCTTTCAGCTGATAAGGGAAATAAATTTACGCGACTTTTGAAGTTTATTTCAAGTAACAGATTTCATCATTGGTATTATGCTTTATTTTCGCTTTAGGGGGAAGAGGTTAACTCAGTCGGTAGACCGAAAGGCTCCTAATCTGCAGTCCCACCTGGGCCAGCATTGATATTTATTTCAGATAAACCCCCTTAGTGAGAAAGGAGACATCGACCGATGGAAAAGATGTCGTCTGTAAAGCCATGGCCCTGTGTGGAGGAGTGCTATGCTCTCTGAATGCTAAAAAACCCTCTGGATGGCGTTGACAGAAGACTTTTAGCCGACAATGCATTTAGTCGACTGAGCTTTGCATTGCTGATGAGAAATGATATTTAAACATAATAATATTGGCATTCTCTTGTAAATCATATTTTCAACACATTTTATATTTTCGTATCTAATGTTCTTAAATTTTTCCCACATAATATCCTTCCTTGCAGAATAAAATGCTGGCAACCCAGTTCAAACACATATTGTCAGGAAAGTTTAGTCTTGTTGAGTTTGCCACAGTCAAATGAAGATATTCGCTAAGTAACAAATTCTTCAAATATTGGTTGCCTTGGTGGAATCAAGTAATCAAGTGTCACGGATCACTACAAAATGTTGACCTTGCTCCTGCTGTTCAGTGCTATTGTATTTTAACACATGCGCATTTGTGTCATTGTTCTAATATATAATGCTATGATTTCAGACGGTGGTCATAATGATAAACTTCGTATTGGGAATAGTAAAGCTGCTAATGTAGCCCTGATTCGCAAAGTAACTGCTGTAAATGTCTACGTAACATGGCAAATAATAATTAAAAATGAATAAAACAAATTGATGTTGCATTCATTTAGATATGAGAAATGATAAATACAAAAATCCATTTTAACCAGAACCGGATTATTAAGAACAAATGTTACTATGGGCTGTTATGCCCCCAATGAGGATGCCAATGAGATGAGAAGGATAGGTTTTATGCACAACTTCAGGATATTATGAATTCTGTCAAGAAAGGAAATATTACCCCTGTTCTATCTAGGTGACATCAATGCCAAAGTTGGTACTGACTCTGACCTCTGGGGAGGGGTGATAGGCCCTTTTGATATTGGTAGCTGCAATGGGTAACGTCTCCTACAGGTAAGTAAACTCAATGGTTTCAGAATAACTAACACTTGTTACAAACACCACGACATAAGTACACATGGGTTTCACCTGATGGGCTGCATAAGAATATGATTGCTTATATATTAACAGCAAATGGGCTAGTTCTGTTAGGAATACCAGGTCATTATAGGGGAGCTGAAATTGGATCTTTTAATACTGACACTCTGAAAGATCCAGTTATAGCCAAAGCTTACCGTGATAGGTTACTTAGTCATTATGACAGTCATGGTATGCTTACTACTGCAGTTGAGGAAGAATGGGATCATTTTAAACAGGCTTTTTTCGACACTAACAGTACTCTTTTAGGAAAAAAGGAGCAGAGGAGGCAGAATTATCTGAGTGATAAGGCACTTGAGTCGGAAAGAAAGAACTGCAGGATGTCCTTAATCATTACTAGTACTAATAGAAAACATTACAGAGAACTTATTAAACGTGTAAAGGATCAGTTAGTTGCTAATAAGGATCTTTTGCTTGATGGCTTGCCTGACAAAGCCGAGAAAGCAGTCAGACAGCACAACAGCAGAGAGCTGTACCAAAGAGTTAATGTTTTGTGTGGTAGAAAAAGAACAGGTATACAGGGATTGAAGGATAAACAAGGTAAGGTTATAGAAGGTGAGGATTCTGTCATGGCTAGGTGGGCTGAGCATTTCAGCGATGTTCTAAACAGTGTGGTTAGTTCTACTCCCATTGTTTGTAATTATGATAGATGCATTGGTGACTTTAATGTTGGTCCTATAACACAATCTGAAATTATTTTGGCTATTTCGAAACCTAAACTTCATAAATCTCCAGGGGTAGATGAAATTACTACAGAAATGCTTAGAGCTGGGAATGTTTCAGTTACCACTTGGATGACTGAAATTCTGAATATCTTTGATGATAAAGGCATGGTTTCTAAGGATTGTACCAGAGCTATTGTTATCCCTATTTTCAAAAAAGGTGATCGCAGTTATTGTGATAACTATAGGGATATCAGCCTACTTTCTGTTACAGATAAAGTTCTTTGCATGATTGTGCTTAATAGAATTAAGAATCTGGTTGACAGTTAATTGCGTGATGAGCAGTGTGTATTCAGAAATGGTAGGGGATGTGTGGATCAGATATTTTCACTCAGGCAGATTCTTGAGAAATGTTTAGAGCTTCAGAAACCTTTGGTTGCTAGCTTTGTTGATTTCAAAATGGCTTTCGACTCCCTGTTGACCGTCATGATTTGTGGTTCATTGTGAGATCATATGGTATACCAGAGAAGTTAGCTAACATAATGAAAGCTCTCTATAATAACACTGAGTCGTGTGTGAGAGTTGGTAAGGCTTGTAGCAATTGGTTTAGCATTACTTCTGGTGTTCGACAAGGGTGCATTTTGTCTCCTTTTCTCTTTAGTTATTATGTTATGTGAAATTCACTTCACGGGAAAGATTTAGGTTATGCTGATAATTTAGCCCTTTTGGCAAATGATGTTGATAAGATGAACTCTTTCATTCGAGCTGTTGATGAAACTGGTAGTAGAGTAGGTTTGGTTATAAACAGAGAGAAAACTAAAGTGATGAAAATTGGTCAGGCAGGCTGTGATTCAGTTAATCTGAATGGTCGCAGTCTTGAGCAAGTGTCACAGTTTAATTATCTTGGGAGCTGTGTAACAGATACTGGTGATGTGCGGCATGAGGTCCGAATTAAATCCTTTCATCACAGTACAAAACTCATATATTTATGATTATATATATTAAGTTATTAAACATAGACCATATTGAATCCATCTGTCTCCCAACAGTTGTTTCAGTGGGTCCCCTCCCCCAACCTTCTCTGAACCTTCGGGTCCTTGTGACCTGGCCATTTAGCCCTTTGTGTGCAAAACAGTGCCGCTCAGAGGTAAAACAACCAATCAACCATATTGAATATTTCGATATGGTCTAATTTGTTTTGATTTTTAGGAAAGAATGACTTATAACTGAAACTGTAATATAAAATATAAATAAAATTAAACTACAAATATACGTAAAGAATTATTCATCTGAAAAAAATTATTGTTGACGCGGCATGCAGTAATTTGTTTCAGATGAATAATTGTTAAATTATACATCTACAGGTTATCTGTGTATTTGCTATGGATACGTAAAGAAGTTTCTCCCATATTATTATGTCAAAAGAATTCTAAAAACATTCAAGTGTAAAATCGTTTTAAGAACTGTTTCAGCTGTGAAACGCAAATGAAATAGGAAGCTGAACGAAGAAGCAACTTGGGTACTTCGCCTCTCGTTGAGGCATTCTCCATCTATTGAGGCTATTTTTAGAAATCAGTTCCGGATTCTCTTTAGCACAAACAATACGGAAGCCTCCTGATGTCCCCCCTCCTGTGGTCAATCCCACCCAACCACCCCCTAGGAAACGGGCGATATTGAGTCCCATCTGTTCAGCGAGAATCAACGTAGAATTGCCTTTCGCTTCACCTTAATGTGCAAAGAAACCTTGAAAGAAATTTTTGATGATCATGAAATGTGCTGCTTCAAGCCTATATATGACTGGCCCACCAGGATATTACCCAGTGTCTGATCATCCCAATCCACACCTATACTTGGGCAGATGGATATGTGTAAGCATGTGTGCACTCATGTTTGGACATAGTCAACTATTCGTATCTTTCTTTCTGCACCATGTTGATGTTATCCCTTCTGCAGTGTTGGTGACAGCTTAATTGCTATACAACAAACTGTTGAGTTTTCCCCTGTTTTAATATATTTCAGCCTGTAATTCCCCATATAGCCTGGGGCGGGGGTGGCTCAGTCGGTAGCGCGCCAGGCTCGTAATCTGCAGTTCCCAGGTTCGAGTCCCAGCTGGGTCATCGTTGAGATTTATCTCCGCAAAATTCCCCGCCCTGCCCACGATCAGTAGGGGACACCGATGGGCTTGGAAAGGCCGCCGTCCGTCTAATGGGACGTTAAGCCATGGCCCCGTGTGAGGGAGAGCCATACCCTGTGCACGTTAAAGAACACGCTGGATGGCCTTGACGGGAGGCTACCATCTGTCTCCCAACAGCTGTTCCAGTGGGTCCCCTCCCCCAACCTTCTCTGAGCCTTCGGGGTCCATGTGACCTGGCCATTTAGCCCATGGTGTGCAAAAAAGTGCCGCTCAGAGGTAAAACAACCCAACCCCATATAGCCGTCCCGTGGCCGAGTGGTTAGCGCGCTTGGCTACTGATCTACGGGACCTGGGTTCTCGAGCCCCGAGTAAGGCATGGATGTTCGTGTTGTTTTCTGCTGAAGTCCTGCCATCCTCTCAGATCTTCTGCTGTGGCATATAAACTGACAGTCTCCTGTCAGACTTCTGTGACAAGCTGCTGCTTGAGGGGGTATTTATTTAATTCCCCATTTACTTGACTCACCAGTTCCAAATTTTGTTTCCCTTGCACCATCTCATGTTGTGTTAAAATTCAAGTATCCATCTATAATAGAACATGGTTTGCAACTGTTAGGGAATGTGACATCAGTTGGGGATCCAGCAACAACTTGCAAGATAATTTGTTCTGAGCTTTCCTATGTTCTAAAAATAATTTCATTTCTGTGGCAATGTTATTTCAAGTTCTGTGAACAGAGAAACTTGCAGAGAGTAATGTAACTATACAATGGAAACTTTTTTGCAAGCTGTAGCTAGTATGTAAATATTTGATGTAAAATCACTTTTCACATTTTTTTAAATTAAAAATAATTACACGCTAATGTTGCATTCCGAAAGGTACACTGCCTTCATAATCTGCTATTGTCTTAGTTACCAAATGTTTTATCTTTAGAACTGTATATAAATTTCACTATGAAATTCACGAATTAGCACCTCTATAATTAACTAATATTTTAAACAATTAGTAACAGCATCTTTACAATCGATTAGTGCTTTATATTGGGGGCAATATTTCGTCCTTTGTTATCTTCAGTTTGGATTTTACACCCCCATCAACAAAACTCACGATGATCCACCGAACGTTACTACTAAAGCAAATAGGGAAAACTTTATTTCATTCAATTCTTTTGAAACTTCATTCGTTTTTTAAACTTTTAATACATAATATTGTCAGTTAGTTTTTAATATGTGAAAGAAGTTTAAGTCGAAGGACAATTCAAAGTGATCTGCTTTCTGAAGCGTTCAAATTTCAGTGTGGCCTTGACCATGTGTAACTTATTATCTGTAAGTACTCTAGTTTCTTTTCAGTTAAAGGAATTTTTATATACGTGTTTGTTGTTTATCGTATGGTATATCTCTTTTACTTTGTAGGCACCCTTGATATTGTCTTTGGAGAAATAGATCGCTGATTTTAGAATTTAGATCCTAAGTGATTGCCGTTCTCAAGAATCAAGACAAAATGTTTGTAAATGAATAGTAAACTAATTAGGCTCCATTAAATATAGGAATTGATTTTAGAAAAAGTATATTCAATAGAATAAATAGAATTTCATTAAAATTTTTGAGTGTTTCATTGCATTTTATTTGGTGTATGCAAAACAAATTTCTTCAGCATTAAAATCAACAGGAAAATGAGAATTTGTTGAAATCGCTAAATTTAACTATTTGATATATACATTTACTATAGAGCTATGGTATGACCATCTTAAATGTACTAAATTAATAAAACTTTTGTAAAAACATATTTTCATTTTCTGTCATTACCGTACTTAATGAATGGAGCAATGGAAATGATATGGTTTTCCTTCATGTTAAAAATCTGTTTTTCCCTCTCAAATCGATTTTTTAATAATCAAATTTCCCATACATTTGCTATGTGGCAGCTAATAGTTTTGCACAGATATAAAAAAATATATGTTAAAGTATTGGATCTATCATTAGCAATCTTTCATGATGAAGTTCTTCAGAAGTAACGGATGTCTTCATCTGGATATCTGGTAACCATTCATAAAACTTATAAATTAGGTTATTGCCTATCAACAGCATTTATTACAAACATATTGAAATTTAAAAGGAGTTGAGGATAAATTCCTAATATAGTGTAACGCTCCAAAGATTAACTTTTCAAGTTGGACGTTTTGTCTGATTTAACTTTTGCCAAATAAAGTTGAAATAGGGTTCGTTATGTATATAGCGTTACTTATCGAGTAAGAATTCAAAAAGGATTGTCAAGTTTTATTCAAGTTTAAATCTAATCAAATGCTGCTCAGGAGAAAAATAGGAAAGATTCAAAAATTTCTAAAACAAAGTTTATTTTCAAAAAATTCGAAAACTCTCCAAACTCATTGATGAGTACAAAAGTTTGAGTACTAGCAACTCGCATCTAAATCTCTACATCTCCACTGACGATACTCTTTCTCGCCACAAACTCATTCTACTATTCATTCTCAACTATGACTACACTTCTATCTCTACTATTTCTCATTCTGACTACCTTTTCACAAAGCTGACTCTGTGACCTAACTCAGGGGTCCTATTTTCTCTCTCCCCAGCTCATAATTGCTGGGGCGCCCTTCGGTTATGTTGGAGTCTGTACATTTTTACCGACTTCGACCTCAATATAAATTTTCATAAAATATGCTTTTGTGTGTGACATCAATGGCAGCTATGGTGGTTAAACCACTTAACACAATTTTTCCCATTTCGGACACTAATGCCATTAATTTTTCCTTTTCAGAAAATATTTTTGATTTTTAATGCTTATTTAATTTCGAGTTCTGCCTAAATTTTATAAGTTTTAAACTTTCAAATCTAAACCCCCTTTTACAATGGCAAAGAATTCCAACGAAGTCTGCAATTTTTAAATATTTTATAATAAACACAGATTGGACACATTTCGTGTATGATAGATGATGATGGAAAAAATTTTGTCAAGCAGAAATCGGTGGTTTTAGTGGCTCTGGTAAAAATGCACCAACCAGAGTATCAAATTTAAAATGAGGAGTTGGAGTCGGAGTTTTTATGTGCAGATTCCACAGCCCTGGTACCCTTTGTCTTGTCATTTGGGGAGCCTAGTTTGTTGCTGGGCAGTACTTTATAGAAGGCCAGTGCTATACACAACTTTGACTTCTTCAGATAAACAGGAGATTCTTGGGTGCCTACCCCTTGAGCAGTTAATTCGTGGGTTGCCTGCTAGAGTCAACCATGAAGTGCAGCAAGTTCTTTGCTGATGTCTGGGTATATATGTTTGTGAATTTTCGTACCAAGATAGTCGTACAGGATTCACATTTGTTCACCTCGGTGCAAGTTCCTGGCTTTAGTGAGGGTCCACCCTGTAAAAGTTCCACTGATTCGGGTATCTCGGGGTCCTGAATACTCATCTGTATGTTTGCCATGCACTGCTACACATTGCTCTTGCCTCTGCTTCAGGTAAGCAGGAGGTCTTGGAGTGGCCTCCCAGGATCATTCAGCTGGTGCTGGACCTGTTTGGGCCAACTGTGCAGTGAACTCCTTACCCATATCAAGGTACAACTTTGCGAGTTTCCTCATATTTTTATTTGTGAGGACTCGGTTTATGTGTATCACTGTTAGAAGGATTTATCAGACTGACTGGAATGGTTTCAAATTCCTCTGAGTTCGACCAACACTCCCTGAGCCAGGAGCTAATGTTACAGTGGTAGAGGTAATAGACTGTATAGTCCATGCAGCTTCCTCTACCAACCGACAGGCTTTTACACCATATCCTCACTTCCCAAAACTGTGATGGACTCAACTGCATCACATTTTGCAAACCTCGTCGTGTGAGCTCCTGTACGTGATGAGGGGACTACCCTATGAAGATTCTGCTGGTTCGGGTACCTTCACAGGGCCCTTAATACTTGTTCACATATTTTTCATGCACAGAGACCTGTGTAACTGGTAAGGAGAATCTTTGTAGTTCTCGGGAGCCCTTGTCTGCTCTCAGCTCATGACTAGTGGAGTCCCCGCTGGCCTATCTTGCTATTAGGGAAAGCCTGTTCGTCGCAGGGTTAGCAGCGATTCGAAGACAACTGCTGCACACTGCTTTGGTGTCTGCTTCAGGTAAATGGGAGGTCCTTGGATAACACCCTTAGGATCAATCTGCTGGTGGGCTGGACCTGATAGAGCTGACTTTGTAGTAGGTGAGTGCCTTGCCCACAACCAGGTACAGGCTTAAGAGTTTCTCCATACCATATTTTTCTTTGGGAGTTATCTATAGTTTGTGAGGACTGTTTCCTAAGAACTTTTTCACATTTCTTTTTATGAGGACTCGATTGATTTCCGCGGCTTAGCATACTGCCTAAGTGAGTTGAGTTCCTGTGCAGCTCTAGCATCCGATTAGATGACCCCTTGTTTGGTTCCATGGTGAGTTGGGACAAGCTCTCTGTTGTGGGTTGGGGGCAGGTCCCAAAGGACCCCCCCCCCCCCCTCCCCTGGGGAAATTCTCGTGCTCCATTTTCAAACACTACACGAGTGGCAAGAGCCTGAAGTAGAAGTCAAGAGATCTCAGGGAAGACCAGGAGAAACTTGCAGTATGTGCGGCATTAAAGGGGGTGCAAAGAGCAGCCTAGCTAGAAAAATATGGAAGATAAGTAGAAGAGCGAAAACGGCTTTGGTCTCAAAGTAGAAAGTCTTGGAGCTGGCAGACAAACCAGCCCAAATCCTTCAGGTTTGCCCTGACCTGGGCATTCCCAATGAATATTGTGGTTGGCCACTTGCTACCTCTCTGATTGCCTACGCCCTTCTGAGTACATTAGTGAAACCCTCTGTTATTGGGCACTGGAGGATGCAGTGCTTAACATCTGCGTCTGGAGCCCCACAGTAACTGTGGGCAGAGATCTTAAACTGCTCCAGATATGCTGGACAGTTTCTGTGTCCTGTCAGTACCTGTGTAAAGTGATGGTCAGAGGACACTAAGGACAAACAGATTATCTGATGAATGTATTTGAAGACCATTCTCAGTCGTGTCCCAGAGCTCTGCCACTCTTTAGTCGCCTGCTTGTGTAATGTAAGCTTCAACATATTGCTTGAAGTCTTAACTGCAATTTCATGCTGGATGTCAGTGCTTGCTGAACAGGCCAGTTGGTCTGCCCACTCATTTCCTTCATGACCTGTCTGCACCTTCAGAAGAGAAATGCTGGGTCTGTTATTGTTACCCAAGAGCTGCTTGATCTTGTTTACCATTTGTTGCCTGTTTGCATCTCCAAGCGCTTGCAGAGCTGCTCGGCTGTTGGTATACAGCCTAATGTCGTTATACTGACTGCTGTCATTGAGGGCCCACTTAAGGGCCTCTCTGATGGCAAGCAGCTCTGCTTTGAATGCCGAGCCATTGTTAGATACCTTCCTCTTGAAATCATACACTTTGACTCCTTGATTGTAGAGGGCGGGGGTGGCTTAGTCGGTAGCGCGCCAGGCTCGTAATCTGTAGTTCCCAGGTTCGAGTCCCAGCTGGGTTAGCATTGAGATTTATCTCCCAAAAATCCTCGCACTGCCCATGGTCAGTAGGGGACACCGTTAGGCTTGGAAAGGCCGCCGTCCGTCGGATGGGACGTTAAGCCGTGGTCCTGTATGCGGGAGAGCCATACTCTGTGCACGTTAAAGAACACGCTGTATGGCCTTGACGAGAGACTACCATCTGTCTCCTAACAGCTGTTCCAGTGGGTCCCCTCCACCAACCTTCTCTGAGCCTTCAGGGTCAATGTGACCTGGCCATTTAGCCCATGGTGTGAAAAAAAGTGCCGCTCAGAGGTAAAACAACCCAACCTTGATTGTAGACAGTGCAGGCCAGGCCCACACTATCTATGCTCTTGGAACCATCTGTGTAGACTTCCACTCCTCTACCTGATAGACCATGGCACTCTGTCTCTTAATGGGGTGTGTCCCATTTTTCTGTTTCATAGTCGTCAGGGCCATACTGCACTCCGAGGAATGTTGCCTTCTTCCGTGCCTGCAGGGCTCTAAAAATGGTCGCTTCTTTATCTACTGTCAAATACAGAGGTGGAATGACTGGGATCACCAAGAGTGCATCCGTAGATGTAGGGGCGGGGGTGGCTCAGTCGGTAGCCCGCCAGGCTCGTAATCTGTAGTTCCCAGGTTCGAGTCCCAGCTGGGTCAGCGTTGAGATTTATCTCCGCAAAATTTCCCCGCCCTGCCCACGGTCAGTAGGGGACACCGATGGGCTTGAAAAGGCCGCCGTCCGTCGGATGGGACGTTAAGCCGTGGCCCCGTGTGCGGGAGAGCCATACCCTGTGCACGTTAAAGAACACACTGGATGGCCTTGACGGGAGGCTACCATCTGTCTCCCAACAGCTGTTCCAGTGGGTCCCCTCCCCCAACCTTCTCTGAGCCTTCGGGGTCCATGTAACCTGGCCATTTAACCCATGGTGTGCAAAAAAGTGCCGCTCAGAGGTAAAACAATCCAATCCAATGCATCCGTAGATGTAATTCTATAAGCTCTGATGATACACAGTAAAGCTGGTCTCTGTGCTGCGAGCAGCTTTCTGTTCCTTTTAGGTCCTTGGTGGCCTCATGAGATGCGAACCATTCGACCTAGTTTGCACATTACCTTGGTGCATTTAATAATCAAGTCATGCAAGTGTTGTGCACCCCACCAGCTCAGGGCGATGGGATGGCTACAACTGGGGGATAAATCGTGTCGATTAAGTTCCCCCAAAAAGAGTGGGTTTGCGTTGTGTATTTTTAATTAAGCTCGTTCGTTTGGCAATACTAGCTTTCACTTGATGCTCAGCTTAGTCAACTACCAGTACTTCAGGGTACAAAATAACATTTTTTTTATTTATATTAATCATTATTCACTAAAAGAAGAAGAATTACAGTTAGCTGCTACTGGCGTCCCGCAACTGGGACGTTCTGCACAAGCCGCGCTACAACTCGGCCTCATTGGCGGAGACTAACGTGAAGTCCGTTGTCACTTTTTAAGTTCACAGTCTCTTTTCACTTTAAACATATAATATTCGATTTGATTATTATCGTTATGGGAGTCCGTGCGATGGAGGCTAGCAACTGTCCATCTACGCATTAGAAGCTGATAGTTGAAATTGTGCCTACCTCCTTATACTTTGGCTGCCGAAGTTGGTGGATGCCGATCCCATTGTCCTTCTCCCGCCACTTTCCTCCTACTCGGACCGCTGGCTGGACACGTCCGCTCGCATTGCAGGCGACGACAAAAAACTCACTTGGCCGCCTCCTCACACACACAAGTCACTTTTTTCATGTCTTTGTTCTACACTCCAGAGTCAATCTGTCCAATTAGAGGTCGGCCGGCAAGAGGTGTCCTGACCTCATTGGTTGGAAGGTTCCAGAACACCGGGGGAAAGGCCCCCGCTCCGGGGTCCTTGGTGCAGGTCATGCGGTACCATGTCGCGCTCGCTCCCCGACGAAAGAAGGGGAGGGGAGAAGGCTTGACCACTGCTGCTTGGTGTCCGTTGATCGTCCCAACATGGAGGCCAGCCCACCAGTCAAAATGTTCGCGGACCTCCCAGCTCCCCAAAAGTCGTGTCCACAGGACTAGCTCGCTGTGGGCACGACACACCTATCACCCTTTAGGGAGGGGGGGGGGAAATCGGTGTGGCATGCGAAAGTCCGGGGCGAGCTGGGAAGGATCTGGTCCATATCACTTTCATTCCCTTTTTGACAAGGCCAGGAGGTTTCTTGGTCGCAGTATCACAGTTCACCTTTTTGAAAAGGCCAGGAGGTTTCTTGGTCGCAGTATCACGGTTCACCTTTTTGAAAATGCCAGGATTTTTCTTGGTCGCTTGGTTGGGGCCCATCTGGGCCGCTCCCGTGGTGGCCGTTCCGCACGGGACTCCGGGGCACATGACATGAAAAAGAAGGAAAGGAGGGCAGAATCAACACCAGACTTCTCCACATTTCACACATGTGGCTGCGCAGTTCGTCGCCGTGCCTACCGTCACGTGACTCCCTGACGCATAGAAACTTAATCAAGTCACAACTCCATTAATTCTTAATAACTCAAGTCTAATTCATTCCACATTTCAGGTTTAATTAAAATAATAACTTGAACTGTCATAGTATATATAAAATGACAAAGTAAAACAGTGAGATAAACCATAGCATAATGCAGAAATAATACGTTCATGTAAAAACAGACATAATATATGTTTAAAAATTACGTGCAATACCAATTTAAATCATAGTGCAGGTATAGTAAAAACAGCGACATCGTGTAACATCCATTCGAGTGACGTAGCATACTAATAAAGTAGTGATGTAGAATAATAAATCATAATTTACAAAATACGCGCATGATCAATTGAAATCATAATGTAGGAATAATAATAATAATAATGCAACACTATAGCATAATAAACCAATGAATAATACGTATAAGCCAGTAACACTGCAGAATCAGAGTGAATAATGCATATAGAACAGTCTAAATCATAGTGCAGAAATAATACTGCATAATATAAAAATAATACTGCAGAAATAAAATAGCGATATAGCATAATAAACCATAATTTACAAAATACGTGCATGACCAATTTAAATCATAGTGCAAAATCAGAGTATGATATAAAAATCATAGTGCGAAATCAGAGTATTGTTGTGCAAAAGAAAAAAAAAAGGTTGACGATGCCGAAGTGTCCAATGCCGCGGCTCTCGCAGCCCCATCTCCCGGGCCCGAGGAGAATGAGACGAGCGCCACGGCATGAAGTCATGTCTCTGGCCAGTGTTCCTATCCGATGCCTGGGGGGGGGGGGGGTGACCTCGTTCACCACCCACGAATCCACCCAAACCGCCACCAGTCCACATGTAAGCCGGATTTGCCACCGCGCGCGGGAGAAATCTCGCGATTTCTCGCGCGAGCGTTCGCTTCCTGCTCAGATTCACTGCTCCTTTGCGCTTGACAGCCAGAGGGGGGGGGATGTGATGGATGGCTGGCATTGCATACTCGTAGAGTCGGAGATCTCGGTTGTCGGATACGACCGGGGCGGTCCGTCCCGCCGTTGGGCACCGCGCTTCGAAGGCGTCCCTTCGCAACGACATTTGCCCATGAGGTGGAACTCGCCTCGTCAAGGTCGCCGTACGTCCCTGTACTCAATGTTCTCAAACGCCGCCTAACTCGGGGCGGCCGCTGCGGCAGAGGAGGCGGGGGCGTGGATCCAGTGTGTTTGTGGGCATCATAACAGGCCAAGGTTTGTGAGGACTGGCCTGCGGCGGGGGCTGGAGACGGTATGACTCTCCCGTCTTGTCCACGTGGTCGCAGCTCGTATTGGCTGGCTGCTGCAGCACGTGGTGGCGGTAGGCTTGCTTCGGCAGGGCGCGTCTGCGCAGCCGGCGCCGGACGGCCTGCGGTGTGATCCCGTGTAACCCGGGGGTTCGGTTCCCAATCGTCTTCTTCCGATTCAGGCTCAGGGAGGGGTCGTGATGGGGGCATTGGGGTTTCTGGTGTGGGTTCCTCCTGAACAGAGGGCTCGCCTAGTAGATACGAGCGACGTTTCTGCAGTTTTGTAAGTCGATCAATGTGCACTGTCTCAATTTTGTGCGGGTTGGTGACCAAGGCGATCCTATAGTTCACCTCGGTGAGGCGTTGCAATACTCGCCATGGTCCTGTGGACATTCTCGATAACTTCTTGGTATTTCGGTGAGGGACCCGTGGGCTATACAAAAACACTAGGTCGCCGGGCCGAATTCCCTTATCCACAGCTATTTTCCTTCTCTGTTTCTCTTGATTGGCAGCTGCCGTTTCCAGATTTGTCTTTACTAACTCATAGGCTTCGCTCAGCTTGTTGGTCAGTTGCTCGCCATAGCTCTCGGTGTCGCGTAGGTCGGGGGTTCTTTCGTCTGCCACAACTGGTAAGGCAGGGCAACGTCTCGGCCATAGAGTAAAAAGTAGGGGGTCTCATGGGTGGAACTGTGGGTGGCACTCCGATAAGCCATCAAAACAAATGGCAGATGCTCATCCCACACGTCATTCTTGATACACGTCATTCTTGTCGGCCACCAGATGAGACAAAATGGAGGCTATGGATTGGTTGAATTTTTCTACGAGGCCGTTGGAGCTTGGATGATAGAAACTCGTGTTCTGTTTAGTAATGCCTAGTCAGCTAAACACCTCGGTCATCACGCGACCGGTAAAGTTTCGCCCGTTATCGCTGATAACGGTGGTGGGAATTCCGTGCTTAGGAATAAAGTCTTCCACAAATGCTCTGGCAATGGACTCCGCCGATTGGTCAGCCAGCGCGTAGACCTCTGGCCATTTGGTAAAATAATCCATAACCACTAGGGCATACTTATTTCCTCGCTGAGTGAGGGGGAGGGGACCTAAAATGTCCATGCCTATCCGCTGAAAGGGGCGACTTGTGAGCGGGGCTCGAACCAGATTTCCCTTCTTTCTCTCTTGGTAACCCCTTCGTTGCAGACAGGAGGTGCATGTCTGGACGTAATTTCGAACATCAGCATACATGCCAGGCCAGTAATACTCCGACCTTACCCTCTGTAAGGTCTTATACTCTCCCAGGTGGCCTGAGCATGGGTTGTCGTGGCATAATTCTAATATCTGTCCTCGAAGACTGACGGGGATCGCTAGTTGCTCCGTGGCTTCCCTGCGGGGGCTATTGCTTGCCGCGGGGGCCAAATGGTATAAGATACCTTCTTTCAGGCAATAAGGTTCGGCAGCACTCGTGTGTGATTCGGGTGTCCTTTTCTCTAACATTTCGATAGCGTTCCTAAAAGTGGGGTCCTCCAGCTGTAGGTTCCTTAGATGGGCTAAATCGCCAAAGGGGTTCTGGGATGGGGTCTCTCTACTGCTTGTATGTGACGGGACAGAGTATCAGCGAAGACATTATGTTTCCCAGGCCGATAAATGATATCAAAATCGTAGTCCTGCAGCGTCAGATTCCACTTGGCCAGTCTACTGGAGGGGTCCTTAAGCTTCAACAAATACGTGAGGGGGGCATGGTCAGATATGACCGTGAAACATCGACCATACAAATACTGTTTAAAATGCGTGATGGCAAAACGTATGGCGAGGGCTTCCTTTTCAATCGTTGAGTAACGGGTTTCCGGGGGCTTCAACTTCTGACTGGCGTAGGCGACCGGATGACGGAGTCCGTTGTCCGTTTCCTGCTCGAGAACGCCGGCTACCATGATGTCCGATGCATCGGTCAACAGGAAAAACTTCCGTCCAAAGTCAGGATAAAGGAGAAGCGGTTCTGTCATTAGCTTTCTCTTTAACACTTGAAACGCTTCCTCAGCTTCTGGGGACCATTCAAAACTAGTATCCTTCTTCACCAGGTGAACTAAGGGGGCCGCAAGGTCAGCGTATCGATTGATGAAACGTCGGTAGTAGCCTGTTAGGCCTAGGAAGGCTCGAACGTTCCGGACACTATGGGGGCGGGGAAAATCTTCGATGGATTGTACGTTCCGCGGGTCCGGCTGGACTCCTTCTGCGGAAATCAAATGTTCTAGGTACGTGAGGGATTCCTTCAGGAATTGGCACTTCGCTGGCTTCAACTTTAAATTGTAGGCCCTTAGGCGGTCAAATACCCTCTGTAACCGTTCGGCATGTTGTTCAAATGTCTGGGAGGCTACCATTATGTCGTCGAGGTAGACAAGAACTTGCTCTTGTCGCATTCCCATTAGCACGTGGTCCAGTAAATGCTGGAAAGTAGCGGGACTGTTCTTCAGTCCAAATGGTAGGTAGTTAAACTCAAACAACCCTTTCCTGCTAATGAATGCCGTTTTCTCCACGTCACGTGGGTGAACGGGAACCTGCCAATAACCGGATACCATATCCAGCGAGCTAAAATATTTGGCGTGAGCTAGTTGGTCGATAATTTCGTTTATGAGGGGGAGGGGGTACGAGTCCGGGACTGTTTTTGCGTTTAGTGCCCTGTAGTCGACGCAGAATCTGTATGTGGAGTCTTTTTTCTTCACTAAAACAATGGGTGATGCAAAAGGAGAGGCGCTTTCTCTTATTATCCCTTGCTCTAACAACTCATCCACTTGTCGGTCCAATTCGCCCTGCAGCGCGAATGGCACCCTGTATGCCCGCTGTCTCACGGGGCGGTCGTCAGTTAGGTGGATTTTGTGGTACACGGCATCTGTGCCGGTCAATTCGCTGACATCTCTCGCAAACACATCTCTATTTCTCAACAGTTTCCCCAATTTCTTCTCCTGGAGCCCAAGATGGTCCAACTGGAAATCCTCCAGGGACAGGGGCACGTTTCTCCTTTTCGGGGGATCACTAGGGGGCTCTATCTGTTCGGCGTCAAGTGGCTCCAGCTGGGCGATGCACATGCTCTTGTTCAGCCAGATGGGGGCCAAAGAGGTATTGGCGACCCATACGTTAAGTCGGCCGCTACCGTCCACACAGTTCACCGAACGAGCCACGCGCAGGGAACCGGTTTTCAGCCGCTCATGTGGCTGAGCCAAGATCGTGCAGCCTCGAAGCTGGGGGGCAGAGCACTCGACGAGGGCTATGTGCTCGGCTTGGGGAGGGACGCAGAGCTTCTGCACGATGTGTCCTAAGTACGTGGGGGTGTAGGGGAGGGGGGTGAAGGTTGCTCCTGGGCGGGGTAGGCGGGCAATGTGAGGGAGGTGCTCCTAGGGTTCGATTCCTTGTCCTCTTTCCTTCGCAGTGTGCCCGAATGACAATCAATGACGAGCGGTGCTTTTTGAGGATGCCGTGTCCCATGATCATGTTGTACCGTGGAGTGTTAATATCGAGGGCGACCATCGGGTGCTCGAAACTGAACTCGTCAAATGTGAGGGTCACCATGAATCTGCCTAGCACCGGAAGGGGGTGTCCATCTACTGTTTTCAATTGATGCTGAAGAGGGACCATTTTATGGAGGAACCGGCTCTTCAAGCGCTGGAAACACTGGCTATCCATGACGGACACAGTGGCGCCAGTATCGATGAGGGCCGACACCTCCGTGTCCTCCATGCGGCCAGACACAATGGGTGAATTTTCATCACTGCTTAAGCTGGCACACGGCGTAATGTGGATGGCTAACGCTTCGAGGGGACTCTGGGAAGTGCATCCGGGGCTTCCCTCCCGTTCCAGTTTAAAGGAGCCGGAGGATAGTTGGTGGGCTCCATCTCCTCTCTGCGCTGATCTCGGGTTTGCCGGGGGGGGGGGGGGAGAGACAGGGGATCCATTGCTCCTCGTCCAGAGGGTTCTCCGTGAGGTCACTTGGTTACGGTTCTGGGGCTGGGCTCGCCGCAGTTGGTATCGCGGGCCACGTGGGGTAAGGGGCGAAGTACACTGACGGGTGAAATGTCCTACTCCACTGCACGCAAAACACATGACGCCCTGTCGGTCTGCCCAGAGGGGCTGCCGTGGCTGGGGCCGACTGATGCGATTTCGTTCCTGCTGCCCTTCAATCTGCTGCATGCGTTCCCCCAAACGTAGTATATCAGCCTGGATCTGGCACAACGGAAGGGCTGCCAACAGGTCCTGGAGCTGGGGTAGAGGGTTTGGCTCTGTGGGTCTTGTGGGCATTTCCTCGCCAAGCGCCCGTATGGCTACCGTTCGCCCTACGGCATGCTCGTTGCCTTCCTCCAAAATGACCTTAGCCAAAGCCTCTTCAAAAGTGCTGGGGTTATGGGACAGCACAAAACGTCTGAGCCGTGGGATCAGACTGGCCAAAAATTGGGCAAGGCGCATCTGATTGCCTATTCCTGGTTCATCGTCGTCCGTGCTCCTCCCAGCGGTTCCTAAGAACTGATAGGCTCGGGTTCGAATGCGGGCAGCATACTCTCTAACACTTTTGTCCGCGGCTTGCCGACAACTCATAAACTCGTGCAAGCGAGTGGCTAACGGGGTCTCACTGTCAAATCTTTCTAATACTGCCCTCTTGAAAGTACTAAAATCTTCGTTCCTCAGCTCTGGTGATTGATTGACAAACTCTGCGGCGGCTCCTCGCAACTTCGAGCGGGCAATAATGGCCATCTCGCTCGGCTGCCATCGTGCAATTTTTCCTACTCCCTCTACTTGCTCGAAAAAGGCTGCTGCAGTACGGCTGCTATCCCCCTCGTACAGGTTCACTAAATTTACAAACCCCGCCAGGAGGGGTCCCGCCGTTAGGGACGGCTCCTGGATGGGTGGCGCACTCGTGTCCTGACTATCCATGGCCTTCTATCGAGTAAAAAGTGTACTGAATGTTGTTATGATGCTCGAATTTATTGTATCCTCCGGAAGTGCAGGGAGGTGTAGTACATAAATGCAATTCTAATAGTAACACAAACAGATTGTCACTCCTAGCTAATAGAAATAATGTAGCAGTCCCTAGTTGCAATCTCTCAAAAATCCTTCTATACAGCACTTCTCCTGGGCCTAATCTACCCCCTCGGTGTGAGCGCCTGTACGCGGTGAGGGGGACCACCCTGTGAAGGTTCCGCTGGCTCGGTTACCTTCGCAGGGTCTTAAACGCTCGCCCGCCTGTTTGCCGTGCGCGGAGACCCGTGTTCCGGGAAAGGAGGATCCTGGTAGTTGCTCGGGGGTCCCCGTCTTCTCTCCTCAGCTCATGACTGGCGTGGTCCCCATTGGCCGTCTTGCCATTGGGGAGCCTGTCTGTCGCGGGGCTGGGCAGCGGATTCCGGGGCCTCTGCTATACACTGCTTTGGCCTCTGCTTCCGGTAAACGGGAGCTCCTGGGGTGGCCCCCCCAGGAGCAATCGGCTGGTGGGCAGGTCCTGCTAGGGTCAACCGTGCAGAGCGGTGAGTAACCTTGCCCACGGTCCGGGTACAGGTTTACAAGTTTCCTCACAGATTATTTTCCTTTTGTCGTTATCCTTTCTTTGTGCAGCCAGTTTGGCAGTCACAATATTCTTATTTTTGCGCTTTGTTTCATTTGTGTAGAACGTTTTTGTTCTGCACATTTCTCTTTTTATTTACTTTCTATTTATTTGTGAGGGCTTGGCTCACTGTCTGTGTGAGTATAATGCCTGCGTAGCCCTGGCGCCCGACTGGGCGTCCCCTTGTTGGGCTCCGTGGAGGATGGGGACAGCGGGCACTGAACCACACAAAACCAAACATGCGAGTGAATGATGAAAATGCGATCACCGCCAACAAGAGGGCTCGACATGAACCCCCGTCTTCGTCCTTGTCTCCGTTATCTCTGCCATCGTCTTCTGTGTCTGTGTCTTCGTTCCCAAAGTTCTTGATCATCCACTCCACGGGTGATCAGGTGCTTGGGGACATGTCCCCTTTTTTCGTCAACAAAGGTTTAAAAGGTCTTGCGGGAGAGCCGAAATCTGTCAAGCGCTTACGATCTGGCGACTTGCAGGTTGAGACCGCTTGTTCCAAACACTCCGAACTACTCCTGAAAGTCAAGGAAATTGGTGGGGTGGCTGTCGAAGTCACTCCCCATAAAACTTTGAATTCCTCTCGGGGTGTGATTACCGAGTGGGGCCTCCTCAAAGTCACTGAGGAGGAGATCCTCTCTGAGCTCACACCTCAAGGAGTAACAGCGGTCCACCGGGTTTCAACACGCCGTGATGGGAAATTAACACCCACCCGGGTGCTAATCGTGACATTCAACACGCCACGCCTGCCTTCTTCCATCAAGGCAGGTTACTTACATTGTGAGGTACGGCCGTATATACCGAACCCTCTGCGCTGTTTTCAGTGTCAGATATACGGTCATGCCCGCACAGCATGCAGGGGCAAGCCCACCTGTGCTCGCTGTGGCAGTAAGGATCATCTCGATCCTGACTGCACAGCAGAAAAGGCATGCTGTGTGAACTGTAGTGGCGAACATCCGGCGTACTCCCGCGACTGTCCGAAGTGGAAAGAGGAAAAGGAGGTACAACGCCTCAAAGTCATAAATAACATCTCTTATGCAGAGGCGAGAAAGCTTGCTGCACCGCCTGCCCGCCTGGCAAGGTTTCCTATGCCAGTGCAGTCATTGGAAAGCCCATCGTTCCAATGACTTCGGTTGCGGTGCAGACTGACATCAGTGTACCACCTACTGAGTCTTTCTCGCCAGCTGCGAAGTACCTCCTCACGCAGGCGAGACCAAGGGTGGTGTCGACTTCGACATCAACCCCGGTTTCCATTCCTGCAGCTCAGCCTTCCACCTCCACCGGAAGGCCTCCTCCTTCCCGTCCTCAGACAGCAAGACCTTCCAAACCGAAGGGGCCCCCACCAGGGCCTAAAAAGAAAATCATCACTCCTCCTCAAAGGGCAGTCACCGATCCACGCCCCTCGGACGATTCCGAGGACATGGATACCGACCGCCCCCTATTCAGTAAACCGTCCTCCGCGGCGGTTAAACTGAATAGAAATTTGTCGTCCGCCCACTCTTCTAAGTCCTGAGATGGCCACACTCCTACAATGGAATTGTCGTGGATTCCAGAGGAATCTAGACGACATCAAGGCCCTCCTTCAGGCACACCAGCCCATCTGTGTGTGCCTGCAGGAGACATACTTTTCAGCCAGTCACAGATCCCACGATCCGGCACTTTTCACTGGTTCGCCGGGACCGGGATGGAGATGGTCCAGCTCGCGGGGGTGTCGCCATCCTCGTGAGCAACCATTCTCCATTCCAGGTCGTAAACCTCACCACCAACTTAGAGGCGGTAGCCATCCGTCTCTTCGTGGGGTTCTCGCTGACTGTCTGCTCTGTATATCTTCCCCCTGGGAGCATCGTCTTCCAGGAAGACCTTGATGATCTCGTCTCGCAGCTGCCGTCCCCCTTCCTCATTATGGGGGACCTCAACGGAACAGTCCACTTTGGGGCAGTGCTGACACCAACGGGAGGGGTGGGGTCCTAGAGCAGTGGCTCCTGGATCCTTCTGTCTCCCTGTTGAACACCGGTGTCAGTACTTACTTTCACTCCCCAACCCGCACTTTCACTGCCATTGACCTCACCATCTGCTCCTCCTCGATCCTTCCACTCTTTACATGGGAGGTCGAGGACAACCCTTACGGAAGCGATCACCTCCCCGTGGTGTGCACCATCTCCCGTGGGGGGCCTTGCAGCCCTTCACGCGTTTCACGGTGGAGGCTGGATCGGGCTCACTGGGGTGGTTTCGAGCTGCTCTCTGAGCTCGACGACCACTCCGTCAGCCAGGAGCCAATCAATGTGGCAGTAGCGGAGATAACGGACTCTATCGTAGATGCAGCTGCATCAACAATTCCTCAAACTTCTACACGGTTTCCTCGCTTTCCGAAACCGTGGTGGAATCCAGATTGCACCGCAGCTCGTAAGGCTCAGAACAAGGCTTGGGGGGTGTTTCGGAGATATCCGACGTCCCCCAACCTGGAAAATTTCAAACGCGCCAGGGCGAAAGCACGTTTCGTCCGACGCCAGAGCCAGAAGGAATCTTGGATCAAGTATACGTCATCCATCACCCGCACGACTAGTTCTAAGGTCGTGTGGGATAAAGTCCGGAAGATGAGTGGGAACTACACGTCCCACTCGTTATCGATCCTGAAGCATAATGGACAGGCAATTGCTGATCCCAAAGCAATTGCCGACACTCTGGGGGAGTCCTTCTCTTCCATCTCTTCGTCTTCCTCTTACTCCCCCGAGTTTCTGGCCCAGAAGGGCAGGGCGGAGCGCTCTCCGCTGTCTTTCCACTCGAATGGCCTGGAGCCTTACAACAGGCCATTCACAGCGGAGGAGCTTCGCCTTGCTCTGCACTCTTCTCATACCTCTGCTGCAGGGCCGGACAATGTCCATTATGCCATGCTCCAACATCTTTCACCATCGAGTAAGGATCGGCTGCTCCATCTCTTCAATCGCATTTTTCTCGAGGAGCAGTTTCCGGACTCCTGGCGGGAGGCCATCGTCTTGGCCTTCCCCAAGCCAGGCAAAGATCCCAAGATTCCTTCTAATTATCGTCCCATCGCATTGACGAGCTGCGTGTGCAAGGTGTTGGAAAGAATGGTAAATGCCAGACTCATCTGGTATTTAGAACATCACGGCCTTCTTTCCAACACCCAGTGTGGCTTTCGCAGGCAACGGTCTACTTTAGACCACCTGATCCGCCTCGAATCGGCGATCAGGAATTCCTTTTTACGTAGAGAGCACCTGGTGTCCATTTTCTTCGACATCGAAAAAGCGTACGACACGGCTTGGAGATTCGGCATTCTTCGTGACCTCCACAGCTTCGGCTTGAGAGGTCACATGCCGTTCTTCATCTCCAACTTCTTATCGACACGCTCTTTTCGTGTCCGTGTCGGTAACACTCTGTCGCAGCCGTACCCCGAAGAACAGGGGGTGCCACAAGGCTGCGTTCTGAGTGTTACGCTTTTCGCTGTCAAGATTAATTCCATAACTAGACAACTTCCTCCATCAGTAGGCAATGCCCTCTATGTTGATGACTTTAGCATCTTTTGCTCATCGTCCAGCATGAGGGTCATTGAAAGACAACTGCAAATTGCCCTGAACAATCGGTTTGGGCGACGGCAAACGGGTTTCGGTTCTCCCCACAGAAGACCGCTTGTGTGCACTTTTGCCACAAGCGTAATCTTCATCTGGATCCCGAGCTGCGGCTCGGGGGTAACATCATTCCAGTTGTGGCGGAGACGAAATTTCTCGGTCTCATATTCGATCGGAAATTGACCTTTTTACCTCACATACGTCATCTCAGGTCCAAGTGCACGCGGGCATTGAACATCGTCAAGGTCCTCTCCTCCCTCTCTTGGGGGGCGGACCGATGTTCCTTGCTCCACCTGTACCGTGCGCTTGTCCGATCGAAACTGGACTATGGATCCCAGGTGTACGACTCGGCCCGGGATTCGGTGGTGAAGGTGCTGGACCCCCTCCATCATCAGGCCCTCCGTGTCTGCACGGGAGCCTTCCGCACCTCACCGGTCCAGAGTCTTTACGTTGAGACCGACGAACCTTCTTTATCTCTTCGCCGTCAGCAGTTGTCCCTACAATATGCGTCTAAATTGCGATCCCTGCCTGGCCATCCCACTTGGGACTGCGTTTTCAGTCCGAAGTGGGAAATGCTTTACAATAATCGGCCGACTGCCATTCGTCCTTTTGGTTTGCGTGTCCGAGGCTACCTCAGAGACATCAACACCAGTCTCGATAGCGTTGCACAGTCGACAGCTGAGCCACTTCCACCTTGGCTCGCTGTTTCCCCTTCCTGCGATTTTTCCCTGTGCAGGACGGGGAAGGCCTTTACACTCGACTGTGTGTACCGGCAACTCTTTACCAGCCATCGTGCTGAGCACCCGGACTTCTTGCCTGTCTTTACAGATGGCTCGAAGTCCGGCACTTCGGTGGGATCGGCCATGGTCTGCTGTGATGTAATCATTGCAGACCAGATCCCACTGCAGTGTTCCATCTTCACCACAGAGTTGCACGCTATCAGCCTCGCCTTGGACCACGTGGCGACTAAGCATCATCGTCGGTGTGTGCTTTACACCGACTCGCTTAGCTCGCTACAGGCTTTGATCTCGGTGAGGCATCGGCCTCACCCTGTTCTTACTAAGATCCGCCAGCAGCTACATCGTCTGGCAGCCACCACCACAATCCATTTCTGTTGGGTGCCCGGTCACGTCGGAATCAGGGGTAATGATCTGGCAGATTCTGCTGCCAGGTCAGCCCCGCCCCTGTCCGACTCTCCGTTGCCGGTTCCATATCTGGATTTCCGGCAGCATTTTACCACCGAGCTCCGGGCACAGTGGCAGAGATCTTGGTCGGAACAGCTCACTAACGAACTCTTTGAGATCAAACCTATCATCAAACCATTGCAGTCTTGTTACCGCAGGAATCGCAAGGAGGAAGTTGTACTTGCTCGGCTCCGCTTAGGTCACTCCTATATTACTCATTCGTTTCTTCTACGGGCGGACGATGTACCTAAGTGCGAGTTTTGTGACACCATTTTAACAATCGAACATATTTTAATCTCATGCTCTGCTTTTAACTTTGAACGGCGTGTGATTTTTAATTTCCATAATTTTATGTCCGAGCCTCTTACACTCGGACATCTTTTATCTGATCATTGCATTTTATCTTCAGTTTTTACCTTTTTGAAATATTGTGGATATTTTAACCGAATTTGATTTTACCTTGCCTTTATGTATTATTTACTCCAGGTCTCTTACACCTGGGATTATTTTATTTAATAATTCTACAGTTGTTTTACTCTGTTCATATACACTTGTTTTTTGTTATTTTATCACTTTACAATGTTGAAAATGTATTTTAACTTTTGGTTATGGGGATCTATGTTTTTTATCTTTTATATTGTCTTTTGTTTGGCGCATTATGGCCTTGTTGCCGATGCGCCATTAAACCCCAAACAACCAACCAACCAACCAACCAGCCTAATCTACTTTCTTAAAATTACTACCACACATGATTCATTATGCATAATATTTTAGGAAAAATCAAGAATACATTTCTTAACTAGTTCAAAAATTGTCTACTAGATATACACAGTTTAACACAGTACAATATTCCACTTTTAACACTAGCAGTTTCTAGCGCCGCCGGTCTCCACATAGCCATACATCATTTCATATTAAACGTTTCAGAACTTCCATTAACAATCCGCAATAACTCTCTATTAACAATCCATAATAACTTTCCATTAATGATCCACATAACTTTCTATTAATAATCCGCCGTAACTTTCTATTAATAATATACAATAACTTTCCATTAATAATCCGCAATAACTTTCCAGGTTCGAACAATCCTGGTCACGGAGACCAATCTGTTGTGCACCCCACCAGCTCAGGGCGATGGGATGGCTACAACTGGGGGATAAATCGTGTACGATTAAGTTCCCCCAAAAAGAGACAGTGGGTTTGCGTTGTGTATTTTTAACTCGTTAAGCTCGTTCGTTTGGTATACTAGCTTTCACTTGATGCTCAGCTTAGTCAACTACCTGTACTTCAGGGTACAAAATAACATTTTTTTTATTTACATTAATCATTATTCACTAAAAGAAGAAGAATTACAGTTAGCTGCTACTGGCGTCCCGCAATGGGACGTTCTGCACAAGCCATGCTACAACTCGGCCTCATTGGCGGAGACTAACGTGAAGTCCGTTGTCACTTTCTAAGTTCACAGTCTCTTTTCACTTTAAACATATTATATTCGATTTGATTATTATCGTTATGGGAGTCCGTGCGATGGAGGCTAGCAACTGTCCATCTACGCATTAGAAGCTGATACTTGAAATTGTGCCTACCTCCTTATACTTTGGCTGCCGAAGTTGGTGGATGCCGATCCCATTGTCCTTCTCCCGCCACTTTCCTCCTACTCGGACCGCTGGCTGGACACGTCCGCTCGCATTGCAGGCGACGACAAAAAACTCACTTGGCCGCCTCCTCACACACACAAGTCACTTTTTTCATGTCTTTGTTCTACACTCCAGAGTCAATCTGTCCAATTAGAGGTCGGCCGGCAAGAGGTGTCCTGACCTCATTGGTTGGAAGGTTCCAGAACACCGGGGGAAAGGCCCCCACTCCGGGGTCCTTGGTGCAGGTCATGCGGTACCATGTCGTGCTCGCTCCCCAACGAAAGAAGAAGGGGAGGGGAGAAGGCTTGACCTCCACTGCTGCTTGGTGTCCGTTGATCGTCCCAACCTGGAGGCCAGCCCACCAGTCAAAATGTTCGCGGACCTCCCAGTTCCCCAAAAGTCGTGTCCACAGGACTAACTCGCTGTGGGCACGACAGAAGTGTGGGATCCAGCCTGATCCCCCTGTCCTTCAAAGTCATCTTATGGCAGATGTTATTGCCATTCATTTTAAAGATATGGTACCTTTTCTTAAGGACACTCTCCTTTGCCACTGCATTCATATAGTCTTTGTACAGCTGAACCCTAGCTTGTACCAAAGACTCCATCTTTTGAGAACTGACAATGCTGCATTGCTGGCAATCTCCAGTCTTTCTCTGGAGGAGGCCAATGTCACAAGCAGCATGTCTGCATAAACCTGTAGCCAGACACCCTCAGGCAGGGTCAACTCAAAAGCTGTGTCTGCAACTAAATTCCAGAGAAACGGATCACTGCATGAACTCTTTGGGCAGTCTCTATCCAGTTCCTCGAAGCTACCCCACTGACATGGGAATAAATGACCTTCCTATCACTTAGGGAATTTGACACTAAGCGATATATGTTCTTGGGACAAGAACATTCTTTAAGCCTGTTGGGAATAGCATGGCACCAGACATTGTCAAAAGCACTCGTCACATCCAGGATAATCAGAGAGATGTGTAATTTTGCCTCGCAGTTGACCTGAATGATGTCCATCATTAGTTTGATAGCAGCTGTGGTGGACTGGTCTTTTCTAAACCCACATTGCCAGCTGTTCAGAAAGTCCATCTGTGTGCAGTGGTAATACAAGCAGTTTGTGACCAGCTTGTCCAAAATCTTTCCCATGACCAGCAGCAGACATATTGGCCTGTAGGATCTTATGTCTGCCAGATACTTACCAGTCTTGTTAAAAAGGACTAGGTCAGCCTCTTTCCAGGCCTTTGGAAAGCATCCCAGTCTCAGACAACAGTTGTAGAGCTGGATGTACAGATCTCCGAGTTCCTTGAATAGCTGTATCACAACTTCTAGTGTAATACCATCTGGGCCAGGGGCAAAGCCCCTGGCCATTGTACCTATCACCTCTCTGACTTCTTCCGTCATAAACGGAACGTCATTCTCTCTATCCAGCAGAACCTGTAGGTCTGACTCAAGTATCTTTTCTCTGGAGTTGATGTTGGGCATCATCAGAGCTCCTGTCATCTGTGGGGAGGTCTTTCTCTGCTGCCAGTTTGTACTTCAGAGTAAATCGGTTCTGTGTAGTACCTTCACTACATTTTTTGCCTTGAGTCTATAAGAGCTTGATGGACAGCTAGCCTCTACTCTGCCTGCTCTTTACTATACATTTCTTCTCTGGAACTTCTTTATTGTGGCACCTTTGGTACCTTCTAAGAGCTCGGGCGCCCTTTTAATTCCGAGCTCCTGTGTCCACCAAGATACAGACTTCCTTTTAGGGAGGTTGCCCTTAAACCCAAAGTTTGTCTCACATCCAGGAGGGTAGCTATGGGGGGGACGCTCCCCACCCAAAGTAACTCAGAGTTGGCAAAATTCGAAGCCACTTAGTAAAATATATACAGGTGATTTGGCAAAATCGTGGAGAATTGGCAAAATTCGGAATGACTTGATAAAATCGTGGGGACTTGGCAAAATTTGTAGTGAATTGGCAAAATCGTGGAGAACTGGCAAAATTCGGAGTGACTTGGTAAAATCATGGGGACTTGGCAAAATTTGGAGTGACTTGGCAAAATCGTGGGGAGTCGGCAAAATTCAGGTAAGATATTAAAATTGAGATTTTTTCTGTAAAATTATGGTGGGTTGACAAAATTTAGGAGAGTTGACAAAACTTAATGAGTTCGAAAAATCTACGGGCATTTGGCAAAATTCAGATTGACTTGGCAAAATCGTGGGGAGTTGACAAAATTCAGGTGAGCTGGAAAAATTGGGATTTTTTTCTGTAAAATTATGACGAGTTGGCAAAATTTAGGAGCAGTTGGCAAAATTGTGGAAAATTGGCAAAATTCGGAGTGACTTGGTAAAATCTTAGGGAATTGACAAAATTTGGAGTGACTTGGCAAAATGTGGGAGAGTGGTAAAATTCAGGCGAGATGTAAAAATTGCAATCTTTTTTCTGTAAAATTGTGGCGTGTTGACGAAATCGATCCAACTTCGCAATATCTAGGAGAGTTGCCAAAATTCAGAGTGACATTGCAAAAATCAGGTGAGATGTAAAAATTGAGATTTTTTTCTGTAAAATTGTGGCGAGTTGGCAAAATTCGAATCCCCTTGGTAAAATACAGGCGAGTTGCGAAAATTGGGATTGTTCTTGTAAAATCAAGTAGAGTTGACAAAATCGTGGGGAGGTTGAAAAATTTGAAGTTACTTGACAAATTCAGGAGAGATGTAAAAATTGGGATTGTTTTGCGAAATTAAGGAGAGGTGGTAAAATCGAAGCAACTTGGCAAAATCTAGGGAAGTTGGAAAAACTGGAAACCACTTGGTAAAGTACAGGTGAGTTATAAAAATTGGGATTGGTTTTGTGAAATTAATGAGAGTTGGAAAAACAGAACTCTTGGCAAAATCTAGGGGAGTTGGCAAAATTCGAAGCCACTTGGTATTAAATACCGTATTTCTTCAATTCTGAGACGCACTTTTTTCCCATATAAACGTCTCTAAAAACGGGGTGCGTCTTAAAATCGATGGCGTCTTAGATTCGCAGTCTTTTTTAATTTTACCCGCTCTTTGCAAACGGCACCAAACGTTTTGTTTTTACGCGGAAACCCCACCTCCAAGTTTAACCGTTATGGCATTCTCCAATTCCATTGGAGAATAAAGTGGCGTGGGTATTTTCCCGCGCTTTCCAAATGTGAAGCCATCGTTATTTCATTATAGTGGAGCTGGGCGAGTGAATTACAGTGAGCTTGGAACCTGCTGTTGACTGACAACCTTCCGCTGACACCTTCCGGAAAAATTAAGAAAGCGTTGGCATCAAAATTTGCGGAATGGGTATCGACAGCTTGGAAGCTAATCCCAGAAAGAATAGTGCAGCACTCTTTTAAAAAATGTTGCTTCACCAACGCTCTCGATGGCTCAGAAGACGATATATTATGGGATAATGAAGATAAAGACGGCTCAGAAGAATCAGACTGATATTGATTCAGAAGGAAGTAATCAATAACATACCTACTGATAAATAGGTACTATTGTTGTTAGTAAATTAAATTCTATTAGAATAAAAATATTTGTTAGATATATTTTTAGCGTTTTATTTTTTTCTAAGAATCAAAGTTTTTTTTCTGTTGGTCGGGGAAGATGTAAAAATGGCGATTTTTTTCTGTAAAATTACGGTGAGTTAGCAAAATCTAGGGCAGTTGGCAAAATTCGAATCCACTTGGAAAATACGAGAGAGTTGTGATAATTGGGGTTGGGTGTTTGAAATTAAGGAGAGTTGACAAAGTCACAGAGACATTAATTTCCAATTGGAAAATTTCATTTTCGAGTTGACCCCCCCCCCCCCCCCAACCATAGTGCTTCGCTACGCCCCTGCTCACATCCATACCTGATGAACTCAGTTACTTCTCTGATGACATTCAGATAGTCCTCCTCTATTGTACTGGTGGATCTTAGCTCAGGTGTAACCCTCTATGTGAGCCTGCATCAATCCAGGGATTTGTCAATCGCAAACTGTTTGTTGTTAATTGGAGGCGATGTGTCTCCTATAAGGAACTCAATATATTTATAGTCACTGTTGATGACCTTGTCGCTAATATGCCGACCATGGATCAGTGGGATAGTCCGAGGTATCAGGGTCAAGTCTATCTAGCTTTGGCCTCTAGGGCCATCAAAAGTGGCTGGAGTATCATACTCATTTAATGAAATTTAATCGCCAGTTAATAAAATCTAGAGTCGTCTCCTCTGACATCTTGTCACTTCGAGCCCCAGAGGGGTGCTTCGCATTGAAGTCGCCTCCCACAACTAAGTTCTTGTATTTGATCTGAGTATCAGTATTAGTTCAAATACAACTAGGATCTTGTATTTGAACTTAAGATGTTTTGTAACTCAGTCAGCGAGTCTTCGATATTCTGACTTGGCATGTACCGTATTTTTTTCCCTCAAAATATCCCTAAAATATGGGGTGCGTCTTATGCGCCAGTAATCAAAATTATGAGTTGAAATTTCAGTCTAAAACTTTTGGTTTATATCAATATACATATGTAAGTATTCTTTTGCATTTTGTCCTTTTGTGAAAGAGTGGTTTCAAATAAATCGTTTCCATATTTTTTTTGTTCTGTAAAAATAATAAGTTTGCGTGATGTATTTTATGTTTCACTACTGATAGAGGGAGCATTCCAGTAAAATAGAGTTCAGATCCACTGACACCTCAAGTTTACGATTCATCCAATGTGTGATCACATTTCACCAGCATAATTTTTCGAAAAGCGCGAGCATGGCGCGTCGTTACTGATTACAGCGCCTCAAGGCAACCAAAACGTAAACTTTTAGTACCGAAGAAGCTTTCTCATGTTTTTGCTGTGAAACATGGCTCAAAAACAATGCAGATTCTGCTATGATATTGCATTCAAGCTACGAGTGATTGAGTATGCTAAAGAACGCGGAAACAGGGCAGCAGAGAGGATTTTTCGGATCATCGCCAACAGAAAAGATGATAAGAACTTGGAGAAGACAGGAAGAAGACCTAAAAAAAAAGCTATGCGTAGTAAACATAATCTGCGACATGGATTGCAAAATGGCCGGAACTAGAAGAAGAATTAAAAACTTGGTTATTAGTCCACCGAAGCTCGGGATTTTCAGTTTCCACAAAAATGACTATTCAACAAGCAAGAGTGATAGCTACTAACAGAGGCATCGCTGATTTTACAGGATCGACGTCATGGTGTTCTAGATTCAGGAAGAGAAATGACTTACGTATGCGGACTAAAACAAAAATAGCACAAAAGATGCCAACAGAATATGAAGACAAGATTATCGAGTTTCATAAAATTGTCATTAATGCAAGAAAAAATGGAAATTTTGAACGTTCACAAATAGGAAACATGGATGAGGTTCCACTGACGTTCGATGTACCCTCAAACAAAACAGTAGATTCCAAAGGTGCAAGAAGTGTTATTGTTAAAACTTGTGGACATGAGAAAACGCACTACACGGTCGTGTTGTCTTGTTGTGCCAATGGAACAAAATTGCCGCCTCTTTTGATTTTCAAAAGGAAAACCTTGCCCAAGGAAAAACTGCCTAAAGGTGTGTTTGTGCACGTTCATCGTAAGGGCTGGATGGATGAAGGGGGGGGGGGATGAAGTTGTGGATAGACAATGTGTGGTCTAGGCGTCCTGGTGGACTGTTAAAGAAACCTGCCTTGCTAGTATGGGATCAGTTTCGGAGTCATAGAACAGAAGCTGTAAAAAATCAAATCAACCAATTGAAAACTCAGTTAGCTGTAATTCCAGGTGGACTAACGAGCCAGCTTCAACATTTAGATGTCTGCATTAATAAACCACTTAAAGGATTCATGAAGGAGAAATGGAACAGTTGGATGCAGTCTACAGATTTTGAAGTGACACCATCAGGAAGAAGGAAGAGACCTAGCATTTTGCAGATTTGTGAATGGGTCAAAACTTCATGGAATGCTGTGAAACATGAGACAGTTGTAAAGTCATTTAAGAAATGTGGTATTAGTAACTCACTTGATGGCACAGAGGATGATTTGTTATACGAAGACTCAGTTTCTGAAAAAGAGGCTTCAAGTGGTTTTTCATTTAGTTCTGGAGATGAATTTCTGGGTTTTGAGGATGAACATTAAAAGGTACCTAACTACAATGTTCCCTAATTACATTTTTTGTATACATAAATAACTCTAAAATGAGTACAGTAAATCTTTATGGAAATTCATGAAACAATGTGGAAATTTTTTTCCCCTTAAAAATATGTCTAAAAAAGGGGGTGCGTCTTATACGCCGGTGCATCCTATACGCCGGTAAATACGGTATATACTCCCTTAGCTAATCTCCACCATTGTGGCTGAGTGATATGCCAGCACTGCATACACACTGTGTTCGAAACAACAAATCCAGCTTTTAGCTTGGCTTCTTTATTGCAAAACAGCCTGCTGGTCAGATGGAATCCCCTCATTGTGTTCTCCGTGCAGTAGGGTTCCTGCACTAGAGTAACATCGACTCCTTCCCGTTTTATTTTCTGACTGATTAAGGCCGTTGTGGCACTTGCACCATTTAAATTTATCTGTAGAAATTTCAATCTTGCCTTGCAAGTGTCATCTGTATCTTTACTATCCATATTCTGTGGGTTTCTTTAATAATATAATAATAATCATTTATTCCATGCAGGGGTTACAGTAAAGCCAAGGTACAGATTTATTTTGGATATTAATTTAAACGTTCAAATGGCTTGATGCCCATTACATTTGAGAAATTAAAAAGAAATATTGAGGATAGTACAAAAATACAAACATATTTACAGGAATTGGATAATTATTTGATACATATAAACAAAATGACAAGTTGACAGACGAAGACAAATATATAATATGAAATATGATAAAAACATGTAAACTTAGGGGGAAGAAAAAGAAGGTTTAAGACAACAGAGAGTAATATTAAATGAATGAACAGGGGAGAAAGGATTGCGAATAATTCAAACAAAGGGCAAAGATGGGGAATGGGAATAAGGGTAAGGAGATATTGTTGATCAAACGTTTAAATATTCTAATAGGAGTGGAGAAATATAGTTTTTGAATTTTTAGAATTTAAAGAAGTGATATCGCTCGGTAGAGAGTTCCAAGTTGAGGTTGCTTGAAAGGCAAAAGAAATTTCACCATACGTAGCTTTGAAAATCTTGGGAGTCGAAATCATTTTATTATCAGAGCGAAGGATGTGGCAATGTCGTAATCGAATGTAGGGTGTAAGAATCGAATGAAGGTGATGAGACTTGTTATAAATAGTGTCGTGAATAAGAGTAATAAACCGCAGCTTTCTTCCAGATTAGTGGTTCTCAACGTGGGGTACGCTGTGAAATTTTTGGGGGTACACTGTGAGAGCTCAAAAGTCGCTGATCTAAGTAGTAACAAAGTCGGTGTATTATTTTATTCCCATTGTTATACTATAACTATAGTTTTATCTATCTAGACAAGGGGTACGCCAGTTACATACACATTTCCAGGGGGTACATGAAACATAAAAGGTTGCGAACCACTGTTCTAGATTCAAGAGTGGGAATTTACCAGACCTCCTTTTCCTAACCCTTGTCCACTGACCGCTTCTGCATAAGTCGGTTTCTGCTTCAGAGGACACATCGCCCATTCTTTGAGACGTCATGTGAAGGTCGCTACAGTGAGCTCTTACAAACAATAACATGTAGCTTTTTAGCTACACCCATCACTTCCCAACATACAGCCTCGCTGAGCCTTTCTCTATTCCACCATCACTAAGTTCTTCATCCTTGGAGGCCAACTCTGTTTTTCCTACCTGGCCCCCATTCTTACCTGTCTCCTTAGGATTCTTGATCTTGTTTGGAGGCCCTCCCTTATCCAGGGTTTTGCTAGTGGATGGAGTGGGAATCTCTGAGACCTCCGTTTCCACTATAAGATCAGCAGCCGCTTTCGAATCGCCATCCTTCTTATCTGACTTTTTCTTGTTAATTCGACCTGATATGAGTGCATTGTTCATCTCTCTCATATTTGGTGTAGGGTTTCCACCCACTACCGAGCCCAACAAGGGGAGTCCTCCAAGCTTATATATCTGCTCTTTGACTCCAAAACTGCACTCGAGCTACTCCAGGACTTAGGATCATTCCTCAGGCGAAACCGAGATGCAGGCCCAGACCATAATCCAGTCATCAGTGCTCACCACCCCTGGTTGGCCCCTGCAACCACCCCTGCCCCCACCCGTGTTGTGGGAGGTGGGGACAGAAGCCTCATGAACCGATTGATCTGAGTGAGCCATCTGAAACTTCCCGTTTTATTGAAGCAGGGACCGAAATGGCATATTGGGCTTTCCAGTTTTCTGACCCTCAGCTGCTAGGATCCCCTTTTCCCATTACGGATCTCCACCCACAGTCTACAGGTGAGCCACTCTTAGGCATGGTGACCATGGGAAATTCATCACTCTGGCCTTTGGGGCCCTTCCATTTCGTAGACATACTGGGCTTATGGGCACTGAATCACCTAAAGCCCAACATGAGTATTAATAATTATTAATTCTGCCAATGCAGGCTAACATGAGCCCCCATCTTCTTTATTGTCTTTGTCATTAACTTTGTCTCCAAGATTCCTGATCATCCATTCCACAGGTGATTGGGAACATGCCCCCCTTTTTTATAAGCAAAGCTTTGGAGGATCTTGTAGTAGTTCCAATATCAGCCAAGTGACTGAAAATCTGCTGACTTGCTGGTGCAGACTGCTTGCTAAAAATTTTCCAAGCTATTGCTGAATGTGACAGTAATTGGTAGGGTGGGGGTCACTGTCACCACACAAATTGTTTAATTCCTTCCAGGGTGTGATATTCGAGTGGTGATTCCTCAAGGTTTCTGAGGAGGAAATCCTCTCAAAGCTCTCATCCCAGGGTGTGACAGCAGTCCACTGGGTTTCACAATGCCATTATGGTATTGTGAAACCTATTGTATATAAATATATATACAACAAAGTGCCAAAATATTAGGACCAGTGCATCTTTATGCAAACCGAAGCAACTGCAGGTGAAGGACAGCGCATATGAAGGTCATGAAACGGTATAAATAACACCTGATACTGAGCTCTGTTAATCAGTGTTATTCTTGCTCAGATGGGAAAGATAGCCCTGCAACCCTTCACACATATAACAGTGGAGGCTTGATTGGACTGACTGGAGTGAACTCGTCTACGAATTTGATGAACAGTCGGTCAGCCAGGAAACAATCAGTGATTCAGTGGTGGAGATGACAGTCTGTATCATCCATGCAGTTGTCTCTACAATTCCTCATATGTTTGACACGATTTCTGTGGTGGAATACCAACTAAAGTGCAGTTCATGAGGCTCAGAACAAAGTTTGGTGGTAGTGGGGGGGGGGGAGTTTCCCGAGAAATCCGACATCATTCAGCATTGAAGCTTTCAAGTGTCAAAGGGCAAAACCTTGTCCTGTGCGAGAGCTAGGAATCTTGGATGAAATAGACGTCTTCTATCAGTAACACGACCAGTTCTTAGGTCCACTGTGAATAGCCTGTTGTAGGGCTATTCACAGTGGAGGAGCTTTGCCTTGCTTTGCGCACTTTCATTGCATCTGCCATCGGGCCAGATAAGGTTCATTACGCCATGCTCCAACATCTCTCACCATTGAGTAAAGATTGGTGGCTCCAAATCTTCAACCATATTTTTCTTGAGGAACAGTTTCTGGACTCCTGGCAGAAGGCCATTGTTTTGGTCTTTGCCAAGCCAGGAAGGGATCCCAAGATACCATCAAATTATCGTCGCATTGAATTGACAAACTGTGTATATGCAATGTGTTGGAAAGAATGGTAAATGCCAGATTCATCTGGTATTTGGAATACCACAGTCTTCTTTTCAACATCCAGTTTGGTTTTGGAATGGTCTATCTTAAACCACCTGATCCGCCTCGAATCAGCATGAGGAATTTGGTTTTACGTCAAGAGCACCTGGTATAATTTTCTTTGACATTGAAAAAGTGTACAACACGATGTGGAGATTTGACATTCTTTGTGACCTTCATGCTTTTGGTTCGAGAGATATCATGCCTCTCAAGGATGAAAGATCTATTTTCTTGTACTATTCCTGTCCATGTTGTTAACACTCTTTTGCTTTCCCCCAAGAACAGGGGATACCACATTGCTGTTTACTGAGTGTTACGTTTTCATTATCAAAATAAATTCCATTACTTGACAAATTACTCCAACTGTAGGCAGTGTCCTATATATTTACGATTTTAGCATCTCTTGCTTATTGCCCAGCATGAAGGTCATTGAACAACAACTGCAAATAGCCGTAAAGAATCACTTGGTTTGGATGGCAACTAATGTGATCTGGTTCTTCCCACAGAAGACTGATTGTGTACACTTTTGCCACAAGCATAATCTTCATCTGGACCCTGAGCTGCAGCTCAGGGTATTTCCTTCAGGGGTACCACCATTTCCTTCAGGGGTACCACCATTCCAGTTGTGGCAGAGACGAAGTATCTCGATCTCAACTTAGACCAGAAATTGACCTTTTTACCAGAAATCGGTCTTTCAGACGCTTTCTGGCAAATGCATGTAGGTACTGGACATCCCCAATATCCTCTCCTCCCTCTCATGGGGAGCTGACTGATGCTCTTTGCTCCACCTCTACTGTGCACTTTTCTGGTCAAAACTTTACTACAGATCCGAGGTATACAATTCTGCCTGGGAGTCAGTATGAGTGTGCTGGACCTCAGGCCCTCCTTGTTTGCATGGGGTCTTTCACGTTGGGACCAGGGGCGAAGCTGGGGATTGCAGCCCCAATTGAGGGGACGTATTCGGGGAGTACCGCAGACTGAGCTGCATACTATCTTCGTGCACTCGTTTTGTGGGCTCTTCGATGTGGTGTCAGTGATATCGTGGTTGGAGTACTGCTCACTCGGGGGCTTCGGCCTGCTCACAATGGAGAGGACGAAGTTGAAGGCTCGCGACTGGGGAGCAGTGGCCCCCATTGACGGGCTTATCGATGGGAAAGCCAAACTAAGAGTCCCCAGTAACTCTTTTGGCAGCCAAGATTAGGTTATTGAACAGACATGGTGGAGGATCTGAAGGTGTCTCTGTAAAACGGTGCCGGCTCATTGGTGTTTCTGGCGTGCCTTGCGGCCTCGATGGAGGGGCTGGCTGGGGGTCTGCCAACTGGGACTGAAGTCCTGAGTCGAGTGGACTTATCGGCCGGCCCCTGCGAAATCCTAGGTCATCTTGGTGCCCCGATGGAGAGGCTTTACTGAGGGCTTGCCGACTGGAATGAACCCCAGTCGAGTGGGCTCCTTTATCGCCCCAGCAAAGTCTGGGGTGTCATGGAGTTGGGATAGAGTGGTCTTGTGGGGGACTGCAGGCCGGGATTGGAGTCCTCGGCCATGTGGGTCATCTGCTTGGCTGCAGCAAAGTCCGGCTCGAGGTATTGCTGGGGAGGCCACTGGTTGGTGTCCTGGCAGAGAGGACGAAGTCGAAGGACATGCCGAACGGGAGCACGGTCCTATTAAGTGTGACTTATCGATGGGAGAGCCTGAGGACTCTCCATCATGATAGCTTCCCCATGCAAAAAGTTAGGTCATCTTATGATATTTAGGCATCTAAATTCTAAAATAACATCTATCTGTATTTGCATAATGATGTGGTCTAAATCCAGTGAGTTATATTTTGGTTCTATTAGGCATGAAAAGATTTCAAAATTCAAAAAGCCCACTCACTGCACCTCAATGATTAGCTCATCAGACAGACTTGTCTCTAAAAGTAGGTCTCTCTCTTCAAACAGGTCTTCTCCCACAGTTAGGAATGTTCAAAGAAGGCAGGTCAGAATGTTCTCTAGTTAGTTGATGTGGTTTCATGGCAACTCCCTCAAGGTGGTATGCTATCTTGAATAGCGGTACACCGGGATTGCCACATACATTATTACGTGTCAAACCGTGGCAGTCTCGTTTTTGCAGCAAAGCAAGAAGGAAGTTGTACTTGTTTGGCTCTGCTTAGGTCATTCGTTTATTATGCATTTGTTTCTCCCACGGGTGGGCAACAAATGTAAGTGTGAGTTTTGTGACGCCACTTTAAACATATTTTAACCGATTGCCCTGCTTTTAATATCGAACACCATTTTTATTTTAGCTTTCACAATTTTATGTCCAAGACTCTTACACTCAGATATCTTTGATCATTGCTTTTTACTCCCTCTTTTTCATTTTAACGAGATTGTGGTTATTTTGCACGTTTTTAATATTTTACATTTTGCATTGGGTCCTCTACCCCTTTGGTGTTTTATAATAATAATCTTTATTTTATTACACCAGTCAGTGCAATATACATTTACATAGCATATGTTATATTACATATATAACATATGCTATGTAATTTACATATATTACATATATACATATATTACATATATTACATATACATAGCATATGTTATATGTTAGTTATGTAATAACAATTGATATCTACATGAGAAAAATCGAGAAATGAAAAAGTTGAGAAATATCAATTGCATTAGAAAAGAGAAATAAAAATCGTAATAAATATTAGTGATTAATATGAAAGGCGAAACAGAAAAGGAGAGCATAGTAAGCTGATGCTTATTTTTAGTTAATGCTCCCTATTTCCTTTAAAGTTCAATTATTACAACAGTAATGTTTACAATAGTAAAAGATCAAATGGTTATGAGACATATTACACTGATACGTAGAAGAAGGTTTCATTGCTTTATAAGAAGAAACGTTCTACATTTGATTTTTAATAATTTAAAAGATTTTGCATTTTTAACATCATCTGGAAGTTCAGACCAAATTTTTACTGCATTATATTTGATAGATCTCTGCCCAATTGACAATCGATACGTAGGTATACTCAGATCTGTCTATGACGTGTTTCATAATTTTGAAAATCCGACTCTGAAAATAGTCTTTAAATCTATCCAATTTAATCAATCTCATTGTAATCGAATACAAAAGTTTCCTGATATCAGTTTGCAATTATTACAGAATTAAAAATTTTAACCTCAGAAAATAAATGTGCCACAGGATCATAATATTTTTTCACAACGATATATCTAACAATTCTTTTCTGAAGACAATATACAGCATTCAGATTATAGTCATAAGTATTACCTCCAGACTAAAATTCCGTATGTTATATAAGAATAAGTGAAAGAGTAGTATAAATTTATCAAAATTTGTTTGTTAACCAGATGACGTATTGATTGCTCATGGAGAATAGCTCATCAGATGCTCATCAGATGGGATCATCATTGCTCATGGAGGGGCTACTTAGAAACTCCCATTTACCGGAAGCAGAGGCCTCGGAATTCGCTTCCCAGCCCCAAAATGGACAGGCTCCCCAATGGCAAAGGGGACCCCCCAGTCATGAGCTGAGGAGAGAAGACAGGAACCCGCAAGCAAGTAGCAGGATCCTCTTTTCCTGGGACATGGGTGTCCATGTACGGCAAACACGCGGGCGAGCGTTCAGGACCCTGTGAAGGTACCCGAGCCTGCGAAACCTTCACAGATGTTCCCCTCACCGCAGACAGCAGCTCGCACCGAGGGGGAATTTTAAAAGAAACTAGGTTTATTGAGAGAGGTAGTGCCAACAATATCAAACAGCCTTCTGATCGCAGGCATGGGTCAAAAAACCTGTCCTTCCTCCGCTAAAGGCTGAAGTCACCAATGCTCGTAGGAACTTCAGGCACCACCTTTTCAAGTGGACCTTTTCAAGAGCCATAGGGCCTGCCTGAGACACACTTCCAGTTTAGGTCAACTCCAGTTTAGGTTAAACTCCAGTTTAGGATTGACGATGCCCAACTAGCTAAGTGAGGGTTCAGGTACCTGCGATGTCCTCTGATCAGGATTATCCACTAGTTGATAACCCATCCCGGCAAAAGAACATAAAGAGAATTATAAATACACTGTAAGC
The DNA here is from genome assembly GCA_038380435.1 of Ryuthela nishihirai. Classification (NCBI taxonomy): domain Eukaryota; kingdom Metazoa; phylum Arthropoda; class Arachnida; order Araneae; family Heptathelidae; genus Ryuthela; species Ryuthela nishihirai. The sequence goes on along the minus strand of JAWZYU010000016.1, from coordinate 152,561 downwards.
ATACCACCCATAACTTGGCTAGAAAAATCGCTGAGCAGAATTATGAAACCCCACAATCGCATGGTACCCACGGCAGCAGCATTAACAATAGGAAGAAGTATAAAAAAAAGTCCGAGATGAAAAAGGAAAAACGGTAGGAGTTTACAGAATACTTGTCATAAATCAACAAAACCTATACAACGCTGTGGAAAAACCAAAAGATCATATAAAATCAGATTTAAAGAGCACCAACAAGACGTAAAATATAAAAGAGAAACAACAGCATTAGCCAGATAGCACGAAATCCAAACATAACTCCGAAATTCGATAAAGTACAAGTAATAGTAAGCCCCAAAATGGAATATTAATTAAATCTAGCCGAAATATACGCAATATATAGAAACAGGAAAACCTGCTGCAACGACGATAGAGTGATTCCACCACACCCATGAAAACTGTTCATGGATGAAGAGGAGGATAGAAGACAAACAAACGGAAGGAAACAATCCCTACTAATAGCAACATCCGCCAAGGAAACGTGGACCAACCCACCATAAGCAAATCAACCACCCACGGAACATTCCAAAACAACAACCGCCATTAAACCCTACCAGACATCCTCTGCAGATGATGACAGAAAGTCATCGAAATCGGTTAGCGACTTTGAGACGCCCGAAGTCGGTAAATCCTCTTATGAACTCTAGCATTGTTTGAACTGTAAACCCTACCAGACATCCTCTGCAGATGATGACAGAAAGTCATCGAAATCGGTTAGCGACTTTGAGACGCCCGAAGTCGGTAAATCCTCTATGAACTCTAGCATTGTTTGAACTGTAGTCTGTACAAGTTAAGAGTAAAACTATATTATATAAGTAATCTGATAAACCCTGTGTGTAAATATGAAAGCTGTACTTACTTGACTCTATATAGGGGATGGATTTATTATATGTTCTTTTCTATCCTGGTTGGATGACAAATCTTTGCGAGTTTTGTGACAGCATTTTAACTGAGAAACTTTCTGCAACTGAATGTTTCGCGTTTGTTCTTGAATAATATCAGTATTTTAGTTATCATCTACCGTTTCACACCCCTTACTATTGGACACCTTTTAACTGATAATGCATTTTTACCAGCTCTTTTTTGCTTTTTAAAAAAGATTTTTTAACTGAGTTTGATTTTTACCTACATTTGTTGTTTGCATTCGTTGATTTTTGTCTTTTAAACCCTGTTGATTTTGAATATATGTTGATATTAAAAAAATAAATACCCCCTCAAGCAGCTGCTTGCCACAGAGGTCTGACAGGAGCCTATCAGTTTATATACCACAGTAGAAGGTCTGAGAGGATGGCAGGACCTCAGCAGAAAAACGACACAGACATCCATGCCTTACCCGGGGCTCGAACCCAGGTCTCTTAGATCAGTAGCCAAGCGCGCTAACCACTCGGCCATGGGACGGATATGTTGATATTACGGATATCATATTTACATCATTTATAATTTATATTGAATTACTATAGAAATTCTATCAGATGATTCTAAGAAATTTTTCTGATCTTGCGCTTAAAATTAAATTTGATCGAATTAAAACACCAGATCTTTATTTCAACTTATCTTTTTACCAGCTATGTTAATAATCATAACGAAAATAATAAAAACATAATTTTTAACCGCCATGAATAGTTGTTTAATTTTTGTCCCTTTCAAAAAACATTTAATGTGACCTGACGTAAATACAGTTTTCAATTTACTAAGAAAATGTTTCCTGGAGTTATCGAACGAAAAGTCTGCTTTTTTTCTTGTTTTGATTAATTCTGAAATTTTTATTCTGTTGTATCAATTTTTATTTTTGTTTATTCCACTGTTTTTGCTTTGATCTTAATCTTGATTACAATGCAGAGATTTTCCCCTCTGGTTTATTTGGTTTTTTAATAGCAATTTGAAGCTGCTGCTGTATTTTTTCTAATGCGTAGACTATGACGAATTAACATAAGTTTTTATTCCTATGAATCATTACAGTATAAGCCAAGGTATTTAAATTATCAGTTACCTGAGATAATGCTATTTCTTTTTATTTGGTACACTGTCGTAGTTTTTAGAGCGATCGATTTCTTATTCCAACAACATTTCGTTCTTTCCCTAGATAACAATCGTTTGGTGGGAGTAGAATCGGTCATGGTAACAAGACTGAATTTTTATGGCAGTTTTTTTTAAAATCTATTATGGCATTATCATTTAGTTTACGTTTAATTGATAAATTTAAGAGTTAGCTTCGTAAATCTTACAGGCGGCGGATCTTAACATGTATCCGAAAAATGTTTACCACATATCTTAACATGTGCACATCGAATTTACCCTCACGCCCACACTGCAGCACCCATTTCTTGCTAATTTTTGCTTCTAATGGGAATGTATATGAAACATTATTTTTCTTATTCTTCGAAGGATTATTTATGTAGTTTGCTACTTCACAGTTGGGCATGATAAAAAAAAAATATATGAAAGACTTCAAGAGAGATTCACCAAGCGGAGAACAAAGAAAGACACAAAAGAACAGACGATTGTATAAATGCTTTAGCTGTGCTCTCCCCGCGCAGACGTCATGAAGACGTCCTCCCTCTCAGCGACACTCGAATGACCTTGGTAAAACATAGCCTTTTGGCACCACCCTATATACTCATCCTGGTCTCACAGAAATGAACACTTTCCACCATGGAAACAGGTGCTAAATTTTATCACATTTATCAATTTTTCACAACGAAACACCGAATTAAATTAATGCTCATCTTACAAAAGCAGTCCCATAAATTGACAGAATTCGCAGCACTTGAATATATGCCAGGACTATCAATTTATATACTACTATCGACCGATCCATAAGTAGCAATTGATACAGATGATATATATTTAGACTAGAACTCTTTGATCTAGCATTCAATACACGACGAGACTTTCGTCTTTCTGTTCGTTCGTTCGTTGACTTGTCTTGTTCTCAAAGAATACAGAATATCCTACTTTGCCTCTGCAGTAGTTGGTCATTGCTTTGAGCGTGAAACCTGAGCTTCTCTAGCGGCAATAATTCTCTTATTATTTCATTAACCTTTGGTTCCTTGACGATATTCAAAACAACCACAAATAATTTTAATGGCTATCTAGTTGTTTGTTGTAGGCAATTCACAGACATTTTCTCTCAACTTACTTTCTCTGCTGAAGTCATCCGTGCAAGTGCAAGCTATTTCATCGAAAAAGTACTTTCCTCTAATGCCCCTCAGTTTAATGTTCATACCACATTTTTTTATTATTTGAGACAAAAGCTGCTTCTACGTTGATTTCATAACTCTCCTCGTGCTAAATTCTCGACCCCTACATTTCAAAGCGATTTTAATGGAGGGGAAAATACTATCTTCCAGTGCTTCCCAGTTAAGTACAGTATTTATATTTCTGCCCCTCTTTCATTCAGAATTGCTTCTTGATTAACTTGGCTCTCCATGTGCTGAATTCTCAACATTTGGATTTCAAAACATTTTTCGTCAGAAAATATTTTTTTTCTCTATTGCGCCTCATTTCGGTGTTCATATATCTTCTCATTACTTGAGTCAAAAGTACTTTTTTGTGTATTTCCTGTTTCGTCACGTGACACATCGCATTCTAAACTCTCAATCTTTGCATTTCAAAGCGACTGTCATTGGTGAGGAGAAAGTGCTTTCCTCCAGTGCTCCTCACCTCAATGTTCAACCTCCTTTTTCTCATTACTTGAATGAAAAGTTGGCTCTCCACATGCACTGAACCCTTAGTATATGGAATTCAAAGCCTCTTCCGTAGATGTGAGTTTGGGGGGTGGGGAGAGATTTTCTCCAATGCTGCTCAGTTGAATGTTCTTTTCCTCATTGTTTGAATCAAAAATTGGTTTTTGAATATTTTTGTGCGCATTATTTCCTTCCGTTAAGTCGTGATTCACTGCATTACAAAGCGATTTTATCGTGAGGAAAATTGGCACCACAATGCTTCCTCATTACTTGAGTCAAAGGTTCTTTCTTGATTGACTTCCAGGCTCTCCGTGTGCCTCCTAACGTACTTCACTTTCAGTCCTTTCATTTCAAAGTCGAGAAAAATATAATTTCCTTCAGTGTTCCTCAGTTCAGCGCTCATAATTGTTTTCCTTCTTAGCGGAGTGTAAAGTTATTAATCATTGACTTCCTGGCTCTCAACTTCTTCATTGTGCTAAAATTAATTCACACAAAACTTTGTGACATAACTAAATGTATGGTAATAATAATATAATTCAGAAAAATTGAAGTTCGTGACGAAAAGTTGGAAAGGCTGTAAATTTTAAAGTATTTTCCGAACGATTTTGAACAATATGTTAGCGGATGAGAATTGGAATATGGAATTGTTTAACATTTCATTCTGTGAAGTGGAATTTAATTACAGAGCGGAGGAGATGTGCAACATAATTAACATGGTAATCAACCCATCAACGCCTCCCCCCCTCCCCGAGAATAATAGTAAGAGTAATGGAGGCCAAAACCTATTCAGCTTGTGCATATTTCACGCATTTCTCAAGAGATGTATAAAACCTTTAAAACGAAATAGAAAATGTTGACTGCAATGGAAATCCATTTTCTTGCTCCCCACTCATCCTCTACCTTTTTCCGGCTCTATCATCCGCTCCCCACTCTTTTTTACTAGATCTGGGCCTGTTCGCAAAGGGTGGAGGTGAGAGAAGAGCAGATAGAGAAGAGTTCTGATTATGTGGGAGGCTGGTTCCTCTTTAAAGGAAATCAATGGGACGAGAGATGTAAAAGGTATTATCGTGCACAAGACTGCACACGTAAATTGACACTGGCGGTTTGTATGGCTGTGGTGGGTCGTAGTTCATTTGCGTCAGTAATCCTCGACTCGGATGACTCGTCGATCATGCCTCTCTTTACCTCGCCATCGCTTCAATGACGAGTAACCGGACAAGATCGAAAGGAAAGAAGACTTTCTGGTAAATACAAAAGATAGGCAAATGGAGAGAAAAAATTCTTGCTTGTTTGTCAAATTTTTTGTTGTTGGTAGTGAAAGAAGAAATACTACATCAGTGTTTTCTAGAAATACGAAGCGAACAGAAATTGGCGTTTGTCATGCAGATGTAAGATGAACTTCAAAATATTCAAGAAAAAAGGATTAACTTCTCTTGCGCCTTTCAGTTACTCGCAAAAGTTGCCACATATGAGCAAGTTGAAAAAGAGGAAATTTCCCTGTACTGTATTGGAGAAAAAGGGGACGTTGGATTAAAGTTCTTTTTTACAAACCGTTAAGCGTTGTTATTATATCCTTATGGCAAAAATATTATTTATCATCGGCTTAGCACAGAATAAAGACGCCTACCAATTAACTTAGTATTTAATCATTAATTTAAGGAGAAAGAATCTGCGGTAGTGAACTTGGGGCGTTAATACCATTTTTGTTGGTCTGAATGAACAGTTCCTTCATATCTGAAAATTGCGTTAAGTAGTTTACTTCCATCCTTGTATTCTGCTGCACAAAAATTGAAGGACGCAGGGATTGATACAGGCATAGATTTCAATGATTCCGTAATAGAATATGAAAATGGACGTTGAAGTGAGACTTAGTAAAGGCCATGATATAGAACAGAAATATGTAACAAGGTTTCATGATTAAGCATCGTTATAAAATAGGAGGGATACAAGTAGGCCAGTCAGGTTAGATTTTAAAGCAGGCTGCACTTGCAATCAAAACAGAGATATAAGCAAAGCTGGCCGACGGTGCAGCTATTGATACATGCAGATTGTACTGCAATCTTATAAGTCCTTGTAGGAATGCAAAAACTTTTGTTTGCAAAATAAAACACTTGAACTACAAAATGTACGCATTTTCGTTTCAAAAATATTTGCGACATTTATAGCATATTGATTCATAGAAGACTAACTTTGTCATGTGACCATAAAATAAGAATCTTCCGGCTGCCTCTCAAATAAAGGGCCCTTGCTCGTCTATAATTACTCTACCCCTTTCAAAATTTCTAACCAATTACGTCGATACTTAGTTTTTATCAAAAAGAAGACATTTCAAAGACTTGATCTTTTTGTTTTTGCAAAAAAGAATCTTTCGATTGAAGTAATAATGGTTTTCTCTTTACCCCAGGGAGGGGGGGGAAATCTCTAAGCTTTGCCCTGAAGGGGGTCAGAACAAAGCGGAGACATCCTGCTGGTCGCGTAATAACTGCATCGTCGCCTGCCGATGGGGTAACTGGCAGCCGACAGGGAGCGCAATGGAAAGTAGATGCTCGTGTCAGGAGCAGCTTGCAAAGTAGCCGAATGGCAAATGGAGGAGGAAGGAAATTCGCACATTCGATAATGGTAAATAAATGCGCTTTCGGCGGAGGATGTTGCGAGAAAGGGAAGTGGTGAGCAAAGAAATAGAGACTCTTTGGACATGAGGTGAATGAAGAAAGGATCCAGCACTTTTAGAAGGTCAAAGTGAGACAGGAATATTATTATTAAGGGCCTTTTAAGTAGATGAGTCGAGTTTAAAAAATCTCTAGATACGTCAAGAGAAAAAAAATCGGTTTTACTAATTCAGTGATTGCCTTGCAATCTCTAGACATATGACATGCAAAAATAATCTAAATGGCATGGTAGTATTCAGGGAAAGGGGCAGAACGGTCGTCTTCTGTCCCCTGGAATTTGAAAAATGTATTTTATATGGTAATCATTGAAAAATATGTTGCTGTGAATTTTAGAATCTTGTCACCCCCTGAAACATGGCCAAAATTAATTCTTTTGCTTCCTTTTGTCATCTAATCATTACCAAAATCTGACACTCAGCGATAATGAATGCTTGAGAAACTGGTGCGTGGAAATGCAATTAAGAATTCTTCCAACATTCTTGCAACATCAAAGTATAAGTTACTTTTATACTTACTTCCTGTTGTTTTTCGCTCGTTATTTATCTGCTTATCAGTTAACGTTTGTTAAAACGATTGTTCCGCTATATCTTTCCAACCGTTCTCCGGTCAGAGCGAGTTATGTGCTCAGAGAAATTTATTATGTGTGTCAGAGGAAGCTTGGGACACAGGGAGTGCTATAGACTATAAAAATTACCCCTAATGCTTTCTTTTCCCCCCCTAAAAATAGGTCAATGTGTCAACTATTGTTTCACTATATCTTTCAAACTATTATGTGTCGAATGAAACCTTGTGACATAGGGAGTGTCGTTGGCAATAAAAATTTACCCATGCTTCCCCCCGCAACGAAAAAAAAAGAGAATAGGTGCATGATTAATCCATTATATATTTCCAACGCTAAAGACGAGCATAACCAGGGTAAATATATATATGATGGCGCCAAAAGGCTGTTTTACCAAAGCCAATCTACTGCCACTTAGAATGCGCTCTCCGTGACGTTACAACGGGGACAGTTGCGCTAAAGGATTTACATTTTTGTCCTTTCTTTCGGTCTCTTAAATGCGAATATTTCTCGTTGTGAAGTCCTTCAGGTAATTTTTGTTTTTACTTTTCCTATTGCTTTTCGACCGACATTTGTCGGATTGTGTGTTTGTCAAAACACTTCTTCCACCACATCTTTCGCACGGGATGAGTTAAGACCAGTTAAGATCAGATCCCATAGCTGCAGTGGTTCCGCAAGAAGCTCTCGGTGTGGAACAGCGAGAGCCTAACAAGCCAAAAGATTTTTTTTTTTTTCAATTTGAAAAACAGGATATTGCAATTTCTGAAAAGTCTGATCACAGGTGCTATTAAGAAACTTTTTGTCACGTACAACACTACCATTCCTTCTTCTGCACATGTTCAGAGATTGTGACCATGTTCTTGCTGAGCGGAGGGACCGAATCACAGATACCAATTATGAGCGACTGTTGAAATTTCACAGATCTTGTAAAAAGTCCTTTTATTTTGTGATATTGTAAGTAGTGGTTTTTTTTACTCTATTGTAGTATAAATCTTAAAGTTTTGGACTTTTAACGAGTTAATTTTTTGGTCATTAACTTTAAACTTAAGTTTATTAAAAAAAACTTTATTTAAATTAACTTTAAGCTGGTTAAATTTTTCGTTAACTTTACCCAAGTGTGATAAGAAAAATAAGTATTTTTTAAAGTTTTTTAATTTATTTAGTTTTTTGTCACTAAAAACACCTAATTTCAAAAACTTTCATTTGATATAAAATAAAAAAAAAAAAAAAATACCCCCTCAAGTAGCTGCTTGCCACAGAAGTCTGATAGGAGCCTTTCAGTTTATATTCCATAGTAGAAGGTCTGTGAGGATGGCAGGACCTCAGCAGGAAAACAACACAAATCATGCCTTAAGTCCGGGGCTCGAACCCAGGTCCCTTAGATCAGTAGCCAAGTGCGCTAACCACTCGGCCACGGGTGGCCGAGATTTTCGAGCCGAGTTTGAAGTACCTCATGACATTGGAGACTTTCCAAACTTCAATTTGAGATATGACTCTTTAGTCTAACCTCGCTGAAATCCGCTCCCACCCCCCTTTTATCAGAGCAATAATCATCATCATCATCCTCAAGCAGCCATGGGCTACGGAGGTCCAACCAGACCGTGCAGTTTAATTCTCCAAGCATATCTGTCCTGAGCTACATCTGCTGCATCCGGCCACTGCACAACAATTCTAACAAGGTCCTGTTTGACATTGTCTGCCCACCGCATCCTAGGTCTCCCCCTCCTTCTGAGGCCTCTAGGCACACTGTTCATAACCTTATTCGCCAATCTATAATTATCCATACGGGCAACATGGCCAAACCAGCGGAGTCTCTCTCTGCACAATATGCTGCTTAAAGGAGGTTGCAGACTCCTTTGCCTAACCTCATCATTAGTTACAAAGTTAAACCACCTAATTCCCAAGATACTGCGTAAGAATCTGAAATCAAAAACATCTAGTTTCCTGTTATCTTGTTTACATAGTGTCCAAGTTTCACTACCATAACTAACCCTACAAAGAACCAAACTATTATACAGTCTAATTTTAGTCTTTAGGTGTATACGCCTATTTCTCCACAATCTGCATAGATTCTTAAAAGTCCCGGCAGCAATACCTATTCGTCTGTTAATCTCATGCCGCACATCACCAGTATCAGTTACATAGCTCCCAAGGTAATTAAACTGTGACACCTGCTCAAGACTGCAACCATTCAGATTAACTGAATCACAGCCTGCCTGACCAATTTTCATCACTTTAGTATTCTCTCTGTTTATAACCAAACCTACTCTACTACCAGTCTCATCAACAGCTCGAATGAAAGAGTTCATCTCATCAACATCATTTTGCCAAAAGGGCTAAATCATCAGCATAATCTAAATCAGAAATTTTCGTATCTCGAGCCCAATTAAGGCCAAAATCTTTCCCTTGAAGTGAATTTCGCATAACATAATCAACAACCAAACTAAAGAGAAAAGGAGATAAGATGCACCCTTGTCGAACACCAGAAGTAATGCTAAACCAATTGCTACAAGCCTTACCAACTCTCACACACGACTCAGTGTTATTATAGAGAGCTTTCATTATGTTAACTAACTTGTCTGGTATACCATATGATCTCACAATCAACCACAAATTATGACGATCAACAGAGTCGAAAGCCTTTTTGAAATCAACAAAGCTAGCAACCAAAGGTTTCTGAAACTCTAAACATTTCTCAAGAATCTGCCTAAGTGAAAATATCTGATCCACACATCCCCTACCACTTCTGAATCCACATTGGTTATCACGCAATTGACTGTCAACCGGATTCTTAATTCTACTCAATACCCCCTCAAGCAGCTGCTTGCCACAGAGGTCTGACAGGAGCCTGTCAGTTTATATGCCATAGTAGAAGGTCTGAGAGGATGGCAGGACCTCAGCAAAAAAACGACACACACATCCATGCCTTACCCGGGGACTCGGCCATAGCTCTGGTCAAATCCTTAGGAACCATGCCTTTATCATAAAAGATATTCAGAATTTCAGTCATCCAAGTGGTAACCGAAACATTCCCAGCTCTAAGCATTTCGTTAGTAATTTCATCTACCCCTGGGGATTTATTAAGTTTAAGTTTAGAAACAGCCAAAATAACTTCAGATCGTGTTATAGGGCCAACATTAAAGCTGCCAATGCATCTATCATCATTACAAACAATGGGAGTAGAACTAACCACATTGTTTAGAACATTACTGAAATGCTCAGCCCACCTAGTCATGACAGAATCCTCCCCTTCTATAACCTTACCTTTTTTATCCTTCAATCCCTGTATACCTGTTCGTTTTCTACCACACAAAACATTAACTATCTGGTACAGCTCTCTGCTGTTGTGCTGCCTAACTGCCTCCTCAGCTTTGTCAGCCAAACCATCAAGCCAAAGATTCTTATCAGTAGCTAACTGATCCTTTACACGTTTATTAAGGTCTCTGTAATGTTTTCTATTAGGACTAGTAGGGTACTGATTAAGGACATTCCTGCAGTTCCTTCTTTCTGAAATAAGCTCAAGTGCCTTATCACTTAAATAATTTTGCCTCCTCTGCTCCTTTTTTCCTAAAAGAGTACTGTTAGTTTCCAAAAAAGCCTGTTTAAAATGGCCCCATTCTTCCTCAACTTCAGTATTAGGCAAACCATGACTGTCATAATGACTAAGTAACCTATCATGGTAGGCTTTAGCTATAACTGGGTCTTTCAGAGCTCCGGTATTAAAGGTAAATTTTTTAACCCTAGCATAACACTTTTTAAGTTTAAGTTGCAAGACACTTTTAACAAGGTAATGGTCAGATCCAATTTCAGCTCCCCTATATGCCCTGGTATTTCTAACAGAACTAGCCCATTTGCTGTTAATTAATATATAATCAATCATATTCCTATGCAGCCCATCAGGTGAAACCCATGTGTATTTATGTATGTCGCGGTGTTTGTAATAAGTGTTAGTTATTCTGAAACCATTGAGTTTACTTACCTGTAGGAGACGTTGCCCATTGCCATTGCAGCTACCAATACCAAAAGGGCCTATTACTCCTCCCCAAAGGTCAGAGTCGGTACCAACTTTGGCATTGAAGTCACCTAGAACAAGGGTAATATCTCCTTTCTTGACAGAATTCAAAATGTCCTGAAGTTGTCCGTAAAACCTATCCTTCTCATCCTCATCGGCATCCTCAGTGGGGGCATAACAGCAGATAACATTCAAGTCTTTAATGCTTGTCTGAAATTTTGCTGTAAGAAACCTTTCATTAATGCACTCATATCCTAGAAGAGCATCACTAGCATGTCTGCTGAGCAGCAGACCTGCGCCTTGGTGATGCTTTCCATCCTCCCTCCCTGTAAAGAGAAATTTAAAGTTATTTTTAAGTATCTCACCTTTACCTGTCCATCTGGTCTCTTGCAAGCCTAGAATATCTAGGTTATAGCGCTGGAATTCCTGCATGAGGACATCAAGAGAATAATCTCTATGTAATGTCTTCACGTTCCACGTTCCTGCAGAGAGAAAATGATTAGTAGGATTTTTAAAGAAATTATGTTTATTGAGATTGGTAGGGCCAACAATATCAAACAGCCCCCTGATCGCAGGCATGGGGCAAAGACCTGTTCCTCCTCTGCTAAAGGCTGAAGTCACCGATGCGGGTAGGAACTTCAGGCACCACCTTTTTAAGTGGACTTTTTCAAGAGCCACATGGCCTGCCTGAGACACGTTACTCCAGTTTAGGCTTGACGATGCCCAACTAGCTAAGTAAGGTTCAGGTACCTGCGATGGCCTCTGATTAGGATTATCCACCAGCTGATATAAGGTATCCCATGCCTCTGTTCACTTAGAGCTGGCAACCCAGAAGCAAACAGAAAACACAGCGGCAGACTCTCCCTCAACAGAGGCCCACCAGTGCAGCAAGTCCAGGATCGATAATCAAGCTCAAATCCATAAACAAGTCCAGTCTAGTAGGTATAAATGGTCAGCACCAGGACCCTGTGAAGTTGACCACTCCTCAGCAGGGTTGAAAAAAAAAGAAAAAAGTGGCCATAGATGACCAGATCAGTAGGCCATACTGAACTGGCAGCCCTCCCCTTCCGTTCCCTTCCAAAAGAGAATATCTCTTTTGAAAGGTACTAACAGCCTGCACCACGAGAAGGCGGGGTCAGACATTAGGTGTTAGACCTGGCCGGTTCTGTGCATCATCACTAGGGATTGGTGCACAGCTTTCCTTCCAGTTTACGCCTAGCTACCATTTACAGGTTACAGTAAGGGCAAATTACAGTAAGGGCCATTACAGTAAGTTTACAGTAAGGGCAATTACAGTAAGGGCAAAATTTAAAATATTGCACGACGGAACGACTTTCATATTTCTCCTTTTTTAGGGGAGAAGAAAGCATAAGGAACAATTTTTTTTTTATAACTTATGACACTCCCCACGTCACAAGCTTTCATTTGACGCATAGCTTGTTACTTTCCGCGTTCGCGTTCAGGAGATATAGAGGAACAATCATTTTCATATTTCTACTTTTTTAGGGGAGAAGAAAGCATGGGCGTCAATTTTTTTATAGCATATGACACTCTCCGCGTCACAAGCTTTCATTAGAATTCGAATTGGTAATTCGATATCAAATACATATGATATAATCGTGAAATTTGTAATATCAAAATGCACTCAGAGGGCCACTTTATTAAGTAGTTCCATGTTATATCAATGGGAACTTCTAAAATGAGCTTTTTGTGAACAAATATGACCGAAGGTAAATATCTCGAGTGTATTTAAATCTCGATTTCCAATACTCTTCATTCAGCATTTAGAGTTATGGGAGCTGAAATATTTAGCAAGCTGGCTCGTTGTGCCAAAAATTGTTCAAAATTGGAGAAAATGTACATAATTGTTACGCGAACTTTCTTACCACTGAATGGCAAACGAATATTGTTGAAAATTGAGATTAAAAACGGTGAGATTGAGATCTTTATTTTCAGTCACATTTTTTCATAAAAAGCTTGTTTAAGAATTTTGTAAGTTGTGTTTCAGTTATTAAAACATCTGAAAAAAATTATCATTGACGTGGCGGGAATCGAACCCGCAACTCTACAGATAGCTCTACTCTTAAACCACGCATCAAACGCTAAAATCTTTCAGAATAAGGCCTATAAATCTTTCACTGAGATGTGACGGACATTGCGCCATCTATACTTCAGGAGAGGCAACTTTTCGAATTGTTGCTAATGATTTAGATGTTAATGAGTAGTTCAATGACGCTTAAGCGTTTATTATTCAAAATCCATCCAGTTCGAATTGGGACACAAGGAGTAACAATTGTTAAAATTGCCTCTCCTGAAGTATAGATGGCACAAGGTCCGCCACATCTCAGTGAAAGATTTATAGGTCTTATTCTGGAAGATTTTAGCGTCAGATGCGTGCTGGCATGTATCTAGAGAGTTGCGGTTCGATTCCCGCCGCGTCAGCGTTTTTTTTTTTCAGATGTTTGTAATAATTGTTGAAGTCTATTTATACAGGTAATTTGTGTATTTACTATGGATGTATTTCAGTTCTTTTTTTATATAACACGGAATTATATCAAAGTGGTCGCTGAGGGTATATTCATAACAATAAATAATTTCCTGATAGACTTGAGACAGTTAAACAAAAAAAAATATAATATTTTACTTTTTCTGTCAGCGGAAATCTATGTTACGTACTCTTCTTATAAAATTTTTTTAATATCGATCTTCCCGCTGTGATGTCAAAACTCTTAGCCAATAGCTGTCAAGAAACATTCCATCGCCTAGTGTTGGGTTGGTTTACCTCTGAGGGGCATTTTTTTGCACACAATGGGTTAAATGGCCAGATCACGAGAAATCCGAGTCTCAGAAAAGTTTGGGGGGAGGGGACCCAATTGACAGCTGTGAGGAGACAGATGGTAGCCTCCCATCAAGGCCATCCAGCGTTTCTTTAACGAGCACAGTATGGCTCTCCCGCACACGGAGCCACGGTTTAACGGTCTCATCCGAGGGACCATCACTTTTTTATATTTCATTGTAAACTGAATATATGTAATAATATATATATATAATGAATTTTCTCAATTAAATATAACCAATATAGACAACTGTTCAAAAGATAATTTATTACGAATAATTCAGTTTAAAATAAATATAAAATTATAATCGAAAAGTGAACCTATATATTAGACATATTTTTCACAAATAGTTTTTTAAAATATCCTTAAAATCAAGAAGAAAAATGCACATATATATATATACACCGAAGAGCGAAAACGTTATGACCACTTACCTAATATGATGTTGGTCCTTCACATGCCACTAAAACAGCTCCAGGAACCATTCTCGAACAATCCAGGGCAGTGTGGCATGAGGAATTATTCTGCTGTAAGAAGGCACTGCTAGAGGGGAATACCGTTGCCATGAAATGATGTACCTGGTCTGCAATGATGTTTAGATAGGTGGTAGACGTCATAGTTTCCTGCACATGAATGACTGGACCCAGGGTTTCCCAGCAGAACATTGCCCAAAGCATTTCACTTCCTCCACCGGTTTGTTTTCATCCCATGGTGCATCCTGGTGCCAATCCTTCCCCAGGTAAACGACGCACACATACCCGGTTATCCACATAGTGCAACAGGAAACGAGATTCATCAGACCAGACGACCTTCTTCCAATCATTCAAGGTCCATTTTTGATGCTCACATGCCCATTGTAGGCCCTTTTGGCACTGAACTGAGGTTAGCATTGGCACTCAGAGTGACCTTCAGCTATGCAGCTCCATTTTCAGCAGGGTTCGATGTACTGTGTGTTGTGACACATTACTCCCATCATCAGCATTAAAATTACGGGTGAGTTGCACTTCAGTATCCCTTCTGTTGGCTCATACCATATGGGATAGCCTTAGCTCACCTCTAGCATCGATGAGCCATGGTCGGCCCACACCTTGCCGGCAGTTTGTGGTTTTTCCCTCCTCGGACCACTTTTTGAAGGTATTTAGCATGGCTGACCATGAACACCCCACAAGCCTTGCCATCTCGGAAATACTCTGACCCAGTCGTCTGGCCATTACAATTTGGCCTTTGTGAAACTCTCTTAAGTCCGCTTCCTTTCCCATCTGAAGAATAAGAATAACACTGATTAACAGAGCTCAGTATCAGGTGTTATACCGTTTCATGACCTTCACATTGCCGTCGTTTACCTGCAGTTGCTTCGATTTGCATAAATGCATGCTGGTCATAATATTTTGGTTCTTCAGTGTATATACATTGGTGTCCAAAAGTTGAGCATAGTTAACTAAATGGATAAAATGAAAAATACGAAATGATAGAATAACGTGGGTGATAGAGCACAGATTGAATGGAAGAAACAAATGCACGATATATCTGACATAAAATACATGATAAACTGGAGCAATGCACTATAGTTCAATAGGGTGGCAATTGGAGAAGTTACCTGGAGAGGCATTCGCTCATGCAAGAGAGTTCATAAGATGTCTAATGACCCCTTACAGCGATACAAGTGTCACCCTGACGTTGCATGCTGTTGCCAAGGACAGTAAGAAGCAGGGACATTCCCAGAGTAAGGGGTCCGGACCCCCCCCCCCCCTCGAAAAACCTGTCCTCTTATACTAAACCTCAAATTGTCTACTGTTTTAAAATCCAAAACAGTTGTCTTTGTATAACTTTATTTTAGCCTCATATGTTGGGCATCATATCATTGGGAGACATTGAAGGCTGTCATCTGTTGGATGGGATGTTAAGCCGTGGCCCGTGTGCAAGAGAGTCATAACCTGTGCACATTAAAGAACATGCCGGATCTCCTTGATGGGATGCTACCATCTGTCTCCCAACATTTCCCCTATATTTATGTAGCCCGACCACGTTTAAGGACAGCCCTACCTGGGCTAGTGGTTAGCGTACCTGACTACTGTTTCAGCGGCATGTCTTTAAGTGTTTCTATGTTGCATTCCTTGGGTAAGTGTTTGTGTTGTGTAGGATAGACAAGCCAGAAGCTTACAAGTTTTCTCAGTCCTTTAAAAAATAGTCCGATACTGAAAATAAATTGGAAAAAACTATAAAATGTATTTCCATACAGAACATCATTTTAACCTCCTTTCCTGTTCGGTGCCCTGAAGCTAAATTCTAGTAGTCTATCAGAAAAACTTAATTCTCGTACTTTTCCCCTCGAAACTCAATCATGGGTACATGCCTGGTAAGAAGGACCTGTGGCATTAAATCTTACTCCTGTAGAAGAGCAGATCGGAATTCAGGAAAGTTCTGGGAGGAGTTTGACGAGCTGAAATGATCTTCCCAATGCATCCCACACATGTTCTATGGGATTGCGGTCTGGCGAATATACTGGTCATGTCATATGTTGAATGTCTTCCTTTTCAAGGAACGCACCCATATATGGAAATGTATTATTGTCCATAAACAGGGATTGTAGGCCAACAGCACCCAGAAAAAGCCTCACTTAGGGTTCAGGATTTCGCCTCTATATCTGAGATTTGTCAACGTTCCTCCAAGTTAACAGATGTGTAGTAGGATGCAGCCATATGACTTATATCACCCCAGACTGATAAACTACCTCCTCTGAAATGGTACATTTCTCTTATGTTTGAGGGGTGATAACGAGCAGTGTGTTTTCTCCAGATGACAAAATGATGAATATCTCTGTGTAAACTGAATCTGGATTCATCACGGAAGAGAACATTGGTTTGAAGTTTAGTCCCGGTGTTTTCTGCATAACAGTCTGCCTATTCTCCCTGATGGAGTGACGGGCACGCAAACTCTAGGTCATCTCGCATACAGTCCTTTTCACAAAGCCGTCTGTATGTGCCTCAAAACTGTTTTGTCCACAAGACACAGATAGCTCTACAGCGAGCTCTATCGCTGAAATGTGTCTGTTAAGTCTCGTTGTTAGAGCCACAGGGATCATCCTGAGCCATAAGTTGTGGTTGACCATGCACACATGGATGACTAATGTTTCCTGTCTCTTGGTACCTTCTCCACAGCCTTGACACGATGAATTGGTGCACACCAATTGCCCTGGCAACATCACTCTGTATTCAGCGTGATTCCAACATTCCGATAGCCCGACCATGTATAACGACATCCATATGATGCCATCGCTGTCTATGCGACATATTCAGTTCGAACAGAAACCGAATGCACTGGGGACAAGAAGTAAGGTTTTCCACATCTTCCCTGTTATTCATACCATTATAAGTTTGCATTCTTGTTTCTTATACGAAGTGGTTGGGGGTGGCTGAGTCAGTAGCACAACACGCTCATAATCTGCAGTTCCCAGGTTCGAGTTCTGCCTCAGCCAGCATTGAAAATTCCCTACCCTGCTCTTAGTCAGTAGGGAACACCGACGGGCTTGGAAAATCCGCCTTCTGTTCACGAGCGATGTTCACGTGACCTACCAGAGGGGCTGAAGGAGCATGTGCTAGAATTAGCCAATTCACCTGACCTTGCTGTTACACCCTTCTGAAGCTTGAGCCATCTGTGAATACAGCCAAGAAGTCTGGGTGTGCAACAACGCTGTCAGCAGTTGTCCATAGTATGCTTGTAAATTGTTGTCCCTGCCTGGCCATCCCATTTAGAACTGCCTTTTTTGCTCTAAGTGGGAAATTCTTTACACAAATCGCCTGACTGCAATGCGTCTTTTTTATTTGTATGGTTAGCAAAGAGGTTGCTATACATGCAGTAACCATTTAAATAGCGTTGAATGGGATGTTAAGCTATGGCCCGTGTGCAGGAGAGCCATACCTGTGCAAGTTAAAGAACATGCTGAATGACCTTCACGGGAGGCTACCATCTGTCTTCCTGCTGTCAGGTGGGTCCCCTCCCCCCAACTTCTCTGAGTCCTTGTGATCTGGCCATTCTAAGGATTCGGAGTTCACCTGAGATGCCAACAGACAATCTGTTTGAGCAGCGAAAGAAAGTTAAAGACTCTGCTGCTGCATCTTAGTGAGGACGGTCAAGCAGGGACCATTGCTCGTTAATCCTTTGTGTCAGTCTTCATTGGACTCGAGGTCCAGGAGCCCCACGTTTGGTTGACTGGCTCATAGTATGAATAGTTAAGATCAAAGTATGGTCGAGGATAGTCATTTGTAGATATGAAGTGTACATATGTATGTAAATGAATTGATTTTAACTAGCAATCTTGTACTGCAGTAATTTCCGGTCACCAGGGACATTACCTGCATTTTAGAGTATCCAATTTAATGCTCCTATCCATATAACCTGTCACGTCCTCACATATAAAAAAGTAAATGACAGCGATTTAGCCCATTGTGTGCAAAAATGTGCCACTCAACAGTAAAACAACTCAACCGAGAAACTCACCTTTCTGCCACATATGCATCATCTCAGGTCCAATTGCACACGAGCATTGAACATCAAGGTCCTCTCTCTTCTGTGATATAGACCAATGTTCTTTGTTTCGCCTTTACCATGCACTTGTCCTGTCAAGACTGGACTATGGATCCCTAGTGTACGATTCCACTCTGGAATCGTATAGCAGGTGAAGGTACTGGACCCTCTCCAGCATCCAGGCACTCCATGTGTGCACAGAGGGCTTCTGCACCTCAGTGGTCTAGAGTTTTTAAATTTAACCTAGCGAACCATCTTTATCTATATACTGTCAGTATTTGTCCATATAGTATGCTTGTAAATTGTTATCCCTGCCTGGCCATCCCACTTAGAACTGCCTTTTTTGCTCTAAGTGGAAAATTATTTACCCAAATCACACGCCAGTGATGCTCTTCTAGGATATGACTGCATTAATGAAAGACTTCTTAGAGCAAAATTTAAAACAAAAATTAAAAACTTGAATGTCATCTGTTGTTATGTCCCCACAGAGGACTCACGCTTTACAGCCAGTTTCAGGATATTTTGGATTCAGTGACGAAAGAAAATATATCTCTTATGCTAGGTGACGTCAATGCCAAAGTTGTTACTGACTCTGACCTTTGGGCAGGAGTTTTAGGTCCCTTTGACATTGGTAGTTCCAATGGCAATGGGGAACGTCTCCTACAGGTAAGTAAACTTAATAGTTTATGAATAACCAACATAAGGACATTTATAAATATACATTCAAATTTCACCTGATGGGTTGCACTGGAATATGATTGATTATATTTTAATTAATAACAAATGGGCCAGTTCAGTTAGGAATACCAGATCATACAGGGAAGCCAAAATTGGGTCTGATCATTACCTGGTCAAAAGTGTCTTGCAGCTGAAGCTTAAAAAATGCGCTAAGATTAAGAAAATTACCTTCAGCACTGAAGGTCTGGAAGATCCAGATATATACAAAGCATACCATGATAGGCTACTTCGTTATTGTGACAATCGTGGTTTGCTTACTTCTGAAGTTGAGAAAGAATGGGATCAATTTAAACAGGCTTTTTTTGAAACCAACAGTACTCTTCTGGGTAAAAGGGAACAGAGGAAAGAAAATTATTTGAATATAAGGCTATGGAACTTATTTCTGAAAGAAGGAAGTGTAGGATTAATATGAATCAATACCCTACTACTCCTAACAGAAGGCATTACAACGAGCTTAACAAACGTGTAAAGGATCAGTTAAAAGCTGATAAGAATCTTTGGCTTGATAGCTTGGCTGACAAAGCAGAGAGAAGCAGTTAGACAGCACAACAGCAGGGGGTTGTACCAGATTGTTAATGTTTTATGCGGGAAGAAACAGACAGGTGCACAGGGATTGAGGTATAAATATGTCAAGGTGGTTGAAGGTGAGGATTCTGTGATGGCTAGGTGGGCTGAGAGTTTCAGAGATGTTCTAAATAATGTGATTATTTCTACTCCTATTGTTTGTAATGAAGATAGATGCATTACTGGCTTTTATCAAGGCTTTATATCACATTCCGAAGTCGCATTGGCTATCTCTAAATTAAAACTGCATAAATTCCCAAGGGTGGACGAAATCACCACTGAAATATTTAGAGTTGGGAACATTTGTGTTGTCACATGGCTGATTGAAATTTTGAATATTTTTTATGATAAAGGTGCTGTTTCTAAGGATTTTACTAGATATATCATTGTCCCAATTTTTAAAAAAGGTGATCGCAGTTATTGTGATAATTATAGTTAATTAGTTTACTTTCTGTTCCAAGTTTTTTTACATGATTCTACGTAAGAGAATTAAGAATAAGGTTGATGGATAACTGCGTGATGAAGAGTATGGATTCAGAAGTGGTAGGGGATGTATTGATCAAATATTTTCACTTAGTCAGATTCTTGAGAAATGTGTAGAGTTTCAGAAACCTGTAGTTACTAGCTTTATAGATTTCAAAAAGGATTTTTACTCTGTTGATCGACATAATTTGTGGTTGATTGTTGGATCATATGGAATATCTGATAAGTTAGTTAGTGTAATAAAGCTTTCTATAATAACACTGAGGCGTGTGTGAGAGTTGGTACGTGTTTCAGCGATTGGTTTAACATTGCTAGTGGAGTTTGACAAGGGTTCGTTTTGTCTCCTTATCTCTTTAGTTTCGTTATTGATTATGTTATGCGAAATTCTTTGTAAGGGAAAGAGTTTAGCCTTAAACGGTCTAGAGATTTCAAAATTTCTGATTTAGATTATGCAGATGATTTGGCCCTGTTGGCTAATGATGTTGAGATGAATTCTTTCATTAGAGCTGTTCATGAGAATGGTAATAGAGTAGGTTTGGTGATAAACAGATAAAAACTAAAGTGATGAAAATTGGTCAAGCAGATGGTGCTTCACTCGCTCTGAATAGTTGCACTCTTGAGCAAGTGTCTCAGTTTAATTATCTAGGGAACTATGTAACAGATACTGGTGATGTGCGGCATGAAATAAATAAAAGAATAGGGATTGCCGCTGGGACTTTTAAGAATCTATGGAGAGTATGGAACAATAGGCTTACACACCTAAAGTCTGTATAATAGTTTGGTTCTTTCTAAGATTAGTTATGGTAGCGAAACATGGACTTTTTGTAAGCAAGATAACAAGAAACTTGATGCCTTTGATTCTAGAGCTTACGCAGTATCTTGGGCATTGTCTATAAAACATAAGTAGGTTATTAGATGGTCAGTTATATCAAGCTCCATTATTTAAGATTTGTACTCATATTTTTTTTCCTTTGCACACTTGTTGGTCCCTCAACACAGTCTGAAGTTCAGTAAATTCATCATCTCAAGGCAGTTGTTTACATGCTTACATCTTTTTCTATCTGATCAATGTTTGTATCACCTTACTGTATGTTCTGTCCATTTAATGATTCAAAGCAGTAACTAAGTTATTGATGAAAGATTCAACATCACCATTTGCATATCTATATAGAGTTACTAACAAAAACTGAGTGGTTTAAATAAAATTTTAGTACTAATGATTCAGCTTCTGGCAACATTGTCTCTTTGTATAATTTTAATTGTTTCCTTGAATAAACAATTATACTTCCAGGTTTATTAAATATTCTCTCTTTAATATAAGGTATATACCCATCAACTGTATGCAAGGGCATCTCATATTCTTGTATCTATACCTCAGAAAACACAATTAAATGAGAGAAAATTTCTGATTCTTGAAAAAGCAAGACAACTTCATCAAAATGTGCCTGATTCTTCTTATGTTAAGACGTAAACATATTAGTCCAAGTGGATTGTTCTGAACAAGATTCTCAAAGTGTGTAGTCAGGGGAGTAGCGAAGGACTATGGTTGCGGGGGGGGGGGGGGGAGATATCAAAAATTTTCCAACTCGAAAAACAAATTTTGCCTATTGAGCAAATAATGTCTCTGTGCTGTTCGTACCCAGATTTTCGCTCCGTGGGGGAGGGGGGGGGAGGGGGTTGAGGAAATTTTCACAACTCTACTGCATTTTGCCATTTGACTTCTAATTTTTCCAATTAGCCATAATTTCACATAAATAATCCCAATATTTCCATCTCGTCTGTATTGTAGCAGGTCAGTGTGAATATTTTCCTTGATTTGGTCAATTCTCCTTAATGTCACAAAACCAATCCCAATCTTTACATCTCTCCTGAATTTGCCAAGTCATTTCAGAATTTTCAAACTCCCCAAGATTTTGCCAAGTTTTTTCGATTTTGTCAACTCTCTTTAATTTCACAAACCCAATTCAAATTATCACAGCTCACCCGTATTTTCCAAGTGGATTCGAATTTTGCCAACTGCCGTACATTTTGTTAAGTTTCCTCGATTTCTCCAACACTCCTTAATTTCACAAAGCAAATTCCAATTTTCACAAATCGCCAATATTTTACCAAGTGGATTCGAATTTTGCCAACTACCCTAGGTTTTGCCAACTCGCCGTAATTTTACAGAAAAAAAATCGCAATTTTTACATCTTCCCTGAATTTGCCAAGTCACTTCGAATTTTATCAACTCTCCTTAATTGCACAAGAAAGGCAAAATTTTCAAGTGGCTTCGAATTTTGCCAACTCCTCTAGATTTTGCCAAGAGTTCTCGGTTTTTCCCAACTCTCCTTAATTTCAGAAAACTAATCCCAATTTTTACATCTCTCCTGCATTTGCCAAGTCACTTCAAATTTTTCAAACTCCCCAAAATTTTGCCAAGTTTTCTCGATTTTGTCAACTCTCCTTAATTTTACAAAAACAATCCCAATTTTCACAACTCGTCCGTATTTTACCGTGGATTCCAATTTTGCCAACTGCCCTAGATTTTGTCAAGTTTCCTCGATTTTGCCATCTCAGCACAATTTTAAATAAAAAATAAAATAAATAAATACCCCCTCAGGCAGCTCCTTGCCACAGAGGTCTGACAGGCGCCTGTCAGTTTATATGCCATAGTAGAAGGTCTGAGAGGATGGCAGGCCCTCAGCAGAAAAACGACCCAAACCCGGGGCTCGAACCCAATTTTACAGAAAAAAAATCCCAATTTTTACATTTCACCTGATTTTTACAAAGTCAGTCTGAATTTTGCCAACTCCCTCAAGATTTGTAACTCTCCTAAATATTGCGAAGTTGCCTCGATTTTGCCAACACGCCATAATTTTACAGAAAAAAGATTGCAATTTTTACATCTCAACTGAATTTTGTCAACTCTTCACGATTTTGCCAAGTCACTCAGAAAAATGCCAACTGCCCCTAGATTTTGCCAACTCGCCATAATTTTGCAGAAAAAAATCTTATTTTTTACATCGCACCTGAATTTTGCCAACTCCCCACGATTTTGTTAAGTCACTCCGAATTTTGCCAACTGGCCCTAGATTTTGCAAACTCCCTAAGTTTTGCCAACTCGCCATAATTTTACCGAAAAAATTCCAATTTTTACATCTCACCTGAATTTTGCCAACTCCCAACGATTTTGCCAAGTCACTCCGAATTTTTCCAACTACTCCTAGATTTTGCCAACTCTCTAAGTTTTGCCAACTCGTCATAATTTTACAGAAAAAAATCACAATTTTTACATCTCAACTGAATTTTGCCAACTCCCCAAGATTTTGCCAAATCACTCCGAATTTTGCCAACTCCCCAAGATTTTAACAAGTCTCTCCGAATTTCGCCAACTCCCCAAGATTTTGCCTAGTTGTCCCGATTTTGCCAACTCAACTGTATTTTACTAAGTGGCTTCGAATTTTGTCAACTGCTCTAAATTTTGCCGTCTCTCCATTTTTAAAACTGCCATAGATTTGCCAGGTTGCCTCGATTTTGACCACTCCTCTTAATTTTACAAAAAAAAGATTACAAATTTTCACAACTCGTCTAGGTTAAACGAAGTCGCTTCGAATTTTGCCAACTCCGAGTTACTTTGGGGGGGAGCCTCCCCCATCTCCCCATAGCTACGCCCCTGTGTGTAATATGAACGTGTGAAGTAAAGTTAGTAGTCATATAGAATGAATGATCTTGTGATTGATGAATATGAGAGGTTGGGGAATCAGCCCGCTGACAGAGGACAAAATTGCACTTACTGTCACGGATGATCAATTGTAAGGAGCAACTAATAAGTGAATAGCATAAAGCACGAAATGTATCCCACGGACAAAAGTCATTTTATGAACGTAGATATTGTATCAGCAGATGAAAAAATATTTATTATTTCATCCGGATCTTGACGACCTGGGGAACCTTTTCCCTCTGACAAAGGAACAGGTGCTCACTTCTCTGCCTGTTACTATAAAGCTACAAAATAAGCTGGACTTAAAATTTCACGGAGTTGGTTGCGCTATTCAGAAATAGTCGACTGCACTTATTTTGAGCCATGCTGGTTGTTTACTGAAAGAAACAATCCACATTTTCAACCAGCTTCTGTGGATGAGGTGCGAAATTGGAAGAAGTTGGACAGCAAAATTCGGAATCAGAAGAGGTCTATAATTCATCATAATTCGTGTGTATTGTACGAACTTTTGGCGTCTCAGTAAGACTGTTGACAGAACCCTCGAAGCACAGGTATGGAGGGAAAAAGTCGGTTCAGTGTGAAGTGTTAGACCAAATCATAAACATAACGCTTACTTTAGCCACGTGTAAATTTCCATATAGAGGGCACCGTGAGGTAATTGGTGGAGAGGGGAATCTAAACGGTAATTTTTTTTGTAATTGTTTAACTACTTGCATTATACGATCCAGTTTTGAAAGAATTGGTTTTCAAGTCTACAGGGTCAATTCGATACTTAAATCCACAAATTCGAAACGAACTTATCGAGTTACTGTCAGTGAAAGATAGGATAGTTGTTGATATAAAGGAAGCACCATTTTTCTCCACAGAAATGGATACAACACAGGATATTTAGAAAATACATCAATTGAGTCAAAATTAAAAAAAGATGAAAATGAACCGAAATTCAAATTAAAGAGTCCTTTCTCGGTTTTAAGAAAGTTGACGATCAAACGGCTACAGTTCTGGAAGCAGACATTATTGGTAGCATAGAAAATCAAGGCATAGAACTGTCGAAATATCGTGGACAAGGCTCTGATGGAGCAGCGGTGATGAGCGGTGCTTATACTGGCGCGCAGAAAAGAATTCTGAACAAATGAGCAAAGGAGGGAATACGCTCTATGTTTACTGTTCTGCCCATCATTTTAATCTTTAATGATGCGTGAATGGATCTTGTTTGGACATTGTTGCCTTTTCAGATATTTTCCCCTTAGATTCCCATGCAGACGTGACCTTGGAAACTGTTCCTCGTGAAACACTAGCGAATCAGCAGCTGTTTTAGTGGTCCAAGCTCCTGTCAAACGTGTTTCAACAATCGTGCCCCTTTCGAAATCGTTATGGTCTTCTCTCGACGACTCATAATTACATGCAGTTACACCGGGTTTGCCTTTATAGACATGATGCTAAGCATGCTGAGATGTCATTTGCATGTTTCATGCCTTCATCAGTGGCACGTAGACGCCGTTCTTTAACAAAAACTGAAAGCTTTCCGCAAACCTTAATGTTTTCATTTTTCTCTCCATTACCTGTATGTTACAGATACTGGTGATGTGCGGCATGAGATAAACGGAAGAATAGGGATTGCTGTTGGGAAATTTTAAAAATCTATGGAGAGTGAAGAGAAATAAATAGGAGTATACACCTAAAGACTAAAATTAGGTTGTATAATAGTTTGGCTCTTTCTAGGGTTAGTTATTTTAGTGAAACTTGGACGCTTTGTAAACAGGAAACTTGATGCTTTTGATTCTAGATGCTTACGCAGTATCTTGGGCATTAGCTGGTTCAACTTTATAAGTTATGATGAGGTTAGGGAAAGGATGGCAACCTCCTTTGAGTAGCATATTTTGCAAAGAGGGACTGTTGCTTTAGCCATGTTGCCTATGCAAAACTAATTAGCGAATAGGTAATTTTTTATTTTTTATTTCAAAAACCTTTTTGAAATCAACAAAGCTAGCAACCAAAGGTTTCTGAAACTCTAAACATTTCTCAAGAATCTGCCTAAGTGAAAATATCTGATCCACACATCCCCTACCACTTCTGAATCCACATTCCTCATCACGCAATTGCCTGTCAACCAGATTCTTAATTCTATTAAGCACAATCATGCAAAGAACTTTCCCTAGAACAGAGAGTAGGCTAATACCCCTATAGTTATCACAAGAACTGCGATCACCTTTTCTGAAAATAGGTATAATAATAGCTCTGGTAAAATCCTTAATAACCATGCTTTTATCATAAAAGATATTCGAAATTTCAATCATGCATGTGGCAACTGAAACATTCCAAGCCCTAAGCATTTCCGTAATGATTTCATCTACCCCTGTGTGATGACCAGGCAGAACGGGAGTAAAGAGACGATGATGATTACTACTTAATTCACTTCAGTGAATTCACAGATTCGCAGGTTTTTAAGTCCGTGCCACTGTATGCCTCAACTTTACTGTGTTGAATGAAGAATAGGAACTGTCCATCAATTAACTGCACAAGAGTAGATAGAGACAAAACACTTTATTTATACTATGTACAGCTACGTGTTGGGAATGAGCTCCACTCCGTGGGCCTTTGCTGCTTCACTGCTGCAAACAATAATACTGAGGTGGAGAATCGCACACTCTGCGAATTCTCACTTTACAGACCTCAAAAACTCGGTGAAAGGATTTTCCTTTGCCTACACTGTGGTTCCTTCTGAACCACAAGAATAAAAAGACAGATTCTCTAAGAATCTGGATTCCATCTTGGAATCGCACCCTCACTCACTCCAAGGGTTTCCTTTGAGTATGGCGGCGTCCTTCTCACGCGTATCGAAACGACTCCCTCTCGTTGGAAAGCTCACGCCAAAACTAATGTTTCAAATCTCCCGCCTTCTCACTAGAAGCCTAGTCACTGCACCTTCTCACTACTACGCTAGCCTTCTCACTAGAAGCCTAGTCACTGCACCTTCTCACTACTACGCTAGCCTTCTCACTAGAAGCCTAGTCACTGCACCTTCTCACTACTACGCTAGCCTTCTCACTAGAAGCCTAGTCACTGCACCTTCTCACTACTACGCTAGCCTTCTCACTAGAAGCCTAGTCACTGCACCTTCTCACTACTACGCTAGTCTTCTCACTGCGCTAGCACCCTAGGCGGTCATTAACGTCCATTGACAACTTCTGGCATTCGTCACCACTTCCACGGAGCAGCTTTAGACCCGAAAACAACAACAGTGAGTCATCCCAGCACAAACATTTCAAAGAACACATAAAAATATATACAACAATAAAATCCAACAAAAATAAGCAATAAATAAATCAATAAATATAAAATTCAAGGGACATGACACCATGTAGATTTATGTAGTTTAGGTTTAGAAATAGCCAAAATAACTTCAGACTGTGTTATGGGGCCAACATTAAAGCTAGTAATGCATCTCTCATCATTACAAACAATGGGAGTAGAACTAACCACATTGCTTAGAACATCACTGGAATGCTCAGCTCACCTAGCCATGACAGAATCCTCATCTTCTATAACCTTACCTTTTTTGTCCTTCAATCCCTGTATACCTATCTATTTTCTACCACAGAAAACATTAACTATCTGGTACAGCTCTCTGCTGTTGTGCTGCCTAACTGCTTTATCAGCCAAGCCATCAAGCCAAAGATTGTTATCAGCAGCTAACTGATCCTTTACACGTTTATTAAGTTCTCTGTAGTGCTTTCTATTTGGACTAGTAGGGTATTGATTAAGGGCATTCCTGCAGTTCTTTCTTTCTGAAATGAGCTCAAGTGCCTTATCACTCAAATAATTCTGTCTCCTCTGCTCCTTTTTTCCTAAAAGAGTACTGTTCGTTTCCAAAAAAGCCTGTTTAAAATGGTCCCATTCTTCCTCAACTTCAGTAGTAAGCACTCTCTGATTGTCATAATGACTAAGTAACCTATCATGGTAAGCTTTAGCTATAATTGGATCTTTCAGAGCTTCAGAATTAAAGGTAAATTTTTTAACTTTAGCGAAATACAGGTGTCCCTCGCTTTACGCGTTTTCGCTATAACGCGATTTCAAAAAGTTAATTTAAAAAATCGCAACCAGTAGCAATTTCGCAGCACCACGTGCGTGGGCACATGACTTTGTACGCGCACCGCTTTGACAAGGCGGCATCGTGCTGCATGTCAGTCGAACAGAAGGTCTGGAACTAGTAAACTCCATTGTTAGTCTTCCGCAACCCAAACGTTATGGTTAAAAGAGGTAATTGTGATCAAAATATTTCCAAGACTTAAAAACAGACTTAAGGACAGACTATAACCTCCCCCCCCCCCCCCTCAAGCAGCTGCTTGCCACACTGGAGGAAAAATTAGAAGTTTTAAAGAGGTATGAACGTAATGAGCGCACAGTCGACATAATCAGTGCTACAGGAATTTCAGAATCAACTTTAAGAACAATAAGAAATCAAGCAGAGAAAATAAAAGAAAGTTGTAAAAGTGCAACGAGAATGTCGACAACTAAGATAATACAGATAAGGGCACCAGTTGTGGAGAAAATGGAAAGAATGTTGGCCCAGTGGATTGAACATGAAAATCAACGTGCTGTTCCGTTATCCATCTTGATTATTTAGGCTAAAGCGAAAAGTTTGTTTGATGATTTGAATGTTATAGATCCTGATCCTAAAGTGCAATCTTTTTCTGCAAGTGCTGGGTGATTTGAACGTTTCAAGGTGAGACATGGATGAGCTTTCCAGCAAAATTTATAAGTTTATTTCAGGAACATGGTTATTTGCCTCAGTAAGTGTTCAATCTCAACGAAACGGGATTGTTCTGGAAGCGTATGCCTAGTAGAACATATATATATATATCGGTGCAGGAAAAGAGGGCCCCAGGTTTCAAAGTTTCCAAAGTTTCCAGGTTCCAAGTTTTTCGCCTCACTTTGCTGTTAGGAGGAAATGCATCTGGTGATCATAAAATTAAACCACTGATGGTTTATCACTCCGAAAACCCTCGCGTACTCAAGGGCTACTCAAAGGAGGATTTGCCTGTTGTATGGCGGTCAAATAAAAGAGCATGGATTACCGGAGCTGTGTTTCAGTCCTACTTTTGCAATGAATTGCGTCGTGAATTGAAGGCTTATTGTGACAGGATAAATGTACCCTTCAAAAATCTTCTGCTTCTGGACAATGCACCACGACATTCTCCAAGCATCACTGAAATTGATGAGAATATCAGTTATTTTTCTGCCACCAAACACAACATCTCTCATTTAACCCACGGATCAGGGTGTTATTGCAACTTTCAAGAGTTATTATCTCCGTAGAACATTTTCGCAGCTAGTTCAATCTACCGACAGGGAAGATAAGATTTCAGTGAAAGAATTGTGGAAGAAATATGACATAAAAATGGCAATTGGCAACACTGGAGAGGCATGGGCAGAAGTTAAGCAGTCTTGCATGAAGGGAGTTTGAAAGAAAATTTGGCCTGGAGTTTGTGATTCTAATTTTGATCCTGAAAGTGAGCTTGCCAACTCAAGACATGACATAGTTAAAATGGCAAAATTTGTTGGATTTGAGGATGTAGATGAGACAAATGTGGATGAACTGCTCGAGTGTCACACATCAGAGCTCACTAATAAAAAAACTTTTGGAAATGGAAAACAACATGAATGACGAAAGTCAGGAGTCCTTTATTGCTTCGCCCATCAAACAGCTTTCAACAAAACAAATGACTGAATTTTTTGAACACATTGGCAGTGCCATCAGAATAATCGAAGAAAATGATCCTAATGAGACTAGAAACGCCAAAGTTGCGAGAGAAATTAAGAATTATTTGGCTTGCTACAAAGAACTTTATAGAGAGAAAACGAATGCTGCCCGTCAGCTGAGTCTCGACTGTTTCATTAAAGAAGTTGACGATCATCAGCCTATCATCCCAGGGACTTCAAGAGAGCAACAGAGTGATGATCCAGACTCAACAGACACAGTCCATTCATCATCCAATTGAAGACTGTCAGAAGTATGTAGTGTTTAGGTGTTTATGACATTGTATTAATTAAATTCATTGATTCATCCAGCAATTCATTCATTAAAATGTGTGTTTTGTACGTAAGTTTAAATAATTCATTCATTAAAATTTCTTTTGCTCACAGGTGTAAAGTTTTCATTTTTTTATCCTTTTGCAGAAACCCCTATCTCTCTCACCCATGCTACATTCAACTCACTTTACGCGATTACTTCATAGAACGAATTAATCGCTTAAAGCGAGGGACACCTGTGAACAGGATTACGATTGAACAGATATAATGAGCGATGCATCAATGGGGAGCAGACTAAGATTATAAAGCAAATTACAGCACTGCAAAATATGTGCACTATACCGCTCCTAAGGAATCTGGCAGTTAATGATTATATTTTGCACGTTTTTCTCTGCCAGTGGTAAAAGGTGGGAAACTTTTTCTGACTCTGCTAATGAACATTTGAAAATTTTCTGAAACTCGCTGGTCTTCAAGGCATAACTCTTTTTGCATGATTTGAAATATAAATTGATAGATATGACTCAAATAATTCTTCGCTGTAAAAACAATAAGCAAAATATGGATGTAAAAACGTTAAGAAAGAAATTACAGAAAATCCGCAAAATACTTTTGTCCTCGAGATTCTATCACAAATTTCGCAATCAATAGACGCTATCTCAATTTCTGCAATCTTCAGATGTTAATCTTTTAAAATCCTTATTTCCGCACACATTGCAATAGGAATATCTCTGGAATTGAGGAACAGTGTTAATGATGATGTTCACGATAATCTTTGTTTAATAAGTCAATAAGCAAGCAGCTGGTTGAGGGGTATTTATTTCTTTTTAAATATCTCCAAATAAATTTAATTTTTATTTTGTACTAAAGTATTATAAATCGCCAATGCGCGTTTTCATAATTAACTTTAAAAAAGTGACTTTAGGCCCTCCCCCCCCCCCCATAAAGAATCGTTGCGCTTAGGCTGATGATGATTCGCCCCTAATCCTAGAGAGCGTAGAGCTGTTTCCATATTTCGTCTGCTACGCAACCCGGGAGAGCTCACGGAGCGAAGCATCGTATTGTGAGCACGTGACGTTTTTGCGGTGGCGGTGCGCGCGTCACTGCCAATATAATTGGCGTAGTCCGTGCCGAACGGAGAACAAGCTCTCCTCGAACAGCACGCGCAGGCGAAGTGTTCGCATTGCTCCTCGCAGCAGCAGGTAAGTTGTTCTTTATTGCTCGAGATTTCTTTCGATTGGGAGAAAATTGTTACGCGTAAAGCTATTCACGAGTGATCGGAAAAGTACCTAGTGCGGCAGCAAAAATCATAGAAAATATTTTCTCTCTTAAAGCAAAGTTTGAATTGTTATCAGTGTAAGTAAAAGATGAGTTTATCATTTTTAGTGGGGCGGGGGTGGCTCAGTTGGTAGCGCGCCAGGCTCATAATCTGTAGTTCCCAGGTTTGAGTCCCAGCTGGGTCAGCGTTGAGATTTATCTCCGCAAAATTCCCCGCCCTGCTCACGGTCAGTAGGGGACACCGATGGGCTTGGAAAGGCCGCCGTCCGTCAGATGGAACGTTAAACCGTGGCCCCGTGTGCGGGAGAGCCATACCCTGTGCATCGTTAAAGAACACGCTGGATGGCCTTGACGGGAGGCTACCATCTGTCTCCCAACAGCTGTTCCAGTGGGTCCCTCCCCCAACCTTCTCTGAGCCTTTGGGGTTCTTGTGACCTGGTCATTTAGCCCATGGTGTGCAAAAAAGTGCCGCTCAGAGGTAAAACAACCCAACCCATTTTTAATGCAGGGAAAGGTTTCAAGTGCACCCATCCTACTCTACATACATTTATAAAAAATTTGATTACTTTAATTGTAACAAATAGCGAAACTATCAACATTGGATTAATAAAAAGTTTTACAGAATAAAAAAAAAATACCTTTATTGTATTAAATGGTTTTTATTCGAGTTGAATATTTATACCAAAAACTTAAATATCCTTTTTTCCCAAATGTTTTTGTGCTTTTTATTTGCGTTGTTCATAAACGGAATAACATAGTTAAAAATAGAAAGAGGTAGTCGGGTTTGTATTATTCGGTTTGCAAGGATTTATTTACGAAAAGGATCACATTCAGTAGAATTCTTCTCCAAATTTTGTCGATTCATTGTTGCTTGACTTCCACTTGGCCGTATGCGACGACAACTGATCTTTCAATTAATACGGCGTCCTGAAATCAATTCTACACTTAGTAAACTTTAAAGATTACAATTTTTAAATAAATTCAAAGATTTGTTTTATTTTTTTACGAATTGTAAAGATTGAGTTTATATTGCAAATTGTAAAGATTGAGTTTACATTACAGTGTTTTTTTCCCCCACTTACAATTTGTAATCAAAAAGAGTCAAAACTGTTGTTCGAATTCCTTTCACTTGTGGCCAGTGGTTTACCGTGGGTTTGGAGAATTAATTCAAGGGCAGGCACTCTTTTTTGCAACGTTAGCGAGCGCGCTTTGGTCTTTTGCCCGCGCTAACTTAAAACTAGGCTATTTAAAATATTTTGCCCTAAGCATCACTTTTCTACTATTTTTTAATTTTTCATAAAGAAAAAAAAAATTAAAATAATTCACATATATGATATTAACGTGGCGTTTGGATTTCTGCTGACTTTAAAACAATTCACGATGCTCCTGATAGAGCAAACTCCCAATTAGCCGTGAGGGGCGGGGGTGGCTCAGTCGGTAGCGCGTCAGGCTCGTAATCTGTAGTTCCCAGGTTCGAGTCCCAGCTGGGTCAGCGTTGAGATTTATCTCCGCAAAATTCCCCGCCCTGCCCACGGTCAGTAGGGGACACCGATGGGCTTGGAAAGACCGCCGTCCGTCGGATGGGACGTTAAGCCGTGGCCCCGTATGCGGGAGAGCCATACCCTGTGCACGTTAAAGAACACGCTGGATGGCCTTGACGGGAGGCTACCATCCGTCTCCCAACAGCTGTTCCAGTGGATCCCCTCTCCCAACCTTCTCTGAACCTTGAAAGCAAAAAAATGCCGCTCAGAGGTAAAACAACCCAATTAGCCGTGCCATTGTGGCACTAACGCGGCTTCAGAGATTGACAAATAAAATATTCATTATAGATAATTATTTGAGGAAACGAAATGCATTGCACAATTTTATATGCATATATCTTCGGTTCTAGTAAATCACTTTTATCAAGGAGGCGAAGGTTTGCTCAGTCGACAGCAGGCCGGGCTCGTAATCTGCAGATATCGCACGTAACAGTTTGGGAGCTCACCTTGTAACAACTGATTCCTTTCTCCAAACTATCTATGAGTCCTTGGGGTCCTTGTGACTTGTACTTGTTGTACACAACGGTACCGCTGAGAAGTAAAACAACAAACAACCCAACGTTTATCAACTCGATTTTAAGTATTGAATTCACAAGATTTTGCTTTACTCCCCGAATCTGCTTGCAGCAATATTAATATTAAAACCAAGTAATTATAAAATTATTTTTGTCAGTTCTGCAATCCCTTTCACAACAAATATTGTAGGTTAGAAACGTAAAAGCTTCCTCTAACTCAGGCGTGCCCCAACCCGCGGCCCTGGACAGCTAGTAATGCGGCCCACAAAATCGTAAAGTTTATGTGTTTACAACATAAGCTTTCAACATGATTATGTGATTTTCAGCGAGTTTTTGATATCCCACTAGTTTTATATTGCCATTTTTAATTTTATAATAAAAAACATAAGAAAGTAAAGTTTTATTATATATTTTATGTGCGGCCCAAAACAATTCATCTTCACTCAATGTGGCCCAGGGAAGTCAAAAGGTTGGACGCGCCTGCTCTAACTTGTTGGAAAGTTGAGATAATTTCATATCCAAGAGACCGTTTGGGTAATGTTTTTCAACCTTTTAAGTGTTAATCCAATTATTTGGTAAAAAGAAAAATTAGTGTTACAAGCAGTTGCGACTGGTGATTTAAATGTTTTACCTGTCACTTTAACTAGCAGTAGGAAGGGCCAACGTAGAGAAAAAAAAATGGGCAGTTAGTTGCCTGAATTGAACTGTATCGGTATTTAAACGAACAGATTTTAGTATTCGGGATATTATGTGTTAACCTCTCAGAAAATAGCTATCAATAAAATCATGTTGGCTGCTAATGTTTGCTTGAAGAAGAAAATGGTGCTCCAATCAGTATCGTATTACCTGTTGATGGGAATTTGTGTACAGCTACCTAATCAGAATGCATGTGACTACGATAGAAATTTTAAAGTGAATTTGCAGTTCAGGAAATAAATGCCGAATGCTGGGTTAAGAAATAGAAATATTAGGCATCTAATGCTTGATTTACATATTTATATATGTCGTAAGATGAACCCCAATGACAATCATCGAACGTTCGTTTGCATTTTAAACGTCGTGCAAATGTAATTATATCAAAATGATATTTATTTAACTTAAGTAATAGTAGTTGGTCAGTTTACAGTCCTCAATCTCCAGAATCGCCCGACTGCAAATCGTCCTTTTGGTTTGCGCGTCCAAGGCTACATCAGTCTCAATAGCATCGCTCAGTCGACAGCCGAGCCACTTCCACTGTGGCTCGCTGTTTTCCCTTCCTGTGACTTCTCTCTTTGCACGATGGGGGAAAGCCTTTACACCCGGCAACTCTTTGCCAACCACTGTGCCGAGCACCCGGACTTCTGGCCTGTCTTCACAGATGGCTTTTGAAGTACGGCACGTTAGTGGGATCAGTCATTGCAGACCAGATCCCACAGCAGTGTTTCATCTTCACTGCAGAGTTGCACACTATCAGCCTTGCCTTGGACCGCATAGCAGCTAAGAATCATTGTTGGTGTGTCCTCTACACCGAGTCGCTTAGCTTGCTACAAGCTTTGATTTCTGTGAGGTGCGAGTCACACTTTTCTTTCCAAGATCCACCATCAGCTCCATCATCTGGCAGCCATAACTGCCATTTACTTCTTTTGGGTGCTTGGTCATATTGAGATCAGTGTCCCTTGGTGCGAGCTCCTGTTCATGTTGAGGGGACCACCCTGTGAAGGTTCCGCTGGTTCGGTTTACGTTCTCTATTTTTATTGGCTTTTGTGTTGTATTTTATCGCCTTTACATGTTGATTTTAGGCTTCGGTTGTGGGTTTTGCTGATTTTTTTTATCTGTGTTTTACTATTTGTCTTGTCTGGCACATTATTGCCTTAATTGCCGATGCACCATTAAAACCCAAACAACCGAACCATTCCGCTGGTTTGGGTACCATCACAGGGTCTTAAATGCTCTTCCGTGTTTTTACCATGCACGGCGACCCATGCCCCTGGAAAGGAGGATCCTCCTAGTTGCTCAGGGGTTCTCATCTGCTCTCAGCTCATGAATAGCTGGGTCCCCTTTGGCCCATTCTTGACATTGGGGAGCTTATTTGTTCTTATATCAACTTGCTTAGCTAAATCATTTTTGATGCACAAAATTGCTAGATGATTAAGTCGCTCTTGACTAGTTGTGCTTCTTTGCCATGTTTTCAATGAATTTGCCTGTCTGCTGAACGATCTTTCAGCTGAAGAAACAATAACTGGTACTGTACAAAACAGTTTAATGGCGAGGCAGATATTGTCAAATATACCTTGCAGTTTTTTTATCGTAAATTATATTCAGAAGTCTAATCGGTCTTCTTTCAATTTTTTTCGACTGAACCATGCGAATCAAACATATTATATAAAGCGGAACGACGGAAGCTTGCTTAAGTGAAAAAAATCACGAGAATTCAATCCTTTTCAGGGAATTTTGGTTTTATACTCGGGTACTTAGATATTTTTCTGCATTTTAAAAATTAACTCTAAAAACAGGCTAAAAATGCGAAAAACAGTTCAGTGTAAAAATATAGAAGTTCGCAACAAAATTAAAAAGTTGGTGCTTAAAGTTTGTTCCGTATTTGGTACATCAAAGGGTAAAATTCAGAATAGTCATTCAACAAGAAACGTTTTAGGAGAGGAAAGGATAAAATAAATGAAGATGGAAGTGAAAAAATAGAGGCGCAATTTTTTTTGCTTAATTGTAATAAGTTTAAAAGTACATATAATAGATTAACAAGCAAGATGCAAATAAATCATTAAACAACAATATTCATTAAATCTTAAACTTAGCTTTTAGCCATCCTACAATTTTGAAAGTGGGAGACTTCCCCATTCCCCCCCCCTCCCAAAAAAAAAAAGAAAAAAAGACTAAGACAAACTCAAAAACGAACTCGGAAAGCGGAATTTTCATCTGGTATATGCATTTCAAAATTTATGGCCAATGGATATTTTTGGCTGTTTTGGATTTTCTGCCTACATACTGCAAGAAAGGTTCTTTATAAAAAAAAAAATGTGTATATGGATTAAAATTTGACTGCTAAACCTTATCGTTGGAGCAAACGATGCTTTTCTACCCAATGGTTGAATGACTAGCGTTCTCACTACTGATGAAAGGAACAGTCTTCTGGAATTATTTTGAACACTAATTTCCATAAAATGGGTTAAATTAAAATAACTTTCATTATCTTTGCTTTGCTGTACTTGTTGTAAATGTAGTTTTTTGCTTCATAATAATTGATAATTGCTGGATACGATTGCCAGCGAAAAATCGAAACAGTATAAAATGGTTTCACGTTTATCAAATATCTCTTGAAATCTGAGTAAATGTCTCAATATTAAACAAATCGAGTCTTCGATAGCCGTGGTTCTTCATATTGATTCGTTTTTGCTTTGATATTGTTATAAAAAACGACAGGGAGAACCACAAAAAAAGGTAAAAAATATTTCATTATATTTGCATAAATTACGATCAGAGTTTTGCAAAATAAAAATTCCCCGATTTTTGCAGAGACAAAAAAACTACTGAAAGAAATTGGAAAAAGTTAGAGTATTTACCTTTATGCTGTTTTGTAGCTTTAGTTATCTGATTTGACGATGATTTCTTCTGTATACTCTTGCTGTCCGAAAATTAAATCTGAAAGCTTCCACTGACTGCAGGCCTTAAAAATTCTTTGCTGTTGATTCGCAATGGAAATAAATGGCAACTGAAAGATTTTTATCCTCTTTCACGTTTCTTAAGAGTTAATGGCTCACCCCCCACGTGGTCTCCTGAACCACTCAGCTTACCCCATAGCCTCTCATGCGCCATAAATAATCATTCACTGAAAGTCGTCATCATTGTATGTCATCTGCTCTCTGTTGAGCAAATCCTCTTTCACGTTTCTTAAGAGTTAATGGCTCATCCCCCACGTGGTCTCCTGAACCACTCAACTTACCCCATAGCCTCTCATGCGCCATAAATAATCATTCACTGAAAGTCGTCATCATTGTATGTCATCTGCTCTCTGTTGAACAAATATCCCCCATCAAGGAAAGAATTTCTGGTAATTTGAAGTCGAAGGAAGCCGCTATCGTTAACTAAGTGAGAAAGTCTGCATTGTAACTTTCTGGCAAAGATCAGTGTTTTTTCGGACAACAATCTAGCAAGTCCATTCTCCATGTATCCAAACCTTCTCCACATGTTTAAATGATTCCCGAGGAGTAATTGCAAAACATCTGGTATTTTAAATCATCTAAAGCTGGCGGCTCCATTCCCTCGTTTTCAACCCACGGAAGTTTCCGGTGTGCCGGCGGCCAAGTCTGCCTCTGACGAGAAGGGTGGCTTGACTAGCGGATCGATTCTGGGAGCCCAATTCTTTCAGAATCGTGAAGTAATTAGTACTTTTCATGGAAATACTGGAAATCTTGCTTTTTTTTTTATAAATAGTGAGATTTCAGATTTTTGATTTCCAAACAGAATTGATGATTTGCTTCCATTTTTGCCCCTCTTTCGATGTGTCGCCGAGTGCGCCTATTATAAATCCGGCCCTGCTTGGAACCCGTATATCCTTGCATTCAGTCAGGCAGAGGACAAAAAGCTTAGGCCTGCCTCGTTTATCAATAGTTATAAAAAAAAATAAATAAAATGAATGGGGCAATTCCAGAGTATAACTGAGTCCGTCGCAAGTCCGTGGACGGTGGCCATTTAGTTAAGCACAAATTGTTTTTTATAATTTATTTTTATTTATTTATTTAGAAAAAATTTCAACATAAAAAATTGATAGAATGTAAAATATCTTTCTGGAACGGATAATCGGTAAAGAATAATATAAATAAATAAAATAAATACCACCTCAAGCAGCTGCTTGCCAGAGGTCTGACAGGAGCCTGTCAGTTTATATGCCAAAGTAGAAGGTCTGTGAGGATGGCAGGACCTTAGCAGAAAACAACACACACAACCAAAAAAAAGAATAATATATATATTTTTTCCGTCCACAAGCAAAAATAAACTAAATTGCAGGAACGTTTAAATATGAGAGTTAGAAATTATTTTCCCGTAAAAAATAGCTTCCTATATTTGGTAATTTTTGTGAACTGTAATTAAATTGAAATTTTATCACATTCGCCAATGGTATTTAATTATTATGAATCTTTATACTTTCCAATAAAAATTTTCACAAATATAGAATGGGAACAATGAACTTTAATTTTTTTTCACAAAAACCGATAAAGCAACACGAGCACAAGTTACAATGACGGAGTCTATCAGAATATTGACTGTAGCACTTAGCCGTCATTGACGGCTTTTTGTGTTTGGCGGACCGTCAAACACGAAACATATTAAATTCTAAGAACAGAAAAAGGAAAGAGAAAGGAATTAAATTTTTTTTTATTCCTTTAAAAAATGTAACAAACTTTAATAGTGTAATCATTTTCGTTCTTTAATTTGTTATTTCTAAGCAAAATAGATTGACAGAAAATATTATTTTTTTTTGCGTTACTTTAATATACAATTTGATTATCTTTCTTTAATTAGAGAAAGGCTTGAAGTCCCGGACGATTACGGGGGAACCAGGGGCCACAATATTTTTTTTCCTCCGAGCTCAGGGCCCCCTTCGAGTTCGTGACCCCTGGCGGTCCCCAGAACCGACATCCGCTTGATACGCCTCTGCTTATCAGCACCATGTTTCTACATACAGACACACACACTTTACTGAACATAATACACCAACCCAAATCTTGTAGAATAAGTCTATTCCATATATTCGAGCATGGCAATGAAATGCGTTTTCAAAAGAAGCCGCTAGACACCTGTGTCACAGTCTAAATAAATTGTGCGCCCGGTGTAGAGTTCATTTTGCCTTGTCCACCTGTGCAAGCCTATGCGCACAAAGTTCAAAAACACCGCCCGCTCGGTAATCTCTTTCTGTCGCATGCCGCGTTTTTAATTGTTTGCAAATTTGAGCTTTAAATCAAAAAGCGATGAATTTTCTTTTTAAATGTATCAAAACAGGCACGTGTTGTCCATCGGCATAAATAAGAGACGAATCACAAAGACTAAACAAAAAGTCTGTATGATGAGAGGGTAATGTGGCTAATAAAATAATTAATTTTAGTTGGATGGACAAAACGTAAGTGAATATTTTATAAAGTCGCTTTTTGTCTTCTGATCATCTCACTTTGCTGGCCGACCTGCCACGTCGGGCCCCCCTAATCCCGGGCCCCCAGGCTAGAGCCCTGTCAGCTTCTGACCCAAAACGTGTAAGAAAAACAAACTTAGGATAAATATATGTAAAATACCGATAATCCTTTGCATTAAGATATACACAATACACAAACTACAGATACAACTGGCCCTTGATTTACGCCGGGTTTAGTTTCCTAGAGATGCTGGAGTATCTAGAATCGGCGTAAATGAAACCCGAATATAAAATATATTTCAATGAAATGCATTCCAGGTATACAAAAATACTTTTTCATACAGTAATAATTTTTTTTTATATATATTTTAAACATAAACATTAAATAAGTTTTCAATACATGTATATATTTCGTAATAAGTACCTGTATAATACAAATAGATAAGCATTACTGACGAGAGGAAGATCCTGGATCGTCAGGGTCATCTTCTGCGTCTTTGGATCAACTAAAGACTTCATTTTTTAAAATAAGAAAGGAGGGTTGTCGCATTGCTTGACGCCCACCTCCCTCTCTCCTGCAAAACATCATAGTAAGGCTGCACTAATTCCTCTTCTATTAGAACAGCTTCGTTCCCAGTCACAATGAGAGTAACTGTTCCATTTTTTCAATCATAGGACTGCGTGAGTATTTAAGAGTTGTAGCAGTTTGCCTTCTTGCAGTTTCCATTGTGTTTTTAATTTTATCAGCATTTTTCATGATTGTTGTTACAGTGGAAGGGGCAATATGTATCTCCCTACAAACAATGGCGAATCCAAGGGAAGGCGATCGCTCCTCCCCACAGAACCCAAAGAAGAAAGGGGAAAAATTAATTCACATTTACGAATCTATTGAATGCATTATGCATACTCTCGTGGGTGCACAAAACTTCGATCAGATACGTTATAATACCTCAGGTTGGGTTGTTTTACCTCTGCACTTTTTTGCATACCATGGCTAAATGGCCAGGTCACATGGAGCCCGAAACCCCTGGAACAGCTGCTGGGAGACAGATGGTAGCTTCCCGTTAAGGCCATCTAGCATGTTCTTTAACGTGCACAGGGTATGGCTCTCCCCACACGGGGCCACGGCTTAAAGTCCCATCCGACGGACGGCGGCCTTTCCAAGCCCGTCGGTGTCCACTACTGACCGTGGGCAGGGCGGGGAATTTTGCGGAGATAAATCTCAACGCTGACCCAGCTGGGACTCGAACCTGGGAACTACAGATTACGAGCCTGGCGCGCTACCGATTGAACCACCCCGGCCCCTAATACCCGAGAATAATAATAAAAAAAAAAAATCGAGAGGCATGATGCATTTGATTTTCCAAAATGGACTTATCAGAACAATAACCTTTTCAAGCGAGGGAGTTTTGAAATTCTCACAATTAAAGAATGTTAAAGAATTAACATATTTCATTCATATTATCGATAGGGTTCCAGTTTAGATTCGTATTCATTTCGTTTCCCTTTAGATCAGGATAGCCAACCCAGACATCTTGAAAAAGCGTTAAAAAAAACCTATATGCTGAAAGAGCACCAGGAGAGAATTCTCAACTTAAACACACATTTCAAAGGAACTAGAAAAAAAAACTACTTTTAAGGAATCAAGGAAATATCATGATTAGAAACAAATATATACAATTTTATTTAGTATTGGGAATTGATAAAATCATTGGGTTATGCACCTAAATGTTTGGTCGAATAATTGGAAGAAATGAGCCAGATTCGTTTTTGTGTGTGTGTATTTTATGAGCTGCAGATTGAAATTTAATGGTCAGCATATTTTATTTTAAATGTTCAGCATATCTGTTCATATTGTTCATAATCAATTCACTCATATTGTCACTCGACAGTAATTTAAAATTCCAAAGAGTTCAGATGCCACCGAAAGTTTATGAACTGGTCCATCTTTATTTTGAGTCATCCAGATCATTGATTCAGTAGTGGTTTGATTGGACCATGAAATGTCACTAATATCGCGTGTGCTGTCATCACTTTGTAGGGATGAAAAATCCATCCTTCTTGATCGATTGCTATTGAGCTATCAATAGCAAATAAAATGTTTATAATTTCTTCCCCCTTCAAAAACTTTCCGCTTAAGGAAAGTCATCTCAAAAAGATAAAATATAATAAAAAAAATTTAACTCGTCTCCAAAATTATTAGGGAATTTTAACAGCTGCAGAAGTTTTAATCCCGTAAATACTCTAAAATATAAAACAATTAAACAAATTAGAAAATACCTATAGCGCCCTAAAACGTAGAAAATAAACCTTATCGATGGTACAATCAGTCACTGAGTTGTCACTGTTGTTGAGTAGGTAAATCGGCGCCTTAACTTCTTCCAAGAAACTTATTAATTCAAGTTCGTTTCGGGTAGAAAAATAGCTATTGTGGAGCCTGGATAGGTCTACAATAAGTGTTGACCATTAGCACCATCGAACTTCCACCCATAGGGCAGTATGAAACTCTATAACTCTTCAAATGGCCAAATTCGACCGAGCCGATAAAAGGCGACTTAGAGCGGGTTGTTCCCTTGGGATCATTTGAGTCATGTGCACCGACAGCAATGGTCGGTTCCACTGGTCAGCAACTAGCTCCTAGAAATGTCACCTACAATTTGAAAAGGGAGATTCCGAGACGGTATATCGCTGCTTGCTAACGAAGCCAAATTCCTTCCGGTATCATACCCTGCACCACATTTTCTTTGTTTAAGGGAGTGGAGATTGCGCTCTTGATTCGCGCGCAGCTATAGAAATTAAAGAATCCAACGGTAAATCCAGGGGCGTAGCTGTGTGGGGATGGGGGAGGCTCTCCCCCCAGACAGCTACGCCCCTGGATTGATTCGGAGATTGATTCGGAGTTGGCAAAATCCGAAGCGACTTCGTTAAATCTAGGCGAGTTGTGAAAATTTGTAATCTTTTTTTTTCTTCTAAAATTAAGGGGAGTTGTCAAAATCGAGGCAACTTGGTAAATCTAGGACAGTTTGGAAAATGGAGAGACTGCAAAATTTTGAGCAGTTGGCAAAATTCGAAGCTACTTAGTAAAATACAGGTGAGTTGGCAAAATCTTTGGAAGTTGGCGAAATTCGAATCCACTTGGTAAAATATTGGCGATTTGTGAAAATTGGAATTTGTTTTGTGAAATTAAGGAGTGTTGGAGAAACCGAGGAAACTTAACAAAATGTACGGCAGTTGGCAAAATTCGAATCAACTTGGGAAATACGGGTGAGCTGTGATAATTTGAATTGGGTTTGTGAAATTAAGGAGAGTTAACAAAATCGAAAAAACTTGGCAAAATCTTGGGCAGTTTGAAAATTCCGAAGTGACTTGGCCAAGTTAGGAAGTGAGTCGACATTTTCTGGATTCCGCCCCTGCCTGCAAACAGTAGGACGTGATTGCCCACCCTCCATTATTCTAATAACTTCCGTCTTTTCTTGTAACATAGATTTCAGTGCTCGGTTCGCCAGCATTTATATTGTGGCCTTTTGTCTAGGTTATAGATTCTATAATCATCGAGGCGGGTCGAGTTCACCCGCCCAGTAGCGCTGCATAGTGACTTTCTTTGGTGGCGGCAGAGCGAAATAGAATTTTTGAGGAAAACTAAGAAATTACAAAAAAATTCTTAAAGCGGCGGATA
Organism: Ryuthela nishihirai; assembly: GCA_038380435.1. Taxonomy (NCBI): domain Eukaryota; kingdom Metazoa; phylum Arthropoda; class Arachnida; order Araneae; family Heptathelidae; genus Ryuthela; species Ryuthela nishihirai. The sequence goes on along the minus strand of JAWZYU010000016.1, from coordinate 109,592 downwards.
TTCAAATCAGCCTAAATCAAACCGTCGTAAATCAAGGGACTACTGTATATATATATATGACACAGGTTAAATTAAAGAAAATTTTTAAGACAACTCTAATTGGCTGAGAAAGCAGAAAAACCTCTCTCAGGTGTTAGAAATCGAAATCGTAACCTTAACGTGTACACTTGGTTTGCAATCTTTAAGGAAAGCAATTTTATTAATGCATAAGAATTCAACCAGACGATATAATATTTATCAGTTATTGCAGCAGAGAGAAAATGCGGTAAATGTAAATCATAAAAGTAAATTTAATTACATCATAATCATAAAAGTAAAATAATTTCAATCATAAAAGTAAATTTTTATTGAATAAAGACCCTTTAAAAGGATACTTAATGTCAATGCAATGAAACCTCACTTAATTCATGTACCTTATAAACTCGAAACAAATAAAGTGAAACCTCAAAGAGATGTTCAAAGAACTTCATTTGACAAAACTGCTTTAGACCATCATCAACAGAAAAAAGCATTCAACTTTTACTAGCTGCGCATGTAAAATTAATGTACTGTATGTAATTAATTTGTTTCGAAAAGCATACTGATGTTTTCAAGAAGGTTTTGGTATGTTAGAATTGTAATAAATAGGTGATTTCACGGAGGTAAACGTAGATGAAAAAAATCCTGTATGCGACTGATACATTCCTTGATTTATATATTATGTATTTATTTATATTTACAGAATTATATTATTTATATATTATATATTTATATATATTTATTTTTGTTTACAGAATACCATTAACGTTGTTAATGGTATTCTGTAAATTTGTATTCGTTGTCCTGTAATGACAAGAACCTATATTCATTAAAATAGTTTATTCCAGAAAATGGTTAATAAGGCTTAGTGATTGGATTATTTAGTCTCTGTTGTTTTCTTAACTGCGGAAAGGAATTGCCTTATTTACGAATTCGTGTGATTTGGAATAGCTGTCTGTGATTGGATTATTCCGATAGGATGTTGATGTCTACAGAAAGTCCTTTTCAGTCTTCTGAGCTAATAAGACTCCATTCTATCACTTGACACCCAATTTCCACCACTGGAAATTATACTAACTCAACGAAATGTAAGACTATGCAATCCTGTACGAATCCCATTCATGCCCTTACACCAACTCAAATCCCAAGCAGCAGCAGCAGTGTTTGTGTTTGATTTATTAAAATCTCAAGTTACATTTAAAACAAGTTTGTTTTCAGAATAATTAAAATTGTACAGAAAACGAGTTGGTAAAAGCATCAAATACTTGCACAGGAGGGCCAGCCCAAATTAACTACTTCTTGTGCAGACGTTCACTAGTCCAATATTAATAGCAAATTTCTCATTGAAGTTCAATAGATCCTGTGAATCTCTCAACCCCCCCCCCCCCCTGAAACAATGTAAAGGTAAAAATGAAAATGTTTTTTTTAAATTCGAACCAGTTTTGTTATTGGTCGAGACCTGTTCAGCGCAACGAAGAATGCACGATGAAAACCTGTGACCCCCCCCCCTCCTTAAATCGAAATGTTTCATGCGAAATCTCGAATTTATCTACCTGCTTTGAAATCTAAAACCTTTGTCTTTCTATAATTCCATTTTAGCGCCATAATAGATCCGACACTAAAAATAGACTTAAATAACAACTCTAAAATGTTATTTCATGTAAAACATCACTTTAATCGTTTCTGTCCGGAAGAACATTTTAATAATTGGGAAATCCTACTCAAGTGTTAGTCTCACTACCCCTCCACCCCCAAGAAGAAAAAACTAAATCCTCAGAACCCACCGCCCACCCCAAAGGCTAAATTCTCGAACTCCTTCCTAAATGCATTCGTGGAACCCTCCAAAACTAAGAAACGGGACACTTGCCCCCCCCCCCCCCCCCAAAGAGACTTAATTCTCAAACTCATCCCTAAACGAAATTCTTGCCCCCCCCCCCCCTCCCAAAAACTAAATCCTGTGATATGACTGACATAAGGCACAATACATATATATATGAAAGTTTTATTGCCATGTATGTTATTTTCAAAACCAATCGATGTTCCTTTTGTCACCGATGACAGAATTTGGGTTAGCGGAGGAATTCGCTGACTTATCGCATTACCATCTGAGTCATCACTGCCCCTGTCTAGTTTTCTTCTCTGTATAGAAAAATATACTGACCGACCCTATTTAGAAACTCGCTAGCAGCCCCTGACCATAGACGTACTATCCGTTTTAAAGGAGATTAAAAATTTCTCCCCAGGACTTCTACAGATCTTCAGTGTTGGAACAGTGACAAGACTGGACGTATTCGAGCCAACAGCAACAAGAGTTAGGTATGAGTTCAAGTACATCTAACAGACAACAAAACCAGTGTAAGCAACGTGAAGGGCAAAGACTGGCTGTTGATTGGTTGGCTCCAAAGGAAGTTGCCGTGTTTCAGCATTGCATGGTGGAGACAACGGTTTTGTAGCTGACAGTACATGAACGAAGTGCCTTGTCGCACGATAGTACATAAATGTGCAAATGTGACCTTACTGAGACCTGATATAGTAAAGAAGATAACATCTGAACCTAACTGGCATTCTAGACAGTCCAATATTACTATAAACAGTCACTGGAAGTCGTGTTGAAGTCCATGGAAGGATAGATTCAATGAATACTCTCGAATTCATCTTACAGAATACCACTATATTTAAAAAAAATATCGCTCTGCATCAACACTGTTCGCCGGAACTGACAGACATTGAAGAACTTCCTGTGGGAAATCGTACTTTTTGAGACAACCAGAAAATAATTGTCAGTGCTATTGAATTTTACAGGTCTTTCGTAACTTTAATGTTCGGCTTTCAAATTGTCATCTTCAAACATGGGTATATTGTTGAAAACTATAGTATCATGATCACTCGTGGAAATATTTAAGCACTTCAGTTGGAATCGAAAATTCGACATAGTTCAAAGATACTGTTCCATGCCTACGAAATCTGCAGTTTTTTATCACTTAAATATCGTCGAATTTTTAAGAGGATTATTGGAGTGTATATTTTGCGAGTCTGTGATCATACTGATGACTTTTACTAATTTTACCGCCAAATCGTTCATTTCGTTGTAGACTTCTTATGCTGATTCCACTTTTTACAGAATTATTTTTACATATTTGAATATCTTTTAATGCACTACTGGAGCTGTTTCCCGTGTACTGCTCGAAAAACGTCTTGTAATCCTTTGCGTGATCACAGGGATAGAGTACAGCTTGGAACCAACGGCTTCACCTTGTCCGAACGAGAACTGGTGGTTTGCCGTCTCCGTTTTCTTATAGAAATACCTTAAAACGAACTTTACGTGCAGACAAGAGAGAAATCAGTATTTAACCGTTAACATCAAAGCATTAAGTTTTCAAATCTTGTTGGAATATGTCACCAAGATATTGAAGATAAGCATTACACGTGACATGAAATATAACGTAAAAAAAAAATGAATACACTCACAAGATGTTGAAGATAAGCATTACACATGACATGAAATATAGCAAAAAATGCTTGCCGTAGGTCTGAGAGGATGGCGGGACCTCAGCTGAAAGACAACACATTCATGCCTTATCTGGGGCTCGAACCCAGGACCCTGTGATCAGTAGCCAAGCGCACTAACTACTCGGCCACGAAACGACCTAAAGTCATTTGGGAATATTAGAAGATTACTGTCTAAAGATTGAAGGGATGAGAGGTTTACAGCAGAGTAATGTAGAAACTAGTTACTCAGGAAAAGTAAATAATTAAGCACTTCAGTTGGGCTGAGAAATTGGTGTAGAGGTCCTACTTCTACATCAGTTTAACGCTGTTTTTCAATTTTTAAAATATACTGGATGTTTTACTCGTCTAGTTTTATTCGAATGTTTAATCTACGTCGCTTACACCTGGGTTCTTTTTATATTTATTACACATTTATACATTTGTTTCTTGTTATTAACTATGTTACCTTTTATTGTTTTACATTTTTTGTATGTGTGAGGTTATTTTTTAAAATTTGGTTGTGGGTCTTATGACTTTTATCTTTTATTTGGACTTTCGTTTGTCGCATTATAGCCTGAGATGCTAATGCGCCATTAAACCCAAAACAACCAACCAATCTACATCAGTTTCTCAAAACATAAGTAACAGAATTTTAGAAAACAAAAAACAAAACATTAAAATTCGTGGAATTGAAAAAAAATAGGCACTTCGCGGAAACTTTAAAAAACTGAAATTTGCGGAAGCCGCAAAAAACTTACAGCCCTACCTATATGGACAAAAATTTCGCATTTGTATGGACTATGTTACTCCTAGGTGTTTGCTAAACTCCAAAAATCAAAAGGACAAACTGCTAGTGGATACAGCGATTGCAAGAATACAATTTTTCCATTGATCATCGTAGTGGAAAGCTACACAAGAATGCAGATGTACTTTATAGGCATTCAAGCATTGAGAACTTCAAGCATTGCTGTAATGCAAAGTTGAGATATGGCACCCACGAAATGTCTATTAGACAGTTAACCTCAACTCAAGAAACAGTGATACACTTGGCATCTGGAGCCCGTCAGAAATTAGTAAGATCCAACTGGAGGATGAAGATATAAGACTAATACAAAAATTTTTTTTGAAGGATTTGCTACACGACCTAATTGGGAGCAAAAGTCTAAATATAGCCCAACTAACAAAAGCTATTGGACACAGTGGAAATCCTTACAAGTGAAAGATGGTGCATTATACAGAAGATGGGAGAATCCCACTGGAAGATTGATTCGTTGGCTAATCATCCTTCCTCGCTCCCGAGTGGAATTAGCGATGAAAGATGTGCATGATAGTGCCACTGGAGGACACTTCGGTGTTTATAAGATATTAGCGAAAGCCAGGAAACGACCCCTTGGTGCGAGCTCCTGTCCGTGGTGAAGGAACCACCCTGTGAAGGTTCCGCTGGCTCGGGTACCTTCACAGGGTCCTGAACGCTCACCCACGTGTTTGCTGTGCGCAGAGACACATGTCCCTGGAAAGAAGGATCCTGGCAGTTGCTTGGGGGTCCCCATCTTCCCTACTTAGCTCACGACTGGCAGGCCGTTTTGCAATTGGAGATCCTGTCTGTCGCAGGGCTCGGCAGCGACTTCAGGGGCCACTGCTATACACTGCTTTGGCCTCTGCTTCAGGTAAATGGGAGATCCTGGGGAGGCCCCTCAGGATTAGTCTGCTGGTGGGCAGGTCCTCCTAAGGTCAACTTTGCAGATTGGTGAGTAACTTTGTCCATGTCTGGGCAAAGGTTTAAGAGTTTCCCCATGGATTTTTCACTTTTATAGTTTTCTTTCATTTGTGAGAACAAGTTGTTTCTCACTTTTCCTTTTTCTGCTTTTCTTTTGTGAGTCCTCAGGTGAGATTCTCACATTTCTCTCTTTAATTTTCCTTTTGTTTCGTTATGAGGGCTTGGCTCACTGGCTGTGTGGATATGGTGCCCAGGAAGCCCTGGCGCCCGATTGGGCATTCCCTTTTTGGACTTCGTGGTGGGTGGGGACAACAGGCACTGAACCACAAAAAACAACAATGACTTCTACATCTACAACTCATAATTCACCGATAATGCCGCCAAGAGGGCTCGCCATGAACCCCCATCTTCATTGTCTTTGCCATCATCTTTGTGTGTGTGTGTGTGTGTGTGTGTGTGTCCCCGAGGTTCCTGGTCATCCACTCTATGGGTGATCAGGTGTTTGGAGACATGTCACGGTTTTTTATTAACAACGGTATCAAAGGTCTTCCAGGAGAAGTGAAATCTGTCAAGCGCCTAAGATGTGGCGACTTGCAGGTGGAAACTGCCTGCTCCAAACATTCGGAGCTACTCTTAAATGTCACAGCAATTGGTGGAGTGTCGGTCACTGTCACTTCACACAAGACGCTTAATTCCTCCCAGAGCATGATCTATGAGTGGAGCCTCCTCAAAGTTTGAGGATGAAATCCTCTCTCAGCTTTCATCCCAGGGAATAACAATCCACCAGATTTCGACACGCTGGGATGGAAATTTAGTACCCACTCAGGTACTAATAATTACTTCATCAAGGCAGGGTACTGACATTGCGAGGTACAGCAGTTTATACTAAACTCTCTGCGTTGTTTTCAATGCCATAGGTTTGGCCATGCCTGCACTGCACGCCAGGATTGAGTTGTTTTACCTCTGAGCGGCACTTTTTTTGCCCACCATGGGCTAAATGGCCAGGTCACATGGACCCTGAAGGCTCAGAGAAGACTGGGGGAGGGGATCCACTAGAACAGCTGTTGGAAGACAGATGATAGCCTCCCATCAAGGTCATCAATCTTTAACATGCACAGGGTATAGCTCTCCAGCACACGGGGGCATGGCTTAACATCCCATCCGACGGACAGCAGCCTTTCCAAGCCCAGCGGTGTCCCCTACTGACCGTGGGCAGGGCGGGGAATTTTGAGGACTGCATGCCAGGGTAAGCCCACTTGTGCTCATTTTGGCAGTCAGGATCATCTTGAACCTAACTGCATGACAGAAAACACATGCCATGTAAACTGCCATGGCAAACATCCGGCATACTGGTGCGTCTGCCCAGGCATAGAGATTCTGCATTCTTCGTGACCTCCAAAGCTTCAGCTTGCGAGTCACATGCCGATCTTTATCGCAAATTTTTTATCTCGTAGTTTTTGAGTTCGTATCTACAACACTCTTTTGTGGCCTTTCCCCCAAAAACAGTATGTGAAAGAAAGCTGCGTCCTGAGTGTGATGTTTTTCGCTGTCAAGATCAGTTTCGTTACACAACAAATTCCTCTGACTGTAGGCAGTGCCTTCTATGTTGACGACTTTAGCATCTTTTGCTCGTCATTCAGCATGAGGGTCATTGAACGACAACTGCAAACTGCTCTGAAAAATCTCGGTTTTTGCGACGGCCAATGGGTTTCAGTTCTCCCCACAGAAGACTGCTTGCGTGCACTTTTGCTGCAAGCATAATTTTCATCTGAACCCCCAAGCTGCAGCTCGGGGGTAACATCATTCCAGATGTTGCGGAGACGAAATCTTCGACCAGAAATTGGCTTTTCTCCCACACATACATCTCGGGTCCAAGTGCACGTGGGCATTGAACATCCACAAGGTCCTCTTCTCCCTCTCTCGGTGGTCGGACCGATGTTCATTGCTCCGCCTCTACCATGCAGTCATCCGATCGAAACTGACTACGAATCCCAGGTGTATGACTCCGCCAGGGATTCAGTAGTGAAGGTGCTGGGACCCTCTACACCATCTGGTCCTCTGTGTTTGCACGGGGACCTTCTGCACTTCACTGGTCCAGAGTCTATGTTGAGACTGATGAACCATTTTTATCTGTTCTCCGTCAGCAGTTAAACCTGCAATATGCAGCAAAATTACGGTCTCTGCCAGGCCATCCCACTTGGGACTGCGTTTTCAGACCAGAAACAGCCGACTGCCATTTGTCCTTTCAGTTTGCATGTCCAAGGCTACCTGCGAGACATTTACACCAGTCTTGATAGCATCTCACAGTCGACAGCCAAACCACTTGCACCGTGGCTTACTGTTTCCCCTTCCTGTGATTTCTCTCTTTGTATGATGGGGAAGGCTTTTATACCAGACTGTCTGTCAGCAACTCTTTGCCAGCCATTGTGCTGAGCACTCGGACTTCTTGCCTGTCTTCACAAATGGCTGGAAATTCGGCACATTGGTGGGATCAGCCATGATCTGCTGTGATGTAATCATTGCAGAATCAGATTTGTTTCATCTTCACTGCAGAGTTGCATGCTATCAATCTTGCCTTGGACCACATAGCAGCTAAGTGTCATCATCGGTGTGTCCTCCACACCAACTCGCTTAGCTCGTTACAGGCTTTGTTCTCTGTGGGACATTGGTCTAACCCTATTCTCTCCAAGATCTGCCAGCAGCTCCATCTATCAGCCACCACCGTTCTCTTCTGCTGCTGGTTCCATACTTCTGGTAGCGTTTTTCCATCGCACTCCGGGCACAGTGGCAGAAATCTTGGTCTGAACAGGTTGGTAACAAGCTTTTCGAAATGAAGTCCATTGTCAAACCGTGTCAGTCTTGTTTTCGCAGGAATCGCAAGGAGGAAGTTGTACTTGCTTGGCTCTGCTTAGGTCATTCGTTTATCACTCATTCATTTCTTCTTCGAGCAGACGACGAACCTAAGTGCGAGTTTTGTGACACCATTTTAACCATTAAACATATTTTAATCTCTTGTCCAGCTCTTAACCTTGAATGTCGATTTTATTTAACCTTTCATGATTTTACGTCTGGGTCCCTTACACTCGGACACCTTTTATCTGATGAATCCTTTTTTACCTACTGTCTTTGTTTTTCTACGTTTTACTGGTTATTTTAACAGATTGTAATATTATGGCTGTCTTTTATACCCTATACAACCTGGGTCTTTTACACCTGGGTTGGTTTTACCATTTATATCTTTGTATTTATTGCTTTACACCTATTTTTTGGTTTTCTATCGGTCGGTTTTGCCCTTTACTGTCTTGACTTTTAACTTTCGTTGTGGGTTTGTCTTTTACCCTTTTATTTGTCTTGCTTGGCACATTATGGCCTTAGCTACCAATGTGCCATAAAACCCCAACCAACCAGGAAACGATTTCATTGGCTGAAAAGTAGGGCAGACTTTGAAAGATGGTGTAGGCAATGTGAGGCCTTTGCAGCAAAGAAAGATCATAAGACTAGGAATTGGGACAAGCTAGAAACGTATATCATTGGACCCCTTTTGAGAGGATAGCCATTGATGTAATGGGTCTGTTCCCTAGGGCTGATGATGGAAATCTCTTTATTGGTAGCAATGGATTATTTCACAAACTGGCCTGAAGTTTATCCTATCCAGGATCAGGAGGCAACAACAGTTGAAGAGATATAGTGAATAATTTGATCAAGAGATATGGAGTGTGGTATGGAGTACCTTTACAACACCACTCATACCAAGGACGGAATTTTAAATCTAATGTATTTCAAGGTATACGTCAACTGCTTGGCATTCAGAAAATCAGAACGACTCCCTTACACCCTCAGGCAGATGACATGGCAGATATCAAAATTGGACTGTGATCGCCATTTACCACTCTTTTTGCTGGCATACAGGACAACAGTGGACGAAACAACTGGACAGACACCTTCCATAATTCTCTTTGCAACAGAAATGTTTCCTGTGACTTTTCATATGGTCGGCCTGAAGCAATGCCTATATTCACACCACAATACGTAAAAGATCTGCAACAACGAGTAGAAAAATATCGCTCTGCGTCAACACTGTTCACTGGAATTGACAGGCATCGAGGACCTTCCTGTGAAAAATCGTACTTTTTGAGACGACCTAGAAGAAATCCTCTAGGTCCTCCATCACGCAAAGCATCAAAGCTGGCGAGCGAGAGAACCAAAACCGAGGTACTAGAGTAAAACAATGGAACTGTCTTCAGTCAAGGAGCTCTTGTCTGGCTATACCATCCACAAAGAAGGAAGACTTGTCAAAATTTCATAAATCTTGGGAAGGTCTATATAGAGTAGTTACCAGAATTAACGGCGTAGTTACCAGAATTAACGGCGTAGTATATCGCATTCGTTGATGTCCGACCTACAAAGTGTAAACTGGTTCACATGAATCATTTGGCCCCGTTTCATGAAAGAAGCTAAGAACCTTCGGATTCCAGGACTGTTTGGGAGGAACGAAATCTAAGGAAGGAGCAGTGAAACGGAATCTACACGTGCAACAATGAAAACGAGACTGTGATACTTCGTGACGTGACACTCGAGATATAGCAAGGGTGTGATTACGTCATTAACGAGTTTGAACACGATGTAGTTGAAAGAAAAAGAATAGAGGCAGTGCTAAAAGTAATTTAGTTTTTATTATTTGCAATACATATGAATATCGGCAACGAAGTAGTATAAGATTTAAAAATAAAAACCCTTTTTAGGTGTGGCAGCCGTCACTTTTAGCTCCTTTCCTAAACAGTGCCAGAAAACTGTTCCAATATAATAGTACTTATCAGGTGCGGATCTAGAAGAAAATGAAGGTGGTTGGGTGGGTGCAAGATCCTAGATTTTCATTTCTGTGTAACATTTACCCCTTTGTTATAGAAGTTTTAAAAGAATTTCGTGAAAAATGCATGCAATAGGCACAAGTTTAATAATCTTTGCCACCATTACCCTCGCTAGCATTCTCAAAGGTGGGGGGGTCCTTTGCTCCCCCCTCTAGATCCGGCCCTGGTACTTACTAACATTACTCTCCAATATGTGACAGTTTTTTTACGCAGAACATTTCTCTGTGACGTTCTTCTTGCACCTAGTAGTAGTAGTTCTTTGTGTAATTCTGTCTTCCCTTCTTCTGTCTGCAGGTATGGGGCCCGAATGGACATTATGGACCAAAACTCTCCTTTTGCTGGTCAGCTTCAACCCAAACTGCTTCTCCAGTGCTGAAGTGCACAGAGACATCCTGCAGGCACGACTGGGAATGGCTTCTGTCAGCCGTCGCTCTTTGCGCTATCCAAGCAGTCGCCAAAACATGGACCCGAGAAGATTGGAGCATCAATCAGAAGCTGAAGACGATCGGAAATTTGTGACCATTGACCTTTCAGCACTTCGCCCCTCCCTACCTGGTCTGGTCCTTTACAAATATGGAGACCTAGCGCCAAAACTGGTGCAAATAGATCTGGCAACACTGAATCCTCGCCTGCAGCCCCACGTGGTGTGGCCACAGTTTCACCAGCAAATGGGCTTCCATACCGATCTACCCTTCGACCTCGTCGCAGATACTGATACAAGGGCTAATATTCCCTACCTGGGTGAAAGCGACATGCTTCTTCCAAAACCGCAGCGCTTTGCCAGACTTACTTCGGGTTCGTCTGCTGAGTGGCCAGACCTGGAAGATTTAGCTGGTGGAGATATTTACGACTTCATCCCGGACTCCCCTCGCAATGCAGAGCTCATGACTCTGCACGACAGCCTGCCATTGGCTGATGAGGTTATCGTGCCGCTGGACTGGGAGCAGGAGCCTGAAGGAGGACCCAACCAGCGCCCAGACAAGCGGAACGTATTTGTATCTCAAGGCTGGAAGCCAGGGGGATATGGCGATCAGAGGGACGAACTGTCGTCTTCGAGGCAGGGGATGCGTGGGAAAGGCGACGCGAAGGAGAACATGCACCACACTTCCATCTTTGGTTCGAATGGATGGAGGCCTGGGAAAAAGAAGAGCATGAAGCAAGGGTCTACTGAAGACAAGGATCAGGGGCGAAGCTCTGTGAGAGGAACAGAGATCGAGATGGAAGAGAAAAGGAAGCGATTCACGAAAAAAAATGTGTTTTTTTCGAAGGGTTGGGGTCCCGGTGGCCGGCCCGTGACTGATGACAAGGAGGGGGATCCTTCCTTGAGTAGCAACTCACAAGGACATGACAATAAAATGGTAAGAATTTCAGGACAAGAATCGTGGACTTCTCCGAAACAACAGTGGAACATTCCTCATCTCTTTGGTACGTACTGGTAGGACAGTGATAGAACAGCGTTCTGACTTCGATGATGATGATGATATTCACCATTTCAATACAATCGGGGAAGCCGAGGAGAAATATTGCAGCTGTGATGAAGAGCCCCAAGTTATGCTTGGCACCTTTCTACACTTAACAAATGTCACCTGATAGAAGCGTATAAATAAGTGTTGGCTGTGAGACAAATTCGATTCTTTATATTGTGCCATATGTTGAAATCATATGCTTTCTATCGTTTTTGGAATAAATTATAATTCTTTTTTAGTATTTATCAGGTATTTTTTTGCTTCTTCTCTTTTCCGAATAGAAGATCAAACTTTATTTGCGTTGTTACTTTTTTTTCTTTGGAATTTATTCTGTAAAAAGTGCCCGGATCGTTTCCCAGGTTATGGCATCAAGTTCTGAATAATTTTTTTTTATAGTTTTATTCATAAATGATTATAAAGAGTTCATTGGGCAGACACAATGTCACGTGGCTCCCCAGGGAAGGAGCAGTTCCCACTTTGTTCAATTTTTAAATACCTGATTTTTTATTGGGTAGCTATATATGGAGTAATATATGAAACATCCCTTTCTTCTTGCTGAGTAAAAACAACGAAATGATCATTCTTTACTGTAATGTGGGATGTTTTTGAAGATGTTATTATCGAGAATTGAGGCCGAATATATATTGTACACATTTTTCAATGACTGTTTTTTAAGGCAATTAAACGGAGGGAAACGTTTGGAAGCGGCGATCTTAGTCACATGTGACCCCATTATTTTTTTCCTGATCCGGGCATGGTCTTATATCTTTATAAAAAATTTTATTCAGTTTTAACAGTCAGTGGCCAGCAGCGAAAGTGTAGAAACCAGATGTGGTTTCTACACTTTCTCTGCTGGCCACTATTTGACTGTTTAAACTGAATAAACTTCTCTTCCAGTGTCCAGTCAGACCGTGCAATTTAGCTTTCGAAGCAAGTCTGTCCTGAGCTACATCTGCTGCATCTGGCCACTGCACACCAATTCTAATAAGGTCCTGTTTGACATTGTCTGTCCACCGTATCCTTGGTCTCCCCCTCTTTCTGAAGCCTTTAGGCACACTCTTCATAACTCTATTCGCCAATCTATAATTATACATATGGGCAATATAGCCAAACCAACGGAGTCTCTCTCTGCACAATATGCTGCTACAAGGAGGTTGTCGACTCCTTTGCCTAACCTCATCATTACTTACAAAGTTGAACCACCTAATGCCCAAGATACTGCGTAAGCATCTAGTTTCCTGTTATCTTGTTTACAAAGTGTACAAGTTTCATTACCATAACTAACCCTAGAAAGAACCAAACTATTATAAGGTATAATTTTAGTCTTTAAGTGTCAACGCATATTTCTCCACACTCGCCCTAGATTCTTAAAAGTCCAGGCAGCAATCCCTATTCGTCTGTTAATCTCGCGCCGCACATCACCATTATCTGTTACATAGCTCCCAAGATAATTAAACTGCGACACCTGCTCAAGACTGCAACCATTCAGATTAACTGAATCACAGCCTGCCTGACCAATTTTCATCACTTTAGTTTTCTCTCTGTTTATAACCAAACCTACTATTACTACCAGTCTCATCAACAGCTCGAATGAAAGAGTTCATTTCATCAACATCATTTGCCAAAAGGGCTAAATCATCAGCATAATCTAAATCAGAAAATTTGGTATCTCCAGTCCATTTAAGGCCAAAATCTTTCCCTTGCAGTGAATTTCGCATAACATAATCAATAACCAAGCTAAAGAGAAAAGGAGACAAAATGCACCCTTGTCGAACACTAGAAGTAATGCTAAACCAATTGCTACAAGCCTTACCAACTCTCACACACGACTCAGTGTTATTATAGAGAACTTTCATTATGTTAACTAACTTGTCTGGTATACCATGATTTCACAATCAACCACAAATTATGACGATCAACAGAGTCGAAAATTATTTTTGAAATCAACAAAGCTAGCAACCAAAGGTTTCTGAAACTCTGAACATTTCTCAAGAATCTGCCTAAGTGAAAATATCTGATCCACACATCCCCTACCACTTCTGAATCCACATTGCTCATCACGCAATTGATTGTCAACCAGATTCTTAATTCTATTAAGCACAATCATGAAAAGAATTTTACCTGGAACAGAGAGTAGACTGATACCCCTATAGTTATCAGAAGAACTGCGATCACCTTTTTTGAAAATAGGGATAATAATAGCTCTGGTAAAAATGGAGGTCACATAGAGACCAAACCCTTATCTACGAGTGATAGAAATGTGAAAATTGGTGAACAGCTCTAATTCAGATCTATCGGTGCTAGAGAGCTAAATGTTGGTTCCTGGAGTGTATTTTCAGTCATTGATCTCGGAAATGTTGCCAAATTTTAGATGCAATGGGTCCTTCGTGGTCAAAGGTCAAATTTGATATATCAATGTTAGAGACCTAAATATTGGTGAAGAGAGCTGTTTCGGGCAGCAGAACTCAAAAATGAGAGGAATTTTCAGATCCAGTGTTGCATTTCAGGTCAAAGGAGGGTTGGAGTAATCAACTGAAATGCACCAATTGATTTCCAATATTGCATACACTTGAAATAATTTGGATTCGAACCCATGTCTCCCAGCAGCATGCCAGGCGTCATAACCGCTAGAGCATCACAAATTAAGTTTTCTTCAGCAATGTGACATATAAGCATTTCTTCGTATTTTGTTGATTCGCCACTGGTGCCATCTATGTCGGGAATCGGGTAACCAAGCTGCCTCATGTGATGGAAGTAATATTGTTCACTCACAGCATTATATGAATAATTCAATAATGAAGTATCACAAGAAAATGTCCTGTAGACAAGAAACACTTAAAATAATTTGGTTTCAGCCACGTCCTCCAGAAACCACCAGAGACTAAACCTTTATCAATAATGTGACATAAATATTCCCGTATATTATGACGCCTGGCATGCTTCTGGGAGACGTGGGTTCAAATCCCACTCAGGACCAAACCAATTTTTTTTTTCAGTAAATTATTTGAAGTGTTTATTGTCTAAGGATATTTTCCTGTGATATTTTATTACCGAATATTGCTTACACTTTATTTGGAAGTCTCATTAACACTACCAAATGTAGTGTATGCAATATTCACATTCAATTTTTTAAAATTAAAACAAATCGTTTGGATTTACTTGTTACTATGTCTCTTAATGATTTGCTTGTGCTAAAATATTACTGAACATTGCAATGCACTTGCAACTGTAGTTTAATGATATAAGAACTGAAGATTAAGCAATATTCAAAGTGATTACAGTTGACCCCCACAAACGAAGTCTTCGATAACGAATTTCCCCGCAAAGCAAATTCCTTGCGAAGTCTCGTGTTCGCCAATTTCGGCCAATCAGAACGCTCCCATGTAGACTCACCGAATCGGTGATGCCCATTTATGAGGATTTCGAGCTCGATTTTTCAGTGTTTTTGGTTGCGGAAAAAACTTTCTTGTACACTTCGTTCTTTTCTGGATCTGTTTTTTTTTAATTAAATGAAATTAGTGATTGCATGGTCCTTAAAGATAATTTGCAATAGAGTAAGAAGACTAGAAAAGGTATAACCCTTGAAAAAAAAACAATAAACTATTGAGAAATTTGAAAAATGAGGCAAAATACACTAAGATGCCAGTTTATTAGGTACACCGCCCCTCATCATGTAAATGGTTCATCTCAACACGCCTTGTGACTGTGGTATATGCAGTAGAAATCAGGCAGACCAGTTCTCCGAGGAGCAGTTAGACTGAGTGTCAGAATGGGCCAAAAGAGCGACCTGAGTGACTTTGAACGTGGCATGATACATAGTAGGAGCTAGGTGAGACTGTTCTAGCACCACCTAAACAGCTGTCCTCCTGGGCTTTTCACCCACAGCCGTTTCAAGCATTTATCGAGAATGGTGTGAAAAGCAGAAAACTATCAGTGATCGGCGATCCCAGGGTTAGCGCTCATCATCATCATCCTCAAGCAGCCATGGACTACGGAGGTCCAACCAGACCGTGCAATTTAGTTCTCCAAGCAAATCTAGCCTGAGCTACATCTACTGCATCTGGCCACTGCATACAATTCTAACAAGGTCCTGTTTGACATTGTCTGCCCAACGCATCCTGTCAAGTGTCCACCGTCCAACAAACAATAAACTCTGAGAAGTGTCCCCTTCTTTCTGAGGCCATTAGGCACGTGGCAAATTTGCAAACAAACTAATGACCATGGTTGCAGAAAGGTTGACTGGAGTAAGTACAACCTATTTTTCACCAGATGGTGCTTCAGTTGCTTTTAAAATAACATTAAATTCACTAAATTGCTCATTTAGTATCTAAGATCAAACTTGGAGAAAGGGAGTGGTAGAGTCCAAGTTCGTTCCAGGTGGCAAAATAGCTAGCGTGGGCCCTATGTGATGCTGTGGACGAAAACAGTTTGTAGATCAGAGGGGGTGTGTGGGTCTAAAGAGATTGGAGGGAATGATGCAAGTGAACAGACGGGCTACAACCATGCAAATCATAGCAAAATTAAACATTGGTGTGCAGAGGATCATCTCCGAATGCAGCATGTATCAGATCTTGTCGCGAATGAGCTACAACAATCGCCGACCATGTCGAGTGCTGATGTCAGTGAAGAACATGAAAGCACATCTCCAGTGGGTGTAGTTGCATTGACACTGGACTGTTGAGGCCTGGAAAAACGGACTAAATCAAGTGTCCTTTTGCATCATGCTGATGGTAGAATCAGAACTTTGTGTAAGCAACATAATGACACGGAGCCGTATGGTGTCAACGTACAGGCTGGTGCTGGATGTGTGATGGTGTGGGGAATGTTTTCCTGGCACACATTAGTCTCCCTGATACTGAAGGACATCTGAACGCCACGGGATATTTGAACATCGTTGCTGACCAAGTTCCCCCTTTCATTGCTACAGTTTATTCTCATTTGGATAGCATTATGACTTTAGCTGCCAATTATTTATTTATTTACATGACAACTCTGGGAGCTCCTACTTCAGGCTTACCCACCAATATTTTAGAATAAAATTAATACATAAGAGAGAGATACAAAATAAAAATTATAAGAATAAAATTAAGATAAAAAAAATTGGAAGAACCATCTAAAATTGATTTTCAAGTGGAGTCGAGAAAATAGTCTAAAAGCAATTTAAATAATTTAATGCGAATGACCTCAATAGGATGATTTAGTAGGAGATCTGTTCGAAATTCATTTACATTAATTTTTTCAAGAGCTGAAAACAATTTTTCTCGTTGTTGTAGGTGGTTTCGGTCTGTAAATGGTAGCTAGGTAGTCACTGGAAGGAGAGCTATGCACCAATCCCCTGTGATGATGCATAGAACCGGCCAGGCCTAGCACCTAATGTCCGACCCCGCCTTCTCGTGGTGCAGACTGTTAGTACCTTTCAAAAGAGATACTCTCTTGTGGAAGTGAACGGAAGGGGAGGGCTGCCAGATTAGTGTGGCCTACTGATCTGGACAACTATGGCTACTTTTTTTTCTACCCTGCTGAGGAGTGGTCAACCACACAGGGTCCTGGTGCTGACCATATAAACCCACTGGACTGGACAGATATATGGCTCTGAGCTTGATTATGGATCCTGATTTTGCTGCACTGGTGGGCTTCTGTGGAGAGAAAATCTTCCGCTGTGTTTTCTGTTTGTGGGTTGACAGCCCCAAGTGAATAAATTCGCAGGATATGTTTATCAGCTGGTGGATAATCCTGAGCAGAGGTCATCGCAGGCACCTGAACTCTTTGCTTCTATTGGCATCATCAAATTCTACATTGAAGGAAGTCTTCCAGTGTAGATGGCTTCAGCCTTTAGTGGGGGGGGGACGGGTCTTTGCCCCATGTCTGCGATTAGGGGGCTGTTTGATATTGTCGGCATTCCCTCTCTCAATAAACATAGTTTCTTTAAACATCCTACTAACCATTTTCTCTCCATAGGTAGTTGGAATGTGAGGACTCTGCACAGAGCTTTTTCTCTTGATGTCCTCACACAAGAATTCCACCATTATAAATTAGATATTCTCAGCTTGCAAGAGACCAGATGGACTCATAAAGGTCAGATTCTTAAAAATAATCTTAAATTTCTCTTTTCAGGGAGGGACGACAATAAGCATCACCAAGGCGTGGGTCTTCTCAGCAGACATGCTAGTGATGCTCTTCTAGGATACGAGTGCATTAATGAAAGGTTTCTTACAGCAAAATTTCAGACAAGCGTTAAAGACTTGAATGTTATCTGCTGTTATGCCCCCACTTAGGATGAGAAGGATAGGTTTTATGAACAACTTCAGGATATTTTGAATTCTGTCAAGAAAGGAGATATTACCCTTGTTCTTGGTGACTTCAATGCCAAAGTTGGTACTGACTCTGACCTTTGGGCAGGAGTAATAGGCCCTTTTGGTATTGGTAGCTGCAATGGCAATGGGCAACGTCTCCTACAAGTAAGTAAACTCAATGGATTCAGAATAACTAACACTTATTACAAACACCGCGACATACATAAGTACACATGGGTTTCACCTGATGGGCTGCATAAGAATGATTGATTACATATTAATTAACAGCAAATGGGCTAGTTCTGTTAGGAATACAAGGGCGTATAGGGGAGCTGAAATTGGATCGGACCATTACCTTGTTAAAAGTGTGTTGCAACTTAAACTTAAAAAGTGTTGTGCTAGGGTTAAAAAATTTACTTTTAATACTGAAGCTGTGAAAGATCCAGTTATATCTTAAAGCTAACCATGATAGGTTACTTAGTCATTATGACAGTCATGGTTTGCTTACTACTGAAGTTGAGGAAGAATGGGATCATTTTAAACAGGCTTTTTTGGACACTAACAGTACTCTTTTAGGAAAAAAGGAGCAGAAGAGGCAAAATTGTCTGAGTGATAAGGCACTTGAGCTTATTTCGGAAAGAAAGAACTGCAGGAATGCCCTTAATCAATACCCTACTAGTCCTAATAGAAAGCATTACAGAGACCTTAATAAACTTGTAAAGGATCAGTTAGCTGCTGATAAGAATCTTTGGCTTGATGGTTTGGCTGACAAAGCCGAGGAAGCAGTTAGACAGCACAACAGCAGAGAGCTGTACCAGATAGTTAATGTTTTGTGTGGTAGAAAACGGACAGGTATACAGGGATTGAAGGATAAACAAGGTAAGGTTATAGAAGGGGATGATTCTGTCATGGCTAGGTGGGCTGAGCATTTCAGTGATGTTCTAAACAATGTAGTTAGTTCTACTCCCATTGTTTGCAATGATGATAGATGCATTGGTGGCTTTAATGTTGGCCCTATAACACAATCTGAAGTTATTTTGGCTGTTTCTAAACTTAAACTTCGTAAATCCCCAGAAGTAGATGAAATTACTACGGAAATGCTTAGAGCTGGGAATATTTCGGTTACCACTTGGATGACTGAAATTCTGAATATCTTTTATGATAAAGGCAGTGTTCCTAAGGATTTGACCAGAGCTATGGCCGAGTGGTTAGCACGCTTGACTACTGATCCAAGGGACCTGGGTTCGAGCCCCGGGTAAGGCATGGATGTGTGTGTCGTTTTTCTGCTGAGGTCCTGCCATCCTCTCAGACCTTCTACTATGGCATATAAACTGACAGGCTCCTGTCAGACCTCTGTGGCAAGCAGCTGCTTGAGGGGGTATTTTATTGTTATCCCTATTTTCAAAAAAGGTGATCGCAGTTCTTGTGATAACTATAGAGGTATCAGCCTACTCTCTGTTCCAGGTAAAATTCTTTCCATGATTGTGCTTAATAAAATTAAGAATCTGGTTGACAGTCAATTGCGTGATGAGCAATGTGGATTCAGAAGTGGTAGGGGATGTGTGGATGAGATATTTTCACTTAGGCAGATTCTTGAGAAATGTTTAGAGTTTCAGAAACCTTTGGTTGCTAGCTTTGTTGATTTCAAAAAGGCTTTCGACTCTGTTGATCGTCATAATTTGTGGTTGATTGTGAAATCATATGGTATACCTGAGAAGTTAGTTAACATAATGAAAGCTCTCTATAATAACACTGAGTCGTGTGTGAGAGTTGGTAAGGCTTGTAGCAATTGGTTTAGCATTACTTCTGGTGTTCGACAAGGGTGCATTTTGTCTCCTTTTCTCTTTATTTTGGTTATTGATTATGTTATGCGAAATTCACTTCAAGGGAAAGATTTTGGCCTTAAATGGGCTGGAGATACGAAAATTTCTGATTTAGATTATGCTGATGATTTAGCCCTTTTGGCAAATGATGTTGATGAGATGAACTCTTTCATTCGAGCTGTTGATGAGACTGGTAGTAGAGTAGGTTTGGTTATAAACAGAGAGAAAACTAAAGTGATTAAAATTGGTCAGGCAGGCTGTGATTCAGTTAATCTGAATGGTTGCAGTCTTGAGCAGGTGTCACAGTTTAATTATCTTGGGAGCTATGTAACAGATAATGGTGATGTGCGGCATGAGATTAACAGACGAATAGGGATTGCTGCCGGGACTTTTAAGAACCTATGGAGAGTGTGGAGAAATAGGCGTATACACCTAAAGGCTAAAATTAGACTATATAATAGTTTGGTTCTTTCTAGGGTTAGTTATGGTAGTGAAACTTGGACACTTGTAAACAAGATAACAGGAAACTAGATGCTTTTGATTCCAGATGCTTACGCAGTATCTTGGGCATTAGGTGGTTCAACTTTGTAACTAATGATGAGATTAGGCAAAGGAGTTTGCAACCTCCTTTAAGCAGCATATTGTGCAGAGAGAGACTCCGTTGGTTTGGCCATGTTGCCCGTATGAATAATTATAGATTGGCGAATAGGGTTATGAACAGTGTGCCTAAAGGCCTCAGAAAGAAGGGGAGACCTAGGATGCGGTGGGCAGACAATGTCAAACAGGACCTTGTTAGAATTGGTGTGCAGTGGCCAGATGCAGTAGATGTAGCTCAGGATAGACTTGCTTGGAGAACTAAATTGCACGGTCTGGTTGGACCTCCGTAGCCCATGGCTGCTTGAGGATGATGATGATTAATGTTTTCTATAGTTGAACAAGAGAAACAATTTGGTGAATTATTTAATTTAAATTTTATTGAATTTAGCATGGCTATATTGGTCCGAAGACAGTGTAAAATTTTAGTTTCATGTCTAGTAAAAGATAATAATTTTATTTTTGAAATATTTTTGAAAGGTGAAATCGAAAATTTTCTGAAAAGATTGCATTATTTTGAAAGTATCTTTGTGTTAGATTAAATTCAATATTATGAAGTTAAATTTTGACAGTATAAAAAAAATTATAAGTTTTTTCATGAGTTGTTAAAGAATGTGCATTTTTTGCCAAAAGGTCAACAAATTCATTTTCCGGGATCCCAACATGGCTTGGGATTCATTGTAAAGATATAAGATTATTATTATATTTGTTGTTGATGGTATTGGAGATTAAAATAGCATTTAGATAATATTTATAGTTTGAGTTGTCTAAGTCTTGTTGAAGTATTTGTATTGCCCCTTTTGAGTCGATATGAATAACAATTTGTGAGTTATGTAAATTTAGTGAAATCCAGTCAAAAGCTTTTAAGATGGCGAAAAGTTGTGCCTGAATTATTGAAGTGTGATTAGGGAGATTGAAAGACTTTGAAATGCCCTTTTGTGGTATAGAAATAGCCGCAGTGGCTAAGTTTGTGTCAGTAAAAACTGAACCATCTGTAAAAATAAAAATATGATTTTTGAATTTAATTGAAGAGTATAAGTTGTAAATAGAGAGAATAATTTCGTTTGGTAAATTTTTTTTGAAATTAATGAAGGAATTTCAGTGTAAAAAAAAAAGGTTTGTTGAGGGTCCATTCCGCGGATAACTCTGGAATGTACCCTTTAAGTTGTTTCTCTGCCTGGATGTTTAGGTAGTCATTTAGAGTTAAATCCTGTTGGATGAATTTAAAATACTTTTTTTTTAATTTAAATAAAATGGGTGCCAAGGAAGTTTGTATTGAAGTTTTAAAAAATATTTTAGTAATAATAGTTTATGTCGAATTTCGAAAGGGGAAAACGCGGTTTCCGCTATTAATGATAATGTAGGGCAGAAGATGGGTATTCCAAGTGCGGTTTTCAAGCACCGATTTTGAATAGAATTATTTTTTTAAATTTAGAGGCATGTGGACCGGATATGAATTCTATTCCATATTCGAGCTTTGCGCGAATTAAATTTTTGTAAAGATTTACTAAATATAATTGAGGAGTACCTTTAAATTTGAAAGTAAATTTTTTAAAATAATTAGCTAGTTTTAATCCTTTGTTATATTGATTCTCTAGATGATATAACCAATTTAATTTAGAGTCAAGGAAAATACCTAAGATTTTACATTGTAATTTTTGTTGAACAATTTCTGAATTAATTTGTAGGGTGAATTGAGGTGAATAATTTCTTTTCTTAAAAAATGGAATACAAAAGGTCTTTTTTACATTTAATTTAAGGTGCCATTTCTTAAAATATAGGTTTAATTTGTTTAATTGTTTTTGTATTTTCTCTTGTAAGGTAGCATCATTTGAGTTTGATGTCCAAAATAAAATATCTGCATAGGTAGTGAAAAAAATATTTTTGTCAAAAACATATTAAATATCTTGATGATAGCAATTAAAGAGAATAGGGGAGAGTATTGAGCCTTGAGAAAGTCCTTGTTTTATATCATGTCTTTGAAAAATAAGAGGCAATTTTAATTGTAATTGTCGTTTTAAAAGAAAAGCAGATATGAAATGCATACAGTTAGAATTGATATTAATATGGAGAAGTTTTGAAATAAGACCCTGGATCCACACAGAGTCAAATGCCTGTGTGAGATCCAGGGAGACAGCTAATGTTTTTTTTTTCTTTTTGAATGCAGTATGTATGTCATGAAGTAAAAGATATACATTCTTTCGACGATCGGTTTTTTCTAAAACCGAAAAAAGTGTTAGGAAAATGGTTAATAGATTCAAGATACCAATTTAGTCTTTTTAACAAAATTCTTTCGAAAAGTTTCAGGGAATTGGAGAAAAGAGATATGGGTCTGTAAGAAGATATTAAATTAGCGGGTTTATCAGGTTTAAGTAGAAAAATTATAATTACTTTTTTCCATGTTAGTGAGTAAGAGTGTTTTTCCCATATAAAATTAAAGATATCTAATAGTTTTTTTTCCAGTCAATCAGTAAATATTTAAAAAAATTATTTAAGATTCCATCTGCTCCTGGAGCTGAATTAAGATGGATTTTTTTAATAGCCGATTCAAGTTCGTCAAAAGAGAAAGGTTGTTCTAAAATAGAATTTGCTGATTTTAAATTTTGAATTTCTAATTTAATTTCTTTATTAAAATTTTTTTCATAATTATTAAACTTTATTTCTTGAGTAACTTGTAAGTTTTGAGCAAAAAGATCTGTCGTTTGTTGTAAATTAATATTATTTTGAAGGGCTATTTCAGCCATGGGAGTATTTTGTGTAATTGGGGTATTAATTTTTTTAAAAGATTTTCCATAAATTAGCTCCGGAAGAGATGTGTTAAGTTGACTTACAAAATCTCTCCAGCTTTCTCAGTTTCTTTTAATTTTTTCCTTACTAAGGCATTAATTTTTTATAATAATTGATGTCTTCGAAATTACGGGATCTTGTAGCCTTTTTCTCTGCTTTTTTTCTGATGGAAATTATTCTGTTCATATACCAGAAATTGCGGGAAAGTTTTGGAATTTTGTTTAAAATAGTTTGAAAAGCTGGTTTAGTTAAGTCAATAATTGTGTCAAAAAAATTATTATATTCCTTGGAGAATATGCTTGGATGATGTTGTTCTAGAATGTTTTTAAACAAATTCCAATTATTTAAGTGAATTAATATTTTAAATTTAGTAGTGAAACATGAATTTAATAAAATAGGATGATGGTCACTGTCCCTTGTATCAGGAAGCAGTGACCAAGAAAATTTTTCAGAGATTGATGCAGAAATTCAAGTTAAATCTATGATCGATCTGTTGTTATTAGGATTTTTATGAGTACAGATCTTGCGATTGAGTAAAATTAAATTAGAATTTAAAATAAATTTACTGATTAAGGTACCTGGGTAATTTATAATATATGAATGCCACATAGTATGGTGAGAACTAAAGTCCCCCATAATTGTATATGGTTCTGGGATTTGAAGCAAAATATTTTTATAAACTATTTCTGGAACAGCTAAACCTGGGTTATAAACATTTATTATTGTGAATTGAATATTATTTAGCAAAATCTGAATTGCCAATATTTCTAAATCTATAAAATCATATTTTAAATTTAATATTCTGTGTTTAATATTATTAATAATAAATCCAGTTCCATTCATTTTGAATGGGAAAAAAAGATGTGTATGTGAGATAATTAGAATTTTTTTTTATTTTTGTAAGATTTAATTTCCTGAAGCACAAAGACATCAATTTTTTTATATTTGATTAATAAAATTATATCTTTTTTTTATGCTAAACCTCGACAGTTCCGTTGGAGGATAGAAAAGTTATTTACATTATTTACCTTTTGGTGCACGAGTGCGTCATGTTGTTACTTGTAGAAAAGTCATTAGTATTAATTAAAGTCAATCCATCAGCATGTTTATCTAAAGCAGTATGTTGTGTAGAAGTCGAAGGTTGTGATAGACGACCCTCCGTGTCACCTTGCCGAGTCCTTAAAGGAGGTGGAATGAATTCCTTTTATAAATTAAAGGCATCGAATAAAAAATACTAAATACCCCCTCAAGCAGCTGCTTGCCACGGAGGTCTGACAGGAGCCTGTCAGTTTATATGCCATAGCAGAAGGTCTGAGAGGATGGCAGACCTCAGCAGAAAAACGACACATACATCCATGTCTTATCTGGGGCTGGAACCCAGGTCCCTTAGATCGGTAGCCAAGCGTGCTAACCACTGGGCCACGGGAAGGCATCTGGACCATACAAAAGTGTGAATTTGTTATTAGCAGAAAGGGAACGAATGTCCTCTAATTCCTGGTCAGAAAAGTCATCATCGGATTCGGTATCAGAAGAGTGTGAGCTGCATGAACTTTGTGAATCAGAAGGATTGAAAGGCTCATTTAATCGGCCCTGGGAGTGCGCTTCTTCCTTCTTTGCCAGCTTGAATGCTGTGGACCAGCTACAGTGTTGGATTCCTTGAATTCGCATGGCACGACAAGCAATCAATTTAATGCGACATGCATAAAAAGTTGCTGGGTGTGGTCCTTGGCAGTTTGGGCATGATAAAACATCACTAGAACAAATCTTATACGAATGTGAGCCTCCGCAACGTTTGCATCTAGTGAGGCTTCGG
Source organism: Ryuthela nishihirai (assembly GCA_038380435.1). Lineage (NCBI taxonomy): Eukaryota > Metazoa > Arthropoda > Arachnida > Araneae > Heptathelidae > Ryuthela > Ryuthela nishihirai. Next base: position 84,724 of record JAWZYU010000016.1, on the reverse strand, counting down.
CAAGTAGTAGCGAAAATGACCCATCTGTAACAATTGCCGCAAAGAGCCGGCGATCCGTAGTAGTTTCTTATATAGGAGGAAAAACCAATATTAACTCGATTAGGTAGTTTATCGTTAGATGAATATATAATGACATTATCAGTAGGTTTTTTATAAATCCATCTCCTGCACTATTGGGGAAAAATCTGTTCATCCTTACTTTAAACACATTTAAGTATTGCAAGCTTTGCAGTAGAAATTCGTCTGAGTACTTAAGATTGACATTGATCATTCTACCCTTGGCAGTCTTTATTAGGGAATCGATAGTCAACATCTACTCCAAGAACTGAATTAATTTGTTGAAGGGTTTCAAGGTCTTTTTCAGGGAACAATATAATGTCCCCTTTATTGGTAAAACGTCCTTTGATGTCTTTTTTCAGTAATTTAAAGAAAAAGTCAGTTACTTGTTGATCGTCTAAATCAAATCTGACTGACAGTTTTACATCTGATCTAAATCTGACAGCCATTATCTTTTATAATAATGATGTAAAACTAAGTCTTCAAAGTTGTCATTTTTATTTCGATTATCATTAACAATATCATTTATTTTTTTCAGTTGACTTTTGTTTGTCGATACTAATATCGTTATTTAACAATTCAGCTTGTTTTAAACTTTTTTCTTTTTTTCCCCCGTCTTGTTCTGAGTCGATTTATCACTTTGAATGTCCAATAGTTGTTTATTAACATTATTTGTGTCAAATATTTCAAAATTCTCAGGAAGCGAATCAATGTCATTTGCAGATAAAGATCTGTTAGCGTGGCTTAATGTTGTTTTATCAACATGGCGATTTAATTTTTTCAATTGTGATTTTTCATTAGATTTCAGAGGCACACCTACCGTCCTTTTCATCTTATTGTTAATGTTGTTAGGCTTACCTCTCTTGCTTCCCATGGTTCCGGAAGTCCCTTGAACGGAAAATCCAGGAAGAAAACAAAAGAAAATCACAATAAAAACATCACAATATACGAGCTAAAGAAAAGCCAACTTGCTTTCACTGTGGCAAAGGCCAAGCCCTCCTTAGCTGCCAATGCGCCATAAAACCTTAAACAATCAACTTATTTGGATGGACACATTCAGCATAATGCACCTGCTCACAAGGCACGTATCGTCACCGAATGGTTCCAGGAATATGCGACGAGTTCTGCACAGTCCCCAGATCTAAACCCTCTTTGGGATGAGGTGGTAAGGGCTGTTCATAGCGAGAATGTGCCGCCGTCTAATTTGTAGCAACTGCATGAGACAATCGTTTCCTCATGGTCCAACATTCCTGCACAACGCATCCAGCATCTTGTAAGTTCCATGCTCCGACGAATTCGGGCCGTTGAAAGTTAAAGGAGGAACTACTAGGTAGGTGTCCCAGCACAAGAAACATAATCTAGTGGCTTCACAACTGCATTATTTTTGTGGTTAATATGCATATCGCTGTACACTTTCATTAGTACAGAAAGCAATAATCGTCGACTTCCGGTGTGTGTGTGTATGTGGGGGGGATTTGCATTGTTTATGCTAATTGTAACTGATTAGATTATATGATTTCGGTGTTATAATCTCGTTTTCAAAAGAAAAAACGAGATATTGTTTTTACTTTGTCGTCTGGCTGTCCATCTGTAGACATTCAACTTTCCTTGCTTTTAGAGACAAATTAAAAAATTTTTTTCGGTTGGATATGTGTTGATGAAATATTACGTATCTCGCTTTCAGAATATCAAGAAAGTTTAAATAACACCATCTAACCACGAAGATGTTCAAAATTGCAAAATTTTTAAGGACTTTTCAAATTTGTGTTTGTGCTAGAAATTAAATTTTTAAGATAAAAATGTGAAGGTCATTAGGTATTCATTGGCAACAATGAATTATTCGTCTCCCATGATGGGTTATAAAACTCAATTTTTTTTCTCTCAATACATCGTTGGAAAATGCGCTTTTAGTTGAATAGGTACTAACGAAATATAATTTGTTTATATCCGTAGGGAGTTTTAATTCACATCGGAAGAGGGAACTAAATATAGAAAATGTAAACTTGTAGAGAATATTACAAGTGATCTGTTTGATAGTGTCACGAGATATTTCATTGACAGCAAATGTTACGTCGTTGTGGTGGGCTACTGTTGTCATGACAATGTTCGTCTTTAATTTATGTGCGAATATATAGATCAAATTATATGCTGTGGATGAGGGGGGGGGGGGGGGCTCAGTCTCTAGTGCGCCTGACTCGTAATCTGTAGTTCCCAGGTTCCCCGCTTGGGCCAGCATTGATATTTATTTCCGCAAAACTCCCTACCCTTGGTCAGTAGGGACACAGATGGGCTTGGAAAGGTCGCCATCCGTCGTATGGGTTGTTAAGCCGTGACCCCATGTACGAGAGAGTCATAACCTACGCAGATTAAAGAACATGCTGGATGGCCTTGACGGGAGGCTACCATCTGTCTCCCAACAGCTGTCCTGTGGGTCCCCGTCCCCAACCTTCTCTGAGCCCTCGAGGTCCTTGTGACTTGGCCATTGAGCCTATTATGTGCAAAAAAATGCCACTCAGAGGTAAAACAACCCAACCCTGCAGATGACAGTTATAGTGTTCTTCCAAACTCCTTTAAAAGCTGTTAAACAGATAGTCAATTGAGTCAAAATATGACTGGTTTTTATTTCACAAAGTGATAGGATTCCAGCACGAAATTCATGAGTTGATCTTTCAGTTCTTCCGCCCTTCCAATCAATCGTGGCTTTTGGGTTCGGTTGTTTTACCTCTGAGCGACACTTTTCTGCACACAATGGGCTAAATGGCCAGGTTACAACGATCCAGAGAATTCAGAAAAGGTTGGGAGGGGACCCGCTAGACAGCTGTTGGAAGACAGATGGTAATCTCCCGTAAAGGCCATCCAACGTGTTCTTTAACGTGCACTGGGTATAGCTCTCGGATACACGGAGCCATGCCTTACCAATCCATCTGACGGACGGCGGTTTCTCCTACTGACCGAGGGCAGGGCGGGGAGTTTTGCGGAGATAAATCTCAACGCTGGCCTAGGCGGAACTCGAACCTGGGAACTGCAAATTATGAGTCTGGTGCGCTACCAACTGCACCACCCTCGCCCCAATGAAATTGAGGACTAATAATAAAACATTACTATTTTAAAGCAAGCATGTCGATACTATAAAGAAATCGTAAGCAATACACAATGACAAATCTTAGAACTCTCTAAACTAATTCCGTAATGGCATAGTTGACCCATGGCCGAGTGGTTAGCGCGCTTGGTTACTGATCTAAGGGACCTGGGTTCGAGCCCCGGGTAAGGCATGGCTGTTTGTGTCGTTTTTCTGCTGAGGTCCTGCCATCCTCTCAGACCTTCTACTATGGCATATAAACTGACAGGCATCTGTCAGACCTCTGTGGCAAGCAGCTGCTGCTTCATAGGGTATTTATTATTATAGTTGACATAAGGAACCGTCCCATTTACAAATACTCTAAGAGATGCATTTCATTCGCTATTTTAATCGTATATCAAAGCTTTCACCGTATCTATAATTAATCGTAATCTCTGAGACTGGGCAACAAATACTAAGCTAAGGAGAATCTCTTTATAGAGTAAGAGAACAATAAACTCTATTCCTGGAAATCTACGGCGACTCACCAGGTAACTCGATCTCTCTCTGAAGCTTCCCCTTGTATATCTCATCTGCTGCGTCGCTCCTAACATCTTTATGTTCTCAGCTACATCTCCCTCGTTCTTCTACCCAGCAAATTTCTTCTTTGCTGCCCCTCGATCTCGCTAGCTCGTGTCTGTGGCACTTCTCGGATACTATTTCCCCAAATTATGTCAGCAGGCCCGGAATCACAAGACTCCTTAAAACCAATCGTTAAAGATTTTTTGGCACTTGGTCCAATCGTTTTTTCAAGTTAATTCCTAGTAATTACTCACTTTTCCTGGAAAATAAAGCGCGTAGGGAAATTGTGTGTCAAGGTCACAGAGGAAGTAATATTTTCCGCCCAAAGGCCAACAAAAAGCATTTCCGATTCCTATTGTTATTCTGGAAGAGGAAACTAAAATGTGCAGCAAATATGGCTGATTTCTCTAAAAGAGTGACAGCTTATATGACGTCATATTGTCTAAAATATAAATTCGTGTCTTTTCAGTAAAAAGCCTAATTCTAATTCCCTATAACATCAAATATCTTACATATATTTCGCAACAATCTGCTTCTTTTCTCAGAAGGATGTGAGAAGAGAATTTCTTTTTCATTTTAAGGAATAAAAGAGAAATAATTTTTATGTTGCATAAGTACTAATAAAATATTGTTATTTTCATTTTCCAAATCATTCTTCAGTTCCTATTAAAACTTTTAAGAGTGCAAAACTCGATAAATGAAAAACTTCTTTCGTTTTTGAAATTATGTAGATTCCCATATTTCCCAGAGGCGATATGTTTTTATACTTTTTTTTTTAACTGTGAAACCGAGCTGCTTTGTGATATCAGAAAAATCCGACGAGTCGAAATATAAATTCCTGAACAAGGCAATTTCGTTCGCACATGTTTAATATAATATATAAACTTTACTAAGCCCATCGGTGTTCCGTTTCTTACGAATCTGAGAATAGGAGCTCACGAGCCCGCCACTGATGATATGATTGCGTTAATGAAAGATTTCCTACAGCTAAACTTAAAACAGCGATTAGAGAGTTGACTTTTTGCTATATCCTCACAGAGACTGTGATGAGAAAGAGAAGATATTTTACGGACAACTTCGGAATATTCCGAATTCTGTTAAGGAAGAAGTTATTTCTCTTTTGATAGGAGACTCCAGAGCCGAAGCTGTTACTGACTCTTCCATTGAGGAGGAGCAATATTAAGAACTTTCCATTTTCCACACATAAGCTTTGAATGAAAGCAAATGCTCTTAAAAAAAGAAAATATCCGATTAAAGCGAAATCGTTGGCAGTCCGTTAGGTAGGCAAGCGAATTCAATATATTAAAACTATTGGACTCATTTAAATTACGGTAAAAAGTTTTTCCTTTTTTTCTGCACTTTAATTACTCCCACGTTAAACTTTAATCTGAATTTCATTATAGATCATCATCTAAAACAGTGGTGTTACAACTTTTTCCCGTACAGGGGTCATATTCAAAGTTAGATTTGTTTCGCGGGCCCCACTAAGTATCCGAGTACTTGGCTACTGATCAAAGGAGCCTGGGTTCGAGCCCCGGGAAAAGCATGGATGTTTGTGTTTGTCTTTCTGCTGAGGTATCGCCTTCTTCGCAGACCTAATATGGAGTATAAACTGGCATGCTCCTGTCAGCCTCTGTGGCTAGCAGCTGCTTGAGGAGGTATATATAACATAACTGAATGAATCGAGAAAAATTAGAGTTGTACTGCACATACACTTTTGCGCAGCCACCAAGGTCAAACAGAAGGCGCTCCATGATTGGAGTTCGGGAACATTTTGATAGGCACCTCTCGTACATACAGATGCTTCTGGTCGGGCATGCGCATATTTGATACAAAACATAGATAAACGAAACCTAATTCAGGACACAACACGTGTCTTCGTAACTTCAACACTCTCACATATTAGCCGCAACGAACTCCAAATTCTTTTAAATCTGCTTCTTTCCACTTATTTTAGCCTCGAATATACAAAGTTCTGAAATAATTAACAATATTTAAAATACTCTTTTGTTCGGCCCGCGGGAAAGTGAACTAAAAATTATTCGCTGGCTGGATATGGCCTGCGGGCCATAGGTTGGACGTCACTGATCTAAAACGAAAATTACGTTAGCCAAATACCAAGTTTATTCTTAGATATATTTTACAGAATTATTGAGCAAGAACCATTCATCGCCAGACTGCAATCCTATATTTTTTCGCATTCTATGCGGGGAACGCAGTTTTTGTCTCCTCCTCAGCAGCCTTCCTATTCACTGCACGTGCTCTCGGAGATCTCCTAACGTCCTTTTTCGAGAAGCTCTATCGCCGGTTAACAAAGGAGGGGAAACTTCCGATTTCCCATCTGTTCTCATCCAAATTCAGTCTGACCAAAGACGGTGAATTTTTCAGATTCAAGCTCTGTATTCGCTTTCAACCATTCTTTTTATATCGCTCAGTGGCATTCTAAATTATTTTTTGATCAATAACGGCTGGTGTTTTGGATCACCTGATAATTGTTGCCAGTTCCCTAATATAATTTTACTACATTATTATTTCTTTCTTCATTCCATTAGTGGCAACAACCTCTACAATATACATGCATACATTAAAATCTTCATCATCATCCTCAAGCAGCCATGGGCTACGGAGGTCCAACCAGACCGTGCAATTTAGTTCTCCAAGCAAGTTTGTCCTGAGCTACATCTGCTGCATCTGGCCACTGCACACCAATTCTAATAAGGTCCTGTTTGACATTGTCTGTCCACCGTATCCTTGGTCTCCCCCTCTTTCTGAAGCCTTTAGGCACACTCTTCATAACCCTATTCGCCAATCTATAATTATACATATGGGCAATATAGCCAAACCAACGGAGTCTCTCTCTGCACAATATGCTGCTACAAGGAGGTTGTCGACTCCTTTGCCTAACCTCATCATTACTTACAAAGTTGAACCACCTAATGCCCAAGATACTGCGTAAGCATCTAGTTTCCTGTTATCTTGTTTACAAAGTGTACAAGTTTCATTACCATAACTAACCCTAGAAAGAACCAAACTATTATAAGGTATAATTTTAGTCTTTAAGTGTCAACGCATATTTCTCCACACTCGCCCTAGATTCTTAAAAGTCCAGGCAGCAATCCCTATTCGTCTGTTAATCTCGCGCCGCACATCACCATTATCTGTTACATAGCTCCCAAGATAATTAAACTGCGACACCTGCTCAAGACTGCAACCATTCAGATTAACTGAATCACAGCCTGCCTGACCAATTTTCATCACTTTAGTTTTCTCTCTGTTTATAACCAAACCTACTATTACTACCAGTCTCATCAACAGCTCGAATGAAAGAGTTCATTTCATCAACATCATTTGCCAAAAGGGCTAAATCATCAGCATAATCTAAATCAGAAAATTTGGTATCTCCAGTCCATTTAAGGCCAAAATCTTTCCCTTGCAGTGAATTTCGCATAACATAATCAATAACCAAGCTAAAGAGAAAAGGAGACAAAATGCACCCTTGTCGAACACTAGAAGTAATGCTAAACCAATTGCTACAAGCCTTACCAACTCTCACACACGACTCAGTGTTATTATAGAGAACTTTCATTATGTTAACTAACTTGTCTGGTATACCATATGATTTCACAATCAACCACAAATTATGACGATCAACAGAGTCGAAAATTATTTTTGAAATCAACAAAGCTAGCAACCAAAGGTTTCTGAAACTCTGAACATTTCTCAAGAATCTGCCTAAGTGAAAATATCTGATCCACACATCCCCTACCACTTCTGAATCCACATTGCTCATCACGCAATTGATTGTCAACCAGATTCTTAATTCTATTAAGCACAATCATGGAAAGAATTTTACCTGGAACAGAGAGTAGACTGATACCCCTATAGTTATCAGAAGAACTGCGATCACCTTTTTTGAAAATAGGGATAATAATAGCTCTGGTAAAATCCTTAGGAACCATGCCTTTATCATAAAAGATATTCAAAATTTCAGTCATCCAAGTGGTAACAAACATTCCCAGCTCTAAGCATTTCCGTAATAATTTCATTTACACCTGGGATTTATGAAGTTTAAGTTTAGAGGCAGCCAAAATATCTTCAGATTGTGTTATAGGGCCAACATTAAAGCCACCAATGCATTTGTCATCATTGCAAACAATGGGAGTAGAACTAACCACATTGTTTAGAACATCACTGAAATGCTCAGCCCACCTAGCCATGACAGAATCCTCACCTTTTATGACCTTACCTTGTTTATCCTTCAATTCCTGTATACCTGTTCGTTTTCTACCACACTAAACATTAACTATCTAGGGACAGCTCTCTGCTGTTGTGCTGCCTAACTGCTTCCTCGGCTTTGTCAGCCAAGCCATCAAGCCAAAGATTCTTAGCAGCAGCTAACTGATCCTTTACACCGTTATTAAGTTCTCTGCAGTACTTTCTATTAGGACTAGTAGGGTATTGATTAAAGACATTCCTGCAGTTCTTTCTTTCTGAAATAAGCTCAAGTGCCTTATCACTCAAATAATTCTGTCTCCTCTGCTCCTTTTTTCCTAAAAGAGTATTTTTGTGTCCAAAAAAGCATGTTTAAAATTATCCCATTCTTCCTCAACTTCAGTAGTAAGCATACTATGACTGTCATAATGTACCAAGTAACCTATCATGGTAAGCTTTGGCTATAACTGGGTCTTTCAGAGTGTCAGTATTAAAAATAAATTTTTTAACCTTAGCACAACACTTTTTAAGTTTAAGTTGCAAGACACTTTTAGCAAGGTAATCGTCAGATCCAATTTCAGCTCCCCTATATGACTTGGTATTCCTAACAGAACTAGCCCATTTGCTGTTAATTAATATATAATCAATCATATTCTTATGCAGCTCATCAGGTGAAACCCATGTGTACTTATGTATATCGCGGTGTTTGTAATGAGTGTTAGTTATTCTGAAACCATTGAGTTTACTTACCTGTATGAGACGTTGCCCATTGCAGCTACCAATACCAAAAGGACCTATCACCCCTCCCCAAAGGTCAGAGTCAGTACCAACTTTGGCATTGATGTCACCTAGATAGAACAGGGGTAATATCTCCTTTCTTGACAGAATTCAAAATATCCTGAAGTTGTCCATAAAACCTATCCTTCTCATCCTCATCGGCATCCTCAGTGGGGGCATAACAGCAGATAACATTCAAGTCTTTAACGCTTGTCTGACGTTTTGCGGTAAGAAACCTTTCATTAATGCACTCATATCCTAGAAGAGCATAACTAGTGTGTCTGCTGAGAAGCAGACCCACGCCTTTGTGATGCTTATTGTCGTCCCTCCCTGAAAAGAGAAATTTAAGATTATTTTTAAGAAACTGACCTTTAGCTGACCATCTGGTCTCTTGCAAGCTGAGAATATCTAAATTATAATGGTGGAATTCTGGTGTGAGGACATCAAGAGAAAATGCTCTGTGCAGAGTCCTCACATTTCAACTACCTATGGAGAGAAAATGGTTAGTGGGATGTTTAAAGAAACTATGTTTATTGAGAGAGGGAATGCCGATAATATCAAACAGCCCCCTAATCGCAGACATGGGGCAAAGATCCGTTCTCCCACCACAAAAGGCTGAAGCCATCTACACTGGAAGACTTCCTCCAATGTAGAATTTAACGATGCCAATAGAAGCAAAGAGTTCAGGTGCCTGCGATGACCTCTGCTCAGGATTATCCACCAGCTGATATTCCTGCCAATCTATTCACTTGGGGCTGTCAACCCACAAACAAACAGAAAACACAGCGCAAGATTTTCCCTCCACAGAAGCCCACCAGGGCAGCAAAATCAGGATCCATAATCAAGCTCAGAGCCATAATTCCATTCAGGACCCTGTGTGGACACTGTCTGGTTGATCACTCCTCAGCAGGGTAGAAAAAAAAAAGAAAAGTAGCCATAGTTGTCCAGATCAGTAGGCCACACTAATCTGGCCGCCCTCCCTTTCCGTTCACTTCCACAACAGAGTATCTCTTTTGAAAGGTACTAATGGTCTGCACCATGAGAAGGTGGGGTCGGACATTAGGTGCTATGCCTCGCCGGTTCTATGCATCATCGCAGAGGATTGGTGCATAGCTCTCCTTCCAGTGACTACCTAGCTACCATTTAATTAAAGTTTTATAAAAATTACAAATTTACCATGAAAGGTAATTCCTGGTATCTTTTTCGAAGGGCGATTCTTACGTACATCTAGAGCTGAACAGGCAGCCATAACACAAATATAGTAAATAATCAAATTTTTATAACGTAAGACTCGTTTTATGCATATACTACTAATCAATGTATCAACATGACTGCCGCGCAGTCGCCGTAGCATCATCTTAAATGCTTAGGTATACTCTGTAGGGGATTGTTTCCAACGTAATAGTTGTGGTGGTTATTATTGTGACCTAAAGAATGACTGACGAATTAGTTGTCCAGGTAGGGAATACATGAAGTATGTTCCATTCTAGAATGTTGTTCCAGACTGTCTGCAATTGGTGTTGGTCTTGTGTCACTGTAGACTGGAAAAATTTGACATCGTCCGCGAAGATATTAGTCTTGATTGGGATAAGAATATCTGGAATTTTCAAACGCAAAGAGACAAATAATAGTGTGCCAAGCACTGTTCCCTGAAAAATTCCACTTGTGACACTTTTGACTGATGACAATTGATCATTGACTCTGATTTGCTGAGTGCGGTTCGCGAGCAATGCTTGGATCAACTTGACTGGTTTATTCGGAATCCCACATTTAAGGAATTTCTTATAAAAAAATAGACATTTTAAGTTTGTCAGATGCCTTTTTGAAGTCCAACTAGATGACATCGATGGGCTCATTCTTGCCTAAGGAGGATGATCATTGATGAACAAATTGAAGTAATTAGATGATTGCAGATTTCCCAGGAACGAATCCTAACTGCTCAACGGGAATGAGGTAATGGAGCAAAAGAAACTTCATAAACTTGACTAAGTTGGATCTTTCCATGAGTGTAGGAATTATGTTGTGAGGAAAATTTGGCGGTAGTTGGAAGGGTCAGAGGCTTCTCTTTTGTTTACCAGTGTTACAATTGCCTGATTCCAGTCTGACGAACCTTCTCTGATTGGTAGCAGGCATTAAAAAGGATTGAAAGTTCAGGTGCTATATTTATAATAACCTTCTGTGGAAAATAGTTGGAATTCCATCTGGGCCAGGGAAAGATCTAGAAGGACTACGATAGCTTTTGAACTTTTCAGCCGTTCAGTTTTTTGTCTGGCGTTCATAAAAAATTAATTTCGAGTTTTGGAATCACAGTTTTTAAGAGCTGAAGATTCACGATGCTCCACGGCCTCCTAGTAAAATCTCGAAGCAATTTTGTAATTTTGAAAATTTTCAGGAGTTTAGTTGACTTGCTAATTACTCCAAAGTTTCAATTTGCTGCATGAAAATTTCTTCAACGATGGATTAAAAGGTTTTCTTTTTGCTTTGCAAAGTGTTTCATGAATACAATTTTTAGTGGTTTCATTATAGTCAGAATACAGTGTCGAAAGTCGATGTGGAGCAATCATTTAATTCAAACATTTCGTCAATACGAAGAGATACAGTATCAGAATGTGCATTGTGGAAATTGTACCTTTTCAGGGATTGAGAAGTCTTAATTTCAACAGTAAAGTTGAAAATTATTGGAATATGTGGCGGGTTGTCACTTTGTGAAACGAAGTCAAACGGTTCAAAGTTGAAGGCAAAAAGGTTCTCGTTACAGAAGACAAGGTGAAAAAAGTTGTTTACTCTGGTGGGAAGTTTGACAAGTTGGGGAATCCCATGAAAAGAAGTTTAGATAATGCATAATCGTGGGTGTTATTAGTTGTTGTGGATAATTCGCAATCGATGGAGCTGAAGTTGAAGTCACCAACTAGGAGCACTTCTAACTTAATGTCCGTTAATACGTTAAACGTCAACCCAAGTATGCTTCCTATATGTGCCGAATGTGTGCTTCCTATATGTTCCTATATTTGCGGAAATAAATCTAAAGCATATCAAATGGTGTAATCAGTCACTGAGTTCGTATTCACTTCGAAAGAAGATAGGGCGTCGATTTACCTATTCAACAAGTTTACCGGCACCTTATCTTCCTTTGAAGTGAATACGAACTCAATGACTGATTGCTCATCAGTATGCTTTAAGTTTATTTTCTACTCTTTACGGCGCAATATGAAGATAGTTATTTTTTCAATTTTTCGTTTAAAATTTTTTGATATATTTATATTTTTTTTGTCACCAAACACAATCTTTGAAAACTTTCATTTAACATACGACTCATAACTGACCACAGTTTTCCTCCCTTTTGGAGTCGTGTTTGAGAGAGCATTTGAAACATCACACAATTGAATTTGTGATGTAGCTCGTTAAGGTTGACCCTCGGGAAAATCCGCCACCCCCTTTATTTGGGCGGGAATGATTGGGGGCGGATTTTCAAATATGTTGACGGTCATTACATCAGCTTTCATGTGACACCTAACTCTTAACTAAAGACCCATACTTTTAGAAGATACAGAAGAACGACTTAAATATTTACCGTTTTTTAGGGGAGTCAATATTTTATAGCCTATGACACTCCCCTCGTCAGAAGCTTTCATTTGAAGCATAACTTGTTACCTTTTGCATTCCGTTCTGGACATATAGGGGAGCAATATTTTTCACATTTCTCCCCTCTGAGGAGGGAAGAAAGCAAAGCATGAGAGGCCACTTTTTTTGAGCCTCTGATTCTTCCCGCGTAGCAAACTTTCATTTGACGTATAGCTAGTTACTTTAGCACTCGCGTTCTGGAGATATAGCGGAACAATAGTTTTCATATTTCTCAATTTTTAGGGGGAAGAAAGCATGGGGGGGGTCAATTTTTTATAGCCTATGACATTCCCCGTGTTTGCAAGCTTTCATTTGACACATAAATCCCTGTTTGTCCATCGCATTAGAGAGTTATGGCGAAACACCTCTTTTGACAAACATGCAAACCGACAGACTAACAAACCGACAATGTGATGGGAAGAGCAATAGCAAGATAGGTAAATATAAATAAATTAAAAAAATACACATTTTCCTATATGGACACTAAAAAGTAGAAAATATACCTTATGCATATCGATGGTGCAATCCGCCATTGAGTTTGTATCCACTTCAAAGGAAATAGGGTGCCGGCAATCAGGTTGAGTAGGTCAATTGGTGCCTTCAATGACTACATATAGATATGTTTTAGGTTTATTTTCTACTTTTTAGAGAGCATATGGGAAAAATAGACATATTTTAGACTTTTACCCATCTTCTTATTGCTTTTCACTTTGACATTTGTCGGTTTGTGAATTTGACAAAACGTTTCACCATATTTTTCGAACGCAATGGAGAAACCTAATGATTTATATGTCAAATGAAAGCTTGTGACGCAAGGAATGTCATAGGCAATAAAAATTTGAACCCCCTCATGCTTTTTACCCCCTAAAAAAGGGAAAATATGAAAACTTATCTTTCACTATATCTCCAGAATGCGAATGCCGAAAGTAACAAGCTATATGTCAAAGGAAAACTTCTGATGCGGAGAATGTCATATGCTATGAAAAATTGACCCCCATACTTTCTTTCCCCTTAAAAAATGAGGGAAATATGAAAGCGATTGTCTCTTTATATCTCCTGAACACGAGTGCAGAATGCAACAATCTGTGCTTCAAACGAAAACTTGTGAAGTGCGGTGTGTCACAAGCTATAAAAAAAATTGACCCCTTATGCTTTCATTTCCCTAAAAAAGGGGTAATATGAAAATTATTGTTCTGCTATATCTCCTGATCTCTCTATCAAATGAAAGCTTGCGATGCGGGGAGAATCATAGGCTACAAAAAAGTGGCCTCTAATGCTTTTTCTCTCCCCCCTACCTAACAGAGGGGAGGGGGGAAATATGAAAATTATTGTTCCCCTATATCTCCAGAACTCACCCTATCTTCTGAAAGGAAGATAGGGTGCCAGTGCCAAAGCTATTAAATATTAACCTCTTATCGATTCCTTCCCCTCTAAAAAAACGGTAAATATATAAGTTGTTCTTTTATATCTTCTGAAAGCTTTGGCCTTTAGTTATGAGTCGGGTATCAAATGAAAGCTGATATAATGACCGTCATAAACTGTTTGAAAATCCCCCCAATTATTCCAGCCCGTAATAAGGGGGGGGGGGGAGATTTTCGTGGGGTCCAGCCTTAACGAGCTATATCCCGAAATTAAATCTTGTGATGTCTCCAATGTTACCTGAAACACGACTCCAAAAGGGAGGAAAACTGTGGTCGATGTTTATGAGTCATCGATCAAATGAAAGTTTCCGAATATTGTTTTAGTGACAAAAAAAATATAAATATATTAAAAATTTTTAAATTAATAAATTAAAAAATACCTATCTTCTTATAGAGCCCTAAAAAGTAGAAAATAAACATAATACATGTCGATGCTTCAGTTAATGACTGAATTCGTATTGACTTGAAAGGAAGATAGAGTGCCGGCAATCTTGTTGAGTAGGTAATAAATGTGACTAATGTTTTTTCTTAAATGGGGCGCGGATTTGCACTATTAAGATCTATAAATTTTGAGGACTTTCGGTTAAGCTGAAAGATTTGATCCTGTATTAGATTTTAAAATATGTTTACTATTTACCTGTTTTAAACGGGCTCAAATTAAAATCTGATAAGTTTACAGTCAATTTAGTTCGGCTTTAATCACATATTAAGAACATGTCGAATTTTGTCTAAATTTTCATACAAAACCTCAATTTGAAAGAGAAGCAGTTTCCAGCATCTTCGCTTTTCATCCGATATAAATCAATAAGTGTTTGTTGATTAAATCTATTTTGTTTTAATTACTACACTGGAAAAACCTCATTGAAACAGAAAACAAAAAAACAGTAAAGTTCTGCTTCATTTCAATCATTTGGTCGTCGTTTATCGGCCATTCCAAAGGCATCATGGGTATTCTTGCCTTCTTAAGCAGTCTGCAAGCACACCAGCCTGAGATCATGGCTGCCAATGGTACAGTCGCTCAAAAAAGTATCCGAACACCATGGTTGATTTTAGAATTCAGAAAAAATATCTGGCAACGATTTTTTTAGAAATTAGTGATCTGGCAACCTTCGTGTCACGTGACACGAAGGTTGCCAGATCACTAATTTCTAAAAAAAACATTGCCAGATACTTTTCCTGAATTCTGTAATCAACCACAGTGTTCGGATACTTTTGTGAGCGAGTGTACGAGAATCAGAGTCCCGTCTTTAATATTACTACCTCAGTGAGTTGACCATGTGTAGCTCATGGCTGCGAGAGGATTTTCTTTGCATGAATTGTCTTAAGTTGGCGACTCTAATAATTGACGGAAAAATAGACCAGTGGGTCCCCTGTCTCTCCTTGCTCTGTGCTCATAGTGTTTGAGTCGATATATAAATAAATAATAAATTCTTCTTGAAACATATGCTTGCCACAAAGGTCTGACAGGAACCTGTCAGTTTATACTCCATATAGAAGGTTTGAGAGGATGGCGGGACCTCAGCAGAAAAACGACATATACTCCATGCCTTACCCGTGGCTCGAACCTAGGTCCCGTACATCAGTATCCAAGTGCCGTAACCACTCGGCCAATGGACGGCTATGAGTCGATGGAAGTAAACAATTTCAATACTGTAACTGTTAAATATTTATCCATAACTGCAAGTATGTAGCAAAGGAAAAATTGTAAAAATGCTATTAATGTCACATTTTTTCAAGTTTTGAATGTTTTTTTTTTCCTTTTCAGAAAGAAAAATGCCTGCACTTGAAGATCATCATCATCATCATCATCATCATCCTCAAGCAGCCATGGGCTACGGAGGTCCAACCAGACGGTGCAATTTAGTTCTCCAAGAAAGTCTATCCTGAGCTACATCTACTGCATCTGGCCACTGCACACCAATTCTAACAAGGTCCTGTTTGACATTGTCCGCCCACCACATCCTAGGTCTCCCCTTCTTTCTGAGGCCTTTAGGCACACTGTTCATAACCCTATTCGCCAATCTATAATTATTCATACGGGAAACATGGCCAAACCAACGGAGTCTCTCTCTGCAAAATATGCTGCTTAAAGGAGGTTGCAAACTCCTTTGCCTAACCTCATCATTAGTTACAAAGTTGAACCATCTAATGCCCAAGATACTACGTAAGCATCTGGAATCAAAAGCATCCAGTTTCCTGTTTTTACAAAGTGTCCAAGTTTCACTACCATAACTAACCCTAGAAAGAACCAAACTATTATACAGTCTAATTTTAGTCTTTAGGTGTATACGCCTATTTCTCCACACTCTCCATAAGTTCTTAAAAGTCCCGGCAGCAATCCCTATTCGTCTGTTAATCTCATACCGCACATCACCATTATCTGTTACATAGCTCCCAAGATAATTAAACTGTGACACCTGCTCAAGACTGCAACCATTCAGATTAACTGAATCACAGCTTGCCTGACCAATTTTCATCACTTTAGTTGTCTCTCTGTTTGTAACCAAACCTACTCTACTACCAGTCTCATCAACAGCTCGAATGAAAGAGTTCATCTCATCAACATCATTTGCCAAAAGGGCTAAATCATCAGCATAATCTAAATCAGAAATTTTCGTATCTCCAGCCCATTTAAGGCCAAAATCTTTCCCTTGAAGTGAATTTCGCATAACATAATCAATAACCAAACTAATGAGAAAAGGAGACAAAATGCACCCTTGTCGAACACCAGAAGTAATGCTAAACCAATTGCTACAAGCCTTACCAACTCTCACACACGACTCAGTGTTATTATAGAGAGCTTTCATTATGGTAACTAACTTGTCTGGTATACCATATGATTTCACAATCAACCACAAATTATGACGATCAACAGAGTCGAAAATTATTTTTGAAATCAACAAAGCTAGCAACCAAAGGTTTCTGAAACTCTGAACATTTCTCAAGAATCTGCCTAAGTGAAAATATCTGATCCACACATCCCCTACCACTTCTGAATCCACATTGCTCATCACGCAATTGATTGTCAACCAGATTCTTAATTCTATTAGGCACAATCATGGAAAGAACTTTACCTGGAACAGAGAGTAGGCTAATACCCCTATAGTTATCACAAGAACTGCGATCACCATTTTTGAAAATAGGGATAACAATAGCTCTGGTAAAATCCTTACGAACCATGCCTTTATCATAAAAGATATTCAGAATTTCAGTCATCCAAGTGGTAACCGAAACATTTCCAGCTCTAAGCATTTCGGTAGTAATTTCATCTACCCCTGGGGATTTATTAAGTTTAAGTTTAGAAACAGCCAAAATAACTTTAGATTGTGTTATAGGGCCAACATTAAAGCCACCAATGCATCTATCATCATTGCAAACAATGGGAATAGAACTAACCGCATTGTTCAGAATATCACTGAAATGCTCAGCCCACCTAGCCATGACAGAATCCTCACCTTCTATAACCTTACCCTGTTTATCCTTCAATCCCTGTATACCTGTCAGTTTTCTACCACACAAAACATTAACTATCTGGTACAGCTCTCTGCTGTTGTGCTGTCTAACTGCTTCCTCGGCTTTGTCAGCCAAACCATCAAGCCAAAGATTCTTAGCAGCAGCTAACTGATCTTTTACACGTTTATTAAGCTCTCTGTAATGCTTTCTATTAGTACTAGTAGGGTATTGATTAAAGACATTCCTGCAGTTCTTTCTTTCTGAAATAAGCTCAAGTGCCTTATCACTCAGATAATTCTGCCTCTTCTGCTCCTTTTTTCCTAAAAGAGTACTGTTAGTGTCCAAAAAACCCTGTTTAAAATGATCCCATTCTTCCTCAACTTCAGTAGTAAGCTTACAATGACTGTCATAATAACTAAGTAACCTATCATGGTAAGCTTTGACTATAAGTGGGTCTTTCAAAGCTTCAGTATTAAAAGTAAATTTTTTAACCCTAGCACAACACTTTTTAAGTTTAAGTTGTAAGACACTTTTAACAAGGTAATGGTCAGATCCAATTTCAGCTCCCCTATATGCCCTGGTATTCTAACAGAACTAGCCCATTTGCTGTTAATTAATATATAATCAATCATATTCCTATGCAGCCCATTAGGTGAACCCATGTGTATTTATGTATGTCGCGGTGTTTGTAATATGTGTTAGTTATTCTGAAACCATTGAGTTTACTTACCTGTAGGAGACGTTGCCCATTGCCATTGCAGCTACCAATACCAAAAAGGCCTATTACTCCTGCCCAAAGGTCAGAGTCAGTACCAACTTTGGCATTGAAGTCACCAAGAACAAGGGTAATGTCTCCTTTCTTGACAGAATTCAAAATATCCTGAAGTTGTTCATAAAACCTATCCTTCTCATCCTCATCGGCATCCTCAGTGGGGGCATAACAGCAGATAACATTCAGGTCTTTAACGCTTGTCTGAAATTTTGCTGTAAGAAACCTTTCATTAATGCACTCATATCCTAGAAGAGCATCACTAGCGTGTCTGCTGAGAAGCAGACCCACGCCTTGGTGATGTTATTGTCGTCCCTCCCTGAAAAGAGAAATTTAAGATTATTTTTAAGAATCTGACCTTTATCTGTCCATCTGGTCTCTTGCAAGCCGAGAATATCTAAATTATAATGGTAGAATTCTTGTGTGAGGACATCAAGAGAAAAAGCTCTGTGCAGAGTCCTCACATTCCAACTACCTATGGAGAGAAAATGGTTAGTGGGATGTTTAAAGAAACTATGTTTATTGAGAGAGGGAATGCCGACAATATCAAACAGCCCCCTAATCGCAGACATGGGGCAAAGACCCGTTCCCCCACCACTAAAGGCTGAAGCCATCTACACTGGAAGTCTTCCTCCAATGTAGAATTTGACGATGCCAATAGAAGCAAAGAGTTCAGGTGCCTGCGATGACTTCTGCTCAGGATTATCCACCAGCTGATAAACATATCCTGTGAATCTATTCACTTGGGGCTGTCAACCAACAAACAAACAGAAAACACAGCGGAAGATTTTCCCTCCACAGAAGCCCACCAGTGCAGCAAAATCAGGATCCATAATCAAGCTCAGAGCCATATATTTGTCCAGTCCAGTAGGTTTATATGATCAGCACCAGGACCCTGTGTGGTTGACCACTCCTCAGCAGGGTAGAAAAAAAAAAGAAAAGTAGCCATAGTTGTCCAGATCAGTAGGCAACACTAATCTGGCAGCCCTCCCCTTCCGTTCACTTCCAGAAGAGAGTATCTCTTTTGAAGGTACTAACGGTCTGCACCACGAGAAGGCGGGGTCGGACATTAGGTGCTAGGCCTGGCCGGTTCTATGCATCATCATAGGGGATTGGTGCATAGCTCTCCTTCCAGTGACTACCTAGCTATCATTTACAGACCACTCGGCCAATGGACGGCTATGAGTCGATGGAAGTAAACAATTTCAATACTGTAACTGTTAAATATTTATCCATAACTGCAAGTATGTAGCAAAGGAAAAATTGTAAAAATGCTATTAATGTCACATTTTTTCAAGTTTTGAATGTTTTTTTTTTCCTTTTCAGAAAGAAAAATGCCTGCACTTGAAGATACTCTTATTGTATTCGTCACTCAGGTAAATTTTAGACTGCCTAATTTAGATATAAATTTGCGAAATATTGATACAACCAATGAAATCAACTTTTAATCGTAGCTGGTTAGGTGAAATTTGTATAGCACGAATGATTCATATAGTAATGCTTTTTCCGTGTGCAGGAGCATCTAACAACACAGAGTCAGGACCTGTTGATCTGAGAAATTAACAAACACAAGGTTCGAGAATCTTGTGATATAGCTGTTAACAGTCCCTCCTGGGAAGATATAGGTCTGTGCAGCCAGTGAGAGTGATGCCTGCCCATATCAACAAACCATCAGCTCCAAAACTGCCTCTTTCCCAGACATTAATGGAATGATATCTCATTCCAGGCTGTCTCCAGACCATGATCATCGAGAATCACATTCAGACTAAATTAGGATTTATTGGGGAACAGAACATTGACCTATTGATGTTGAGTCCATTGGGCTCTATGCTGGCCATATGTCAAAGGGACACACACAACTCATCACCTTGCATAACGATGACCCACATGAAGTTTTCTGGACAATTTGTCAAGATGCAGCGATGTCAAAAACAAGCTGGCTTGCTGTATGGATTCTAAGTCACCTTGCATTTTGGAGCACATAATGGTCATCCTTAAGTGATATGGCCCTTGGACATCGAGGAACAGGTGGTTTTGAAGTTGACTCCAAAGGCAGCTTACAATGCTATGATTCACATCTAGCCATTTGGCAACCTTAGACTGACATAGCATAGCCTTGAGAATGAAATGATGCAGAAACTACATCATTTTTTTTTCATATAAAAAAATCTGACGTTGTTATTGTTAATTATTGCACTGGATGATGATTTTTGCATATGCTGCTTAACTTTTGAGCACCAGTGTAGTTTACACATTCTTGATTTGCAACTTTCTGCTGGTTTTGTACATAAAGATAATATTTGAGGTTAATTTTTAAAATGGCTCCTGTGAAATATTAAAAGGTAGCAATTCACTTTACAGTCCTTGTGCACCATTTTTTTAATGCAGCATAACAAATGATCCATTTTAATGATTCCCACAACCTCCCAGACCCTAATCCAAACAGCAGTTTCCAGAAAAAATGTCTTTTTATATTACCATGGTAATGATACTTGTTTTTCCATCAAATGTAATGTACTATTACCATGATAATGATAATTTTCAATTTAAATAAATGCAATGTATCAAATAATAGAGAACATGCAAAAAATGGTATTAAATCAACAATGGATGCAGTCCTCACCAAGGCAGTGATATGAGGTAGAGTCAGGCAAAATGACTCCCATACAACTGAAAGTAATACAGTCCAGACAATTTGTGCTGAATATGCTAGTGATGCAGAATGAAAGAGGAGCTTATGCTACATGACAAGCTTCAAATGATGAAACTAGGCCAAACACTTTTGCTCTGAAAAATCAGGAAACTTTAGGATGCAATTTTTGTAGCTGGCTAGGACACATTGAATGATTCTGCTACAAAAAAAAAAAGGCAAGTCAGGAAACTTGAATTAGAAACTTTGAAGTAAGGGACCAAAATACCTCAAGTACATCCCTCTCATAAGTTAAGTCTTGCCACTGATGGCATACGTAGTGTTCTAAATTTGCCTTTTGTGAAGCTTTATCAAGAAAAAATTGAATTCGTAGCTCGCATCAACACAGAAGCAGGTATTTCATATTTACATAAGAAGGTTTAGGGTAAAACTAACTGAAGTTGTAAATTGAAATTGCAGCTGTGGTCCTGTGTACCTTTGAATTTAGTTTGTATCCCAAGCAGTGTTTTCCATAAGGAACTGTGGAATTGCGTATCACGTTAAATAATATGGAGATAACAATCATCATCATTATCTTCAAGCAGCCTTGGGCTATGGAGGTCCAACCAGACTGTGCAATTTACTTCTCCAAGCATATCTGTCCTGAGCTACATCTTCTGCATCTAGCCACTGCACACCAATTCTAAAAAGGTCCTGTTTGACGTTGCCCACTGCATCCTAGGTCTCCCCCTCTTTCTGAGGTCTTTAGGCACACTGTTCATAACCCTATTCACTAATTTATAATTATCCATATGGGCAACATGGCAAAACCAATGGAGTTTCTCTGCACAATGTGCTGCTTAAAGGAGGTTGCCGACTCCTTTGCCTAACCTCATCATTAGTTACAAAGTTAAACCACCTAATGCCCAAGATACTGCATAAGCATCTAAAATCAAAAGCATCTAGTTTCTTGTTATCTTGTTTACAAAGCATCCAAGTTTCACTACCATAACTAACCCTAGAAAGAACCAAACTATTATAAAGTCTAATTTTAGTCTTTAGGTGTATAAGCCTATTTCTCCACACTCTCCATAGACTCTTAAAAGTCCTAGAAGCAATCCCTATTTGTCTGTTAATCTCATGCTGCACATCACCAGTATCTGTTACATAACTCCCAAGATAATTAAACTGTGACACCTGCTCAAGACTGCAATCATTCAGATTAAATGAATCACAGCCTGCCTGACCAGTTTTCATCAGTTTAGTTTTCTCTCTGTTTATAACGAAACCTACTCTACTACCAGTCTCATCAACAGCTCAAATGAAAGAGTTCATCTCATCAACATCATTTGCCAAAAGGGCTAAATCGTCAGCATAATCTAAATCAGAAATTTTTGTATCTCCAGTCCATTTAAGGCCAAAATCTTTCCCTTGCAGTGAATTTCACATAACATAATCAATAACCAAATTAAAGAGAAAAGGAGACAAAATGCACCCTTGTTGAACACCAGATATAATGCTAAACCAATTGCTACAAACTTTACCAACTCTCACACACGACTCAGTCTTATTATAGAGTGCTGCTTTCATTATGCTAACTAACTTGTGAGGTATACCATATGATCTCACAATCAACCACAAATTATGATGATCAACAGAGTTGAAAGACTTTTTGAAATAAAGCTAATAACCAAAGGTTTCCGAAACTCTTAAACATTTCTCAAGAATCTGCCTAAGTGAAAATATCTGACACACATGTCCCCTACCACTTCTGAATCAACATTGCTCATCACGCAATTGCCTGTCAACCAGATTCTTAATTCTATTAAGCACAATCATGCAAAGAACTTTACCTGGAACTGAGAGTAGACTGATACTCCTATAGTTATCACAAGAAGTGCAATCACCTTTTTTGAAAATAGGAATAATAATAGCTCTGGTAAAATCCTTAGGAACCATGCTTTTATCGTAAAAGATATTCAAAATTTCAGTCATCCATGAACTACACATCAACACCTTATTAGATCCACCTAAGAATGACCTCAAATTTAAAATTTTTGATCTCCTTTTTGGATTTCTCATCTCTACACCCCTTTGGAATCGAATTTAGAGTGTCATCTCTTGTCTCTTCTCACTAATTTGACCATACTTCCCACATCCTTCATTTTAACTCCTTCATTATTCAACGAAGCCCCTCACTAGCCTTCTCGTCCCTCAGAGGAACACCACACAATTTTTTTTTTATAACTCTCTATATATATATAAAGAAAAAATTAATAACAAAAAAAAAACAGGATAATACCCCCTGTCATTTCGATACACACACACAAAAAAATAAAGTGTCCATGCAGTGAATTGAACCCACCACCTTAAGGTCCAACAACATGCCTTCCCATCATACAAAATGGCTCTTCACAACTCACTGTCTAGGGGAAAATTAAAAAACAGAATTACTTTTAAGTAACCAAAAATAATATAAAAACAAAAATAAAAAAATATAAAAAAAATAAAATAAAAAATACAAGATAAAATAAAAATATATATAAAAAATAAAATGAAAAATTATAAAAAAAGCAAAAAAAACAAAGTTAAAAAAAATATAAAAATAATAAAAAAATAAAACAATTAATTAAAGAAAATAAAAAAAGTAAAAAATTATAATAAAATAAATTTAATTCAAAATAAAAAAAATACTTTGAAAACTCATAAACCAACAACATTAAAACCCATAACAACAAAGGGTGCAAAAATATAATAAACTCTATAACAATATATATAATTTATATATTTAAAACACTAATAAAAAATAAATAAAACAATAATTGCAAAATCTGTCACCACTAACCCAACAAAATTTATCTAATGAGTAAGCCTGAAGAAGGAACACTCATTGCATGTAACGTATACAAACAAACAACAAAGAAACCAAGTGGTAACCAAAACATTCCTAAACTCTAAGCATTTCTTAACTATTAAATTAACTTAAGCTCTAGCTTTAAGTATTTTCATCTACCCTTGAAGATTTATGTAGTTTAAGTTTATATGTCAACAAAATAACTCCAGACTGTGTTATAGGGCCAACATTAAAGCCAGTAATGCATCTATCATCGTTACAAACAATGGGAGTAGAACTAACCATATTGTATAGAACATCATGGAAATGCTTAGCCCATCTAGCCATTACAGAATCCTCACCTTCTATAACCTTGTTTATCCTTCAATCCCTGTATACCTGCATGTTTTCTACCACACAAAATATTAACTATCTGGTACAGCTCTCTGCTGTTATGTTGTGTAACTGCTTCCTTGGCATTGTCAGCCAAGCCATCAAGCCAAAGATTCTTATTAGAAGCTAACTGATCCTTTACACTTTTAATAAGCTATCTGTAATGCTTTCTATTAGGACTAATAGGGTATTGATTAAGAACATTCCTGCAGTTCTTTCTTTCTGAAATAAGCTCAAGTGCCTTATCACTCAAATAATTCTGCCTCCTCTGCACCTTTTTTCCTAAAAGAGTACTGTTAGTTTCCACAAAAACCTGTTTAAAATTATCCCATTCTTCCTCAACTTCAGTAGTAAGCATACCATAACTGTCATAATAACTAAGTAACCTATCATGGTAAGCTTTGGCTATAACTGGGTCTTTCAGAGCTTCAGTATTAAAGGTAAAATTTTTAACCTTAACACAACACTTTTTAAGTTTAAGTTGCAAGACACTTTTAAGAAGATAATGGTCAAATCCAATTTCAGCTCCCCTATATGACCTGGTATTCCTAACAGAACTAGCCTATTCGCTGTTAATTAATATATAATCAATCATATTCTTATGCAGCCCATCAGGTGAAACCCATGTGTACTTATGTATGTTGCAGTGTTTGTAATGTGTTAGTTATTCTGAAACCATTGAGTTTACTTACCTGTAGGAGATGTTGGCCATTGCAGCTACCAATAGGGCCTATCACCCCTCCCTAAAGGTCAGAGTCAGTACCAACTTTGGCATTGATGTCACCTAGATAGAACAGGGGTAATATCTCCTTTCTTGACAGAATTCAAAATATCCTGAAGTTGTTCATAAAACCTATCCTTCTCATCCTCATCGGCATCCTCAGTGGGGGCATAACAGCAGATAACATTCAAGTCTTTAATGCTTGTCTGAAATTTTGCTGTAAGAAACCTTTCATTAATGCACTCATATCCTAGAAGAGCATCGCTAGCGTGTCTGCTGAGAAGCAGACCCACGCCTTGGTGATGCTTATTGTCGTTCCTCCCTGAAAAGAGAAATTTAAGATTATTTTTAAGAATCTGACCTTTATCTGTCCATCTGGTCTCTTGCAAGCCGAGAATATCTAAATTATAACGGTGGAATTCTTGTGTGAGGACATCAAGAGAAAACGCTCTGTGCAGAGTCCTCACATTCCAACTACCTATGGAGAGAAAATGGTTAGTGGGATGTTTAAAGAAACTATGTTTATTGAGAGAGGGAATGCCGACAATATCAAACAGCCCCCTAATCGCAGACATGGGGCAAAGACCCGTTCCCCCACTACTAAAGGCTGAAGCCATCTACACTGGAAGACTTCCTCCAATGTAGAATTTGATGTTGCCAATAGAGGAAAAGAGTTCAGGTGCCTACGATGATCGCTGCTAAGGATTATTCACCAACTAATAAACATATCCTGCGAATCTATTCACTCCCCTCTGTGCGAGCTCCTGTACGTGGAGGGGCGGGGGTGGCTCAGTCGGCAGTGCGCCAGTCTCATAATCTGTAGTTCCCAGGTTCGAGTCCCAGCTGGGTCAGCATTGAGATTTATCTCCGCAAAATTCCCCGCCCTTCCCATGGTTAGTAGGGGACACCTATGGGCTTGGAAAGTCGTTGGTGTCTGTCAGATGGGACGTTAAGCCATGGCCCCGTGTGCGGGAGAGCCATACCCTGTGCACATTAAAGAACACGCTGGATGGCCTTGACGGGAGGCTACTATCTGTCTCCTAACAGCTGTTCCAGTGGCTTCCTTCCCTCAACCTTCTCTGAGCCTTTGGGGTCCTTGTGACCTGGCCATTTAGCCCATGGTGTGCAAAAAAGTGCCACTCAGAGGTAAAACAACCCAACCTGTACATGGTGAGGGACCACCCTGTGAAGGTTCTGCTGGCTTGGTTACCTTCATAGGGTCCTGGATGCTTGCCTGCGTGTTTGCCCGTGTGCAGAGACCCGTGTCCCTGGAAAGGAGGATCCTGGTAGTTGCTCGGGGGTCCTCGTCTTCTTTCCCCAGCTCTAGACTGGTGGGGTCCCCTTTGGCCATTTTGCCGTTGGGGAGCCTGTCTGTCACGGGGCTGGGCAGAGATTTCGGGGGCTACTGCTATACACTGCTTTGGCCTCTGCTTCAGGTAAATGGGAGGTCTTGGGGTGGCCCCCTCAGGATCAATCGGCTGGTGGACAGGTCCTGCTAGGGTCAACTGTGCAGATCGTTGAGTAACCTTGTCCATGTCCGGACAACAGTTTGCGAGTTTCCCCACACGTTCACTAATTTTGTAGTTTTCTTTCTTTTGTGAGGCCAGCTCTTACCTCACTCTTTATTGATTTGTTGCTTATTTCCTTTTGTGGGAACTCAGACGAGTTTCTCACCATTTCTCTTTTTCTTTTCCTTTTTGTTTTGTTTTGAGGGCTTGCCTCACTGGCTGTGTGGGTATGGTGCCCTGGCATTCACAACTGGGTGTCCCCTTGTTGGACTCCATGTTTTGTGGGGACAACGGGCACTTGAACCACCAAAAAGCAACCATGAGTTCTTCAACTCATAATTCTTCGGCCAATGCCATCAAGAGGGCTCGCCATGAACCCCCATCTTCTATGTCTTTGCCATTGTCTTCGTGTGTGTCTCTGTCTCTGAGGTTCCTGGTCATTCACTCAACGGGTGATCAGGGGCTTGGAGACGTCCCCGTTTTTCATCAACAAGGGTGTCAAAGGTCTTGCAGGAGAACCAAAATCAGTCAGGTGCCTAAAATCTGGTGACTTGCAGATGGAGACTGCATGCTCCAAGCATTCGAATCTTCTATTGAAGGTTACAATGATTGGTGGAGTGGCAGTCGAAGTCACTCCACACCAGATGCTCAATTCCTCCCGGGGAGTGATCTCTGAGTGGGGCCTCCTCAAGGGTTTTGAGGAGGAAATCCTGTTGGAGCTTTCAGCCCAGGGGGTGATAGCAGTCCACAGGGTTTCGTCATGCTGTGATGGAAAGTTAGAGCCCAGTTGGATACTCATCCTAAACCTCAACTTTCAATACACCACACCTGCCTACTTCCATCAAGGCATGATACTTACACTGCGAGGTACGGCCATTTATACCAAACCCTCTGCATTGTTTTCAATGCCAGAGGTTTGGCCATGCCTGCACTGCATGCCGGGGCAAGCCTTCTTGTGCTCGTTGTGGCAGTCAGGATCATCTTGAACCTGAGTGCACAGCAGAAAAGGCATGCTGTGTAAACTGCCGTGGTGAACATCCGGCGTACTCCTGCGACTGTCTGAAGTGGCTGGAGGAGAAAGAGGTACAGCACCTGAAGACCCTTCATAACATCAGTTATCCAGAGGCGAGGAAGCTTGCTGCACTGCCTGCCCCACCTGGCAAGGTCTTCTATGCGGTCGTCAGAAAGCCCATCATTTAGATGGCTTCCGTTGCGGTGCAGATGGACATCAGTGTTCCACCTGCTGAATCTTTCTCACCTGCTGCTAGGTACCTCAACGCAGGCGAAGCTGACGTTGGTATCAATCTCGACAACAATCTCAGTTTCTATTCCTGTGTCTGTGCTTTCCACATCCACCTCTGGAAGACCCCCTCCACGCTGCCCACAGGCAGAAAGAACTTCAAAGCCCAAAGGGCTCCTGCCAGAGCCCAAAAAGAAACTCATTTCACCTCCTTGTGTGGCAGTCTCTGATCCATGTTACTTGAACGACTCCGAGGACATGGACACAGACTCCCCCAATTTTCCAAAACCATCGCTGGTGATGGTTGAAATAAATTGAAAGTCTTCCTCCATTACTTCCAAGACCTGAGATGGCCACACTCCTCCAATGGAACTGTCGCATATTTCAGAGGAATATTGATGACATCTAGGTCCTCTTGAGGGCACACGAACCCATCTGCGTGTGCCTTCAGGAGTCATACTCGCAGACAGCCAACTATCCGGCATTTCTCTCTTGTTCGCCGGGACCGGGATGGAGTTGGTCCAGCTCGCGGGGGGTGTCGCCATCCTCGTGAGCAACCATTCTCCATTCCAGGTTGTTCCCATCACCACGAACTTAGAGGCGGTAGCCATTCATCTCTTTGTGAGATTTTCGTTGACTGTCTGTTCTGTCTATCTCAAACCCGGAAGCATCGTTTTCTGGGATGACCTTGATGACCTCATCTCGCAGCTGCCGTCTCCCTTCCTCATCATGGGGGATTTCAACGGACATAGTCCACTCTGGGGCACTGCTGACACCAATGGGAGGGTCCGAGTCCTGAAGCAGTGGCTCCTGGATCCATTGCTCTCCCTGTTGAAACCGGTGTCAGTACATACTTTCACACCCCAACCCGCACATTCACTTCCATTGATCTCACTATCTGCTCCTCCTTGATCCTTCCACTCTTTATACGGGGGGAGGTCAAGTACAATCCATATGGAAGCGATCACCTCCCTGTGGTGTGCACCATCTCTCATGGGGTGCCTTGCAGCCCTTTACGTGTATCCCGGTGGAGGCTTCATTAGGCTGATTGGAGTGGCTTCGAGCTCTTGTGTGAGCTTGACAAGCACTCTGTCAGCCAGGACCCCATCAATGTAACAGTGGCGGAGATGATGGACTGTATCGTGCATGCAGCTGCTTCTACTATTCCTCAGACCTCGACTCAGTTTCCACATTTCCCAAAACCGTGGTGGAATCACGACTGTACCGCAGCTCGTAAGGCTCAGAACAAGGCTTGGGGGGTGTTTCGGAGATATCCGATGTCTCCCAACCTTAAAGCATTTAAACACACCAGGGCAAAAGCCCGTTTCATCCGGCACCAGAGTCAGAGGGAATATTGGATCAAATATATGTCTTCTATCACCCGCACAACCAGTTCTAAGGTCGTGTGGGATAAGGTCCGGAAGATGGGTGGGAAGTACACGTCCCATTCATTATCGATCCTGGAGCACAATGGACAGGAAATTGCTGATCCTCGAGCAATTGCCGACATTCTGGGGGAGTCATTCTCCACCCTCTCTTCTCTGTCCTCCTACTCCCCCGAGTTCTGGCCCAGAAGAGCAGGGCCGAACGCTCTCCGCTGTCCTTCCTTTCGAATGGCCTGGAGTCTTACAACAGGCCATTCACAGCGGAGGAGCTTCGCCTTGCTCTGCACACTTCTCGTGCATCTGCTGTGGGGCCAGTCAATGTCCATTATGCCATGCTCCAACATCTCTCACCATCGAGTAAGGATCGACTGCTCCGACTCTTCAACTGTATTTTCATCGAGGAGCAGTTTCCAGACTCCTGGTGGGAGGCCATCGTCTTGGCCTTCCCTAAGCCAGGCAAAGATCTCATGATTCCTTCCAATTATCGTCCAATTGCGTTGACGAGCTGCGTCTGCAAGGTGTTGGAAAGGATGGTAAATACCAGGCTGGCCTGGTATTTGGAACATCATGGCCTTCTTTCCAACACCCAGTGTGGCTTTCGCAGGCACCGGTCTACTTTAGACCACCTGATCCGCCTCAAATCGGCGATCGGGAATTCTTTTTTACGTCGAGAGCACCTGGTGTCAATTTTCTTCGACATCGAAAAAGTGTACAACACGGTATGGAGATTCGGCATTCTTCGTGACCTCCGCAGCTTCGGCTTGCAAGGTCAGATGCAGATCTTCATTGCAACCTTTTTATCTTCTCGTAGTTTTCGAGTTCTTGTCGACAACCTTCTGTCGCTGCCTTTCCCCCAAGAATAGGGGGTGCCACAAAGTTGCATCCTGAGTGTTACCATTTTTGCTGTCAAGATCAATTCCGTTACATGGCAATTTCCTCCAACTGTAGGCAATGCCCTCTATGTTGATGACTTTAGCATCTTTTGCTCATCGTCCAGTATGAGGGTCATTGAATGACAACTGCAAACTGCCCTGAACAATCTTTCAGTTTGGGCGATGACCAATGGGTTTCGGTTCTCCCCATAGAAGACTGCTTACTCACACTTTTGCTGCAAACGTAATCTTCATCTGGACCCTGAGCCGCAGCTCAGGGTCCATTCCAATTGTGGCAGAGACCAAGTTTCTCAGTCTCCAACCGGAAATTGACCTTTTTACCTCATATTCGACATCTCAGGTCGAAGTGCACGCGAGTATTGAACATCCTCAAGGTCCTCTCCTCCCTCTCTTGGGGGGCGGACCAGTGTTCTTTGCTCCACCTCTACCGTGCACTTGTCCAATCGAAACTGGACTACGGATCCCAGGTGTATGACTCTGCCCGGGATTCGGTGGTGAAGGTGCTGGACCCCCTCCATCATCAGGTCCGTGTTTGCATAGGGGCCTTCTGCACTTCACTGGTCCAGAGTCTCTATGTTGAGACCGAGAAACCATCGTTATCTATTTGCTGTCAGCAGTTGTCCCTACAGTATGCAGCGAAATTGTGATCCCTGCCAGGCCATCCCACTTGGGACTGCACTTTCAGTCCCAGGTGTGAAATGTTATAGCAGAATCGGCCGACTGCCATTTGTCCTTTTGGTTTGCGTGTCCAAGGTTACCTGCGAGACATGAACACCAGTCTCGATAGCATCGCACAGTCGACAGCCAAGCCACTTCCATCTTGGCTCGCTGTTTCCCCTTCTTGCGATTTTTCCCTGTGCAGGACGGGGAAAGCCTTTACACCCGACTGAATGTATCGGCAACTTTTTGCCAGCCATCGTGCTGCGCACCCGGACTTCTTGCCTGTCTTCACAGATGGCTCGAAGTCCGGCACTTCAGTGGGATTATCCATGGTCTGCTATGATGCAGACCATGGATAATCCCACTAATCATTGCAGACCAGATCCGACAGCAGTGTTCCATCTTCACTGCAGAGTTGCATGCTATCAGCCTTGCCTTGGACCATATAGCAGCTAAGTGTCATCATCAGTGTGACCTCCACACTGACTTGCTTAGTTTGCTACAAGCTTTGATCTCGGTGAGGCATCGGCCTCACCCTGTTCTCTCCAAGATCTGCCAGCAGCTCCATCGTCTGGCAGCCACCATCACGATTCTCTTCTGTTGGGTGCCTGGTCAAGTCGGAATCAGGGGCAATGACTTGACAGATGCTGCTGCCAAGTCAGCCACGCCCTTGTCTGACTCTCCGCTGCCAGTTCCTTATGTGGACTTCCGGCAGTATTTTTCCACCGAGCTCCGGGCACAGTCGCAGAGATCTTGGTCTGAACAGGTTGGTAATAAGCTTTTCGAGATCATGCCCATATCTGCGAAAGGCCTGTTGCAAGCTGCGAAGTGGGTGGCAGTCTATGCCTGGGGGCCACGAGTCGGCTCCATGGAGAAGTTGGGGATCATGCTGAAAGGCTGGTGGGCACCGATTAGGCATGGCTTATCGACGGGACAGCCTGGGAGTCTCCGCTGCGGAAGACTCAAAAAGTTAGGACTTCTACAAATGTTTGGCTTCTAAATTCTAAAGGTACCATCTGATATGTTTTGGCAAAGTTTTCGGACAAAAAACAGTGAGTGATTTTGGCTTTTTCCTAGGCAAGTTTCTAAATTCAAAAATGACCCACTCACTGCACCTCAATGATTATTTCATCAGACAGACTTGTTCAAAAAGTAAGGTCTCTCTCTTCCACAGGTCTTCTCCCGATGCAAATGGCAGGATCTACATGAATGTTCTCTGGCTAGTGGATGTGGTTATATGGCAACTCCCTCAAGGTGGTATGCTATCTTGTATAGCAGTACACCAGGATTGCCATACTATACTAAGTTGTCAAACCGTGGCAGTCTTGTTTTTGCAGGAATCGCAAGGAGGAAGTTGTACATGCTCTGCTTCGCTTAGGTCATTCATTTATAACTCATTCATTTCTTCTCAAGGCAGACAACGAACCTAAGTGTGAGTTTTGTGACATCATTTTAACCATTAAGCATCTTTTAATATTATGTCCTGCTTTTAACCTTGAGCATCATTTGTCTTTTACCTTTCATGATTTTATGTCCGAGCCCCTTACACTCGGACATCTTTTATCTAATGACTCCTTTTTACCTCTCGTGTTTGCTTTTTTACGATTTACTGGTTATTTTAACTGACTGTAATTTTATGGATTTCTCTTTAATATCCTATACAACCTGGGTCTTTTACACCTGGGTTGGTTTTATCATTTATATCATTATATTTATTGCTTTACATATGTTTCTTGTTTTTGTATTTTTTATATCTGTTGATTTTGTTTTTTACATTTTACTGTATTGACTTTTAACTTTGGTTGTGGATTCTGCTTCTTTTATTCCTTTTATTTATCTCATCTGGCTCATTATGGCCTAAGCTGCCAATGCACCATAAAACCCCAACCAACCAACCAAGAATCTATTCACTTGGGGCTGTTAACCCACAAACAAACAGAAAACACAGCAGAAGATTTTCCCTCCACAGAAGCCCACCAGTGCAGCGATTCATGATCCATAATCAAACTCAGAGTTTTTTGAGTCCAGTAGATAAATAATTAATAAATTCGACATACTTGGTATTAACCTATAAATTACCACTTTGAATCGATTTAAATTTTAGATAAAAAATTGTCTTGAGCCGGGTGGGATGTGAACTCACGATGTTCTGATAACATGTGGGTTCATATCCCACCCAGTTCAATACAATTTTTCCTCTAAAATTTAAATCGTCTTCAAAGTGGTAATTTATAAGTTAATACCAGTCCAGTAGGTTTGTATTGTCAGCACCAGAACCCTGTGTGGTTGACCACTCCTCAGCAGGGTAGAAAAAAAAAGTAGCCATAGTTGTCCAGATCAGTAGGCCACACTAATCTGGCAGCCATCCCCTTCTTTTTCACTTCTATAAGAGAGTATCTCTTTTGAAATGTACTAACGGCCTGCACCACTAGAAGGCAGGGTCGGACATTAGGTGCTAGGCCTGGCCGGTTCTGTGCATTATCACAGGGAATTGGTGCATAGCTCTCCTTCCAGTGACTAAAGAACTTTATCTGGAACAGCAAGTAGGCTGATACTTCTATAGTAATCACAATAACTGCAATCACTTTTTTAAAAAATAAGGATAATAATAGCTTTGATAAAATCCGTAGGAACCCATGCCCTTTTCATAAAAGATATTCAAAATTTTAGTCATCCATATGGCAATCGAAACATTCCCAGTTGCAAGCATTTTCGTAGTAATTTCATCTACCCATGGGGTGTAATGTGTCCCACAAGGATCATGTAATGGTTTGCATCCAAGTCACAGTCCCAGATATTGGCCATATGTGCCACTCATTTCCTATGGCAATAGCATTACCCATGGGTGGGTGTTGGCAGATTTATATTTCTGTTTACTTTTTTGGGCCCTTCCCAAGATGATGGTAAACATTTGTCTTGAGGGAGCCTGTAAGATGATAGGATTATTAAATTAGAACCTGATAATTATCTTGACCAAACCAGTAAGGGAGTTGTTTACTTGCTTGTAGATTTGTGATTTTTTTTCCTTCAAATTATTGACTGATTTTATTTTTATGGAACAAACTTTATAATATTCAGAGCCTATGTTTTAATGGCTATAATTTTTTTATATTTTTAATAGGCTAATATTTGTTTTTTCTTTATTATATGTTTTAGGTTTTGTTTTTTGCTGGGGGTTGGGTCTTTTTTATGAAACAACTCTTTAAAGATTATGAGGTAAGTTTATTGTTTCTGTTTTTTTAGCTAACAGTAATAATTTAATTAGTATTGTTTTTGCATAATGTTAACATGATGACTGTCATTAAGTTGGCAACACTTGTTTATGTTCAAAGTAATTATACTCTGTGTGGCAGATTGACCATATATAGCTCAAGGTTTCCAGTTTTGAGTCTGAAAATTTTGAGACCTTTTGCAACTGACCCTGGTTTGATTTTTTGGAATTCCAAACTTTTTTTAATTGATTGTTAGGTACAGTGGTGTAAATGGGGTTGAACGCAATAGGACGGTGTCCTCCTAGTTCTGAAGATGAAAAATAAACAAAACCCAAACAGTTGAAATGCTAAAGAGATAAAGAAAACACAGATCAGTCACCTTGCAGTTCCAATTTTAAGTGTTACTTCAGGTAAACGATTTTTTTTTGGAGGGGGAGGTGTGTGTGTGTGTATATATATGTATGGGTCATATAATCAGTGTATTTTGCAGTACCCCTAGTTCAAAAATCCCATTTCCAGCACTTCTTAGGTGAATAAGGGCATCTTTTGATGACTTTTTATTTATACTGCTTTTATGGTGCACCACATATTAGGTCATTAAAAAGTTCCAGTGCTTTGTGCAGTCTAATCAAAATGTGATCCTGTGCTGTGCTGTGAAACCTTTCCGCTAAGAGGCAAATTATCATCAGTGTTAAAGTGTTGATGCAATCATGGTGAGTTTGCAGATCAGAATTCGTGGTACACTGCTGTATCAATCTAAACTTGGGAATTCCACTACCCAGGCAGCTCATAGCATATGGAGAGCGTAGCGTGTAGTGTTTCATATGCCACAGACATGGTTTAAACAGTTTCACGAAAGCAATGAGATTCTGGAGTATGCCCCAAGCTTTAGATGACCCACTGTTCTGGACAACAAGGTCCTACAGGTAGTTCTCGAGGCTGACCCCTGTCAAATGTAATGAGAGGGCCAACAAGCTTCGTACCTGTGCCAAGATTGTTGGAACCACTTTTGCCAGTCGGGAAAGTTAAAAACGTTGAACAAATGGGTTCCTCATGCTCTTACAGCTTCTGAACAGAACAAAGTGTAATGGCTGAGCATCCGCAATTCCCTCCTGTCATGCCTCAAGTCCTGTCAAGCCTCTACTCTGCAGGATCCTTGCATCTGATGAAAAATGGATCCTCTGGTGGTTCCTCTGGTGATAACCACTGATACAACCGTCAGCTGTTAGCTGACAGTTGTATCAGTGGTTATCACCAGAGGAACCACCAAAAAAGGCACCAAAGTCCAACCTGTATCCTCGCAAGGTACTGTTGATTGTTTTAGGCAGTTGCTGGTATTGGATAACACAAGGCTGCACACATCTGTTGTGAACCGTAAGACAATTGCTGAACTCGGATGGGAGGTTCTGCCACATCTGCCATATTCCTCCGATATTTCACCAACAGACTACACCTGTTCTGTACTCTGGACAGTCGTGCGGTAGAGATGGTTTTATAACTGGGATGCCTTGGAGAGGGAGCTGCAGGAATTTTTCACCCATAAGAATTCTCAGTTCTATTAGAAGGGAAATAAATAATATTTTAATAATAAATAATATTTTGTTTTTTAATTTGAAGCATATTTTATTAAACTACAATATAAATAATTTCATAAAGCCATCTGATTGCCATTTCTTAGAAGCACTAAACGGTATTACCGATTTGCTTGTTAACATTACTATTTGCTGAAGCAACCTTCTTGTTTAAGCTCACAAGTTTGATTTTAACTATTATCAACAAATTTTTCCTTAAATTTTCGAAAATCACCAAAAAATTAACAAAAAATTGATTTTTTTTAAAAACGGTAGTTTTTGGAAGTAATTATAAAGTACATATCGCCATTTTTTTTTCCGTTTCACACTCTTTTCTATCATAAACCTATTGCATTATTCCCAGAATTATTTTTATCATTTTCCCCCATCATTCTATGCATCTTTCCTGCTATTAAAATCGAAACTGGAAGTAAACACATCTTTCATAGAAATTCTGGGTGCTGCTGCATTTAATTATATATGGTTCACTAAGGTAAACAAAGAGCAGATGTTTGACACATTCTATCTCCATTCCGAGTGCTATAAGTGGCTCCCATATTGTTTTGGTCCAGCATATTGAATACCCTTTGTAAAGTTAGTATTTACTTTTTTATATTTGAACCTTAATTTTCATTTCAGTAGATTTCTTTTTGGAAATTAGCAATTTTTCGGCTGATCGATAAGTATTGATTTTTCATAGTTAGTCTACATCAGACAGCCGGCCCACAACTTGCTGCTATGTATATTTTAACATCATATTAGGTTATATGTTAATTTTTATTTTATTATTTATTACTTTTCCAGTAAAACTTTGATCTGGTATCATTTTCTGAAAATAAATGAGGTCTTGGATATGGAAGGAAATTCACTTCTGTAGATTTATTTCCATAAGTTAGTTTCCATAAGTTACCAAAAGGGCCTATCACTCCTCCCCAAAGGTCAGAGTCAGTACCAACTTTGGCATTGATGTCACCTAGATAGAACAGGGGTAATATTTCCTTTCTTGACAGAATTCAAAATATCCTGAAGTTGTCCGTAAAATCTATCCTTCTCATCCTCATCAGCATCCTCAGTGGGGACATAACAGCAGATAACATTCAAGTCTTTAACGCTTGTCTGAAATTTGCGGTAAGAAACCTTTCATTAATGCACTCATATCCTAGAAGAGCATCATTAGCGTGTCTGCTAAGAAGCAGACCCACGCCTTGGTGATGTTTGTTGTCTTCCCTCCCTGAAAAGAGAAATTTAAGAATATTTTAAAGAATCTGACCTTTATCTGTCCATCTGGTCTCTTGCAGGCCGAGAATATCTAAATTATAATGGTGGAATTCTTGTGTGAGGACATCAAGAGAAAAAGCTCTGTGCAGAGTCCTCACATTTCAACTACCTATGGAGAGAAAATGGTTAGTGGGATGTATAAAGAAACTTTGTTTATTGAGAGAGGAAATGCCGACAATATCAAACAGCCCCCTAATCACAGACATGGGGCAAAGACCCGTTCCACCACCACTAAAGGCTGAAGCCATCTACACTGGAAGACTTCCTCCAATGTAGAATTTGACGATGCCAATAGAAGCAAAGAGTTCAGGTGCCTGCGATGACCTCTGCTCAGGATTATCCACCAGCTGATAAACATATCCTGTGAATCTATTCACTTGGGGCTGTCAACCCATAAACAAATAGAAAACACAGCAGAAGATTTTCCCTCCATAGAAGCCCACCAGTGCAGCAAATTCAGGATCCATAATCAAACTCAGAGCCATAATTCAGTCCAGTGGGTTTATAGTGTTTCATCCTGAACTTTGTAATGAGTTTAATAACAACCTATACCCATGTCTGAATAGGCTGCTGATGATTGAAGCAAGAATTAAAATCCGAGGTCAGCATGAGTAATGATTTTACAGTATACATGGTTCTATATGTGACATGCAATCTTCTCAATAGAACAATGACGTCAGCTATCGTGATCCTAACTATGTGTATATTGGAAGATAACTAGACGGCAGCTACTTCTAATGAATACTAATAGAATATGGACAAAATACCATCTGTTTATGTATTAATGTATGGAATTTATATGCTGACGGAGTTAAAATCATATGGTTATGAAAGTAGTGACAAATGAACAATCATCAAGGGCATAACCATCTCATATGGCCTAGTGTTACAGATTTTGTTCAGTAGACAAGGACTGATAGCTTAATAATACCTTGGCAATGATAATTCCATCATGTTATATCTTGAAGCCTTAGGACATAGCAATTGTACCTGCAAAGGGAAATGGTATATATCTATGTATTCCTTTTAAATCTAATGTATCTTAACAAAGTTTTAAGGTTGTATGTAGACTTTAGGTTACTCTAATAATAACGTACTATTGTTATTAGGTTTCCAACGCAAGTATTATGTACTTGGCAGTTCTCTGGTTAGGAATTGTAATACACTGGGCTATCTAAATGTAAACAGCTTGATCGTGTTATTAAATTTTATCATAGTTAGCTGTGTTTAATTAATAATAAATGCTGATTAATTTGGCATATAACATGCCATAATTCCTTTCATTAGTTATTTGGCAAAAAAGTTTTAAAGTTAATTTTTTTGGCTGAGCATAGGGAGAAAATAGCTTAGCCTCTGGATGGAAACTGATTTTTCAGGCTGGACACTGGAAGGGTAGTACTGATGTAAAATTTTATAGTTATATGTTTTTAGGAAGATACAGTATCATTTCATTTATTTATTTACCTTTCTGAAAACAGTGAAACATAATAACATTAAAAAGAGTTATAATGTGGAACACAAACACAATTGTTCAGAATAATTTCTATCATTGAAGTTGCCTTCAAAATGTCTTCAGGGTATGGTACTCTTTGAAGCAGGGATGTATACAAAGAGCCTTGTCGCATTCGATACACATCCATAGGTTTCTTTTCATGGTATGTTGACAGATGAAGTTGAGGCCTGGCTTTTGATGCTGTGACTGGAATTGGCTTTGGAAAAATGATGTCTCAATTACCTAAGGCAATTTCCACCTGCAGCTGGTCTCCTTTGGTGATTGTCCTTTCCCTTGAAAATTGTCAAGCAGATGGTCAATAAGTTTGAAGCAACCCATGGCTGCATGAGGATTTTGTATGTATGTATGTATGTGTGTGTGTGTGTGTGTGCGTGCGTGCGTGCGTGCGTGCGTGCGCGCGCGCGCATGCGTGCGTGTTTGTGGGTTCAATTTGCACATTTCATATCAATGATCAGTGATGAATTCTGTTACAGTATATTATATGTAGATTGCTCTCTTTTATATTCCTGCAATCATCTTGCACAATGTCTCTGTATTTAGATAGAGATCGCTCTCAATAGCTCTGTTTGGTGAGACTGATAAATAATGGAGAGAATGGGAAACCATTTTGAAACAACCAGAGAAGAATTAAATAGTTAGTGTTATTTAATTCTTTCAGTTTTTTTCACAGCATCATTATGCAGCTTTTAAGCTGTTGCCATCTTTGAGCATGGACATACTGTTCAAAATTGTATTATCAGCATCATTTGCAGAAATATTTAAGCACCAGATCCCAGTTAACTAAAAATTGGGCTCAACAATTCGACACATTAAAAAAAAAAACCTTACAAACTGATGGAATCTGCAGTTTTTTTGCATCACTGAAATATTGCATGATATTTTCTCATTATGAATGGACTGTTTTTTTGCGAGAAGCTTCTGCAGGTAGTTTTACTACCAAATTATTCATTTCATTATAGACTTTATGTACTGATATATATGAGGACTTCAAACAACGTAGTGGATAGGAAATATTCTGCACATACTTTTTGATTTGATTCAAGTCTTCTAAGGAATCATTTTTACACATTTAAACAACTTTTGATATACTACTGGAGCTGTTTCCCATTTTATGCTTGAAAACTTACTATGAAATTCTTTATGATTGCAGTGATAGAGTACAGCTTGCAACAAAACGTTCCACCTTATTTGAAAGGTGGATACATAGAATATGGTGCTTATTAGGTTTGTCTCCTTTTTCTTGAGGAAACATCTTCAAATGAGTTTTATGGTGCAGGAAAAGTGGTGAATCCACTTTTAACCCTGCTTCCAAAGCATTAACAATTTTGAATTCTCATTGCTAGATCTCACAAATAAGATTTAGAAGTTGAGCATTATGTGTGACATGAACTGCATTAGAAAAATAACT
Source organism: Ryuthela nishihirai (assembly GCA_038380435.1). NCBI lineage: Eukaryota > Metazoa > Arthropoda > Arachnida > Araneae > Heptathelidae > Ryuthela > Ryuthela nishihirai. The sequence goes on along the minus strand of JAWZYU010000016.1, from coordinate 45,530 downwards.
TTAAGATTTTTATTCTCATACTTTGAACATGTGTGAAACATTATCATTAACAGAATATGATAATTTAAATTTGTTTATGCATGGGTTGTTGTTGGTTTGTTTTACCTCTGAGCAGCACTTTTTTGCACACCATGGACTAAATGGCCAGGTCACATGGACTCTGAAGGCTCAGAGAAGGTTGGGGGAGGGGACCCACTGGAATAGCTGTTGGGAGACAGATGGTAGTCTGCAGTCAAGGCCATCCAGCGTGTTCATTAACGTACACAGGGTATGGCTCTCATGCACACGGGGCCACAGCTTAACGTCCCATCCTATGGATGGCGGACTTTCCAAGCCTATCGGTGTCCCCTACTGACCGTGGGCAGGTGGGGAATTTTGCGGAGATAAATCTCGCTGACCCAGCTGGGACTCGAACCTGGGAACTGCAGATTACGAGCCTGGCGCACTACCGACTGAGCCACCCTTGCCCCTTGTTTATACATGGAATAATTGATACAGTGATCAGTAGTACTTTGGAGGAATTGTGGAGTTTCAGCACTGAATTCCGTATTTTCCCAATGCATTACTACATTAATGAAAGCAAAGTCATGTAGAGGGAATTTGAAACAAATTGTCTGAAATTGGCACAATTGCAAAAAAAAAAAACCAGATTTGCTGAAACCTTTCAAAAACACTAATTTGTGGAAATTGTCTCAGAAATTTTGGCCATGAAAAACTTACAGCCCTAGTCATAGCAGATGAAAAATAACTGAGTTGGACTAAAGATGGATCTTGTAGATTTTAAATCCAGCAATTCTAATAATTTCCATAAAGATTCTGTGTCAATCAAGCAGTTTGAAAATGAGCGTTTTTGTAGAGAAGGTGCTACTCAAATTAATGACATTGGTTAACATTGCATCATTTGGGAATGTGTTGTTGCTGATAACATACTTCATAACGTTAATTTGCATTAAAAATAAAAGTCACTAAAATAATATGGTTGCCAAGTTGTAACAGTAAGCATGTCTTAATTTCAATTTACCGATAAATGTAGTGTTTGTTGAGTCTCTTTTGAATGTGTAATAAAATTATATTCCCTTTATTACATTTTTAGGTTCATCATGTTCTTGTCCAGTTGATGTTTTCTGTTACTTTTTCCTTATCATGTACTCTGTTTGAACTTATAATATTTGAAATTCTTGGAATACTTGATGCAAGGTAAGGGCTACTAAAAGATAATTTAATATTTAATATTTTCTAATTTTTTAGGAGTAAGAATAATTATAACCTTTCTCATATACAGGGTATTTCACAACTGGTCTGCCATACTTTTCAAGAGGCAATTTTGTGTAAAAAATATTATACAAGTGATTCTATTTCTGATTAAGTAGTTAGAGAAATATGGTGATAATTTAAAATTAAATTAATACCACAAATTCATTGTAAAATACTTTGTCTTCAGAGAAGAATTTTTTTTTATAGGAGAAAAAATGTTTCCCATTTTAAATAGGCTTACAGCAAAAAAAACAAAACGAAACAAAAAAAACTAAGATATTTCAGTGAAATGCAGCATATACATTATAATGCAGAAATCATCCCAAAAGTTGGCAAAATTCTGAAATCTCAAAAGCAACGAAGAGAAAAGAACTATAATTTATATGAACATTGCTATGATAAACACATCAAATGAATAAAAATAATAATAAAATAAATACCCCCTGAAGCAGCTGCTTGCCACAGAGGTCTGACAGGAGCCTGTCAGTTTATATGCCACAGTAGGTCTGAGAGGATGGCAGGACCTCAGCAGAAAAATGACACATACATCCATGCCTTACTCGGGACTTGAACCAAGGTCCCTTAGATCAGTAGCCAAGCGCTCTAACCACTCGGCCATGGGACAACACCCGTGAAATGTAGCAAGGCAATTCTTTTGGTTTTCTGTGAAATGTAGTAAAACTATTCTGGTTTCCTTTGAAATGTAACGAAACAATTCTTGTGATTTCCTGTGAATGTAGCAATATAATTTTTGTTGCTTGTCAGGCATAGTTATCTTGAATGTTATTGCATGTAGATTCTATTATATCCATAGATGCCATCAAATTCCAGTCCATTCTTGTCTACACTGCAAACATTACAACACCATCTGTGTTTAAAAAAATTCTGAAAAGTAATTCACATTGTAATGTACACAGGGCCTGAAGTGGTTAAATGCCCTCAAGCAAGGTTTATTAGTATTAGCTATGAGATGAACATTTTTTAATTGCTTAATTACCTAGAGCAACATAGAAATTTTTCGATCTTCATACTCATTGTGCCAAACTATCTCCATAGTGTGGATCATGTGGGTATAGGAGGTCGCCCAATTGAGTAAAAGAATCCTATTGTATATTGAGGTGTGTGTGGGGGGAGCTATTGTATTGTGTAGCCCAAAACTGTAAAACCAGAAATGTATAGCAGCCTCATTGGGTCTGCTTGGAGATAAACTTACAATGCCTACTTACTAATTGCAGTATGAGTAGCTCTGGCTTACTCCTTCTACACTCCACAGAGCAGTGTTTCTTTAATTGTATTCCACAGAAAACTCGCAGGAGTTCCACTAAATCTTCAAAAACCTGCAATAATTAGCTAGAATTATATTTTGCAATTAAAATTAGATATTATATTAGATCATGATTGTATTTTTAAATTGTTTTCTGTTTTTTATCATATTTTGTCTACCTTTTTTTTTTCAAGAAATATTTCATAGAGGTTCCACATAAAAATATATGTATTATTTGGGTTCCATGGTTGGAATGTGAGGACTCTGCACAGAGCTTTTTCTCTTGATGTCCTCACACAAGAATTCCACCGTTATAATTTAGATATTCTCGGCTTGCAAGAGACCAGATGGACAGATAAAGGTCAGATTCTTAAAAATAATCTTAAATTTCTCTTTTCAGGGAGGGACGACAATAAGCATCACCAAGGCGTTGGTCTGCTTCTCAGCAGACACGCTAGCGATGCTCTTCTAGGATATGAGTGCATTAATGAAAGGTTTCTTACAGCAAAATTTCAGACAAGCATTAAAGACTTGAATGTTATCTGCTGTTATGCCCCCACTGAGGATGCCGATGAGGATGAGAAGGATAGGTTTTATGAACAACTTCAGGATATTTTGAATTCTGTCAAGAAAGGAGATATTACCCTTGTTCTTGGTGACTTCAGTGCCAAAGTTGGTACTGACTCTGACCTTTATGGAGGAGTAATAGGCCCTTTTGGTATTGGTAGCTGCAATGGCAATGGGCAATGTCTCCTACAGGTAAGTAAACTCAATGGATTCAGAATAACTAACACTTATTACAAACACCGCGACATACATAAGTACACATGGGTTTCACCTGATGGGCTGCATAAGAATATGATTGATTACATATTAATTAACAGCAAATGGGCTAGTTCTGTTAGGAATACCAGGGCATATAGGGGAGCTGAAATTGGATCGGACCATTACCTTGTTAAAAGTGTGTTGCAACTTAAACTTAAAAAGTGTTGTGCTAGGGTTAAAAAATTTACTTTTAATACTGAAGCTGTGAAAGATCCAGTTATAGCCAAAGCTTACCATGATAGGTTACTTAGTCATTATGACAGTCATGGTTTGCTTACTACTGAAGTTGAGGAAGAATGGGATCATTTTAAACAGGCTTTTTTGGACACTAACAGTACTCTTTTAGGAAAAAAGGAGCAGAAGAGGCAAAATTATCTGAGTGATAAGGCACTTGAGCTTATTTCGGAAAGAAAGAACTGCAGGAATGCCCTTAATCAATACCCTACTAGTCCTAATAGAAAGCATTACAGAGACCTTAATAAACTTGTAAAGGATCAGTTAGCTGCTGATAAGAATCTTTGGCTTGATGGTTTGGCTGACAAAGCCAAGGAAGCAGTTAGACAGCACAACAGCAGAGAGCTGTACCAGATAGTTAATGTTTTGTGTGGTAGAAAACGGACAGGCATACAAGGATTGAAGGATAAACAAGGTAAGGTTATAGAAGGGGAGGATTCTGTCATGGCTAGGTCGGCTGAGCATTTCAGTGATGTTCTAAACAATGTAGTTAGTTCTACTCCCATTGTTTGCAATGATGATAGATGCATTGGTGGCTTTAATGTTGGCCCTATAACACAATCTGAAGTTCTTTTGGCTGTTTCTAAACTTAAACTTAATAAATCCCCAGGGGTAGATGAAATTACTAACAAAATGCTTAGAGCTGGGAATGTTTCGGTTACCACTTGGATGACTGAAATTCTGAATATCTTTTATGATAAAGGCATGGTTCCTAAGGATTTGACCAGAGCTATTGTTATCCCTATTTTCAAAAAAGGTGATCGCAGTTCTTGTGATAACTATAGGGTATCAGCCTACTCTCTGTTCCAGGTAAAGTTCTTTCCATGATTGTGCTTAATAGAATTAAGAATCTGGTTGACAGTCAGTTGCGTGATGAGCAATGTGGATTCAGAAGTGGTAGGGGATGTGTGGATCAGATGTTTTCACTTAGGCAGATTCTTGAGAAATGTTTAGAGTTTCAGAAACCTTTGGTTGCTAGCTTTGTTGATTTCAAAAAGGCTTTAGACTCTGTTGATCGTCATAATTTGTGGTTGATTGTGAGATCATATGGTATACCAGACAAGTTAGTTAACATAATGAAAGCTCTCAATAATAACACTGAGCATTACTTCTGGTGTTTGACAAGGGTGCATTTTGTCTCCTTTTCTCTTTAGCTTGGTTATTGATTATGTTATGCGAAATTCACTTCAAGGGAAAGATTTTGGCCTTAAATGGGCTGGAGATACGAAAATTTCTGATTTAGATTACGCCGATGATTTAGCCCTTTTGGCAAATGATGTTGATGAGATGAACTCTTTCATTCGAGCTGTTGATGAGACTGGTAGTAGAGTAGGTTTGGTTATAAACAGAGAGAAAACTAAAGTGATGAAAACTGGTCAGGCAGGCTGTGATTCAGTTAATCTGAATGGTTGCAGTCTTGAGCAGGTGTCACAGTTTAATTATCTTGGGAGCTATGTAACAGATAATGGTGATGTGGGGCATGAGATTAACAGACGAATAGGGATTGCTGCCGGGACTTTTAAGAATCTATGGAGAGTGTGGAGAAATAGGCGTATACACCTAAAGACTAAAATTAGACTGTATAATAGTTTGGTTCTTTCTAGGGTTAGTTATGGTAGTGAAACTTGGACACTTTGTAAACAAGATAACAGGAAACTAGATGCTTTTGATTCCAGATGCTTACGCAGTATCTTGGGCATTAGTCAAACAGGACCTTGTTAGGCAAAGGAGTTTGCAACCTCCTTTAAGCAGCATATTGTGCAGAGAGAGACTCCGTTGGTTTGGCCATGTTGCCCGTATGAATAATTATAGATTGGCGAATAGGGTTATGAACAGTGTGCCTAAAGGCCTCAGAAAGAAGGGGAGACCTAGGATGCAGTGGGCAGACAATGTCAAACAGGACCCTGTTAGAATTGGTGTGCAGTGGCCAGATGCAGTAGATGTAGCTCAGGATAGACTTGCTTGGAGAACTAAATTGCATGGTCTGGTTGGACCTCCGTAGCCCATGGCTGCTTGAAGATGATGGTCTAAAAAAGTTCAAGAGACACTGCTGTAGAGTATAATCCCAACAACAAATCGAATCACTTACACTGTATTTGTTTCTTTTCCAACTTTGGCTGAAATGGCATCTTTCCTCAATTGTTGACACTTTGGCATCCATGAATTATCTTGGCGAGGTTCTGGGTTTATGCTCCTTTTTACCAACTCCTGTACGTGGTGAAGACACCACCCTGTGAAGGTTCCACTGGTTTGGCTACCTTCACAGGGTCCTGAATGCTCACCCATGTGTTTGCCATGCATAGTTACCTGTGTCCCTGGAAAGAAGGATCCTGGTAATTACTTGGGGGGTCCCCTTCTCTCCTCAGCTCATGACTGGTGGGGTCCCCTTTGAACGTCTTGTCACTGGGGAGTCTGTTCGTGGGGCTGGGCAGCAAATTCTGGGGCTACTGCTATACATTGCTTTGGCCTCTGCTTCAGGTAATCAGGAGGTCCTGGGGTGGTCTCAGGATCAATCGGCTGGTGGGCCGGACCTGCTAGGGCCAATTGTGCAGTAGGTGAGTGTTTGGGCCATAGGTGTAGTAGGTGAGTTCCAGGCAACAATTTAAGAGTTTCCACACACATTTAACTAATTTTTCAGTTTAGTTTGTAGGCCAGTTTGACTCTCATAATTTTTTTTGCAGCTTATTTTATGAGGACTCGAGCGAGTTTCTCACATTTATCTTTTCCTTTTTGTTCTTATCTAGTTGTGGGGGCTTGGTTTACTGGCTGTGTGGTATAGTGTTTGGGCAGCCCTGGCATCTGATTGAGCTTCCCCTTGTTTTACACTGTGATGGATGGGGACAACATGCACTGAACCATAAAACAGATGCTCGCCATGAGCCCCCATCTTTTATGTCTTCTTCATCATTGTTGCCGTTGTCTTAATGTGTTTCTTCGTCCCCAAGATTCCTGATCATCCACTTTATGGGTGATCAGGTGATTAGGAACATGTCTCCTTTTTTTATCAGCATAGGTCTGTAAGGTCTTGCAGGAGTTCCAAAATCAGTCAAGTACCTAAGATCTGGTGACTTGCAGATGGGAACTGCTTGCTTAAAACATTTTGAGCTACTATTAAATGTTACAGCAATTGGTGGAGTGGCTGTCACCATCACACCCCACAAAATGCTCAATTCTTTCCAGGGGTTTAATGTTCCAAGTGGGACTTCCTCAAGGTTTCTGAAGAGGAAATTCTTTCAACCTGTCATCCCAGGGAATGATAGCAGTCTACCGAGTTTCACAACACCATGATGGAAAGTTAGTGCCCACCCGATATTAATCCTCACCTTCAATATGTAATGCCTGCTCTTCAACAGGACAGGCTATCTTCACTGCAAGGTATGGCTGTATATTCCAAACCTTCTGCATTGCTTTCAATATAGAGATACAGCAATGCATACACAGCTTGCTAGGGCAAACTCACCTGTGTTCATTGTGGCAGCCAGGATTACCTTGATCCTTACTGCACTGCAGAAAAGGTAAGCTGCATGAATTGCAGTGGTGAACATCCAGTATAGTCCTCCAGTGGGGCAGTACTGATGTCAATGAGAGGGGTGGGGTCTTGGAGCAGTGACTCCTGGATCTATCACTCTCCCTGCTAAATACCATTGTCAGCACCTACTTTCATTCCCCAACCTGCACTTTCTCTGCCATTGATCTCACCATCTGGTCCTCCTCAATTCTCACACTCTACATGGGAGGTCGAGGACAATGCATATGGAAGTGATCACTTCCATGTGGTGTGATCCATGCCCTGTAGGGGGCCTTGCAACCCTTCATGCATATCATAGTAGAGGTTTGATCGAGCTGACTGGAGAGGCTTCAAGCTCTTTTCTGAGCTCGATAAACACTTGGTTAGCCTGGAGCCAATCAATGTTGCAGTGGCAGAGATGATGGACTGCATCGTCCATGCAGCTGCCTCAACTCTTCCTCAGATCTTGACTCGGTTTCCACAGTTTCCGAAACTTTGGTGGAATCCTGATTGCACCACAGCTCATAAGGCTTGGGGTTTGTTTTGGAGAGATTCGACATCCCACAACCTTGAAGCATTCAAATGTGTGCCAGGATGAAATCCTGTCTCATCTGGTGCCAGCACCAAAAGGAATCTTAGATCAAATATACGTCATCTGTCTCTTTCACAACCAGTTTTAAGTTCATGTGAGATAAAAGTCTGGAAGATAGGTGGGAGTACATGTCCCACTCATTATTGATTCTGGAGCACAGTGGACAGGTAATTACTGATCCCCAAGCAATTGCCGACACTCTGGGAGAGTCCTCCATCTCTTCTTGATCTTCATACTCCCCCGAGTTTCTGGTCCTGAAGAGAAAGGCTGAACACACTCCACTGTCCTTCCACTTGAATGTCCTGGAGCCTTACAACAGGCCATTCACAGCAGAAGAGCTTCGCCTTGCTGAGATCTCAGTTGGCAGAGATCTTGATCTGAATAAGTTAGTAACAAACTCTTAAGAGATCAAATTCATTGTGAAACTATGGCAGTCTTGTTTTCTCAGTAATTGCAAAGAAGAAGTTGTACTTGCTCTGCTCTGCTTAGGTCATTCGTTTATCACTCATTTATTTCTTCTTCGGATGGACAACAAATCTAAGTGTGAGTTTTGTGACACCGTTTTAACCATTAAGCATATTTTAACCAATTGTACTGCTTTTAATCTAGAACAGCGCTGTCCAACTAGCGACCCGCACAAGGATTTTTGTGGCCTGCGAACAAAATCAAGTTTTTACTTGAAATTTTCAATAAATATCTGTAATCCTCCTTATAATTTTTTGTCAACTTATATTACTTTACTTGATATGCAATCTTCAGCTTACTCATTCTATTTGCAATTATTATTGCATTATTTCAACTTACTCATTCTATTCTTATTGCCCAACAACTACGGCCTCAGTGCTCCCATTAACTTTATTAAATAGTTGACAAGATTTAGAAATTTTATATTGGTTTATTATTACTTATTATTTTTTGTATAAATAAGATAATTTTTTGAGGTGATGTGAACTGACTTTTCAATTACGTATCCTGTCCTATTCTTTTTTTTGGCCCTCGAAATAAAAATTTTTACTGCCTGCAAAAATTTTTTTGACCCATGAAAAAGGAAAAATGGCCCGCGGTGTTACAGAAGTTGGACAGCACTGATCTAGAACATCGTTTTTATTTTAGCCATCTCTATTTTACATCTGAGTCCCATACACTTGGACATCTTTTATCTGATGAATCCTTTTTTACCTCCTCTCTTTGCCCTTTTACATTATACAGGTTATTTTAATAGATTGTAATTTTACGAATTTCTCATGTATACATTATATAACCTGGGTCTTTTACATCTAGGTTGGTTTTACCTTTTGTATTTTATATTTATTTCTTTACACCTATTTATTGTTTTTATATCTGTGGGTTTTGTCCTTTACTTTTTAATCCAATGTCATGAAATTTATCAATCAAATGAAATATTGTCTACTTGTTGGGAACTGCAGACTGAGGAAACTTCAACTCAAACTCCTCTCTCACACATTTGTAAGATTTGTACGCACAATAGCTCTCAACAATAAATACATGTTCATTTTTGGAAAACAACATAGCTGACACAACACAAAGGAATGAATGCTTGAGTGAGACTAGCATGTGACAAGGTCATTTCAACTGCTAAAGGCTGTTAACCTTGAGTACAGTAATGCCAACTGACTAATATTATGGCATAAAATATACATGCGCATAAGTTCTACTCTCTTATATTTTTGTCCTTTTTTAAACACCCTGCAGAAAGCATTACAGAAAGCTTAATAAATGTGTAAAGGATCAGTTAGCTGCTAATAAAAATCTTTGGCTTGATGGCTTGGCTGACAAAGCCTAGGAAGCAATTAGACAGCACAACAGCAGAGAGCTGTACCAGATAGTTAATGTTTTGTGTGATAGAAAACGGACAGGGATTGAAGGATAACAAGGTAAGGTTAGAGAAGGTGAGTATTCTGACATGGCTAGTTGGGCTGAGCATTTCAGTGATGTTCTAAACAATGTGGGTAGTTCTACTCCCATTGTTTGCAATGATGATAGATGCATTGGTGGCTTTAATTTTGGCCCTATAACACAATCTGAAGTTATTTTGGCTGTTTCTAAACTTAAACTTCATAAATCCCCAGGTGTAGATGAAATTATTACGGAAATGCTTAGAGTTGGGAATGTTTGTTACCACTTGGATGATTGAAATTTTGAATATCTTTTATGATAAAGGAATGGTTTCTAAGGATTTTACCAGAACTATTATTATTCCTATTTTTAAAATAGGTGATTGCAGTTCTTGTGATAATTATAGGGGTATCAGTCTACTTTCTGTTCCAAGGAAAGTTCTTTGCATGATTGTGCTTAATAGAATTAGGAAACTAGTTGATGAAACAATTGATACAAAAATTCATAACCTTTGTGACCTCCATGACTTAGGCTTGAGATGTCACATTCTGATCTTTATCTCCAATTTTTTATTGCCATGTACTTTTTGTGTCCATTTTGGCAGCATTCTGTTGCAGCCTTTTCCCCGAGAACATGAGGAAAGGCTGTGCTTTTTGCTGTCAAGATAAATTCTATCACTAGAGAACTTCCTCCAATTGTAGGCAATGCCCCCTATGTTGATGATTTTTAGTATTTTTTGTTATTCATCCAGCAATGAGGATCATTAAACTACAACTGGAAACTGCCCTTAACAATCTTAGTTTGGGCTATGGGAGAATGAGTTTCTGTTCTCTCCACAGAAAACCGCTTCTGGATCCTGAGCTGTGGTTTTGGGATTCCATCATTCTTGTTGTAGCAGAGACCAAGTTTGTTGATGACATCTTTGACCAGAAATTGATCTTTTTACCTCATGTACATTATCTCAGGTCCAAATGCACACAGGCATTGAACATCATGAGTCCTCTCTTTCATAGGGAGCAGACCAATGTTCATTGCACAACCTGTACTGTGCACTTGCCCAGTCAATACTTGACTACAGATCCCAGATTTATGATTCTGTTTGGGATTCAGTGGAGAAGCTGTTGAACCTCTACCATTAGAGTTTCCATGCATGCACTGGGCCTTCCATACCTTATTTCAGAGTCTTTATGTTAAGCTTGACAGTTTTTTTTTAATAACTTAAAGTTCTCTGTCATTGAGCAATAAAATTTTCAAGTTTTTCCTTCAAACTATTTGCATATTAAAATTTTTTTAGGAACAAACTTAGAAGCTTTTCAGAGCAAGGACAACACTCCATCTTCAATGAAGTGACACTATGTGGTGATGTGGAAAAAACGTTCTTAACAGTCCTAACATGTCATAAAAGGTAATTCCAGTGTGTTCATAACAGGTGGGGATGGACAAGCAAGGTCATTATTTCAGTAGCCTCATGGACAATGCTTCTGTAGTAAGTGGATGCATGTGCTAGCAGTGTGATGTGGTCTCAGTCTGTTGTATATGTGTATTGTATTGCCATCTCGGCAGCTGCAATCATTAGCTTGTTTTAGCTGACATCTGTCTGATGCTATGTAAACCTATCTGTAAAATAATAAAAATCCTACAAAAGTATAGTTTTTCTGATATAGTAAACAACGGAATTATGTGGCAAATGTAGGGGAAATCTGTATATACCCAATTTTTGAAGGAGGTAAAATTTGTCTCTGTCCCTTTTCGTAATAGAATTTAATTATCACGATTAATAACTGTACATTAACACTTTAAAATTATAAGTCAAGAGGAGTGCTCAACATATCATATATAGATCAGATTACCTTAAGGCCATCATTGCAGCTACTTAACTGCAATCGTTGTGTTCCTCAAATTGTACCCTCAATTGGTACTGTCTGTAAGCTTTCCTTCATCTTGTAATGTTGCTAGAGAGAAAAGGAACAATGATTACTAGTAATGGCAGTGAACTTGATGGATGCCCACTAGTACAGTTACAGCTTGCAATTAGATCTCATATGTTGTTTCTCCTGTTGTTCATTGAAGAATGGCCAAGTTGGTAGGGGCTTGCTATCATCACCGATAGTTGTATGCCTTTGTGATGCACTACCATTTCTTGCCAGTTGTTTGGTGATCTTAATTTGACAATTGGTACAATTGTACCAGTCTGCAATTGCTGTGTACCAGTCCTTATGAGATTTGCTGCTATCATTTACTTTAACAGCCACTAGATGTTATGTCTCATATAAGTTCATCACTTCTTCACTGGTTGATATCATACTGATGTTAAGATATTCATTCGCACATCCCCGAGACTTACAAAATAATTTCTAACACAAGTTAAAAGTTTAATAAAGTTTAAAAACTACAAGCCCCCTCATCCAGCTATGCATTTCACCAACCTCTTTGGTTTTGGCTTCCTCAGGCTCCCAACCTCAGACGTTCAATTGTTTAAATACGTGTCTCATTGACGTCATGGTTCATTGCTCATTGTGTTTGCACATCTGCTCATGCAACAGGAGATTCCACGCTGCTGGAAGGAGTGGAATCTTCGTGTTGCAGAACCTATGTTGATTGGTATGAATTAACATATTTTCAATGTATGAAAGTTGAAATTTCGTTTGTAGAGCTGCCAATGCGTTATATGTTAATTGTTCTATTTCTAAATTATTATTTATGATTGTTTGTGCTAATGCTGTGTTTGGTTGTATATTTATAATATCTGAATGGTGTTCCTGCATTCTTTGTTCAACTATTTTTTCCCTTTAATTTATTCAAAGGATCCGGAATGTCAATTTCATATACTCCACCAGTGGGTTTTGTCCTATCCCTATCATTAATTAATCATTTTTTAATTGTTTTGTCCATAGTGCTAGGTAATTGTGTGTCATACATAGTGTGATCATTTAATTCATGGACAGAAGCAAAAAGTTACATTAAATATCATCTGAATCTTGCTGGCATTTGTCTTTCTCAAAATACTCTCCCTTGAACTTCACACATTTTTGCCATCATTGTACCCATGCATTAAAAGTGTCTTTGAAGCCATTTTTCAAAAGCGTGTGAAGTATTATCATTGTGGCTCTGCAGGCTTCATAGTCGGATGTGAAATGTTTCCCTTTCAAATCTTTCTTCAGTTGCAGAAAGAGGAAAAAATTTCAGAGTGCTAAGTTCGGGGAATATGGAGGATGTGGCAGAATTTCAGCACCTATGGCAGTGATCACTGGCTGCACAATATTAGTTGTATGGGGCCTGGCATTGTTGTGATGGAGAAACCAAGTTACACCAGAAAGTTCTGGATGTTTTTCACAAATGGCATGCTGAAGTTTGGTTCTGAGAACCTTCTAGTAGGCTTCCTTAGTCATGGTTGTTCCACGAGGTGCAAAGTGAGTAATGAGAACACCTTTGATGTCAAAAAACACAAGAACCATTTGTTTCCCAGCTGAATGAGAAACCCGAATTTTCTTGGGTCTCAGTGAATCGGGATACTTCCATTGCCTCGACTGTTGTTTTGTTTCGGGATTGTAGTGAAAGATTCAAGTTTCATCACAAGTAACAATTCAACTCATGAAGGTTGAACCCTGGCTTTCAAAATGATTAAGCATCTCCTTGCACAGCTGTACCCTTTTTTGTTTTTGTTCTGGAGTTAAACTGTGTGGAATCCATTGAGCATAGATTCGTGACATTTTCAGATGGGTTTTCACAATCGCGTGAGCACTTCTGTATGAAACTGAAGTTTTAATAGCCACTTCACAAAGTGTTATTCTTCTGTCTTCATTCAGGATTGCCAGGGCTCTCTCGATTTGCTCAGGAATTATTGAGGAAGAAGACTGGCTGGGTCCTGGGTCATTGGCAACAGATTCACGTCCATCTTTGAATTGCTTATATCACTTAAAATGGCAGACCTACAAAGACAGTTATTACCATAGGCTTCACTCATCAACAGTCGCAGCAGCACTTACACCTCGCCTACAAAATCGGAACTTCTATACACTAAATTGCTCCAATACCATTCTTCCTTTCAGTGTCATGACTGAAGCTACCTCAGAGATATTAACATCAATTTTAATAGCATCATCCAATTGACAGCTGAACCACTTCCATCATGGCTGACTGTTTCCCTTTCCCCTCGGTGCGAGCTCATGTACGCAGTGAGGGGACCACCCTGTGAAGGTTCCGCTGGTTCGGTTACCTTCACAGGGTCCTGAATGCTCGCCCGCTTGTTTGCCGTGCATGGAGACCCATGTCCTGGGAAAGGAGGATCCTGGTAGTTGCTCGGGGGTCCCCGTCTTCTCTCTTCAGCTCATGACTGGTGGGGTCCCCTTTGGCCTCCTTGCCACTGGGGAGCTTGTCTGTCGCGGGACTGGGCAGCGGATTCTGGGGCCTCTGTTATACACTGCTATAGCCTCTGCTTCCGGTAAACAGGAGCTCCTGGGATGCCCCCCCCCCCCCCCCCCCCCCCCCAGGAGCAATCGGCTGGTGGGCAGGTCCTGCTAGGGTCAACTATGCAGAGCGGTGAGTAACCTTGTCCACGGTCCGGGTACAGGTTCACAAGTTTCCTCACAACTTATTTTCCTTTTGAAGTTATCCTTTCTTTGTGAGGCCAGTTTGACCATTCACAATTTTGTTATTTTACTCTTTGTTCCTTTTGTGTAGAATGTTTTTGTTCTGCACATTTCTCTTTTTATTTTCCTTTTATTTATTTGTGAGGGCTTGGCTCACTGTCTGTGTGGGTATAGTGCCTGCATAGCCCTGGCGCCCGACTGGACGTCCCCTTGTTGGGCTTCGTGGAGGGTGGGGACAGCGGGCTCTGAACCATACACAGAAAAAAAAAATGAGAGAATGAAGAAAATAATGCGATCAATGCCAACAGGAGGGCTCGACATGAGCCCCCATCTTCCTTGTCTCCGTTATCTCTGCCATTGTCTTCTGTGTTTGTCTTCATTCCCGAGATTCCTGATCGTCCACTCCACTGGTGATCAGGTACATGTCCCCATTTTTTTGTGAATAAAGGCTTGAAAGGTCTTGCGGGAAGCCGAAATCCGTAAAGCGCTTATGATCTGGCGATTTACAAGTTGAGACCGCTTGTTCTAAACATTCAGAACTGCTTAAGGTTACGGAGATTGGTGGGGTGGCTGTCGAGGTCATCCCCCACAATACTCTGAATTCCTCTAGGGGTGTGATCACTGAGTGGGGCCTCCTCAATGTCACTGAGGAGGAAATCCTCTCAGAGCTCACACCTAAGTAAGTAGAGTAACCTAAGTAAGTAATAAGATAATAATAAGTAAGTAATAAGATAAGTAAGTAATAAGATAGTAAGTAGAGTAACCTACTAAGTGGCTGTCGAGGTCATCCCCCACAATACTCTGAATTCCTCTAGGGGTGTGATCACTGAGTGGGGCCTCCTCAATGTCACTGAGGAGGAAATCCTCTCAAGCTCACACCTAAGTAAGTAAGTAAGAGTAACAGTGGTCCATCGGGTTTCAACAGGCCATGATGGGAAATTGGCACCCACTCGGGTGCTGATTGTGACATTTAACAAGCCATGCCTGCCTTCTTCCATCAAGGCAGGTTACTTGCATTGTGAGGTACGGTCGTATATACCGAACCCTGTGCGCTATTTTCAGTGTCAGATATACAGTCATGCCCGCACAGCTTGCCGGGGCAAGCCCACCTGTGCTCGCTGTGGCAGTAAGGATCATCTCGATCCTGACTGCACAGCAGAAAAGGCAAGCTGTGTCAACTGTAGTGGTGAACATCCGGCATACTACCGCGACTGTCCGAAGTGGAACGAAGAAAAGGAGGTGCAATGTTTGAAAGTAGTAAACATCTCTTATGCTGAAGCGAGAAAGCTAGCTGCACTGCCCGCCCCGCCTGGCAAGGTTTCCTGTGCAGTCATTGAAAAGCCCATTGTTCCAATGACTTCGTTGGCGATGCAGACTGATATCAGTGTGCCACCGAGTCTTTCTTGCCTGCAGCGAAGTACCTCCTCATGCAGGCAAAACCGAGGGTGGTGTCGACTTCATCAACCCCGGTTTCCATTCCTGCAACTCAGCCTTCCACCTCCACCGGAAGGCCTCCTCCCCGTCCTCAGCAAGACCTTCCAAACCTAAGGGGCCCCCACCGGGGCCTAAAAAGAAAATAATCACTCCTCCACAAAGGGCGGTCACTGATCCATGCCCCTTGGATGATTCCGAGGACATGGATACTGACCATCCCCTATTCACTAAACCATCCTGTGCGGTGGTTAAGTTGAATAGGAATTCGTCGTTCACCCACTCTTCTAAGTCCTGAGATGGCCACACACCTACAATGGAATTGTCGTGGATTCCAGAGTAATATTGATGACATCAAGGCCCTCCTTCCGGCACACCAGCCCATCTGTGTGTGCCTGCAGGAGACATACTTGCAGCCAGTCAGAGATCCCACAATCCGGCACTTTACACTAGTTCGCCGGGACCGGGATGGATATGGTCCAGCTCTCAGGGGTGTCGCCATCCTCATGAGCAACCATTCTCCATTCCAGGTCGTACCCCTCACCACCAACTTAGAGGCAGTAGTCATCCGCCTATTTGTGGGGTTCTCGCTGACTGTCTGCTCTGTATATCTTCCACCTGGGAGCATCGTCTTCCAGGAAGACCTTGATGATCTCGTCTCGCAGCTGCCGTCCCATTCATTATCATGGGAGACTTCAATGGACACAGTCCACTTTGGGGCAGTGCTGACACCAACAGGAAGGGCGGGATCCTGGAGCAGTGGCTCCTGGATCCTTCTCTCTCTCTGTTGAACACCGGTGTCAGTACATACTTTCACTCCCTAACCCGCACTTTCACTGTCATTGACCTTACCATCTGCTCCTCGAATCTTCTACTCTTTACACGGGAGGTCGAGGATGACCCATACGGAAGTGATCACCTCCCTGTGGTGTGCACCATCTCCTGTGGGGGGCCTTGCAGCCCTTCACGTGTCTCACAGTGGAGGCTTGATCGGGCTGACTGGGGTTAGTTTCGAGTTGCTCTCTGAGCTCGATGACCACTCTGTCATCCAGGAGCCCATCAATGTGCAGTAGCGGAGATAACGGACTGTATCGTAGATGCAGCTGCATCAACAATTCTTCAAACTTCGACACGTTTTTCTCGCTTTCTAAAACTGTGGTGGAATCCAGATTACACCGCAGCTCGTAAGGCTCAGAACAAGACTTGGGGTGTGTTTCAGAGATATCCGATGACCCCCAACCTTGAAAAGTTCAAACGCGCTAGAGCGAAAGCTCGTTTCATTCGGCGTCAGAGCCAGAAGGAATCTTGGATCAAGTATACGTCTTCTATCACCCGCACGACCAGTTCTAAGGTCGTGTGGGATAAAGTCCGGAAGATGGGTGGGAACTACATGTCCCACTTGTTATCGATTGTGGAGCACAATGGACAGGCAATTGCTGATCCTCAAGCGATTGCCGACACTCTGGGGGAGTCATTCTCCTCCATCTCTTCATCTTCCTCTTACTCCCCGAGTTTCTGGCCCAGAAGGGCAGGGCGGAATGCTCTCTGCTGTCCTTCTACTCGAATGGCCTGGAGCCTTAGAACAGGCCATTCACAGCGGAGTAGCTTCGCCTTGTTCTGCACTCCTCTTGTGCATCTGCTGTCGGGCCAGACAATGCCCATTATGCCATTCTCCAACACCTCTCACCATCGAGTAAGGATCGGCTGCTCCATCTTTTCAATCTCATTTTTCTGGAGGAGCAGTTTCTGGACTCCTGGTGGGAGGCCATCATCTTGGCCTTCCCGAAGCCAGGAAAGGATTTCAAGATTCCTTCGAATTATCATCCCATTGCGTTGACGAGCTGCGTGTGCAAGGTGTTGAAAAGAATGGTAAATGCCAGACTCATCTGGTATTTAGAACACCACAACCTTCTTTCCAACACCCAGTGTGGCTTTCACAGGCAACGGTCAACTCTTGACCATCTGATATGCCTCGAATCTGCTATCAGAAATTCATTTTTACGAAGAGAGCACCTGGTGTCAATTTTCTTCGACAGTGAGAGAGCGTATGACATGGCTTGGAGATTCAACATTCTTTGTGACATCCACAGCTTCGGCTTGAGAGGTCACATGCCAATCTTTATCTCCAACTTCTTATCGACACGTTCTTTTCGTGTCCTTGTCGGTAACACTCTGTCGCGGTTGTACCCCCAAGAACAGGGGGTGACTCAAGGCTGCGTTCTGAATGTTACACTTTTCGCTGTCAAGATTAATTCTATTACTAGACAACTTCCTCCATCAGTAGGCAATGCCCTCTATGTTGATGACTTTAGCATCTTTTGCTCTTCGTCCAGCACGAGGGTCATTAAAAGACAACTGCAAATTGCCCTGAACAATCTTTCGGTTTGGGCAATGGCAAACGGGTTTCAGTTCTCCCCACAGAAGACCGCTTGTGTGCACTTTTGCCATAAGCGTAATCTTCACCTGGATCCCGAGCTGCAGCTCGGGGATAACATCATTCCAGTTGCGGCAGAGACCAAGTTGCTCGGTCTCACATTCGATTGGAAATTGACCTTTTTACCTCACATACGTCATCTCAGGTCCAAGTGCATGCGGGCATTGAACATCGTCAAGGTCCTCTCCCTTTCTTGGGGGGCGGACCGATGTTCTTTGCTCCGCCTCTACCGTGCACTTGTCCGATCGAAACTGGACTACGGATCCCAGGTGTACGACTCGGCCTGGGATTCAATGGTGAAGGTGCTGGACCCCCTCCATCACCAGGCTCTCTTTGTTTGCACGGGAGTCTTCCGCATCTCACCGGTCCAGAGTATCTACGTCGAGACCGAGGAACCCTGTTTATCTCTTCACCGTCGGAACCCTGTTTATTTCTTCACCGTCAACAGTTGTCCCTACAATACGCATCTAAATTGCGATCCCTGCCTGACCATCCCACTTGGGACTGCGTTTTCAGTCCAAAGTGGGAAATACTTTACACAAATCGGCCGACTGCCATTCATCCTTTCAGTTTGCGAGTCTGAGGCTACTTAAGAGACATCAACATCAGTCTGGATAGTGTCGCACAATTGACAGCTGAGCTACTTCCACCATTGCTCGCTGTTTCCCCTTCCTGTGATTTTTCCCTATGCAGGACGGGGAAGGCCTTTACACCCGACTGTGTGTACCGGCAACTCTTTGCCAGCCATCGTGCTGCACACCCGGACTTCTTGCCTGTCTTCACAGATGGCTCAAAGTCCGGCACATCAGTGGGATCGGCCATGCTGTGATGTAATCATTGCAGACCAGATCACCGTGCAGTGTTGCACGCTATCAGTCTCGCTTTGGACCACATGATGGCTAAGCATCATTGTCTGTGTGTACTTTACACCGACTCGCTTAGCTCGCTACAGGCTTTGATCTCGGTGAGGCATAGGCCTCACCCATTTCTTACTAAGATCTGCCAGCAGATACATCGTCTGGCAGCCACAACCACCATTCATTTCTGTTGGGTGCCCGGTTATGTCGGAATCAGGGCAATGATTTGGCAGATTCTGCTGCCAGGTCAGCCAACCCCCCGTCCGACTCTCCATTGCCGGTTCCATATCTGGATTTCAGGCAGCATTTTCCAACCATCTCCGGGCACAGTGGCAGAGATCTTGGTTGGAACATCTTACGAACAAGCTATTTGAGATCAAACATATTATTAGACCAATGCAGTCTTGTTACCGCAGGAATCGCAAGTAGGAAGTTGTACTTGCTCGGCTCCGCTTAGGTCATTTGTTTATTACTCATTTGTTTCTTCTATGGGCGGATGACGTACCTAACTGTGATTTTTGTGACACCATTTTAACTATCAAACACATTTTAATCTCATGTCCGTGTTTTAACTTTGAATGGCGTTTGTTTTTTAAATTTCATGATTTTAGATCTGAGCCCCTTACATTCGGACATTTGTTATCTGATCATTGTTGTTTTAATGCTGTCTTTGAATTTTTACTTTTTACAGGATATTTTACTCGGATATAGTTTTATTCCAATATTTAACCCAGGTTGCTTACACCTGGGTTACTTTTATATTTATAACTTATTTATACGTTTGTTTCTTGTTGTCAATTATGTTTCCTTTTATTGCTTTACATTTTTAGTATATATTTGTGGTTTCTTTTAAAATTTGGTTAAGGGTTACATGACTTTTATTTTTTTTCTTTCTTATGGACATTCGTATGGCGCATTATAGCCTTAGTTGCTAATGCGCCGTTAAAACCAAACAACCAACCAACTGTTTCCCTTCCTGCGATTTTTTGCTTGCAGGACAGGGAATTCTTTTACATGTGACTCTGTGTATCAGTAACTCTTTTCCAGCCACTGCACAACATGGACTTTTTGCCTGTCTTCACAGGTGACTCAAATCCCAATAACTCTTTGAGATTGGCCATGGCATGCTATGACATAATCGTGGCGGACCTAGTTCCTACTGCAATGTTCCAACTTCACAGAAAACTGCAGAGTTGCATGATATCAGCTTTGCATTGGACCACATAGCGGATAAGCATCATTGCTGTTGTTTGTTTCTACCACTGAGAAAATATATGCAAATAAATGAGATAGAATTAATCATATATACTAAGTAATTACCACTTTTAAGTCAATTCAGATTTTTAGAGGAAAAATTGTTTTGAGCTGGGTGGGATGCAAACCCACAAACTCCTGATAACGTGTTATCAGGAGGTTGTGGGTTTGCATCCCACCCAGTCGAGTTTATTCAATATTTAATCAACTATATACTTGTAATAATATATACTTTCCATCTATATGGCATTTATCTGCCACTGGTGGCTAGATTGCCTGAACATGTGACATAATGGAATATGTACTATAGGTAGAAATGTTCATATCATCAATTAGAGGAGATCTTGATCAGTGGCCAGTAGCTCAGTGGTCCAGAGCACCTAACATGTTATCAGGAGGTTGAGGGTTCATATCCCACCCAGCTCAAGACAATATTTCCTCTAAATATTTTAATCAACTTAAAAGTGGTAATTACTTAGTGTATACCAAAAAAGTCGAGTTTATTCAATATTTAATTAATCATATATTCTTTGTCACTTTTGTTCTTTAATGTTTTAGTGTTATTTTTAAGTTGCAAACTGTATGTTTTATTTTAATGGAAATAGTATTTAATATATATAATTATGATTAAATATTACCAACTTCAAAACAGTTCATATACAAATAATTATTTCAGTTCTAGGTATCTACACTGGAAGTTAGGCCTTTATGCTATACTATTTATGCTGATAGTTATTCTGCCATTTTATTCAGGCTATTTCATTCTAAGTAACATCAGGTTTGGTAAGCAGTTATTTTTGGTAAAGTAGTAAAATTTTGTATTAATATGATATATATAGTTTAATTTCAAATGTGAAGAAAGAAATACTTATTTTTAATATAATAATTCTGATGTTAGGGGTTAAAAAAGGCAAACCCTATTATTAAATGAAAAATGTACCCTTGCAAACCAACAAATCATGCATTTCCTATTATTTTACCATTAATTTCTTTTTGTGCAAGATGTTTTCATTTATCATCATGTAATGCTGTTTCTGGAATATTGTATGATGTGATTCATCTGGTAGATCAAATGAATATATAGTATAGTTTAATTATGACTCTAATAGATATCTGTTTACTGTTAAGAAACTGGTCAGATATGTACCAGCTTTTTACCTTTCTATTGCTTCTTGTTCTACCATATCTTTCAAATGCGACTCACAAACTTAATGATTTATGTATCAAGTGAAAGCTTACAATGCAGGGAGAGCTCCTCCTCCGAGGACTTGATACATAAATAATCCTAAAGAGAAAAGGAGACAAAATGCACCCTTGTCCAACACCAGAAGTAATGCTAAACCAATTGCTACAAGCCTTACCAACTCTCACGCATGACTCAGTGTTATTATAGAGAGCTTTCATTATGTTAATTAACTTGTCTGGTATACCATATGATCTCACAATTGACCACAAATTATAATGATCAACAGGGTCGAAAGCCATTTTGAAATCAACAAAGCTAGCAACCAAAGGTTTCTGAAACTCTAAACATTTCTCAAGAATCTGCCTAAGTGAAAATATCTGATCCACACATCCCCTACCACTTCTGAATCCACATTGCTCATCATGCAATTGCCTGTCAACCAGATTGTTAATTCTATTAAGCACAATCATGCAAAGAACTTTCCCTGGAACAGAGAGTAGGCTGATACCCCTATAGTTATCAGAAGAACTGCGATCACCTTTTTTGAAAATAGGGATAATAGCTCTGGTGAAATCCTTAGGAACCATGCCTTTATCATAAAAGATATTCAAAATTTCAGTCATTCAAGTGGTAACCGAAACATTCCCAGCTCTAAGCATTTCCGTAGTAATTTCATGTACACCTGAGGATTTATGAAGTTTAAGTTTAGAAACAGCCAAAATAACTTCAGATTGTGCTATAGGGCCAACATTAAAGTCACCAATGCATTTATCATCATTGCAAACAATGGGAGTAGAACTACCCACATTGTTTAGAACATCACTGAAATGCTCAGCCACCTAGCCATAACAGAATCCTCCCCTTCTATAACCTTACCTTGTTTATCCTGCAATCCTTGTATGCCTGTCCATTTTCTACCACATAAAACATTAACTATCTGGTACAGCTCTCTGCTGTTGTGCTGCCTAACTGCTTCCTCAACTTTGTCAGCCAAGCTATCAAGCCAAAGATTCTTATCAGTAGCTAACTGATCCTTTACATGTTTATTAAGCTCTCTGTAATCCTTTTTATTAGGACTAATAGGGTATTGATTAAGAACATTCCTGCAGTTCTTTCTTTCTGAAATAAGCTCAAGTGCCTTATCACTCAAATAGTTCTGCCTCCTCTGTTCCTTTTTTCCTAAAAGAGTACTGTTAGTTTCCAAAAAAGCCTGTTTAAAATGGTCCCATTCTTCCTCAACTTCAGTAGTAAACAAACCATTAATGTCATAATTACTAAGTAACTTATCATGGTAAGCTTTTGCTCTAGCTGGGTCTTTCAGAGCATCAGTATCAAACTTAAGTTTTTTAACTTTAGCACAACACTTTTTAAGTTTAAGATGCAAGACACTTTTAACAAGATAATGGTCAGATCCAATTTCAGCTCCCCTATATGCCCTGGTATTCCTAACAGAACTAGCCCATTTGCTGTTAATTAATATATAATCAATCATATTCTTATGCAGCCCATTAGGTGAAACCTATGTGTACTTAGGTATGTTGCTGTATTTGTAATAAGTTTTAGTTATTCTGAAACCATTGAGTTTACTTACCTGTAGGAAACGTTACCCATTGCCATTAGAGTTACCAATATCAAAAGGGCCGATCACTCCTCCCCAAATGTCAGAGTCAGTACCAACTTTGGAATTGAAGCCAACCATTTGCTTTCTTCCCTCTAGAAAAGGGGAAATATGAAAACAATTTTTTTGCTATATCTTTGGAATGTGATGGTCAAAAGTAACAAGCTATACATGAAATGAAAACTTGTGACATGGGGAATGTTACAGGTTAAAAATTTCCACCCACTTCCTTCTTTCTCCCCCCTAAATAGGGAAAATATGAAAATGATCATTCTGCTAC
Source organism: Ryuthela nishihirai (assembly GCA_038380435.1). Lineage (NCBI taxonomy): Eukaryota > Metazoa > Arthropoda > Arachnida > Araneae > Heptathelidae > Ryuthela > Ryuthela nishihirai. Next base: position 22,347 of record JAWZYU010000016.1, on the reverse strand, counting down.
ATCTTTGGAACGTGAGGGCTGAAAGTAACAATCTGTGTCAAATGATAGCTTATGACATGGGGAATTCCACCCCCATTCTTTCTTCGTCTCTACAAAAGGAGAAATATGGAAACTATTATTCTACTATATTTTCTGAAAGCAAGGGCATGTAATTACGAGTTAGGTGTCAAAAGCTCATATAAGGACCATTGTAAAACGTTTTCGATTTTGCCCCCCCCCCAATCTTTACCCTCCCAAAAAGGGGCGATTTCCTGGTAAAAGGGGTGAACATTAATGAGTTATATCTCAAATTGAAGCATGTGACATCTCTAATGTCATGGGCTACCTTAAACATGACTCAAAAAGCAGGGGAAGGGAAAATGTGGTTGATGTTTATGAGTCATATATCAAATAAAAAATTCTGACAATAAGTGTTTTTAGTGGCAAAAAATGTAAATAAAAAAATAAAAAAAAATACTTATTTTCCCATATGTGCCCTAAAAAGTAGAAAATGAAACTAATGCATGTCGATGGTGCAATCATCACTTGAATTCGTATTCACTTTAAAGGAAGTAGGACACCCATTTACCTACTTAACAAGATTTCTGGCACCCTATCTTCCACCATCGATATGCTTTAGTTCTATTTTCTACACTTTAGGGTGCATATGGGAAGATAGGTATTTTTAAAATTTGTTAGCCCTTATCCTTGTGGTAACTTAATGTTACTTTAATGTAATTAGTGTTACTTTAATGTAACATGGGGTAATATAAGAAAAACCTGTGTGCAAAATTTGGGACTGATTGGTTCAATATTTGGGAAATTATGAAGAGGGCAGATTCAAATCTGTTTAAAAAGAGATGAAATTCTTCAACAATGAAACAAGTATGTATGCTTCCATTGGGCAGATGCTCATATGGAAGGTGGAATATAGGATAGTGGGCTCAAAAGGCCTGGTATTACAGCATCAGAGACTTAAAAAAAACAGTAAATGGCCAGAAGGAATTATGGATAATATATATATAAGGACAAAATATGTAGGACAAAGTTGTTTTAGAGAGTTTTCTAACAAACAAGAATACTTTTAAGATGAAAAAATAAAATTAATAATTGAAGTTATAAACTAAATTGAAATCTTTAATTCTCTATGACACTGTTAAATGTTCTATGCTATCAAGTATTAAAAGTTATTAAGGAGAATTTATGTACTGTACCATAGAGGATGGGCAGTAAGATGAACTTCTGGGATGCTTGTGAGTGAAAAGTATAATCTTCAACGTTCTTGCTGGCGAGGGATGCTGATAATTTTTTTGCTTAAGGTTTAGTGAAGGAAATAACCAGTAATATTTTTGGTAGCATAGAGTGCTTAAAAAACTTTGAGCTAAAAAAACTCCAGAGCTTGGTATACGTTCGCGATCATTTTGAACAAGTTGGGATATAGTGTGTAACATTTTAATTGGGACTTTTTAATGGAAATGTTTTAGAATATTTTTAACATAGTATGTGAAATTTTTATTGATGTATGGAGAGCTATTTTGTATTTCTCCATTTCTTTATAGGTGTTGGAGGGTTTTGGGATTATTTTCATTTGTGAACTTTGTTGATGATATGTGAGGTATATCCAGCGAGTTAAAAAATGTATTTTATTTTGTTGCTTAGTGCTTCTTGGATATTGCAGTATTTATAGCTCTGATAAAGTGCGAGTAGAAGGTCAATAATTTGTAGTTGTTTGGGTGGGTGGAGGTGCTAATTATTAAGTTAGGAATGAATGTAGGTTTTCTGTATACAGATGTATATAGTTTAGTGGAAGTTTGGTATAAGTTAATGTCTAAGAAAGGTAGTTGTCCATTTTGTTCTTCTTCATGTGTAAATTTAAGGGTGGGGAGGACTGCATTAAATTCCTCCCCATCATTTGTGTGTTGATTTTAATATTGGCTGTGAGTTGAACGTCTTTTAGCTCTTTATATATCTTTGTTTGGCACATTATAGCCTTTGCTGCTCTTGTGCCATAAATCCCCAAACAACCAACCACACTGAATTAAGCTAATGAGAAAACTACAGACTGCCCTGAATTCATTAAAAAAACCTTCATATTTCTCAAAAAAATGGAAAAAAATCCCTCCCCTGAATTGGGGCGGGGGTGGCTCAGTCGGTAGCGCGCCAGGCTCGTAATCTGTAGTTCCCAGGTTCGAGTCCCAGCTGGGTCAGCGTTGAGATTTATCTCCGCAAAATTCCCCGCCCTGCCCACGGTCAGTAGGGGACACCGATGGGCTTGGAAAGGCCGCCGTCCGTCGGATGGGACATTAAGCCGTGGCCCCGTGTGCGGGAGAGCCATACCCTGTGCACGTTAAAGAACACGCTGGATGGCCTTGACGGGAGGCTACCATCTGTCTCCCAACAGCTGTTCCAGTGGGTCCCTCCCCCAACCTTCTCTGAGCCTTCGGGGTCCGTGTGACCTGGCCATTTAGCCCATAGTGTGCAAAAAAGTGCCGCTCAGAGGTAAAACAACCCAACCCTCCCCTGAATTACTTTTTAATCTTCCTGCCTCCCTTATGAATTGCAATTTTTCCACAATGATAATTGTTGAACATAATACAAAAGTTTCATACAAAAAAAGCTCATAAATGCTTTAAAATATTTCCAATAAATTATATTAACATTAAAAAATGTAATCAATATATCACTATAATACACTAGTAATTATTATATTATACTTAACTACTAATGGCCACCCAATTCATCATCTCAAACTACTATAGTGAGATACACATGCTCACTTCCATATGCAAAAACTTCAAACATTCTTTCTCCAAATATTTATCCATCCACACCCACTGCTACATTAGAATCCACTGAAAACCCACCATACACATTTCCCCAAAAATATGCTTTTAAAATACTAACATTATATAAAAAACTTTTTAAATTTTGCCACTTCATTTCCCCACATTCGAAACTTTTATCGTTTTCTTCCATACAACAAAGCACCTACTATATCCTACTAAACACAAATATATGATTAAAAATAGTTCTGACCCCCCCCCCCCCCCCAAACCCTCACTCCGAAGGACTTATGTAAAACATTCCTCCAACAAATAGCCATAAAAAGCTACCAAACTCCCACTTTCGAATGACATGGCCATAAAATACTACAGGGAAAGGACAAATATATAGGGAAAACATATAGGCAATTCAATACAAGAATGCAAGAACATCATAATTCAGTAAAAGGTATTCAAAATACTGCTTTAGCTCAAACTGTACTAAACAATAATTTGAAAATAAATAAAATAGAGTTTACACCTTTGATAGCACCTAATTCAAAGTTTCAACTCCTATATGCATAAAAACTGTTAATACTCAAGAATATAAATCAAGTATGCAACATGGACATTCCACCCCTGCCTGCTACATGGAATCTCCTGTTGCATCAATCTCATTGCACACACACAAATACGTAGGAACACAAGACTGATGACGTAATAGGCGAGATGAATATAAAGCAAAGGAATCGGAGGTTAGAGAGTTGAGCCTGAGGAAGCCATGCAAAGGAAAGATGGCGAAACGTGTTGCTCCCATTTAACATTGTGGAGCCTGCACAATTTTAATTCGTGTTTTAACAGTTGATAAGAATGTGCATGATGTTTTTTAAACTATTTTAAAGGTTTTAAACATATGATTATTTTGAGTGATGTGCAAGATAGTTTTATACTATGCCAGTGCAAGCACAAAAAGTATTGCCCATCAAGACATATTGAAAGAGCATAATTCCTCTTAAATAGTAAAGGACTGCCCATGCAGCCAAAATAACAGCAAAACAACATCCATCTTGGGAGTATTACAAGACTTCAACTACATCATCAACCATCTTGTGTGAGCAATACAAGGGCCTTCCTGCGAACTACAGAATGTCAAGGTGTGCTTTAATAAAAGGACTGGTATGCTATGGAATGTCTCAACACCTTCAACGAAAGAACATCAATCAGCAGGAGAGACTACCATGCTGAAGTTGAACTCCATCACCTTTGTACCAGCCGACAATTTACTGGTAATTACCTTTAAAGTTATCTACTCTAGATTCTCTTGGTGATTGAAGACTAAGGATAATTATAAGAGTTCTTGATAATTACGGTAAACTATTACGAGAGGTGTGAAAAGTAACGATATTAGGCCTTAGGGCATATAGGTGCAATTCACCCATATCTCAATGCACTCATCAATCCTTATGATTTGAAAAATTTTTAAAATCCTTATAACAGCTTTCATTGTGAAATTAAAATTACTATTTAGCTGTGTCAAAATTATTTACTAACATTACAAAACAGTTGATTAACACTTTCTACAACAATACTCCTAAAATTAAATAATTTCAATTCCTAAATATCTTCAATTACTTATTATTTGCCATATTTTAACCAAATTTTAGAAAAAAACAGGAGAGAGATTAATAACCCCTTTTCTGCCTATCATAAAAATTCCTCCCAAAATATATACAGTAGACCCTCTATTTTGCAGACTATTAGGGGGGGAAGGGTTGTCTGAAAAACCCGGGAGTCCTAATTTTCCGAATGAATATTTAACAAAACATTTGACTGTGTAGTTCCCATAGTAAACATTATTAATATACACTGAAGTGCCATTGAATTAGGGATAGGAGACGTTATCCAAATTCAGTTCCGCAAGTCCCGCATTTGCATGCATGTGTGGCTGAAACTCTGGTATATAGCTGTCAACTTTGACTTTCCCAAGCATTCATCGTGAGAAGTGTAAAGGGAAAGGCATGGTATTTAGATACATTTGACAGAGGGCAGATTATAGGTACCTGATGGATGGGACACTCGATCTCCGAAATTGTCAACAAACTTGGATTTTCTCGTACGACAGTTTTAAGAGTGTTCTGGGAATATGAAGATTCTGACAGAAAAAAAAAGCACCTGGACAAACTGCAAAGGACAACCAGCCTTGAATGATTGTGGGCTTCGCTGTCTGACCTGCATCGTACGGACTGATATGGGCCAGACATTATCTGAAATCACTTCCCATCTGAATGCGGGTTCCAGCTGGGCAGTGCACAGACTGTGCAACTCACTTCTTCGTCTTGGTTTCAGGAGCTGCTGACCTACGAGAGTTCCACTTGTAATGGCATGACACAGGGCTCAATGCCTTGCCTGGGCTAAAGAACATTCAAAGTGGACCATCAAAAATTGCAATGGATAGCCTGGAGTGATGAATCCCGATTTAAACTTCATCACGCCGATGGAAGACTGAGGGTATGGCGCCAACCCCATGAAGCCATGGATCCTGTTTGTCAGGTCAGAACAGTACAAGCTGGTCATGGCTCAGTGATGGCCTGGGGGTGTCTTCAGTTGGATGTCTGTGGACCTTTGGTACATGTACCAATGACTCTCAATGCATCCCGGTATGTAGAACTCATGGCTCACCATTTACACCCATTTATGGCCATCGTGCATCCCAATGGAGATGATATTTACCAGCAAGACAGCTGTTCATCTCACAGGTCCAGGTTGGCTACTGCATGATTGCAGGAGCATTTTGCTGACTTTGAAATAATGAATTGGCCACCTAGAAGCCCAGATTTAAATCCCATCGAAAATCTTTGGAATACCGGCGAGCAGAGTGTTTGGGCCCATGTCCCATCAGTGATGACTTTGAGAGAATTGTGGACAGCTCTGGAGGATGCATGGATTGCCATACCTGTGGAACATTTATGTAAGCTTGTGGAGTACTTGCCTCGTCACGTGTCAACTGTTTTCAGGGAGAGGGTCCAACACGTTACTAGGTTGCTGTCTCTAATTCAATGGCACTTCAGTCTAATAGGTAGTGTGCACACAATGCACATACATTACTTATAAGCAATGTAAGTAATAGAATATGTAAAAATAAAGATACTACTAGAATAAATAAATAATGTAACGAAAACAAAAAACTGCCACTGTGCACACTACCTGGCAGATGTCTGGTGAATTACGGTTGGCGTCCGGAAAATGGTGGTATAGTGTAATTTCGATTATCCAGAATTTTGTCCGGAAAATGGTGGTATAGTGTAATTTCGATTATCCAGAATTTTGTCCGGAAAATCTGAAAGCTGGTAAATTGTATTATACATATCCATTTTCTTGTGACAGTTCCTGCAAATTATCCCAGCAAGAATGACAAAATATCCAAACATCACATTCACGTTAAATCACACATGTGATTTCATATTAGTTACCCAGAAAAAAGCAAATTATAGAACCATAGACCACCAGCAACCCACAGTTACTCTAATGTTATGTTTCTATATCCTACTTTACACTTCGATGTCTTACGTTTCCTAAGCAGCACCATCTGTTGGCTGAGGACCGTGAAATGAAAATTTGGAAGGAAAAAAACTAGACACGTGTGATTAAGTAATATTCTCCATTTAGCTCAGGGAAGACTGATATCTACTTTACAACATTGTTAGTTGGTATTGATTAATATAATAATAAATTCACATGTAATATTTCAAAGGATTGTGAGGAGCTATAATCAGGGGTGTAGCAAAGGGCTATGGTTGGGGGGGGGGGGAGAAATTGAAAATTTGCCAACTCGAAAATCAATTTTGCCAACTGAGAAAATAATGTCTCTGGTTTGTACCTAGATTTTCGCTCCATATGTGTGTGTGAGTGTGTGTGTGGGAGTGTGTGTGTGTGGGGAGGGGGGTTGAGGCAATTTTTACAACTCTCCTGCATTTTGTGATTTGACTTCCAATTTTTCCAACTAGCCATAATTTTACAGAAATAATTCCAATATTTACATCTCGCCTGAATTGTAGCAAGTCGGTGTGAATTTTCCCAACTCAGGGGAACCTGTGTTTTCCCAACTCATGCAGAGTGGTGAGTAACCTTGCCCATGGTCCGGGTACAGGTTCGCAAGTTTCCTCACAAATTATTTTCCTTTTGTCGTTATACATTCTTTGTGAGGCCAGTTTGGTCTTTCACAATTTTCTCATTTTACGCTTTGTTCCTTTTGTGTAGAATGTTTTTGTTCTGCACATTTCTCTTTTTATTTTCCTTTTATTTATTTGTGAGGGCTTGGCTCACTGTCTGTGTGGGTATAGTGCCTGCGTAGCCCTGGTGCCCGACTGGGTGTCCCCTTGTTGGGCTCCGTGGAGGGTGGGGACAATGGGCACTGAACCACACACAAAAAAATGAGAGTTTAAGATGAAAATAATGCGATCAATGTAGCTAAGAGGGCTCGGCATGAGCCCCGGTCTTCCTCGTCTACGTTATCTCTGCCATCGTCTTCTTTGTCTGTGTCTTTGTTCCCGAGATTCCTGATCATCCACTTCACCAGTGATCAGGTACTTGGGGACATGTCCCCATTTTTTGTGAATAAAGGTTTGAAAGGTCTTGTGGGAGAATCAAAATCAGTCAAGCGCTTATGATCTGGCAGCTTAGAAGTTGATACCGCTTGTTCAAAACATTCTGAACTGCTCCTTAAGGTTAGAGATTGCTGGGGTGGCTGTTGAGGTCACTCCCCACAAAACTCTGAATTCCTCTCAGGGTGTGATCACTGAGTGGGGCCTCCTCAATGTCACTGAGGAGGAAATCATCTCGGAGCTCTCACCTCAAGGAGTAGCAGCGGTCCACCGGGTTTCGACCCCTCGGTGCGAGCTCCTGTCTGTGGTGAGAGGACCACCCTGTGAAGGTTCCGCTGGTTCGGTTACCTTCACAGGGTCCTAAACACTCGCCCGCGTGTTTGCCGTGCACGGAGACCTGTGTCCCTGGAAAGGAGGATCCTGGCAGTTGCTCAGGGGTCCCCGTCTTCTCTCCCCAGCTCATGACTGGTGGGGTCCCCTTTGCCCGTTTTGCCATTGGGGAGCCTGTCTGTCGCAGGGCTGGGCAGCGACTTCCGGGGCCGCTGCTATACACTGCTTTGGCCTCTGCTTCAGGTAAACGGGAGGTCCTGGGGCGGCCCCCTCAGGATCAATTGGCTGGTGGGCTGGTCCTGCTAGGGTCAACTATGCAGATCAGTGAGTAACCTTGTCCACGTCCGGACAACGGTTTGCAAGTTTCCCACAAATTCACTAATTTTGTAGTTTTCTTTCTTTTGTGAGGCCAGCTCTTACCTCACACTTTATTGATTTGTTGCTTATTTTCTTTTATGGGAACTCAGACGAATTTCTCACCATTTCTCTTTTCTTTTCCTTTTTGTTTTGTTGTGTGGGCTTGGCTCACTGGCTGTGTGGGTATGGTGCCCGGGCAGCCTTGGTGCCCAACTGGGCGTCCCCTTGTTGGACTCCATGGTGGTGGGGACAACAGGCACTGAAACTTTATAAACAAACATGAGCCCCAAAAAAGAAAATTCATTGGAGAATGCTACGAAAAGAGCTCGTCATGAGCCTCCGTCTTCTGTGTCTTCTTTGTCGTCATCGCCATTGTCTTCGTGTCTTCCTTCATTCCCGAAGTTCCTGATCATCCACTCTACGGGTGATCAGGTTCTTTGGGACATGTCCCCTTTTTTTTATAAACAAGGTTTGAAAGGTCTTGCGGGAGAGCCGAAATCTGTCAAGCGCCTAAGATCTGGTGACTTGCAGGTGGAGACTGCATGCTCCAAACATTCGGAGCTTCTTTTGAAAGTAACAGCGATTGGTGGAGTGGCAGTCGAAGTCACTCCACACAAGACGCTCAATTCCTCCCGGGGTGTGATCTCTGAGTGGGGCCTCCTCAAGGTTTCTGAGGAGGAAATCCTCTCGGAGCTTTCAGCCCAGGGAGTGATAGCAGTCCACCGGGTTTCGTCATTATGTGATGGAAAGTTAGAGCCCAGCCGGGTACTCATCGTAACTTTGAACACACCACACCTGCCTACTTCCATCAAGGCAGGATACTTACACTGCGAGTTGTGGCCATTTGTACCCAACCCTCTGCACTGTTTTCAATGCCAGAGGTTTGAATTGATGTTTGAAATGGTTTGAATTCAAACCTTGATGACCTCGTCTCGCATCTGCCGTCCCCCTTCCTCATCATGGAGGACTTCAACGGCCACAGTCCACTCTGAGGCGGTGCTGACGCCAATGGGAGAGGCCAGGTCCAGGAGCAGTGTCTTCTGGATCCATTGCTCTCCCTGTTGAACACCGGTGTAGGAACCTACTTTCACTCCCCAACCCGCACATTCACTGCCATTGGCCTCACCATCTGCTCCTCCTCGATCCTTCCACTCTTTACATGGGAGGTCGAGGACAATCCATATGGAAGCGATCACCTCCCCGTGGTGTGTACCATCTCTCGTGGGGGGCCTTGCAGCCCTTTGCGAGTCTCCCGGTGGAGGCTTGATCGGGCTGACTGGGGTGGTGTCGAGCTCTTGTCTGAGCTCGATGAGCACTATGTCAGCCAGGAGACCATCAGTGTTGCAGTGGCGGAGTTGACGGACTGCATCGTCCATGCAGCTGCCTCTGCTATTCCTCAGACCTCGACTCGGTTTCCGCGGTTCCCAAAACTGTGGTGGAATCCCGACTGCACCGCAGCTCGTAAGGCTCAGAACAAGACTTGGGGGGTGTTTCAGAGATATCTGATGTCTCCCAACCTTGAAGCATTTAAACACACCAGAGCAAAAGCCCATTTCATCCGGTGCCGGAGTCAGAGGGAATATTGGATCAAATATATGTCTTCTATCACCCGCACGACCAGTTCTAAGGTCGTGTGGGATAAGGTCCGGAAGATGGGTGGGAAGTACACGTCCCACTCATTATCGATCCTGGAGCACAATGGACAGGCAATTGCTGATCCTCGAGCAATTGCCGACATTCTGGGGGAGTCATTCTCCACCATCTCTTCTCTGTCCTCCTACTCCCCCGAGTTTCTGGTCCAGAAGAGCACGGCCGAACGCTCTCCGCTGTCCTTCCTTTTGAATGGCCTGGAGTCTTACAACAGGCCATTCACAGCGGAGGAGCTTCGCCTTGCTCTGCTCGCTTCTCGTGCATCTGCTGTGGGGCCAGACAATGTCCATTATGCCATGCTCCAACATCTCTCACCATCGAGTAAGGATCGACTGCTCCGACTCTTCAACTGTATTTTCATCGAGGAGCAGTTTCCGGATTCCTGGTGGGAGGCCATCGTCTTGGCCTTCCCTAAGCCAGGCAAAGATCCCATGATTCCTTCCAATTATCGTCCAATTGCGTTGATGAGCTGCGTCTGCAAGGTGTTGGAAAGGATGGTAAATATCAGGCTGGCCTGGTATTTGGAACATCACGGCCTTCTTTCCAACACCCAGTGTGGCTTTTGCAGGCACCGGTCTACTTTAGACCACCTGATCCGCCTCGAATCGGCGATCGGGAATTCTTTTTTACGTTGAGAGCACCTGGTGTCAATTTTCTTCGACATCGAAAAAGTGTACAACACGGTATGGAGATTTGGCATTCTTCGTGACCTCCGCAACTTCGGTTTGAGAGGTCACATGCCGATCTTCATCTCCAACTTCTTATCGACACGTTCTTTTCGTGTCCGTGTCGGTAAAACTCTGTCGCGGCCGTGCCCCCAAGAACAGGGGGTGCCACAAGGCTGCGTTCTGAGTGTTACGCTTTTCGCTGTCAAGATTAATTCTATTAATAGACAACTTTCACCATCAATAGGCAATGCCCTCTATGTTGATGACTTTAGCATCTTTTGCTTTTCATCCAGCATGAGGGTCATTGAAAGACAACTGCAAATTGCCCTGAACAATCTGTCGGTTTGGGCAACGGCAAACGGGTTTCAGTTCTCCCCACAGAAGACCGCTTGTGTGCACTTTTGCCACAAGCATAATCTTCACCTGGATCCCGAGCTGTGGCTCGGGTATAATATCATTCCAGTTGTGGCGGAGACCCAGTTTCTCGGTCTCACATTCGATCGAAAATTGACTTTTTTTATCTCACATACGTCATCTCAGGTCCAAGTGCATGCAGGCATTGAACATCGTCAAGGTCCTCTCCTCCCTTTCTTGGGGGGTGGACCGATGTTCTGTGCTCTGCCTCTACCGTGCATTTGTCCGATCGAAACTGGACTATGGATCCCAGGTGTATGACTCGGCCTGGGATTCAGTGGTGAAGGTGCTGGACCCCCTCCATCACCAGGCTCTCTTTGTTTCCACGGGAGCCTTCCACACCTCACCGGTCCAGAGTCTCTATGTTGAGACCGATGAACCTTCTTTATCTCTTTGCCATCAACAGTTGTCCGTACAATATGCATCTAAATTGCGATCCCTGCCTGGCCATCCCACTTGGGACTGCGTTTTCAGACCAAAGTGGGAAACACTCTATACTAACCTGCCGACTGCCATTCATCCATTTGATTTGCGAGACCGAGGCTACCTCAGAGACATCAACACCAGTCTCGATAGCATCGCACAGTCGACAGCTGAGCGAATTCCACTGTGGCTCGCTGTTTCCCTTCCTGCGATTTTTCCCTTTGCAGGATGGGGAAGCCTTTACACCCAACTGTGTGTACTGGCAACTCTTTGTCAGCCATCGTGCTGAATACCCAGACTTCTTGCCTGTCTTCACAGATGGCTCGAAATCTGGCACATCAGTGGGATCGGCCATGGTCTGCTGTGATGTAATCATTGCAGACCAGATCCCACTGCAGTATTCCATCTTCACTGCAGAGTTGCATGCTATCAGCCTTGCCTTGGACAACGTGGTGACTAAGCATCATCGTCGATGTGTGCTTTACACCGACTCGCTTAGCTCGCTACAGGCTTTGATCTCGGTGAGGCATTGACCTCACCCAGTTCTTACTAAGATCTGCCAGCAGATACATCGTCTGGCAGCCACAACCACCATCCATTTCTGTTGGGTGCCCGGTCATGTCGGAATCAGGGGCAATGATTTGGCAGATTCTGCTGCCAGGTCAGCCACGCTCCCGTCCGACTCTCCATTGCCGGTTCCATATCTATATTTCAGGCAGCGTTTTACCAATGAGCTCTGGGCACAGTGACAGAGATCTTGGTCAGAACAGCTTACGAACAAGCTCTTTGAGATCAAACCTATCATCAAACCGTGGCAGTCTTGTTACCACAGGAATCGCAAGGAGGAAGTTGTACTTGCTTGACTCCGCTTAGGTCATTCATTTATTACTCATTTGTTTCTTCTTTGGGTGGATGATGTACCTAAGTGTGAGTTTTGTGACACCATTTTAACAATCAAACATATTTTAATTTCATGTCCTTGTTTTACCTTTGAACGCTGTATGTTTTTCGATTTTCATAATTTTATGTCCGAGTCCCTTACACTCGGACATTTCTTATCCAACCATTGTTGTTTTACCTCTGTATTAAAATTTTTACGATATACTGGTTATTTTAATCGCTTGTAGTTTTACTCCCTTTTTATTTTTCTATGTCTTTAACCCAGTTTGCTTACACCTGGGTTATTTTTATGTTTATATTGATATAACATTTATACATTTGTTCATTGTTGTTCTATATGTTCTATTTTACTGAATTCTATTTTTTGTGTTGATATTTAGTTTATTTTTAACTTTGGTTGAAGGGTGATATGATTTTTATCCTTTTACTTTTTGGACATACGTTTGACGCATTATAGCCTTAGTTACTAATGTGCCAATAAACCCCAAACAACTAACCAACCAATATGTGAAAAGAGAAGCATTCACCAGGGATGGTCTGGCGAGGTCCTGTGGAGTGAAGACCATACTGGACCTTGTTAGCCTGGGAAAGGAAAAGTCCAACAGATGCCTGTGGCTTTCAGGGGGAGGGGGGTAGAATCTGGTTTGAGAGGAGTGATGCTGATCAGGGCTCTCACCCCCCAACCACAGTCACTCACCAAGGCAGGGGAGCAGGCCGGCTGAAAGCAGAGCAATGTGGACACATGCACCCCTGAGTCCTCACTGAAGCACGTGACACAGCTAGTGGTATGCAAGATCAGAATGAGAAAAAGAGATTGGGGTGGGGGTGAACATGTAAAAAGAGAAGAAGAAGAATAGAAAGAATATGAAAAGAAGAAAAAAAAGAATACTATAAGTAAAGTTACTTGACAGTTGAAATTGTTTCCCCACCCACCAAATTTCAATTAGGCTATACTGAAATCTGATTATCAATATTAATCAACACATATTATGTAACATGGACATTTCCCCCCTGCCAGGATAGTAGTTTCCATGATCAGAATACCATTCACCATCAAAATTCATCACCATGGAAACTACTGTTTAGAGAATATCAGCTCGCAATGGAGACTGACTCACACACACGCAGAGTGATAGAACACCGACCTAATAAAGGGTGGATGGCAATCCTCCTTCACTTGCCTTGATAATGTGACCAAACTCTCAAGTCGCAAAACACGTCAGCCTGCAGTGGAACAGCAACATCCAACGAGAATGGTAATAATGCTTGCCCTTTTTTTAAAGTAAGTCTTATAAAAGAGGCTATCTTGTTAAATTTAAATCCTTTGAAAATTGAAAACTGTAATAATAACTATAACAAAATTTAATTATCAAAAAAATGAAAAGTAACGTATCTATTGCATTACCTGATGTAATAGGCTCGTTTGGCCAAACGATTTTTTAGTATTTTACAGCTAACAAAGCAAGTGAAAAATATTGGTAAAGTAAGGTAAGATAATCAGTCAAGGAAATAGATCTTTGGAACAACTGGTTATCTTTATCAAACTTGGTAAGGTAAGGTAATTGGTCAGGTAAGGAAATTGGTTTACCAACCCATTTAAATAGTGCACAAATTTGGACATTAGCATTAGGTGCTACTGAACTAATAGGTTTACCGATGAACATTCTTTTAAATATGCTTTGAATTGTCAAGCAACATTATTTATAGCACAGTTCGCCTTGCACGCCAAAATTGCCTGTCACTTAAAGCTACCCACTGACGTTCTAATGTACAATATTTTGGTAAGTACACTTTGAAGTACAGATATGGATATGTAACCTTCTGTCTTTGCATGGCAAATCCTTACCTGCTATGAGTATTTGTCTTCAGTTGTCTCCTATAAATAATCATAAATTATAGAGATGTAACAAAATTAGTAATATAAATATTTAAGACAATACTGTACCAGTTAAAACAATTTGTGAGACTTATGTTATGCAGGCATCCATGTTGCATTGACATGTTTACTTAAGAGCTGATACTTAAATGTTATCATTTCTGTTGGATTCTACTGCTTATCTCGCCATGTTTTAATGATATACAGTGTCATAGAGATTTTAATAAAGTTGTAATACTTACACTGCGAAATTGTAATTGTAGGTATATGTTATTATCATGTGTGAAAATTTTCAACAATTTCTGGCTATTCTTTTCTGGTGGGGTAATTTCAGTGGAGGGTAGTGTTATTAGTGTATAGAAAGATACTTTTACTCTCGAACTAAATTGTGGGTGTAAAAGAAATTGATAATTTTCCCTTCTTTTATTAAACTATTATAGTTCAAAGAGGAATGATTAAACCATTAAGCATTACAGCATGGCTGGGTTTCATATATTTATTTTGGAAACTAGGAGATCCCTTTCCTATTCTGAGCCCAAAACATGGTAAGTTATTTAATATTTGTCATGAATTAATGATGCAGTTGCAGAAGTAATTATTGTAGTTGACATTCGAATATTGGTTTATGGTGACATATTGCTTAATCCCTTAAGCAGCAAATAATTGTCAGTGTAAAAATTAAATGAATTGATTTCACATAAGTTTTCTATGTTTTCCAGTTAAAAAAAGTTAATTTGCAACACAGAGCACTGTATTTACCTTGACAGACATCATTTGTGGAACATATAGAACTATGTATCTTTCATTATCTTAAAAATATGTATAACCTAAACAGCTGTGACTTACTGATGTATCACTCTTCTTTCTTCTACTAGTTGTGTCTTGATTTTGTTATTTTTTCAATGACGTTTTGGTAAATTTTAACCATGTTTTATTAATCTGTTCTCTAGCACCTTGCTCTGCTTTGTCAGCTAGACTATCAAGCAAAGATTCTGATCAGTTTATGACTGTTCATTTACACATTTATAATGATTATAATATATACAGGGTGTTTCCAAAAGGTCTAGTTAAACTTTGGGAACATGTTCTACTGCATATAGTGATGAAAAACATTCTTGTGAATATTGGACCAGAAACACTTACTATCCAAGTTACAGTACAATTTGAGAGTGCAGGTAAGAAAGCCTGTGAAGGTAGTTTTTATTCCATTTAATATAGCACACTGTAAGTCATCAATGAGGGCAATGATCTATGAAGGATCAACAGAATGTGTAATTTAGTCCTCAAAACTTGTCTGTCCCGAGCTACAACTGCTGCATTTAGCATAGAACTGGGGTAGCATAAACATCAGCCTTAACATGGCCCCATTGTGATAACCTCACCTTAAACCTTCTACAGTGATCGAGGAAACAAATGTGACATCTTCCTTAAATATCAAATAAACCTCAAATGACTATAAATCCTCCATAAATCTCCATAAATATATTCTTAAATCCTTATAAATTTCACCAAATCTCCAGCAAATCATCTCAAAGGGCCTCTATAGGCTAGGTAAATCTTGGGGTTCAACATCTTCACCATTGAGGCCTCATGGTTACAGTGTTTAGTGAAAGGGAGCCAAAGGAAGACCTGTAACTGTGCTAATGCTATTCCCGTTACATGCTTGGGACCGTCCTTCTCTTCTTATAAGGTGAGTTCTTCTGATACCATTTTTTTAAATTCTTCCTGCCATCTAGGCACAAAGCAGGGAACCAACATCTGAATTCGACTCATTAATTTTTATCTAATTAATTCTCGCTTCATGAGAGAAATCTTTTCCAAATCTCCGAACATCTCTGCTTAGCCAAATCAGACTTAGGCAGTTCCACTTTGAGAAGAGAATGCATCATGCTGGGATGAGGCTTCTCACTGCTGGGATAGAACTTGGGACCCTAAGGGAAGTTGGCAAGCACTGCTGAAAGGTGAAGAATTTTATCCACAATACCAAGAGGCTAGGCCCAAAGAGCATCATTACAATTAAGTACATCTGCATTCTCGATCATAACGATGGACCATTACACCATAAGAAATCCAGTGGATTTAAAATGAGAGAGTATGCAGGCCATGCAGTTGGTCCATCTCTACCAATCCAATGGGCAGAATACATATGATTGAGATGTTCATGATTAGTGAGGCTAAAATGTGCTGGAGTTTCCATCATGCATGAGCCATATGTGATGAAGTTGCAATGTTGCTAATAGAATGTCTACTAGCAATGCAAGTAGTTCCTCCTCCAAGAAATGCGTGTATTGCAGGCTATTGAGCATTATTTGCAGAAAAAAATGAAATGATCAGGTAGCCATCAATGATGCCAGTCAAATATTCACATGAAACCTCTGCTGATACTGAGACTGGGTGATTACATGAGGATTTTCATGCCCAGTGTTGAACGTTATGAAAATTCATGATTGTATTTGCCATTCATTGGCGAAAAGCAGACAATGGAGAAAACCAGGTACAATATGCTGTTGCAGTAGCCATTGCAAAACATGACTTGTGAATGAAAATCAGCTGGTGAGAGGACCTGTACTCACTGCACATGATATGGGTAGAGTTGGTCCTAATAACAAATTCTCCATACAGTTGAACACCTATATCTGTTGCTACTCCTGGTATACTCCATGACATGTTTAGCACCTGTTCCTCTAAATCAGGTGTCCAGACATGTCTGGCCTATCCCCAATGTGCAGTAATGGATGAAAAGGATCATGTCTCTCAAAGATGCCAAAGGATGGCTGCAAAAGTATCCCTGGCTGGACATTGTCAGTGTGGAAAAACTATTAGGTAGAGATGCTGAGGTTCACTACAGTTTCTGTTCGTTTATCCATGAATGAAATGAATATGTGCAATTTCAGTATTGGAGAATTGGAGAACTGATTATTCATGGTCAAGGTCACAAATAATATGGGGATTGACAATAACAGAAGACTACCAATTCACTTTCACATAACTTCAGAACAACTGATAGCAGAACAACTGCTGACTATGTAGCATTACGTAACCCAGGAGTGGTGGGATTTTGTCCAACATTTGCATATATCTACTATGCCAATAGACGTGCAAATGATACTAATTTACCTAGCATTGTGCCTTTTGATATAATATATATATATAATATATATATTATATACTCTCAAAATATGCTATAACTCAGGAGGGCTTCTGGCCTAATGTTCTTAGGAACTTTTTCCATCACTGTGTGATGCCCCCTCATTCACTTTTACTTTATCTTAACCAGTTTTGCTTAATTTACGTTATATTTATCATTTTGGAGATTTTTATTTCATTTTTGGCATCACAGCGCTCGTTTCCAAGAACATAGGAGTTGCACGTGCGCAACTCCGAACTTTCGATTGTCATCCGCTAAAGAGCATGTACAAGGACACGCCCACTCTTGCATCATAGCTTGCGCCAATCGTTGATTTATGCAAATATCTTTCCCGGCGTGCAACATGACACGTGCTGGCTTTGTAGCCTCTTGGTATAACCTGGTGACATGTTAAGCACAGTCAGTTAGTTGAGAACAGTGTAGCACAGTTAGAACAGTGTAGAGTTTTGTCAGAATAGCTTCAGTTTGAGTTGGTGTTGAGTGTTGGAGAATTTGTAGTAAATGATGTAGTATCTTCTTCATTGAAGTTTTGGTGAGTGTTTTTGGAAATAAATTTGTTTGTTACAGAAACTTTTTGAATCTTTACTAATTAATTTTTTCTCTTGAGCAATGTTAATTGTTTTGATTAGAATTAACATTAAATTTTGACAATCATTTAATATTTTTGAATTCTTACTCATTAAGTAACGCTCGCTGGTATTCGAACCCTACTTGAACTTTATTTTTGGCAATTTGTTAATTATTGCCTGGTGCCCGACTCAGCTATCCGGAGCTTAAATAATTTTTTAATCAGACAAAGGTCCAAAACTTAATGAACTTTAAAGTATTTTCAATTCTTTGGAGCATTACAACTGTGCACAGTAGAACACATTTCCTAAGTTTGACTAGACCTTTTGGAAACACCATATATATATATATTTTTAAAATAATTATAGTATTTGTGTAATGTTGGCTGTCAAAACCAATAGGGTGTTCTTTCAAATTAGCCTGTACTCCTTTGTTTTAGAAAATGCATTGCCTTATCACTTAAATGACCCTGTCTCCTTTGTTCTATTTTACTCATAACAGTACTGTTTGTTGGGTTACAGTACCAAATGCAGCAGCTGTAGCTCAGAACAGACATGTTTGGAGGACTAAATTACACAGTCTGGCTGATCCTCATAGTCCATTGCTGCATTAGGATTTTATATGAATCTGTGTATTGCAAATGTTAGCTAGGCATACACTGGAAGGGTTGGCTGTATACCAATCACCTGTGATAATATACAGAACTGGTTAGGGTGTAGCACCTAAATTTGTTTTTCGGATTTTACACTTGTTTTTGCTTTTTACATGGGTCCCATACATCTACCATTGATTTTTGTTTTTTACTCTTGTTGTTGCTCACGTTATTTGGTGTTATATATACACTTTTGTTTCCTGTAGCATCCTTTACAATTTTGTGTGTTAATTTTTACTTTGGTTGTGAGTTTTGATGTCTTTTATCTTTTTATTTCATCTTGTTTGTCTCAATATAGCCTTTATTGCTCTTGTGTCATAAAACCCAACAAACCAAGCAATTAATCAGTCAAACCTGCAATACAGATCCCATGTATATGGTGCAGCCCATGTTTGTACCCTGTCCATCAACAAACCTTTTATGTTTGTGTGAGGGTTTTCTGTACTTCACCAGTTGAGGGTCTGTCAAGCTCAACAATACCACCTTTATCTCTTTGCTGTCAGCAGTTGTCCCTACAGTATGTTTGAGAATTGTGATCCCTTCTGGACCATTCCACTTGAGACTACATTTTTTTCCCTTCTGAGAGACACATTACAATCATTGTCCAATGATTTTCACTTTCAGTTTGCATTGTCTGAGACCATTTGCAAGACAAAAATGTTAGTGTCAGTAATGTTGCCCAAGTAACAGCTGTACCACTTAAATGATGGCTTACTATTTTTCCTTCTTGCAATTTTCCTCTTTACAGGATGATGAAGACTTTTCACAACTGACTGCATATGCTGGTAACTCTGCTAGCCATCATGCTTACCCACCTCTATTTCATCCATGCCTTCACCAATGGCTGGAAGTCTGTGGCTTTGGTGAGGATCAGTCATGATCTATTTTGACATCATCATTAGTGGACTAGACCCCACTGATTGAGCACATCTGATATGTCATGAAATTATGTCTGAGAACAGAACTGACTCCAGTGCACAACAAGATGGATCTTCATGTGCATGTGTAGGGAATCTGGAGAACCATTGACCATGCCGTTATTAGGAACCTTTTTTGTTTCACTTCCTAACTATATTAGTGTTTGTATTTCTTGAAAGGCTGCTACAGTTTGTATTGATGTTGCCCTAATATCCATATATCTGTAACACAATAAACAGTTTGCAAACGTGATCATTTTTTACACTACTACTTTCTAGCTTGCTGCTTTGTATTGTACATACAATATTCCTTCTGGGTGGGATGATTTTTTTTTATGAGGAGTATGTGTACTTTAGAGAGTTTCAGGGCTGATCAACACCAGGAAAATCTGTTAGTATATATACAGGCAATGGACAGAAAAAGGAAAACATCCTCATCTTCTATCAACTTAGAATCAAATTTGAAGCTCTTTAACTGGTTAAATAAATTTTTATGGAAAATATGACTGAAGATAAATATAAGATGTCAGTTAAGCTGTCTAAATATCGATTTTGAACAATATATGTTCAATACTTAAAGAGTTATAGAATTTTGAATATTGAATAACAGAGATCTCATTGATAAGAATTCTCCTCAGAAGTTATTTAAAACAAAAAAATTAAGCATTATTTTAAACCATTCAATAAAATAGTATGTTTTAGAATTTTGTGCAAATAGTTCTTTCAGTTATTGTCAGTTTTACAAAAATTTCTTAGTCCTGACTTTGCTGCTAAGTATTCCTGCTTCCATAGCTCTTTAAATACCCAACAAATCTTGTTGAAAATCGAGATTTAGATAGATTTGAATGAGATTTAAATTTATCTAGTTCTTATTTGAAGCCACTATCTTTGTTGTTGTATTTTGCTAGCATTGAGTACAGGGGGGAAAATTGTCTCGTGCTGGGTGAGATCCAAACCCACAACCTAATAATATGTCAGGTGCTCTGACCACTGAGTTATTGGCCACTGATGAAGATTTCCCCTTTTGTTGTTGTTAAGTTTCATATCCTAGTTTCAAGTAGATGTTATGACTATAGATAAACCCTCCATTCATTGGAACTATTTCAGGTTTGTGCACAATATTAGAAGTGCACCAAGGCAATCGAACTGGTATTTTTTTGAGCATATATTTACAACAGTGAAGATAGTTGCTATTATCTTTTTAGTGTTCGCTTTTAAAACCTTGATTGTGAATTCCATGTATTTTAATATTTTCAAATAAACCTGAAATAAACCTTCAAATAAACCTGATGATTGCTGTGAATGCAAAAGAAGTTATCTAGTCCTATTTTCGCATAGAAAGCTTATTGTAGAAATTACTTGTCTTTGATTTGACTCTCCACTTTCCATTTTTCTTTTCAGTATATGTATATATATACAATCTTTACATAAGTAGTTT
Source organism: Ryuthela nishihirai (assembly GCA_038380435.1). NCBI lineage: Eukaryota > Metazoa > Arthropoda > Arachnida > Araneae > Heptathelidae > Ryuthela > Ryuthela nishihirai. The sequence continues at coordinate 1,665 of JAWZYU010000016.1, read as the reverse complement.
ACATCTAGTAGATTTTATCAGATTTATATATATATATTTTTATTTTGATTGTTGTTTTTACATTGGTTTTGGTTTTCATTTATTCGCTTCTTGTATGTTGACATTTTACAAATTGCATGCTTATTTTGCTATTATCTTTTTAGTGTTCGCTTTTAAAACCTTGGTTGTGAATTCCATGTATTTTAATATTTTTGTTTGCTGCATTACAACTGTAGTTCCTCATAGGCTATAAAATCCCAAACTTTCAGCACCAATAAGTACATAATTATTTTGTTATTTTAATGCTAAGAAATTTGATATAAATTTGTGAGTTGCTTAATTCAATGTGAAAATAAGTTTTGCATGATTCAGGTGAAGTGTTCTTTTTTTTAAGGTATTTTTTCAATAGAGCAGGGAATCAGTCGAGTTGGTGTTATTGGTGTTACATTGATGGCTTTACTCTCTGGCTTTGGAGCTGTGAACTATCCTTATACATCAATGGCATGTTTTATGAGGTTAGTAGTTGATGATTGAACGAATTTTACTACAGTTTGTAAGTAATATCATAGTTGATGTTAAAAGCACACACACATACATGTACACACAAAATCCTCAATCATTGAAGTTCTTAGTTTGTTTTCCCTCTGGGTTCATAACTGAACTTGCTAATCTGTAGTTATGCATGTGGCAACATGACCAAACCAACACAATCTGTCTCCACAAGATGCTACTCAAAGGTGGTTCTGATTCCATCTAACCTCATTATTACTGGTGAGTCCAAAATAGTGCATAAACATCTAGAATCAAATGTATTAACCCTTACAAGGTCCAGGCTGAAAAACTGGTTTACATCCAGAGGCCAAGCTATTTTTTCACTATATTTCTTTAATTAATAAAATATTCATCAAATGGAAAAAGTATTATCTTTCAAGTTTGAATTATGCATTTTTATAAGATGCATAAGAAAATTTTCAAACAAATTTCTAGTTTTGAAAAATAGATATAGCATCTTTGGCCTCTCATTTTGGATTCTGTCAATGTGTATAATCAACTTAGATCCTGGAGGGTTAAATTTCCTGTTATATTTCCTGCAAATGGTTCACATTTCACTTCCACAGCAAACTTTAGAAAGGACCAAACATTTTTCACCATTAACTCTTATTCTGCCCTCATTATTGAAGGGGAAAGCAATGTGCTTGGCAAAACCACTTTGGGGTAGAAATGTACAACTAAACACCCCAGAGATGTGTAATGTTAAATAAATTGAAAAAACCACTGCCCATTGGATAGGATGTTAAGCCTTAACCAAATGTTCAGCAGAGTCATATCCTGTGCATATTAAAGACCATGTTGGATGGCCCTGACAGAAGACTTCCATCTGTTTCTTACAGTTGTACAGTGAATCTGCTTCACCAACTTCCTCTAGTTCCTTGCGACTTGGCTATTTAGTACACTGTATGCAAGAGGGACAACAGAGGTAAAGCAACCCATCCAGACTTTTTGTATAACCTAATTTTAGTCTTTAGGTCTATATATCTTTTTCTCCACAATCTCCACAGATTTTTTTCCAAGTCCCAGTAGCAATGTCTCATTTTTCTGTTTATTTCATGTTGTACATCACCAATATCTAGTACACAACTTCTGAGATAATTAAACTGAGAATCTTGTTTTAAGACTACAGCCATT